>OU343217.1:69293299-69926019 GCA_910596185.1 Chrysanthemum makinoi | reverse complement strand
CTTTACATTTCAACGATTTACAATGCCTTTCTTTTGCGTAAAGCGATTTTTGAAAGGCTTTACTTTTCAACGCAAACTCTATGAACTCACTCAACCTTTGTGTTGACACTTTTGCTATGTTTTTATCTCGGTATCCTAAAGGCATACACTTCATGGCATGCATTTGGACACCTCATGGAGTGGAAGTGGTGGCAGCCGTCTCACTGGGTTTTACATACTTTACAAAACATCGTTTGAATTGTAACAACTTATTTCGCTTTAAGATGATTTTCAATTGGTGACCTACTTTGTAAACTCTGATTATTTTATTAAATCAAACGATGTATTTTCCAAACGACACTTTAGGTGGTTCATATACTTGTGATTGTGATCTTTATGGCCAGTCCATACGAGAATTCCATTCATTTGCAAAAAAGCAGGTAATTTGGGGTGTGGCAGATTGGCATCGAGCTTGGTTATAGAGAACTAGGTTGCATCATTGACCCTAGACTATAACTACATCATCATAGCATCTCATCATTTCATCATAGAATGCATGTTCACTTTATGCGGTTTTATAAGTACATTTTTTGAGTTATTACTTTCATTTCAGATCGATTGTCACATTGTGCCTTCAAATACCATTCCCATCATACTCACATCACTTTGACGTGTAAGAATGCCCGGCATTCCTATCACAATTTACACCGCAAGTTGACTTAACACCAAACATCATATGAGTCGATTAGTCCAAGCATTGCATAGTTACTCTAAATTATACATAGCACGATCACCTATGTCTAATTGGGAAGAATCATGCAATGAAGGGAGTAGTAGTCTCATAATTAAGCAATCCCGTGTCGAGCCAAATTTTCAAAAGATTTTCTTCAAACCACTTGTTTCACAGTTTGATCCATGGCTTGATTCTTGTTTGATGAGTTGTAAAGATCGAGCTAGAAACAAGTTGTTACCTAAACCGATTTAGCCTAATCTCATGACAGTTCTTGTTTGATGAGTTGTGAGATTAAGTATCCCGGTTACCAAAAGTCTTTTGAGGGTTTTGCTCGAGAAATGGGAACTTGCCTCGTCAAACCTAACCCGATAGACTAACAGTGAATTCAGGGGTAGAATTCTACACTGGATGTTGAATGTGACAACCCGTACTTTGGAGTCATTTCTCGACACATTTTATGCCTCACTATTTCAACATTTATAGTAAACTTGGTTTACTTGTTTCAAATTCACGTAACCTTTATGGTTTAGCGGCGAATTCATGATCATAACATCCGCATTACATTTCATGGACTAAGATTAGTTTACATTCCATTGACATCATTTGCATCTCATTAGTTCATTCATGACATTTCATTTCACATTTGCTGTAATTTTTATATTAAATAAACGTTATTGCGTGAGTTATTATTTTAAATATTTAATCCGTTACTTTCAAAAATGATCGACATTATTTTATTACTTACATTTAGTTATATAAACGATATTTTGAGTTTTCCTAGTGTTTTAAATTTATTTGGTGCATAAATCGTTAAAGTTATACTATTACGACGTTTTTCTTAAAAACTACACGATAATTATTATATCACTCAAATTTTTCAAGAAATGTGTTTTTATAA
Organism: Chrysanthemum makinoi; assembly: GCA_910596185.1. NCBI lineage: Eukaryota > Viridiplantae > Streptophyta > Magnoliopsida > Asterales > Asteraceae > Chrysanthemum > Chrysanthemum makinoi. The sequence continues at coordinate 69,924,409 of OU343217.1, read as the reverse complement.
TTTTTATGACCTCAATATATTTTACTATGATCCGTTAAAATTTATTTCTAGCTAACGCTACCCTAAATGTTCAAATGTGTATACAAATTACAACTTATATTTATATAACTTACATCTACTTTACTTACACATTTTTATACATGATAACAAAATAAAGAAAACTTATATATATTTATTAAATACATAGTGACTCATCTAGATATGCAAGATTTCAAGATCTTTACTTATACATTTTTACACACCAACTCTTACACACACTACAATAATTTCAAAGGTGTAAAGTCAAGCACTCTTTCTTCTCTCTTATCCTACAACCGGCCATTCATATGGATCAAGGAGAAATCATCAAATTTTTCAAAGTCAAGTGTTTTACAATCTAGATTACACTCTTATTTGGGTTTTGAAATAAAAAACCTAGGGTGTTTAGGTTAATCCTTGGTTCTAATCACCTCATCATATCACTTGTAAGCATCTCATATTTATTTTTCATCTTACATATTCATTTCATACTCATCTCATCATTTTGAGCAAAAACATGCAAGACTTATGTTGATTTATACCATTTTTACATTGTTTTAGAGTTTTATATATATAAGTCATCCTATAATTTATCCCTTGTTATATATTGGTCTTGATGATGTTTAGGAACCCATGACACCCTAAGAAGGTGTATGGTAGGATTAGAATAGCTTTGGAGTTGTTTTGAAGGGATTGGAATAGGTTTAGTACGAGAAAAACTCTTTTCGACAAGTATAAAAAGTGGTCTGATCTTATTTTGTTTTTCTGGAAAATCCGACAGTTGACACGAAATTTTGGCCTTGATATTTAGAAAATATACTTTAAAACGAATCCGTGGCCGCTTGAACGGATTAAAACGGAGTTATAACGAAGAAGTTATGGATTTTTCAAGTTTGACGACGAAATATATATTTTCTGAAATTTCAGCAACCTATTTTAGTTTTGTACGAGTCAAAAACGAGTCCTAAGCTTCACAAATTATTTCGACTTATCAAAAATATATTAGTATACTTTGATAGAAGCTAGGGACATTATAAATACTCGTGAAAACGGTTTGAAACACTAAGATATACACGTTTTCATAAACTTGCCGTAACTATTATTTTTAGAAAACTATATTATTTTTACGAGAAAAGTGTTACGGTAACTAAAATCACCATATTTAACCCCTATTATCTTTATGTTCGAGACCTCTATGACGAAAACTCCTGAACTGAAACTTTTAGATATCGATACAAACTTTTAAACCTTGATCGAGTTCGATTCTCTCTAACGATCGACGTACTACCGTTTTACGACTAGTTATCCAAAGCCATTTTTGTTAATTTCATGATTTTTCCGACGACATTGTTTTGCGTGAAAGTGGAAATTTCACCAAAAATCATTATTAAATCATTGTAGGATGACATTTTGACGTAAAAACTTGTAAAGGCATTTTTGAATGGTCAAGACGTCAAGAGAGTATTTTTCGACGATAAGTAATATTTTCAACTACATGGTGGTATAAATAACATATGGAATGCATGCATAACATTACATTGCAACTCATTACATGTCATATCATTCATCATAGGTCAAGATTTCGTATCGCGCTACATCTCGGTGTACTCACTTTTGTCTTCGCATCATTCCACCAAGTGAGTTTTCATAGCCCCTGCTTTTACTTGTTTTTCATAACTGTTTTGGGGGAGATACATGCTCAATTATTTTCATTTACTTTCATAAGTAATCTAACTTTTAAGGATTACCGTGAGTTCCATAGCCCCACTTTTTCTTGTTTTGGCTCATAACTGTTTTGGGGGAGATACATGCTCGACTATTTTATTACATTCATGACTATTTGCAAACTATATGTTTATCCGAACTAAATGTTTAGTCATGCGAAATAACATTATTACCATACTTAGAATCTCTATTTCATAAATTCATTGGTCTAACGGTCTTGGTATATTCATTGGTCTAACGGTCTTGGTATATTCATTGGTCTAACGGTCTTGGTATATTCATTGGTCTAGGTCTTGGTATATCATTGGTTCTAGGTCTTGGTATATTCATTGGTGGACTTGGTATAATAATGATCTAACGGACTTGGTATACGATTATGGACTAACGGTCTTGGAACGATTTGAACTTATACACTATACACTTTGGCGGGTTGTGAACACACAAAGGTTGCAAGTTTTGTATGGGCGGGACTTGGAACGGAGTGGATTACAATGCCTTTCTTTGCATAAACGATTCGATACATTGAGCTATGCACTATTATGTGAATTCATTTGACATCATGCACTTGAACATTAACTCTACATATTCAGGTGGGTTGTGAACACAGGTTGCAAGTTTTGTATGGGCGGGACTTGGACTGAGTGGATTTAAATGCTTTGCTACATAATCGATTTTGAAAGTCTTTACATTTCAACGATTTACAATGCCTTTGCTGCATAAACGATTTTGAAAGGCTTTACATTTCAACTCAAACTCTATGAACTCACTCAACCTTTGTGTTGACACTTTTAGCATGTTTTATCTCAGGTATCTAAGGCATACACTTCATGGCATGCATTTGGACACCTCATGGAGTGATGGTGACACGCCGTCTCACTGGGTTTTACATACTTTAAAACATCGTTTGAATTGTAACAACATATTTCCGCACAAGATGATTTTCAATTGGGACCTACTTTGTAAACTCTGATTATTTTATTAAATCAAACGATGTATTTTCCAAACGACACTTTAGGTCGTTCAATATAACTGTGATTGTGATGCTATGACAGTCAATCCCCAGGAATTCCATTCCGCTGCAAAACAGGTAATTTGGGGGTGTGATTGGCATGAGCTTGATTATAGAGAACTAAGTTGCATCATTGACCCTAGACTATAACTACATCATCATAGCATCTCATCATTTCATCATAAGTGCATGTTCACTTTACATGCGGTTTTATACGTACATTTTTCGAGTTATTTACTTTCATTTCAGATCGATTGTCACATTGATGCCTTCAAATACCCATCCCATCATACTCACATCACTTTGACGTGGAAATGCGGCATTCCCTATCACAATTTTTACACCGGTTGACTTAACACTAAACATCATATGAGTCGATTAGTCCAAGCATTGCATAGTTACTCCTAAATTATACATAGCCTGATCACCTATGTCTAATTGAGGAAGAATCATGCAATGAAGGGAGTAGTAGTCTCATATGAGTAAGCAATTCCGTAGTCGAGCCAAATTTTCAAAAGATTTTCTTCAAACCACTTGTTTCCAGTTTGATCGGCGTGACAGTTCTTGTTTGATGAGTTGCAAAGATCGAGCTAGAAACAAGTTGTTACCTAAACCGATTTAGCCTAATCTCATGACAGTTCTTGTTTGATGAGTTGTGAGATTAAGTAAAAATCGGTTACCAAAAAGTCTTTTGAGGGTTTTGCTCGAGAATGGGAAGGCTTGCCTCATCAAACCCTAACCCGATAGACTAACATAACTGAATTCGGGGACTGAATTCCTTTTGAATGGTGAATGTGACAACCCGTACTTTCAAGTCATTTCTCGACACAATTTATGCCTCACTATTTCAACATTTATAGTAAACTTGGTTTACTTGTTTCAAATTCGCGTAACCTTTATGGTTTAGCGGTGAATTCATGATCATAACATCACGTACATTTCATATGGACTAAGATTAGTCTACATTCCATTGACATCATTTGCATCTCATTAGTTCATTCATGACATTTCATTTCACATTTAGCGCGTAATTTTTATATTAAATAAACGTTATCGCGTGAGTTATTATTTTAAATATTTAATCGGTTACTTTCAAAAATGATCCCGACATATTTTATTACTTACATTTAGTTATATAAACTATATTTTGAGTTTTCCTAGTGTTTTAAATTTATTTGGTGCATAAATCGTTAAAGTTATACTATTACGGCGTTTTCTTAAAAACTACACGATAATTATTATATCACTCAAATTTTCAAAGAAATGTGTTTTTTATAATTTTTATGACCTCAATATATTTTACTATGATCCGTTAAATTTATTTCTATTACGCTACCTAAATGTTCAAATGTGTATACAAATTACAACTTATATTTATATAACTTACATCTACTTTACTTACACATTTTTATACATGATAACAAAATAAAAGAAAACTTATATATGTATTATTAAATACATAGTGACTCATCTAGATATGCAAGATTTCAAGATCTTTACTTATACATTTTTACACACCAACTCTTACACACACTACAATAATTTCAAAGGTGTAAAGTCAAGCACTCTTTCTTCCTCTCTTATCCCTACAACCGGCCATTCATATGGATCAAGGAGAAATCATCAAATTTTTCAAAGTCAAGTGTTTTACAATCTAGATTACACTCTTATTTAAGGTTTTGAAATAAAAACCTAGGGTGTTTAGGTTAATCCTTGGTTCTAATCACCTCATCATATCACTTGTAAGCATCTCATATTTATTTTCATCTTACATATTCATTTCATACTCATCTCATCATTTTGAGCAAAAACATGCAAGACTTGTGTTTATTTATACCATTTTTACATTGTTTTAGAGTTTTATATATATAAGTCATCCTATAATTTATCCCTTGTTATATATTGGTCTTGATGATGTTTAGGAACCCATGACACCCTAAGAAGGTGTATGGTAGGATTAGAATAGCTTTGGAGTTGTTTGGAAGGGATTGGAATAGGTTTAGTCGAGAGAAAACTCTTTTCGACAAGTCTAAAAAGTGGTCTGATCTTATTTTGAATTTCTGGAAAATCCGACAGTTGACACGAAATTTTGGCCTTGATATTTAGAAAATATACTTTAAAACGAATCCGTGGCGGCTTGAACGGATTAAAACGGAGTTATAACGAAGAAGTTATGGATTTTTCAAGTTTGACGACGAAATATATATTTTCTGAAATTTCAGCAACCTATTTTAGTTTTGTGCAGTCAAAAACGAGTCCTAAGCTTTAAAAATTATTTCGACTTGTCAAAAATATATTAGTATACTTTGATACGAAGCTAAGGACGTATAATACGTAGAAAACGGTTTTGAAACGACTAAGATATACACGTTTTCATAAACTTGCCGTAACTATTATTTTAGAAAAACTATATTATTTTTACGAGAAAAGTGTTACGGTAACTAAAATCACCATATTTAACCCCTATTATCTTTATGTTCGAGACCCTATGACGAAAACTCCTAAACTGAAACTTTTAGATATCGATACAAACTTTCCAAAACAGTCGAGTTCGTTCTCTAACGATCGGCGTACAACCGTTTACGACTAGTTTTTCCAAAGCCATTTTTGTTAATTTCATGAATATTCCGACGACATTGTTTTGCGACGAAAAGTGGAAATTTCACCAAAAATCATTATTAAATCATTGTAGGATGACATTTTGACGTAAAAACTTGTAAAGTCATTTTTGAATGGTCAAGACGTCAAGAGAGTATTTTTCGACGATAAGTAATATTTTCAAAACTCATAAATGGTATAAATAACATACGAAATGCATGCATAACATTACATTGCAACTCATTACATGTCATATCGTTCATCATAGGTCAAGATTTCGTATCGCATTACATCTCGGTGTACTCACTTTTGTCTTCGCATCATTCCACCAAGTGAGTTTTCATAGCCCTTGCTTTTACTTGTTTTCATAACTGTTTTGGGGGAGATACATGCTCAATTATTTTCATTTACTTTCATAAGTAATCTAACTTTTAAGGATTACCGTGAGTTCCATAGCCCCACTTTTCTTGTTTTAATGCTTTCATATTGTTTTTGGGGAGATACATGCTCGACTATTTTATTACATTCATGACTATTTGCAAACTATATGTTTATCCGAACTAAATGTTTAGTCATGCAAAGTAACATTATTGCCATACTTAGAATCTCTATTTCATAAATTCATTGGTCTAACGGTCTTGGTATATTCATTGGTCTAACGGTCTTGGTATATTCATTGGTCTAACGGTCTTGGTATATTCATTGGTCTACCGGTCTTGGTATATTCATTGGTCTAACGGACTTGGTATAATATTGATCTAACGGACTTGGTATGCGATTATGGACTAACGGTCTTGGAACGATTTGAACATACACTATATACACTTTGGCAACGGGTTGTGAACACACAGGTTGCAAGTTTTGTATGGGCGGACTTGGACGAGTGGATTCTGTCACCTTTGCTCGCATAAATGATTCGATACATTGAGCCATGCACTATTGTGAATTCATTTGACATCATGCACTTGAACATTAACTCTACATATTCTGGCGGTGGGTTGTGAACACACAGGTTGCAAGTTTTGTATGGGCGGACTTGAACCTGAGTGGATTTACAATGTCTTTGCTACATAATCGATTTTGAAAGTCTTTACATTTCAACGATTTACAATGCCTTTGCTGCCAAACATTTTGAAAGGCTTTAAATTTCAACTCAAACTCTATGAACTCACTCAACCTTTGTGTTGACACTTTTAGCATGTTTTATCTCAGGTATCTAAGGCATACACTTCATGGCATGCATTTGGACACCTCATGGAGTCGTGGTGACGACGCGTCTCACTTGGGTTTTACATACTTTAAAACATCGTTTGAATTGTAACAACTTATTTCCGCACAAGATGATTTTCAATTGGGACCTACTTTGTAAACTCTGATTATTTTATTAAATCAAACGATGTATTTTCAAACGACACTTGGTTCAATATAACTGTGATTGTGATGCTATGACAGTCCATCCCCAGGAATTCCATTCCGCTGCAAAACAGGTAATTTGGGGGTGTGACACCATCACTTCTAATAAAAACTATTAAGGCTAACATGTTAGTTTCTTTTCGCTTCTTTTTTGTTTTAGACAAGGAGAAGAGAGTAAAACTCAATTCAAACTTTTACAATTTTAGTTTTTCCTTAAATAATCTAATGTTTTGTCATCAGCAAAAGGGAGATTGTTAGCAAATAAGCCGTAAAAACGTTTATTTATATTTTACTATCTTCAAATGTTTTGTCGATAACAAACGTAAAATCATTTAACGAAACAAATAAAATACGTAAATGGTTTGAGCCAATAGTTTACTAACACACTTACGTTTTCACATAAAACACTAAACAAGTAATAGTTTTTTCACAATTTAGTAATACATATGTACAACAACTAGTGTTTACATATTGGGTAGATATATACATAATTATTATGTATTATAATGGGTAGAAGTTTAAGTATTTGACCCATTGACCAAATACATTAAATGTAGTTGAGTATAACCCAAAGTCCATGACCCATACCCATGGAGCATAACCCATAACCCATTGCATGACATCATGCATAAGTCATAAATGGGTATTATCCATGACCCATGGATTTAACCCATGACCAATGGACTAGATGCATTGCATCTTCTAGATACATTGTATCTACTTGGATACCCATGGTCCAAAGTCTAGGACCCATGACCCATAACCCATGACCCAAAACCCATGGGCAAAGAGGAGCGTCCCACTGTTCCCCTAGTTTACACTAGACGGATCCCTCAAGTAAGGGATTTGTGGGATCCGTAGAACATGCGTAAATATTTATCTTCTATTTCTTCATTTTAGGTTGCCACTTCACACATACTTTCATAGTATTGTAAACCTTCTAACCTCATGTCCAAAGGATCTTTCTATGTAGTTTGTGTTTGTTTTTGTGTGATTCTCTAGGTTCCTCTTAAAGGCGAGATCACCACCTCTTGAAGTCGAGCAAGCTCAAGTCCATGAGTTGCCATGTTTCGTCATCATCAAGACTACTGAGGTTCTCTTATTGATAGTTAGTCTTGATGATAGTTCTTTCTTTCTCATTAGAAGTGTTGTGTCAAAGGCATTAGCGAAGGATGCCAAAAAGGGTCAAGACGAAGGCATTAGTGAAAGGTGCTTAACGTTCGTGTCAAAGGCATTAGTGAAGGATGCCAAAAGAGTGAAGACGAAGGCATTAGTGAAGGATGCCAAAAAGGGTCAAGTCAAAGGCATTAGTGAAGGATGCCAAGGGTGTACAATTGATATGGTGTACAATTGATATGGTATATCGATGTACAAATAGAGATAGGTTGTATCCAAGGATATTGATATCCTTGATGATGTTGTAATAAGGAGTGAGTCTCTTTTGGGATAGGTGTTGCGTAGTGTTGGATAGTAGTTCCTCCTTTGTAATGGAACTCGGTATCTAGCCTTGTACCGGATAAAGTGTATGCGATGTAGTGATAGGTTTGGTTCTACCTTGTGGAAGAACCCGGTGTCTAACCTTGTACCAGAAAAAGAGTAGGCGACGTTGTGAAGGCTTATCCGCCATAAGGAGTTGTGTCGTGTAGTGCTAATGAACTCTCGAGTAGGTGACTCGGGGAGTGGAGTAGGACAAGGAAGGTGTCCTTGTAGCCGAACCACTATAAACACTCGTGTCGTGGTTTTGTGTTTCTTACTCTTTACCTTTGCATTACCTATTTCCATATCTATCACTACAAGAATCATGTCCGATAGCCACGAGAAAAATTCATGGGTAATAGACCCAAATCCGTGGGTAATTAGCTAATACCCACGGATTTCCCATGACTATGTGAAGATGGGTAAAACCTCCGAGGCTAATTGTTTGCCCATGAAATTTTTACTGTGTGGGTAAATTTACCCACGTCATTTAGGTGGGTGATTGGGTTATGAATTGTGGGTAAAGTTTCATGGGATTATCTAAGTCACCATGAAAATGCCCATAGATAATTTGTGGGTAATGTCGTGAGTAAATTTAACCATGGTATAATTTGGTGGGTAATATCGAGCAAAGTTTGCGGTCATCAATTATGGTTTCCCACGAAAGAACATTGGGTAAACTCCATGGTAAATTAGAAAACAACATATTTCAATCTAATGCATTTCATACAGGTATTTATACAAATATAAACCTAGAAATAAATACAAAAATAAAGTTGCATTAAATTAACATATTGCACTTAAGTATAATATACAAACTTGGTTATCCGCTATATTAAAAATAACAACTCTAGCTAGAATTCACCATACAATATATGAGTAACTTTTATACTCTACAATGTTGAGCTATAATCACAAGGCATTAATCCAAATCCATTGCAGTGATTTGCGTATTGAGTGTGGTGGTGAAAAACAATGCAGTTTCTCCCTTTATGTTGTGTATATGTTGGCCTTCACTTCAAACTAACACTTTCCGTCGTACCCTGCATATAGAACGTCGAAAATCAGCTTTCACAAATGATTATGAACATGCAAGAGGTTTGTAAAAAGGTTTCGTGAATGATAACTTTCAAACAGTATATAAGTTGAGTAGATGGTGGTAAGCACACGATCTACTCCTCAAATAATATTTTTAAGTTAAACTAGCATCCAACATCTTATAACTCTCAATCTTAACATTCCTCATATGTATCTTTGTGAATACCATATCTGATTATCTAGGCATATTTAAAAAGCCAAAAAAATCTATCAAAAACATCAAAGATATATCCTAGGTTAGTACATTATATATAGATTTGAGACCATGAGTCTACCTTATATATCCTTTACTTTAAAAGATCGAGAACCCATAGAAGTTCTTTTGCTTGTTGCTTTACCTCCACCTAAAATAGCGCCTGATGAGGTGAAAGGACAGATAAATTATGATGATATATATGTTGCACAGATGTAAAACTTAAGGCACAAGCAGTAAAATAGATCACTTTAGTGGGGTATCAATACCTTCTTATTTGTGCTCAATTTTTGCGATTTGCTTGAACCTGTATATATGTAATTGTTACCATTAAAAAAAGGAGCAAGTCAATATGCAATAAATACATCACTATCCTTCACGCTCAGTTCTCGAGTTTTTAGGGAAGGGAAATGGAAAAGAATATGAAAGGGAAAAAAAGGAAAAGGGAAAGTAAGTGTTAGTTATTATGTTCTTGACATAGAGGAAAGGAAAAAGAAAGTTATCATAATCATGTTCTTGAGTGAGAGGAAAAGGAAAATAACTTGGTCAAATTACATATATGCCCTTTAATTGTTAATGTCAAATGTTTTAAAAATGGTATATTAGTCTTTATACAACCTACACTTCCGTTTCCTTTCCCTTTCCTCCCAAAAGTGGGAGGAAGTTATTTACTTAACAAAGTTCTTAACCTTACTCCCTATTTCTTTTCCCCTTTCCTTTCCCTTCCTCTTAAAAAGACTCAAGAACACAAAACTTTCCATTTCCTTTACTTTCCTCTTCCATTTAAACTGAACCGAAGGCCAAAGAGAGGACCAAAAATGGCAAAGGAACAAAGAATACATAAACAAAGCACCACACAAGCCAAGAACAAAAACTAAACTATAAATCACATGGTCAAAGAAACATCACCAAAAATAAACTTTGAGGAATTTGAGATCTATGCTTTCCGGTTTATATCAACTTTTCTGTTACGCCATCGTTGATTTCTATATGCTAGTATGCTACAACAAAATGATCTAAAAATTTAATTGTTACCTCCTTTTCTCTCACGCATTTCATCGAATAGTTTGCATCCACTCACCAAATTCCCATAGTTATTGTACATCGGTGAAAACAATTTCAAATAACCAACAATCACATACGTATTAAAAAGATAGCAACTCATGAGAAAAAAACAACAAAATTAAAACAAAATTTGCAACATCAACATCTGAAAACACATATCGTAAAGACGTAAACTATTAGAGTAAACGTTTCTTTGTTGTGACCATAGAAAAATATATTTTTTATTCTTATTATTGTGACACTAATTTGGAGGATATATGTGAAGTTGTGAAGAAGGAACAGTTGCAATATTTGGTTCGTGGATCAGAAGAGGGAAACAAAAATTTTATTCCCGCCCCCAACATAACAATTAAAATTTTGAAAACCGCCTTCACTTTTTTTAATGTCTATACGCTTTTAGGGTCCGCTTGGTTTGATGTTTCTTTGCATGAGGAATAGAATTAAGATGAAAAACGCCATTTGTATGTAAGAACGTCAAATGAGGTTGTCGCATTTTTAATAAGTAACTTTTATGAATCCTACCAATATAGTATAGATTGAGAAGGACATCTAATCTTGCAACCCATGATCTCCCTTTCATGCACCTCATAGATAGTCGATGCTCAATGATTGTCCCAATCATTTGCTACTTTTTGTTTTGTTTGTATTTCGTGGTAGTGTATTTTTATTTATTTGCTTTAATATGTATAGTGCTTTTGTTTTCAGGTATATTTTGTGTAGTGTATTTTATTTGTGTAGATCAGTAGTGTTTTAATATAAATAGAGTATTATTCCACCTCGACCGACACGCTAAGGATCGCCACTCAACTGACTTGATGCCCAACGCCTTTTATTCTCAGGATCTCAACAATGATTTATTTAAAACTTGTTTTTTTTACAAATGTATTTATTTAAAAAAAACTTATTTTTTTCTAAAAAATATTTTTTTAAAAAAATATTTAAAAATAAAAAATAAATAAAAATGTATTTAAAAAAACGTAACTTATAAAAAAGTTTAAAATAAATTATAAAAATTTATAAAAAGCTTTAAAAAAGTTTATAAAAAACTATTTTATAAAAAAAGTTTAAAAATAAACTATTTTATAAAAAAAGTATTTTCCTTTTTGAATATCGTGCAAGATCCCTCACAGCCACAAATAAATTGGGTGCATCTCTTTTATTTATTTATTTTTACTTTTAAATGTATATTTTAAGTGATAAATATTTATTTACTTATAAAATAATATATTTTCTCTTTCATCCATTAAAATCAAATCCAAATTCTAATCCAAATCCAAATTTAAATCCAAATCCAAATCCTAAACTCATCTAGAAACAAAACGGGCCCTTAAACTGCGTTTCAAATTTGAGATGTGTCGGATCTAAATTTACTCGAACTTTTAATTAAATTATTAAGATTAGAAGAATACTCGTGCATAGCAACGGAATTTTATAATAACAGATAGTTGTAGTGATAAAAAAAGGTTTATAAGTTATAAACGAAAAATAATAAAAGTTAAGAATTTGAGGATTAAACACGATTTAAACTGAATGAAAATAATATTTGTTATATAGGTTATAAACAAAAATAATACTCCCTCCGTCCCAAAATTATCATTCAACACTAATAAAAACACATAGTTTCGTGAGAAACATCATAATTACAAATTTCTCTCTCATACTTTTTGCACAATTACAGTTTTACCTTTTAACTAATTAATTTATAACTTCTTTAAAGTTTGTAATAATAAATTCAAGTGAGGGTAATATGGTAAACTTGATTTATATTCTCTTTCCATTTATGGAAGGGGACAATTAATTTGGGACATCTCAAAAAGGAAACATGGACAATAAAAATGGGAAGGATGGAGTAATAAAAGTTAATGTTTTACTATGAAATATGAAATGAATTAACACATTGGGGTAGGGGTGAGTATACGACCCGAATGGACCGGACCGACCGAGACCGGACTGGACCGGACCGGACCGATCACATTTGGTCCGGTCCGCGGTCTCGCTTCTAATTCGGTCCTTTGGTCGGTCGGTCCGTCCGGACCAAAACCGATGAATTTGAGCTAATTTGGCTTTGTTGGACCGGACCGACCCGGACCGAGACCGACCCGGTCTAAGATTTTTGCCGAAATCGGGTCTCGGTCCGGTCCGGTTTTTGGACCGTGCACACCTCTACATTGGGGTTGTTTATATAGGCAACAGAAAAATTGAATTTTCCCACGTGGCAAGAAGTCAGCCTTTCAATACTTTTCGTCCCGAAAATCGTTTCCAGCAAATCTTTCATTTCAATTACAGCTGCAAGTTTTCAGTTTTCAGTTTTTTTCAATATGTCTAAGTTTCTTTCAATAGTTTCCAGTCTTGCATCCGGCCTTCAATATTTACTTTAATATCTTGCAGATTTCAATGATTAGTTTAATTATCTAAGTTTCTCTCAATACTTTTCAGTTTTTCACTTTCAACACTTTTAGTTTTTCCTTTATAGTATAGATTAATTAATAACACCAACAACACATATTTATTGGAGAATGTCATACAAGAAATGTTACTATAATTAAATAATGAAGATAATATTAATCAAAATAACTTATGGTGTGTTTGTTATTTGGAAAAAATGTCTTACTGGCTTTTTACATCATACCAAGTTAGAGGCTTATCACACTTTATGATGTATGTTTTTATCTTTTGATTTAGACTCGGTCAAGCATATGTCATTTTATACAGTAAGAGGTGAGGGACTTGTCCTATTGCCTATTACCCAATAGTAAAATGTGATAATAAGATTAAGAATAAAAAAAAAACTTAATGATACAAACAAAATCTTACGTAAACAAATGAAAAACCTTTGACTTAATAGTCTGAAGTTGTCAACAAGTCGACGTTGTCCAGTCTTTAGACCGACTCATTTAGTTTAGAAAAGTCAAAGCTCAACCATGGCTCATCTCGAACTTTATTTTTAATACTAGAACCCGACTCGATAGTTATTTACAAAGATTGACCTCGACTCGTTTATTAATTTATTATATATACGTAAAAGTTCTAAATCTAAGAAGTATATTAATAGTGAGATTAATCAATCTTTAGTTATAAAGCTCAATTTTTGGGCCTTAATAAATAAGCTCCAAACTAGGCTTGACCTTATTATGGCTCGACTCATTTTAAACTTTTATCCATCTCATCCAATGTAACTGACAAAAATCTCGAGTTGTTTACACTCCCATCACAACCGAATACCCTAATGTTTCAACTAAAGAGTGAAAAGCATAGTGGAAGGTATCATTCGCCCACATCTTTAATCTTACATTTGTTCAAATTCTTTTTCTCACACCAATGTGGAACATATTATTACCAATGATATTAAATCAATAGCCTCTTGGGTGTTGATGGCATGCAAATCAACCACGAAGTATATATAGCTAAAATACTTCCCACAAACCTACCATGAAAATTTTACCCATGACCAAATTGGATGCATGTAATCCGTGGTAACAAAAACTTACCCACAACATTAGCCACACATTTACCCACGATAAGTTTCTTTATGGGTAATGCCTGGGAAAAAATAGCGGGAAGGTATTACCCACTAAATTACCCACATATATACCCACATTAACTCACGATGTGGGTAATCCGTGGGAAATATTTCGGCGCCAATTATTTACCCACATATTGCACACCAAATATATTTATGTGGCTATTTTTGTGGTTAAATCCGTGGGAAATTCGAAGAAAAATAAAATCGATTTTATAAGTCAGTGATCCTGGGTAACAGGTGGGTATTAGGTGGGTAAATGCCCTCAAAAGGATGAGTGTGTAATTGTCATGCTGTATTCCATCGATTGTAGTCTATCAACATCCAACATACAGATCCAATATATTGACATAAGTCAATCCAAACATTTTAAACAAAGTTTTAATTTAAAACTATTCAACCCCCTTCTAGTTTTTCACATAGTTTATTCGGAAATTAATAAAAAAATAAAGCCAGAATGTATGTACCTAAACGTAGTGGTGGGCGTCACGAATGAGTAAGACTTAAGGGGAGGAGGTTATATGTGACGTTTGTTATAATGATGCCTACTGGCCACTCAATGAAGAGGTATACTCTTCACTACACTCATGCTTCTTAAACGCAATCTACATTGTATGCTTGACACGTGTAATACTTTTTTTCACTAAAAGACAAAAATCAAGTCGCCCAAGAAAACCAAGTCGTCCGATACCTTTCTTTACACACCTATACTTTATGTACTTAAAAGTTTGGACATGTGTTATGTTACAATCATCAGAGCACATGAAAATATTACTAAACTTTCAATCTTCAATTCTCCACTATTAAAGCCACGTTTGCAATTGTAATTATAGAATTAACACAATCAGGTTAAGTCCATAATTTACTAATAGAGGGACAACATGGCCTGATAAACTAACGACTAACACTGTTTGTAGTTTGACCGGGGTGCTATCGAACGCCCAAAGTGAAAATTAGTTTTTCCATTCACCAACGAGAGAGTTCAATTTAGATATTGAGCCTTTGACTGATCAATAAAAGTTAAAATTTACTTTAATTAATTTGGTTAAACTAATCTAAATTTCGTCTAGTAAATTAAATATGTATTAAAACACATGTGTCTATTTTGTAAATAAAAAACTATAAAAATAAAAATGAAATTAATAAAACTTTTATGTTAAATTTTAAATAAACTATATGAAATTAAATATATTTATCAGTTTTTATGTTTTACTCATAAATGTTAAATTTAATAAATAGCATTTAGAATTTATATGTATATTTTTTAAACAATATATATGCTTTTGCTATTTATAAATATTGTTATCATTATATATTAATGTAATGTATATGCACAGAGTTATAAATATCAAAATAAAAGCACGAGTTACTATAATATGTAAATAAATGCACGAGATTGTACATATACGAACGACTCATGTTATTCCTCTTTACGAGAGTAAGGATAAAAGTTATTTTTACTATCCGCATTTGATAACATTCATGCTAATCTTCTTTATAAGTTTAATACGCGCGTACACGAGTTTAAAAATAAAATACGACTAAAATTATTATTAACATGTCTATAAATACCAAAATTGAAAGCACGGTCCCACATGTTATTGTGAAAATAAATACACGAAATTCTACATATAGCAATGGCGTATGTAACTCCTCTTTAAAGTGTAAATAAGGATATTCCGAAAAATATTTTTTCAACGATCATTACGTTCTATTAAACATGATATTAATAGTTAAATTTAAATAGCATCAACACAACACCAAGACAATTAAACAAACTAAAATCTTGTCCAACAAAAATATGTACAAAATATTAATCAATATTAATTTATAATGAAAATTTATATAAAAACCCGTGCGTACACATATATCAGTATAAGTATATATATAATATCCTACATAATTTTATAAAAGAAAATTATAAAACAATCCTGTGTTTGATCCGGTTAAAAAATATTTTGGAGGTAAAATAACTCTTAAAATCCTATAGTTTTTTTATCTATACTACTATATAAAGCATTTAAGTTGTGGGCTCCACAAAAAATTAAGATAAGGAGTCTAATCATCAATTGGTGACATGGTTACACTTCTACTAACTAAAAATAACAAAAATTGAGGAGCTCTAACAAACTAAAATAAAAAGCTCCAATAATGAGGTGACACATGTCACTTCTTAACTAATTAATCACTTTTATTTTTAAATTTAAATATCTTTTAATTTGTTCAATTTTTTTATGATCTAATTTCACCATATTTTTTAAAATTTTGTGCTCTTTAATTCAACATCCATTTTGATATATTTTTATGAGTTTTTAGTTTTTACATTGTTTATTTATTTTTATTCAAATTTTTATAACTTTAACCTTTATTTCAATCAATAGAAACTTTATTTATCAAAATCATTTACTTTCGAGAAAGTGTTTGACGGGTAAGAGATCGTGAAGGCCTTTTATATGCAGAATAATGATGTCACGCCATGAAAGAGGAAAACTCAAACAAACACATACAAATAACACATATACATTCGGAGTGTTGTGAAATGAATTCGTGTGCGGAAGAATTGCGAGGGGAGGTTATGTTAACAATTCATTTACTATATTTATTATATAACTATATTTATCGCTTCACCGCATGTACGGATGTCCCAAGTATACTCTAAATATATACCGTTTGAATGACCTCATAAATAATTAAAGAATTTTAAATAATGCAGAGCCGGACATTAAGGTAGCCTTTGAGTTTTACCGAAAAGATTAACAAAGTGCTCCTTATGTTTTGTTGTTTGGTTTAATTGGGCATATGGTGGGTTCCATTAGTTTTTTTTTTTCTTTTTTTTTTCTTTTTTTTTTTTGAACAAGGTTTCATTAGTTGACTTGATGCTTTTGTATGTTTTGTTGTTTGGTTTAATGGAAGTTGCTGGATGCTCAAGAAAAGTATTGGTGTCTGTTGACTTACTTTTGCCACTCACTTGTTCAAGAAAAGTCTCGGTACTCTATTAGTATGTTTAGAGCATACATAATAGAAATTTTAAGAAAAACTTTAAAAATTAAAATTTATGTAAAGTTTTATTTTCTATTTCATTTATAGTCAGTTTTTGTTTCGTATCTATAATCTATACTACATAAAATAAAAAAACAGTAAAAGTGAAAATGTGAAAATGCGAAACCCCGGAGAGAGATACATATATAAAGGCATATTTATTTAAAAGTTTTATAAAGCGTCTTTCAAATCGCCTTGGATAGCTTGATTTACCCCTTTTCTAGAATTTTTCACGAACTTGAAATTCTTTTTTTATTAACATATATACTGACTTTCAATTTTGTTCCACTTTCCCATATTGTAATAAAAGAATATTATTTAATATGATATTATATTAATATAAATCATTAATATTTGAAAGTATGTATATGTTAATAAAAATAAGTGTTTCATACATTTTAGTCACCTATTTTGGCCCTATTTAATACTATCTTATTACTAAACTCACACTTAAAAACGCATACAAAATGCTCTCTTCTTCCACACATCTCATCAACCACCATCCTCACCACCACAAAACCCCTCCACCACCGGACCACTACACCACCGCACCACTCTACCATCCATATCAATCAGCACTGTCACGAATCACCCGCGCCGCTTGCCACGGCGTAGACTCGCCTAGTATCTATAAAGGGTGTATGGTTAAAGTAAAATTGTTGAATATTGAAAAGTCAATATGTTGAAATTTTGAAAGACTTAAATAAGGAAATAATGTAGTTGAAAGGCAAAGATTGAAAAGCTGGAAATAGGGATGACAACGAATTGGGCCGGTAGCGGGTTGTAGCGGGTCTGCACTTACCGCACTCTTTATAATATCGAACCGTACCCACCGCCCCATTCACCGCTCGGATACCTAATTAATATTCTCCATCGGTTTTTCGGGTTTCCCCGCGGGTATTGGTTATCCCTATTTGAATATTATAATAACAAATTAACGGTATTAAGATAAGTTGCACTAAAATCAACCGTCAAAACAAAGGAAAACACCGTAATATATTCAAATTTTTTAAAAGTTAAAGATAATGATTATCGTATCAAACGATTTAACGCTTTTGAATTATTCATGTACAAAATAAAATGTGTTATGTAATAGAGATACTTGTATAAAAATTATAATGAAATAAATTATATATAATGTATATATATTCTAGTTAATTATAATATCAATAAAGCGGGTAAACGGATACGGGTAATCGGGCGGGTATTGCCAGAACTCGTACCCGACTAAAAAAAATTATCAATACCCGAACCCGCATCCAAACCGCCAACTAGAACCCGACCCAATCGGTTCGGGTTTTGGTTTTCCCTATCGGTTTCGGGTGCTTTTGCCGTCCATAGCTGGAAAGGTGAGTTATTGCAGTAAAAACACACAAACAAACACTCTCTACAACTCACACAATCACCGCCCGACGCCACCACCACCCGAGGCCACCTCCACCCGAAGCCACCACCACCTGACTCCACCTCCAGCCGACGACAACACCACCGGACTCCACGACCGAAATCCACCCTCCCCGTCATCCCACCACCATCTGAGCAGCACTACCACGAGAGAAACCACCAAAATAGTTTTTCAAATTTAGAGGTATTTTGAGTTTTTTTAGTTGATCTAGATTTTTTTATTTATTTATTTTTTATTTTTATTTATTTATTTATTTTAGATCTAGAAATTTTATATTTAGATCTATAGTTTTGAGGTATGTTTTGTATTTCTTTTAGTAACGTTGCTATCTTTCCGGAAAGTTCAACGCCGTAGTCTCCTTTGTCGCCGGTAGGGTTGCAGCTGTTGATGAGTGTCTAAATACTCATCATTTTTGTACCATTTAAACTGCAAAAACATCTGAAAACACTCAGAAATGCATCAAAATGACAAAAATATCACAAATAAGTGTTTTATGTGTTTTAAATGCAAAAATATCAAAATCTGGTGAAAAACGTATCAAGTTTGCATAATTGGCAGTTTTAGTCCCCCAAGTTTCAAAAGTTGTCAAAAACAGTCCCTGGTAAATCTAAATAAAGAAAAATATCATTTTAAGTTCTTAGGGATTCATGAGTTGTCAAAATTGGTCCTTAAAAGCAAAAATTGCAAAATTACAACTTTAGTCCCTCAAGTTTTGAAATTGTCACAAATAGTCCTTGGAAAATTGAAAATGTCAAAACTAATCCTTGTACTATTGGAACTTGTCAGTTTTGGTCCTTGTGACAACTTTGGTATAATGGCAGAAATGGTCCTTCAAGAATTGGAGAATTGCAAAGTTAGTCCTTTTAATAATTAAACCTATCCAAGACCCCTTTACACCTTTGAACCCTGCCAACCATTGTGACCCCCCTGTCATTACCCTTCATTTGGACCCCATGGTCAAATCCAGTCAACCCAAACACCTTTCCCTCCCAAATGGTTTTCCCCACCACTTGCCCTGCTCCTTTGCAACTCCCAACACATCTCCCATCACAACACCTTATCCCTTCCAACTTTCAACCCCCTCATCATCATACCTAGCCACCCCCCCTAGTGCTAGTTCAGAGTCCACAGAGGTCAAATAACCTTTTCCCGCCAAAACCAAGTGAAAGGCCAATATGAGCAAAACTCATCCATTGGCTCAAAAAAAGTGGTGGGATTTGATCAAGAGGACGTGGAAGCTTTTGGGTATAAAAGAGGGAAGAAGAAGCAAGAACCACGAAGTAGTTAGTTTTTATTTTTCTTTGTATGTCGTATTTTATTAAGTTATCTCAGTTAATGTTTTAAAATGTAATTTTAAGCTTCAATGTAATAAACATAAGCCACTTAATCATTATAAACTCATTTCAAGTACTAATTTAAAGTTTCACTTCAGTTTCACAATTTCAGGTTTACTGTTGCAAAATCCAGTTTCAAAATCTTATTTCCAGGCCTTTAACAGCTTATTCTTAAGTTTCAATAAGCTTATTTGAGCTATTTAAAGCTTTTGATAAGCTCACAATTCCAGTTTCAAGCAAATTGGGTACTTGGTAAATGAAAGTCAAAATGGGTGCATTTGGAAATGGAAATGATGTTGGGCTAATGCTGAGCTTGGATTTGGGTTGGATTAGATTAGATTAGGGTAGTTATAGTTCTGGTTTTAGCCTGCAAAACAAGTTGGATATTTGTGAGTATCTGTCTCCTTTTCACTTTCACTTCATTTTGCAGATTGTGTTTGTACTTGTATTTGTAGTTATAGATAGCTTAAACCTGTTTAAATAGTTGTACTTAGGATAATTTAACTCAGTTTGATCATTTATATTAGATAGTTCAGAGTTTAGCTCTTTTAATTTGCATAACAGTCATTTAAAGAGGTGTTTGGATTTTGTAGCAAAAATGGGTTAAAGGGCTAAGCAGTAGTTAAGGTCAGTTAGTTTACATCTCTTTAGTCATTTGAGAGCTATTCCATATAAACTTATGCTGCATTGGCTAAAAAGTTAAAATTACCTTTCAACTTTCTTAAAAGCTTAACTGTTGGTTTTTTACAAAATCAAAGTCTTGATTTATGTTTAGTTATCATTATCATAGCTTGCAATAGTCTTAATATAACATATAACATCTATTTCAGTCCATAAAATTGGTTCCAAAGTTCAATAAAGTCAAAATCTCCAAATTGCTCAAAAGTCAAAACTGAAAAACTCAGTTTTTACCAAACTGAGTTGATTTTTCTTAAGTTCATTTCTGGACCAATTTCAATGAAACTTGTGGTTTTAAAAGGTTCTACTGGTCTAGTTTATTATTGTGATTTTTGTGTATTTTTTTGAATTTTCTATAAGCTTCAAAATGTCTGTTCAAAATGGGTACAAATACCCTGTGCACTGACTCAGCATACACTGAGTCTGCACAGGGGTTTTGCAGGGCTTGCACAAAGCTCATGTGAGCTCATCTAGGTCTCCTTTTTGGTTTACAAGGTCCCAGCCAGGTCTAGTTTAGATCCCAAGTACTGGTTTTCAGTTTCAGCTTATCTAGTTGCTTATTTTTAAGCCCAAAGTTGGCCTCAAAACTGTTATTAGCACTTGGTCTCAAATCAACCAAATCTTGGTAATTAGCATTCCAGAGGTTTAGAGCAGTTGTTTTTTGTTGCATTTTGGTTCTTTTAGCTTATTTAAGCTTCTGTGATTAGTGGGTGGTCTTGGGTTTTCATTTGCTTATTATAAGTGCTCATTTCTAAGCACTTTGCACATCAGTTTCATAATCCTTCACACAACACCCTGTTTTTATATTTTTCTTAGATTCCTAATATTATTTTAGGCTTATCTTGAATTTTTCAGATTTTTCCAAATCAGTTTGCTATTTTTCTTAATTTAAATTAGTTTTTAAGTCTTTTTAAAGAGCATTTAATACAAATAATTCAGAAAAGCTTCAAAAAAATAATTTTTCATTTTTCTTAAGTTAAGATAAATATAAAAGGCCAAAAAAATATTTTTCTAGATTTTTCTTAGTTAAATTTGTATTTTTAAGTAATTTAAGTAGTTTTAAATAGTTTAAAATTCATAAAAAATAGATAAATAATCAGAAAAATACAAAAATAGTTTTGAAAATTCTATTTTGATATTTTAGATTTTTCCAAGTCATAATTTTATTTTTCTAGTTTTATTTCCTATTTTCTTGTATTTTAGTGTATTATTAATTAAGTAAAAATAGTTTTTAATTAATAATAATTAGATAAATAGTAATAAAAATAATTTTCTTTTTCTAATAATTTTCTTTTATCATTAGGTTTGTAAAAATGTCATTTTCATATTTTTAGGATTAATATTGTTTAAGTTTTACATTTTCTTTTGTACGTCGCGTAGTTTTTAATTTAAGTTTTATAAAAAGAAAAATCAAAAACATTAGATTTTAAAATTAGTGATAGCGTTTATTTAATATAGCTTATCTTTTTAATTCTCTTTAATTTGCATTTAAGCCTTTGTAATTTATGTACTCATCAGTACTTTTTCCTTAGTTATAATAAATCACAATCCTTTCCCGTTCAAATCCTCTCGATCACTAAACGTTTGACTATTCTCGCACAGCTCGTTGGGACTTAACGACCTGGGGAAACACTATACTCTCCTGATCTTCATTGCATTTGCTTCTAAGCTGTTTTAAGTTTGTTACGGTTGGCCATTCACAAGTGGCCGGCTTGAGTGATTAAACTTGACGGTTTGGAGCATATCAAATTTTGGCGCCGCTGCCGGGGACCAGTGCTAATAGTCTTACGTTTAGCAGATTAGTGATTTGGATATTCACTCCTTGTTCATACCATCTATATATGTTTATATTTTCTTTTAAAAATCAAAAACCCAAAAAGATTTTCTTTCTTATTTTTACAAAATGTTTATCCAAAAATACCAAAAATATTCCTCTTTACCCTCTTACCCTTTTGATTCTTCATTTCTTACCCTCTGAAACCCTTTGATTCTTTCTATGTCTTATCCTCACCCTCTTGGTTGTCAATGGTGTGGTGGTCCTTATAATGGTGGCAATTGCCCGAGTTGTAGCATGGTGGAATCAGAAACGGCTCTGTTTATAACCGGATCCCTATTCCTACCATAACACGACTGATTTATTCCATCAGCTACCACACCGTGAGACTCAGCAGTTTACTGTTGAGTACTGTGGTGGTTCACACTCCAGTTCCTGATTGTCAATCGGAAACACGCTTGTCTATGAGCGTGTTCCCTGATAACAATTATGACTACCACACGATAACTCACGCCACATCAGTTTCTTTGTTGTGAGTATTGTGGAGGTCCTCACTGTAGCTCTGATTGTCAAACAAGGAATTCATTTCCCTGTAACAATTACGACTCTTCATATCATGACCAACCTCCACAGTACCAAATGAATCAGGCACCACCGCTGACTGACCCACTTCCTCAAAATCTTCTCCTTGATTTTTGGATTTAGTGAAAGATTTGAAGGAATGTAAACATTCCCAAGATAACCCAAATGAGAAATCCATGGAAGTTTTGTTAGCTAAGAGCGGGCGCTAAATTAGATTCCCAGTTGCCTTTGAAAAATCTATTAGGGAATCAATTGCAAAGGAAAAGCACCAAATCTAGCTCTTGATTCCGTTTCATTCCTGATGACGATGATGATGAAGTTACCCTTGATATTAGTCAATTATGTACAGGTTCATCAAGTTCATCAGTTGAAATTCCTTCCATGAAAAATCAGGGAGAAAAGACTATGATGGAATTACTAGCGGAAGAACAAATGGAAAGTATAAAACATATGTATGCTAGTCCTTCTCAACTCCCTCAGTCTGTTGTTATCACACCCGATATTCCCACTCACTCTCTAAACATGGGGGATGAGCTTCTTGACACTGTTCCTGAAAAGGAATCGGACGAATTCATAAAGTCTAATGTTGAGAACCTTGTCCCAATCCCGAGAGAGTCACAGGGAACTTTTGACCATATGTGTGATATCCCTTTCCCTCTTGAGTGTTCAAAAGATCATTTTGAAACTTTCTCCGATTTTAGCGATGATTGCAAATCTTATGGAGACATTGAGTATGTTGAGGCATCACTCCCACAGTCTGATCCTCTTCTTGAGGAGTTCACTGATGAACTCACTCACATTAGTCCACTTTCATCAGAAAGTGACGATGATCTCTTTGATTTCGAAGCCGATCTTGGAGAAACTAAAAATCTCCTATATAATGATCATCCACTCATTTCTTGTCCCATTTCCGACTCTTCCATTCCTTCTCTCACTCCAAATGAGGAAGATGACAACTTTTGGAAGGAGGTCGATGCTTTTCTTAGTGATGATTCAATTCCTACAGGGATTGACAATACTTACTTTGATTCGGAGGGAGACATCCTCTTTCTTGAAAATCTGTTGATTGAAGAACCGTTTCCAGCTCTCCCTCCCGAAAATTTTGTTGCCAATCACCATACAAGCTTCAAGTCTAAGCTTAAAAATCTAACAAATGGTGATTTACTCCTCACTAATGAAGAATGGGATTGCATTGTGATGCACATATTTATTCCATTTTTCACAGATGGTGTGGTTTCTCGTTCCCTTTTTTCCTTTGGGAATGAGGACACTATTTTTGATCCCGGCATTTTCATTTATCATTTTTGAGCTGGTTCTATGTATATCTCATCGGTGTGGAACTTTCACGTACTTCAATGTTTATACAAACATCTTGAATGAAAGTCCCATGGAGATTGTCTCTTCCACTTACTTCCCCATGAACAAATTAATTCTGGTCGAAGTCAAGCTAGCGACTTCGTAATCAAAAACAGTAGTTAAACATGGGTTTTCACCCGTGGTACCACCCTAGTGTGGGGGAGATACCCCACATGTTGTATATAGATCTTAAAAATGAATGAAAATTGTAAATATTAAAAAGAGAATAATTGTTGTGTTTCTACACTTAGCTAGTAATGTTATCTTTTACGTTCTAAGTTTCGACATAACAGCCGGGACTTTGAATATTGAGGACAATATTCATTTCTAAGTGTGGGGAAATTCTCAATTTGATCATAAATATACCCTTTTAGTCCCTTTTTCTCCCAAAATGGCCAAATTTAAAAAAAAAAAAAAATTTAGTGGAAGTACTATGTACTGAACACAACAAATGGTAATCAATCCACCATGTCTAACCCACATAAGGATTGGCTAATCCAGGAGCAAACGGATCTTGGTAAAGATATCTCAAATCCGTTGACGGCTTGCAATTTGCCCAAAATTGTATGGTGTTCAGGTCACCATATCTTTAATTAGTGAAGAGTTGGCTAGCCCGCAAGTTTATGGCTTGTGGTAAAGGCAGTTTGTTAAACAAAGACCTCTTGAAAGATCTTAAGCACTCGGAGATCGTTAGTGTTGCCTATGTAATCACAAGCAAACTAATAGAAGATCTCTACAACTCGTATTTTATAGCGGAAAGTAAATACAAGTTATAATAACTAAGAACTCTTTGATCCTCTATGGATCCTTTTTTATTGAAACTCTATGTTTCAGATGTTTTACAAGACTTGAAAGACTTCAGAAAACCAACCTCCATCTATTACATACTCTTATGGTTCCTTTTATAGGCAAGAAAACCATCTAATCACTCACGCAGCATTTTAACGAATGCTCCTAATACAAACATAAAGGACGCTTGCATCTAGACAAGCATGCAACTAATCATATTGTTTTACTCATCATATTGTTTATTCTGAGTAAGCTTTATATTATACAGCGCCAACCTATACATACGGCGCTGACTTTTCCTACATACGGCCTACCTACTGTTCTTATCTTTCCTACGTGGATAAGCACTTTCAGCAGAAACACGATCTGCATTATCACTTCAGCTGAAGTATAGCTTCAGCAGAATTCGTTCCTTCTTCGCAGAAAAACTTTTCGGTCATTACTTCAGCAGATCCAGTAGTATACCGTAATTCCCAACAATCCTCCCCTAAACTGGAATTTGACTAGGTTAAGTTCCAGTTTCCTTGATAGATCTTTAAAATTGTTGAGGATTGTGTTCGAACATTAGCAACAAAGATTGAGAAGAGGAACATCTCTATGATGACTGAACAGTGATACGCCAGATCTTTGCAGCAACATATGACATCATGTACATCAAAACATATAAGTTTCATACTATTCTCATCACTTCCAGGTGTGTTAACTCCTGTGAGAGGTGAATCATTGAAAATAATGGGTTTGATGTCTCTTTACCAATAGCCATTACTACTGGAGTAGCCATATGTTTGAGTTCGAAAACCATGGTACATTGATAACCATCTGATTTATTGGCAAACCAAAGAACCATATAAACGGATTTGTCTTGTCTTTACCTGTAGCCGTTTGCTCAGGACTAGTCAATTCTTAGCATTGGTGAATTGAGCACCAAATATGGATTCAGTTGCCTTTACCACATGCCATATACATGTGGGCTAGCCAATTCTTGGATTCCAACAAGGAATAGACCATGGTGAATTGATGACCATACAACCCTCAGCAATTAAGCATGGGTGGTTGCATACCCTATGATTTTGAGCAAACCATTACAGCTATCAACAGATTTGATGTGTCTTTACCAAAGCTGTACCCTTTGGACTAGTCAACTCTTTGACATACACAAGGTACATCAGGTGAGTAAAAAACCATCAGAGTGGTACAACAAACAAACCTGCATAAAAGTTAGTTTTTTTTTTTTTTTTTTTTTTTTAACTAAGAACTCTTTGACAGCTGAGAGTACTTAATAATAAGTTGAAGAAGAAAATTAAAAAGCTAATTTATATTAAATAAACGCTATCACTATTTTTAAAATGATGTTTTTGTGATTTTTCTTTTTATGAAACTCTTTTACTTCTTCAAACATAAAAAATATAAATAATGCAAACTAAAAGTAACAAAACAAGGTAGTGCAGAGAGTACCAAGTGTCATGATGAGGATGAGGATGAGGCCTATTGCTGTTGTAGAAGTTGAGTCTTGATCAGACCCACCACTGTCGAAGCATACAGTCTTTCATTGCCCACTGGATCTGGAGGAATTTCCAATTTCTGACTAAGCATCCGTTCCATTAGTCTGTTGGGCAATGGATACTTTCTTTCAGCAAGCATACAAACAGTGATTCCACTCTTAGTCTCAAGCACATGTACACGAGGGAGAGGATAGAATCTCCAGGACGCAACCTTCCACCGATGTGAGTTTTCCCAAATGGAATGTGCCTTGCTATTGGGAATATGAGAGTTTAATAGGACTTGAAGATCTCCTGGTAAGAACATCCCAGAACCTTGTGGTTCCTTGTTGCAGTAATGGGAGGTAACTCGAGTGTACAGAGAAATCAAGTCTGCCTTGTCTACCAAGTGTAGAATTTCCTTCAGAAAGGTGAATTCCATTGAAGGGGAGTTCCTTCGATGAAGGACATTCATCTCATCATCCTTCAGTTTCCAATCTTCCAACGCATTTTGATCTTCGTCAGAAAATCGCAGCAGATCCTCTATAATGAACGTTGAGTTATCTGCTTCAAGATCCAGGGGAGATCTTTTGGCCATTCTCTTCTTCCTCCTACCAGGCTTATAGATTTCCCCAGAGGGAGCATTTTCATCTTGAACATTTGAGGTAGGACTTGAAGAGGTAGAGGGAGACTTAGTTGGATCACGAAGTGCATTCATCCTGTGGAGCATCTTTATGGCCCTGTTTGTTTTTATTTCAGCAAGATCAGCTTCCTTAACTTTAGAATCTTCTAGTGGGACAACAGGTGCCACTGATGAAGTGGAGCTGATACATCAGTGCTTCAGAGAATTGGAAGATGGTTCAGCAGATTGACCCTTGTTAGTAGAAGAAGCAACTTCAGAAGTTGCTTCACAGAATGACTGGAGAGGTCACCTTGGGTGAAGCATCATCTGACTTAAGTCTTTTGGCTTCTTGAGCAGTTTCATTCTCAACAATCCTTTTCAAGTTGGTAGAATGTGTTGAAGATGATGATCTGTCCCTCATGATTTGGTTATATTTGCGAAACAGGACATGATCAGGAAAAGCCTTGACTTGTTTCATTGTTAAGCCGGAGTTGTACATTGAGCATTGGTTCTTCACCACCATTCTTATTTCAGCTTTAGAAGGAGGTTTTTCTTTGTTCTTCTGAGCTTTGATGGCTTTCCTTTGTGCAATAGCTTCTTGCTTCCTTTGTCTTCCCTGAGTCATCATTCGCTCCACATAAGTGTCACTTAGGAAATCTCCACCTAGTATACTTTGAGCAAGAGAAGGTCTTGAAATGACTTGCTGAGTTAGAACATCCCAGTGTTCAGCAGGCATCTTAAACCGCATTGCATCTAGTTCTCTTCTTCTCTCAGGAGATAAGGATGAAAAATCCTCTGCTTCAAGTTGATGAGCCAATACTTCACTTGCCTTTGACTTTTCAAACTCGGCCAATCTACTTGCTTGACCTAGTCTTTCCTCCTCACTCACCAGGTCGGACCAATCTCTTCAAGTAGTTATGACATTTTTTTCCTTTGTCATCATGCTTCTTAACACACTCATCTTCAGATAAATCTACAACAGGGACCTCAGATGCAATACTCAGGTCATCATGATCAGAAGAAACATCCTCCATTCGCACATTAGCAGATGTAGTCTTATCAGCACTAGGTTCCTTAGAAGCTTCAGAAGAAACCTTATGTAAAGAAGATCTCTTTCTTCTTGTGTAGAGAATAGGTTCCTTCTTCTTTGAGGAAGTAGCAGCTAATGATGAAGGATCATTGAGAGAAACATCAGCCAACAAGTCCAGAGACTCAAACTGAGGTACTTCTTGTTCTTCATCAGAAGAAACCACAAGTTTCCTTTTGGAGCCCCCTTTGAGTTTGTCCTTTAACTTCTTGACTTGATTCTGTAGATCTTCAATCTTACTTCCAAGAGAAGACTTGGTCTCTACAAGCTCCTTTTTCGACTAGTAACCTCGCACATACCTGTTGACCGAGCATAGATAGATGAGAGTGTAATATGGTCCTCAGCTCCACCAGCAGATTGCTCTGTGGTCAGGGGAGCTTCATTGGACCTTTCAGTAGAATCATGGTCATGCTCAAAGTGAGGAAGATCTTCAGTGAGAGGATCCCTAACAGGACTTGGTGTGGGTAGTCGATATAGATCTGACTCATCATGAGTAGATAGTGTGGGTGGAGGACTGGGACATGGTGGCTGGTCTGTAGCAACATGAGTTGCTTCAACAGTTGATGAAGGGCCCGCATCAATGTTAACTAATGGAGTACAATCAGTAGCAACTGGTGAAGAGGGAGGAGTATGAGCCACATTCTCCTCATCAGCAGCCTCATTACCTTGAGGCAACATGGCTGCTAGCAAGGGATGATGTTCCCCCTGAAAGTGGGTTCTCATTGTGGCAAACAATTTAGCAGTTAAAGTACCTATGGGATAGAAAGATTGGGATTGGGTAGTGGTGTCTAAAATCATTTGTAGAAACCTTGGGTACATTAAAAATTTTCCCTTTTTCTTTTGAATATTTTCAACCAAGTTTTCAAAAATATACTTAGAAAAATTGAAAGTTACCCCTCGGGAAAGACACACAATACCATAGCCCAGTTGGGTAGAGAACTGGTCCCATCCTCCGGTCTTGTTGCTCATGCATTGAAGCAGCGTGTGAACCAGGAACCTCCATTTCGGGCAGAGTTCCTTCTTTAGCCACATATCAGTTCTTGTTCCTCGATAGCCAATTTCTCTTAGCCCATTTAGCACATCTTCCTGATTGGAGTATAATACTCCATCAGCATCTTCCAAGTGAAGCTTCCTCCTAATCAGGTCCTCTGTCACTATGTACTCTGTTTCATCAATCACAGCCCTAATCTCTGTCTCACTCCTCTTCTCAGCAGATTCCCAAAATTGAGTAACTAGTGATTCATATATCTCATTTGGAGAATGAGTTAGAGCATAACGATCTTGGACCTTTTCAAGAATTCCACCATTGGTTCGTACAATTCATATCCCTTGCCATTTCCCAGAAATGCAACTTTGTTGTGATCATGTTTAAATTTAAGAGCCATGAGGGATATGAGTGTTTAGAGTTATGATTCTCGAAATGGTGAGTGTTTGTGAACTAAGGATGAGAGGGAATTGGTTTGTTCTGAAGAGAGTGATGGTGGATTGAGTGTTTTTGCCCAAATTATAGTCAAAGAAAAATGGATCGTTTGGTTGACCTTTGCTGACGTGTATTGCATCTTTGACCCAACCCAAAATAACACTTCAGCAGTAATACATGATCAATCTGCTGAAGTTATAACTTCAGCAGAATGCATCAAAGATAAGAAAATCTTCGGAAAGATTCTAGAATTACTGTGCCAACCACTTGCATTAATACTCATTGAGCCTCGAACCCGTCTATAAAATGATCCCAATGAAACTCATCTCTTCACCAAGATCCCCAAATATTTACCCCAAACCCTAGATGCAAAAAATAACCCCAATCAACAAACTTATACCATGAATACCAAACCTGAGATCATAGATCTCACAACCTCGTCTTCATCATCTTCTTCATCATCATCAAGTGGTGAATCAAACCCATGGTCAGATTACTTTCTCAACCCTATCCACGACCAAAAATCACCCTTTCTTCCTTCTTCAGAGGATGATAGTGTAGTGAATCCAAGTGAATCTGCTGATGATTCTGATGACTCCTATAAGGAGGGAACATCTTACTCCCAACCTCCAGCACCTCGGTCTCAACAAGGACCTCGTGCCAGGAATCCGCCACTCCCAAAGATAGAGGTGGTTCTTGGTCTCACTACACCATCTTTTGGTGTATCAACACACATCGTATAATAGAAGGGCTTAGAGAGGGTGGATCGATTGCATTTTGGTTGAAATGAATAGATGAAGCACACAGGACACGTTATTTTTCTCCGTCATCCTGTGTGGTCATCGTCATCATCAATCGTTTGCATCAATCCATCCTCCCATTTTGGTCCTTAGCATCTTCGTCGTTCTGGTCATGCATATCCAACCATCTAGTAAGACGGAATGGATGGTTATGCAAGACCCACGAAAGCAAAGCCAGCATCTGATGCATATCCAACATTCACTTAGATTTCGGAATGAAGGATATACACTAGATTAGGATTAGCTTAAGTGTACAGCTCGTATCTTGAAGATGCATATGCAGTAGGTTGACTTTATGTAGCGTAATCAGAACTGTTTCTTGAATGAATGAATGAACAATTTGACTTCAATTTCTTTTCTTCTAATTATTACTTCAGTAGAATCAAATTGTTTGCTTCAGTACTTTTGATATCAGAAGAAACTAGCAACACTCTTTTAGCTATCTTGACCATGTACTAATGAACCACACTTGATGAATTTGATCTTGATCATGGGATATACAAACTGCAATCCGATAAGGAACACAAAATGCAAGCATGGACAACCGCAAAAACAGACACAAAAACATACACAACACAAAAACACACAAACTAGAGAAATATTTAGAAGTTAGTGTTAGTAGACAAATAATATACAAATTTATGCAGAGTTTGCACAAATCCTCCCCTGAGGCATATGCCTCCCCTGAGGCCTATGCCTCCCCTTAAACGATGCAGTCAAGGGTTTAACATTCCAATATTGACCACGAGGTGTTGAAACCTTGGTCCATCAAAAGCTTTTGTTAATAAGTCTGCCACATTATCATCAGTATGGATTTTAGCTACTTTTATTAAATGTTTTTCATAAGCATCTCTTATAAAGTGGTGCCTGATCTCAATGTGTTTTGTTCGACTGTGAAAAACTGGATTTTTGACTATGCAGATGGTACTTTGATTATCTATATGAATTGTAGTGTTCATGAAATTGTACCCATAGTCCAGCAATTGGTTTTGAATCCAAAGGACTTGACCACAGCAATTTGCGCAGCCACATACTCGCTTCAGAGTTGAGGCGCCACAATGGTTTGTTTCTTTCATTGCCAAGAAATCAACCTCTTGCCCAGAAATTGGCAGCCCCCAGTTGTGGATCTTCTATCCAGGTTTGCACCAGCATAATCACTGTCACTATATGCTTCCAACTTGAAAGGAGATTCTTTTGGGTACCAAAGGCCTAAAAGAGGTTGGCCTTTGAGGTACTTAAAGATCTTCTTGACAAAGATTGAGATGGGAAGTAAGTGGAGTGACTTGATGTCGAGAACAAACACTCACAGCAAACGTAATATCAGGTCTTGAAGCTGTTAGATACATCAATGAACCAATCATGGACTGTACATGATGAACATTCACGGTAGATCTGGTTCATTATTTCCTTTAGTCTTTGGAGCTTCATAAGGTGTTGTGGCAGTCCTAACACCTTCCATACCAAACTTCTTCAAGATGTCCCTCACATATTTATCTTGACAGATAAAAATGCCATCTTGTTTCTGCTGAACTTGGAGACCCAAAAAGAAAGTAAGCTCTCCCATAGCACTCATTTGAAATTCACCCTTCATTAGTTCCTCAAATTCCCTGCACCAAGTTTCGTTGTGGAACCAAAATAATGTCGTCCACATAAACTTGCACCAGAATTATGTCTGAGTAATTCTTCTTGAGAACGAGTTTTATCAATAGCACCTCTCCTGTAACCATGCTTCAGCAGAAATGATGAAAGCCTAGCATACCACGCTCTAGGTGCCCGATGTAAGCCATACGAGCTTTAACAACCTTGTAAACATGATTTGGGTGATCTGGTCTTCAAATCCCTTGGGTTGAGAGACATAAACCTCCTCTTCAATCTCACCATACAGAAAAGCACCTTTAACATCCATCTGATATACCATGAAGCCCATGTAAGAAGCATAAGCCAGGAAAATTCAATGGCTTCTACTCTGCAACAGGTGCAAACACTTCATCATAATCAATCCCTCCTCTTGTTGAAACCTTGAGCCACTAATATTGCTTTGTTTTTTATCACAACACCTCGAGCATCTCTCTTATTCTTCAAAATCCACTTTGTCCCAATGGCATATTTGCCATCGTGAGTGGAACCAAGATCCAAACCTGCTGATTGTGAAATTGTTGCATCTCTTCTTGCATGGCTTCTAGCCAGCTTGAATCGTTAAGGGCTTGAGAAACACTTGTTGGTTCCACTTGAGAAAGAAAACAAGCAAACAGACAATGCTTGAAGTCTGTGTGATTGTCTCTTTGCTGGTTGGAGACATAAGAGAGAAAAGCAATCATCCAAATTGAGGACTGGAGATAGCCCTTCGAGTTCGAACAGGTGTCAAAAGATCACCTATAATGTTGGATTGAGGATGAGCAATATTGATCCTCTGAGTAGAAGTGGGGTTGACTTCAATGGATGAATCAAGATTAGTGATGGTTGGTTCAAATTCAAAGATCATAAGAGGGTGAGGTGAAGATGCCAGCTTTGGGTTGATGATTTCCAAGATCAGAAGGTTTTGGAAAGCGTGTATAGGGTTCACCAAAGTCTGAAGATACTTGAGAAGGAACATGAGAAGAAACAGCATAGCCTTCAGTGGATTTGAGGAGGGTAGGTGTGACAGAATCAACTTCAGCAGAAACATGGTTTCCACCGACTCCTTCATTAGCAACCTCTCCATTCAGTTTCTCTGCTTCAAGTTTAGTTGCAAATTCTTGAGTCAAAGCCTAGCAAGGTCCTCAGCATAATGTGATTCATCTTCATTACTCGTACACAAAATCCTTGGAGGTGGTACCTGCAATGTTGTTAGGGGAGAAAGAAGGTACAAGTATAGGTTGCTCATCATCTTCAAACTCATTTTCAGAATCATCATCCAAGGAACCTGCATTGATAGTGGGAGACTCTTGAGGACCTGCATTTTGGTTAGCCAAATGTCTGGTGTAACCAAATAATCGCTTAAGTAGTCAAGGTCAAAGGACCACGTATGACCTTGTCCTTGAACATTAGGCTTATCTTCCAAAAATCTCAGATTCAACGTCTCCTCTATCTTCTTGGCTTGCAAATTGTACACCCTGTATGCTTTACTATGAGCTGAATAACCCACAATATAGCCATCATCAGCCTTTTCATCAAACTTTCCCAACGGATCATTGGTGTTCAGAATGGTCACTTGACACCCAAAAGGTTTTAGGTAGTGAATGACAGGAACCTTCCCAAAGAGAAGTTCATATGGTGTTTTGAGTTGTGGTCTAGTAATGGAGACCCTGTTTAGCACATAGCACGCAGTGCCAACAGCTTCAGTCCAGAACATAGTGGGCTTAGAGTCCGCAAGCATTGACCTAGAAGCCTCTATTAAGGTCCTATTCTTTCTTTCAGCCACCCCATTTTGTTGTGGGGTTCTTGGATTACTATAGTCCCTTTTAATGCCTTTTGACCCACAGAGTTCTATAAGAATAGCATTTTTGAACTCTGTCCCATTATCACACCGAATTCCCTTAACCTTTTTGTTCACTGATTTTCAACAACAGTGATGAATTCGGTCAGCACTTGAGATGTTTCATCTTTGGTTCTGAGAAAGAAAACCCAAAAAATCTGCTATAGCCATCGTGATAACCAAACGAAGTACTTATGATCAATGCTCCTGACTTGAGTTGGACCAAACAGATCCATGTGGAGCAACTGAAGAGGTTCAGAAATGATGCTCATAGCATGGATAGCTTTGTAAGAGGCTCTGTGTTGTTTTCCTTTGTTGCATGCAACACAATTATGATCATTGGTGAATACTTTGGTGGGAAGACCTTCAACAAGACCCATTTTAGAGAGTTTGTTTATGGTCTTGAAATTCACATGAGCCATCCTTCTATGCCATTTAGTAGATTCATCAAGTGATGCTTTAGCCACCAAACACGTGAGGTCACCACCAGGTTGAACATCATTAAGGTTGAATGTGTATAAGTTGTGAGTTCGAGGAACCTTCAGCAGAATTGAAGTTTCTTCTGGGAGATTGAAGTCTTTAGACAGCACAAGACATTCATTCTCAGTGAAGAGAACTTTGTTCTTAGTGTCACAGATTTGTGAAACGGAGAACAAGTTGAAATGCTGAAGTTCCTTAACATAGTACACATTTTCAAAATCCAGATGAGGTGTCTTTATGGTGCCTTTCCCTGTGATGCTCCCATCACTTCCGCCAAAGGTCACATTGCCTCCTCCTTCTATAGGAACAAAATTGTGCATCATATCCCTGTTCCCAGACATGCTTCTGGAACAACCACTATCAACAATACCAATATCCTTATGCTTAAGGGGATGATCCTACAAACAACAATAAAATATATACATACTGTTAGTATTCAATTGAGGTTCAAGTCATTACTGACTTGAACCTGCCTTGTGGATCATAGGTGTGGGACATGAAGATCTAGAGGATCCACCATTGTCCTTGGTCCTCCATTGATGATTTGGTCCCTTGATAGTCCAAGAACAACCTGCTGAGGGCTTCACAGCAGTACTCCCATATCCCATCCCAGCATACATAGAGTCAACATAAGAAGGCCAATAACCATGTTTGAAGAATGGGCTAGTTGGTTTCACATAAGGTCTGGTAACTGAACCTCTCCAATGAGAGTCAGAATTAGCAGCTTGTGGGACATAAGGTGGAATATTATCAACATTGGTCCACTTAGATTTATGTTTCTGGTGAGTAACACATGTACCCAATCTTTGCTCATAAAAATCACAATCCTTAATTAAATGAAATTTACTTCCACATACAAAACATGTCTTCTTCTTAGAAGATTTATTCAAATAGGGAGATGTTTGATTACATGCGAAGTACTTAAAACGTAAACATTCAAGGAATTGTTTTTAACAAACCGATTATTCAAAGATTTAAAAGACAAGTCTTCGAAGAAACTGTCCTTGGAAGTGGATTCCTCAGCAGCTTCCTTAGAAGGCTTGTAAGTAGACTGTGGTGCAGGCTTGGGTGTAGGCTCAGGCTTGGAAAGGTCAGACTTCTCATTTGAATCACGGCTTTCATAGGAAGTAGACCCTTGATCCGATGAATTGTCACCGCCGAGCAAGAGACAAAATCATTAGATGAGGTCTCGTGGTCTGGCAAGTCTTTTGACTTTCTGCCATATAGATGATGTGATCCATCAAAGTCAATAGTGATGGATAGGTCTGTGGGCATAAATTCACCTCTAATAGGGTCCGGGACAGCATGCATATTTCCCTCTTTTACAAAGTTAGCTAACCCTGCTGGTGTGGATTTACGACCATCATACCTAGCTTCTACTCCAACATATTTTTGAAAGCCTAATCCTAATCCAGAGGTAACTGATTGACTGTTATAGAGTTCTCTAGCCAGATTATCACCTGAAATTAACCATTGTTTATTCCTAGCTATTTCTTCAGCTACCTTTTCTTTAAGCTCTAGGTTCTCAGACACAGCTTCATCCTTTGCTTTCTCAGACAGCTTTAAGTAATTATTTGCAACTTCTAGATCAAACTGTAACACCTTTATCTTTTCTTCATAAGCTATTTGATTCTTTTGAAACCATACTTTTTGTCTTTCTACTGTTTTTAATGCTAGTTTATGAGCTTCATTTTCAACATAGCATTCATCAAACTTAGGTTTCATGGCATCATATTCTTCTTTAAGTTCATTGTATCTAAGACTACAACCAAATATACAGTTGTGTACCTGAGATAGTCCCATCAAGGCAAACTGATCATGTCTTTCATCCGAAGTACACCTTGCCAAGAATCCAAGCTTATCAAGTATCATGAGCTTCATCATTCACAGGTTCATGTGAAGTCCAGTTGACCTGTTCATCCATGGTAAGAAGGGCTGCTGAAGCTCCGCTTCTGCTGTTTCTGCGATAGGAGAGGTAGTTGGCTCCATCTCCACTCTTCCTGTCTTTACATTCCCTTGAGAAATGCCCCATCTGGTGACAAGTGAAACACTTGACTTTTCTCCTATCAAAGCGAGCTGGTTCCTTTCCCTTGAAAGCAAACTTCCTTCCAGGACTTTTCTTCAACCTTTTGATGTCCACTCAGCAATGCCACTGCATTTTCAGTTTCATCTCCTCCATTTCAAGTGGGTCCAATTGATCAAAGTCTTCATATGCAAGATACTGCTGAGTATCATAATCAACAACAAAAGAATGAAGAACATCCTCCATCACACTACTAGACTTAGTTTGAGAACATAGTGGAGTGGGACGAGTGTTATGTGGTGGAGTGGGAGCACAAGATGATGATGGAAAGTAGTTGGAACTTGGAGATGATGGAAAGTAGTTGGAACTAGGAGCTTGTACTATCATGTTGGAGTGAGATGTCCCAACAAAAGCTGCATGACCAGAAGAAGATGTACGGTATGGAGTTCTGACATCAGGTTCAAGAGTTCTGAGTCTGTTGTACAGCTCATCAAAGGTGAGCATGTCCAACCCACCTTTAGCCTTGAGGGCTATACTTACATGTAACCATGATGGAGGCAAGGATCGAAGGAACTTTGAGTTGCAGTCATCATTATCGTTTTTGCATTCAGCTGGTTTAGCTGACT
This sequence comes from Chrysanthemum makinoi, assembly GCA_910596185.1. NCBI lineage: Eukaryota > Viridiplantae > Streptophyta > Magnoliopsida > Asterales > Asteraceae > Chrysanthemum > Chrysanthemum makinoi. The sequence continues at coordinate 69,887,347 of OU343217.1, read as the reverse complement.
CAAGATCCTATGGAACCTGTCGTATCCTTTGTGGATACCTTCTTCTTCGGAGATATTGAAGTCTTGAAATTGTTGCCTCAAAGATGGACTTTCTCATTATTTTCGATTCTTCATTTCCACCGAACCTTGCTTTGAGAGCCATCCATATGTCCTTTGCATCATCCATATGGTGAAAATCACACAGGTGGTCTTCAGAATGGCTTGAAGCGTAATAGTTTTTACTTTGTGCTCTCTCTGCATGGCCAGACTTCTTCAGCAGCTTTTGGGAGGAGCCATGATGAACTTCCCATCCCTGTCTGGAATCATTTTCTTTAAACTGTTTCCTTTCTTCACCACCTCCCACAGATTCCAATCAATATTTGAAATCCAGTTTTCCATCTTCATAGTCCAAAGATCATATTCTTCCCTTTTCAAATAAGGAAATTTACCATTACTGTTTGAAAGACTAAGCTGTTGCATGGAAGTGGTGTTGGTGTTGTTTGTGTTGGTGACTTCAGTTTCATTATCAGATCCAGGCATGGTGAGGGTATGATTGGTTGTATGAGGGTATGAATGGTTCTTAGTATCGTAGAGACTTTCCCGAGGCTCTGATACCACTTGTTAAACAAAGACCTCTTGAAAGATCTTAAGCACTCGGAGATCGTTAGTGTTGCCTATGTAATCACAAGCAAACTAATAGAAGATCTCTACAACTCGTATTTTATAGCGGAAAGTAAATACAAGTTATAATAACTAAGAACTCTTTGATCCTCTATGGATCCTTTTTTATTGAAACTCTATGTTTCAGATGTTTTACAAGACTTGAAAGACTTCAGAAAACCAACCTCCATCTATTACATACTCTTATGGTTCCTTTTATAGGCAAGAAAACCATCTAATCACTCACGAGCATTTTTAACGAATGCTCCTAATACAAACACAAAGAACGCATGCATCTTAGACAAGCATGCAACTAATCATATTGTTTTACTCATCATATTGTTTATTCTGAGTAAGCTTTATATAATACGGCGCCAACCTATACATACGGCGCTGACTTTTCCTACATACGGCCTACATACTGTGCTTATCTCTCCTACGTGGATAAGCACTTTCAGCAGAAACACGATCTGCATTATCACTTCAGCTGAAGTATAGCTTCAGCAGAATTCGTTCCTTCTTCGGCAGAAATTTTTCGGTCATTACTTCAGCAGATCCAGTAGTATACCGTAATTCCCAACACAGTTGAAAAACCATAATTGGTAATCGACTCATCAAAGATAATATTGATAATTTATCTAAGAGTTGGCTAGTCCAGAAGCAAACGGCTTCTGGTAAAGACAAATCAAATCCGTTGAAAGCTGGTGGTTTGCTCAAAATCACTTGGTTATCAGTGTACCAAGGTTCTTACTTGAACTGAAACATTTGGCTACTCCAGAAGTAATGGCTTTTGGTAAAGAGTTGAAATCCATTAATTTTTCTCAAAACATTGCTAGGGACTAGCAATATCTTAGTGTGGGGGATTGATGAGTGTCTAAATACTCATCATTTTTGTACCATTTAAACTGCAAAAACATCCGAAAACACTCAGAAATGCATCAAAATGACAAAAATATCACAAATAAGTGTTTTATGTGTTTTAAATGCAAAAATATCAAAATCTGGTGAAAACGTATCAAGTTTGCATAATTGGCAGTTTTAGTCCCCCAAGTTTCAAAAGTTGTCAAAAACAGTCCAGGTAAATCTAAATAAAGAAAAATATCATTTTAAGTTCTTAGGGATTCATGAGTTGTCAAAATTGGTCCTTAAAAGCAAAAATTGCAAAATTACAACTTTAGTCCCTCAAGTTTTGAAATTGTCACAAATAGTCCTTGGAAAATTGAAAATGTCAAAACTAATCCTTGTACTATTGGAACTTGTCAGTTTTGGTCCTTGTGACAACTTTGGTATAATGGCAGAAATGGTCCTTCAAGAATTGGAGAATTGCAAAGTTAGTCCTTTTAATAATTAAACCTATCCAAGACCCCTTTACACCTTTGAACCCTGCCAACCATTGTGACCCCCCTGTCATTACCCTTCATTTGGACCCCCTGGTCAAATCCAGTCAACCCAAACACCTTTCCCTCCCAAATGGTTTTCCCCACCACTTGCCCTGCTCCTCTGCAACTCCCAACACATCTCCCATCACAACACCTTATCCCTTCCAACTTTCAACCCCCTCATCATCATACCTAGCCACCCCCCCTAGTGCTAGTTCAGAGTCCACAGAGGTCAAATAACCTTTTCCCGCCAAAACCAAGTGAAAGGCCAATATGAGCAAAACTCATCCATTGGCTCAAAAAAGTGGTGGGATTTGATCAAGAGGACACGTGGAAGCTTTTTGGGTATAAAAGAGGGAAGAAGAAGCAAGAACCGAGGAGTAGTTAGTTTTTATTTTTTTGTATGTCGTATTTTATTAAGTTATCTCAGTTAATGTTTTAAAATGTAATTTTAAGCTTCAATGTAATAAACATAAGCCACTTAATCATTATAAACTCATTTCAAGTACTAATTTAAAGTTTCACTTCAGTTTCACAATTTCAGGTTTATCTTTGCAAAATCCAGTTTCAAAATCTTATTTCCAGTGCCTTTAATTGACTTATTCTTAAGTTTCAATAAGCTTATTTGAGCTATTTAAAGCTTTTGATAAGCTCACAATTCCAGTTTCAAGCAAATTGGGTACTTGGTAAATGAAAGTCAAAATGGGTGCATTTGGAAATGAAAATGATGTTGGGCTAATGCTGAGCTTTGATTTGGGTTGGATTAGATTAGATTAGGGTAGTTATAGTTCTGGTTTTAGCCTGCAAAACAAGTTGGATATTTGTGAGTATTTGTCTCCTTTTCACTTTCACTTCATTTTGCAGATTGTGTTTGTACTTGTATTTGTAGTTATAGATAGCTTAAACCTGTTTAAATAGTTGTACTTAGGATAATTTAACTCAGTTTGATCATTTATATTAGATAGTTAAGAGTTTAGCTCTTTTAATTTGCATAACAGTCATTTAAAGAGGTGTTTGGATTTTGTAGCAAAAATGGGTTAAAGGGCTAAGCAGTAGTTAAGGTCAGTTAGTTTACATCTCTTTAGTCATTTGAGAGCTATTCCAGTCATAAACTTATGCCTGCATTGGCTAAAAGTTAAAATTACCTTTCAACTTTCTTAAAAGCTTAACTGTTGGTTTTTTATAAAATCAAAGTCTTGATTTATGTTTAGTTATCATTATCATAGCTTGCAATAGTCTTAATATAACATATAACATCTATTTCAGTCCATAAAATTGGTTCCAAAGTTCAATAAAGTCAAAATCTCCAAATTGCTCAAAAGTCAAAACTGAAAAACTCAGTTTTTACCAAACTGAGTTGATTTTTCTTAAGTTCATTTCTGGACCAATTTCAATGAAACTTGTGGTTTTAAAAGGTTCTACTGGTCTAGTTTATTATTGTGATTTTTGTGTATTTTTTTGAATTTTCTATAAGCTTCAAAATGTCTGTTCAAAATGGGTACAAATGTGTATGCTGAGTCAGCACAGGGGTTTTGCAGGGATTGCACAAAGCTCATGTGAGCTCATCTAGGTCTCCTTTTTGGTTTACAAGGTCCCAGCCAGGTCTAGTTTAGATCCCAAGTACTGGTTTTCAGTTTCAGCTTATCTAGTTGCTTATTTTTAAGCCCAAAGTTGGCCTCAAAACTGTTATTAGCACTTGGTCTCAAATCAACCAAATCTTGGTAATTAGCATTCCAGAGGTTTAGAGCAGTTGTTTTTTGTTGCATTTTGGTTCTTTTAGCTTATTTAAGCTTCTGTGATCAGTGGGTGGTCTTGGGTTTTCATTTGCTTATTATAAGTGCTTATTTCTAAGCACTTTGCACATCAGTTTCATAATCCTTCACACAACACCCTATTTTTATATTTTTCTTAGATTCCTAATATTATTTTAGGCTTATCTTGAATTTTTCAGATTTTTCCAAATCAGTTTGCTATTTTTCTTAATTTAAATTAGTTTTTAAGTCTTTTTAAAGAGCATTTAATACAAATAATTCAGAAAAGCTTCAAAAAAATAATTTTTCATTTTTCTTAAGTTAAGATAAATATAAAAAGCAAAAAAAAATATTTTTCTAGATTTTTCTTAGTTAAATTTGTATTTTTAAGTAATTTAAGTAGTTTTAAATAGTTTAAAATTCATAAAAAATAGATAAATAATCAGAAAAATACAAAAATAGTTTTGAAAATTCTCTTTTGATATTTTAGATTTTTCCAAGTCATAATTTTATTTTTCTAGTTTTATTTCCTATTTTCTTGTATTTTAGTGTATTATTAATTAAGTAAAAATAGTTTTTAATTAATAATAATTAGATAAATAGTAATAAAAATAATTTTCTTTTTCTAATAATTTTCTTTTATCATTAGGTTTGTAAAAATGTCATTTTCATATTTTTAGGATTAATATTGTGTAAGTTTTACATTTTCTTTAAGACGTCGCGTAGTTTTTAATTTAAGTTTTATAAAAGAAAAATAAAAAACACACGATTTTAAAATTAGTGATAGCGTTTATTTAATATTTTTATCTTTTTAATTTCCTTTAATTTGCATTTAAGCCTTTGTAATTTATGTACTCATCAGATTTTTCCTTAGTTATAATAAATCACAATCCTTTCCCGTTCAAATCCTCTCGATCACTAAACGTTTGACTATTCTCGCTTACGTTCGTTGGGACTTAACGACCTGGGGAAACACTATACTCTCCTGATCTTCATTGCATTTGCTTCTAAGCTGTTTTAAGTTTGTTACGGTTGGCCATTCACAAGTGGCCGGCTTGAGTGATTAAACTTGACGGTTTGGAGCAGATCAGCTGTCGTCGCTGTCGCCGCAAGAGTTGCTGCCGCCGCCACTTTAGGTGGAAAGGGTTGCTGCCACCGGGGTAAGATATATGAATTTTGAAAGATCTAATTTTTTAGATCTATGTATTTTTTTATAGATCTATGTATTTTTCAAGCTTTAATATTTTATTTGAGTAGAGTTTTTTTTAGATTATTGTCGCTGCCGAAATCAGCCTAACAACCGCCGAAATCTGCTTAATTATCGTCGGAATCTGCTGCGGTGTTGACTACCGCACCGGAAAACGTTAAGTTACATCTCAATATTTGTTGGTATTTTCTATATAAGTTTATATGACATTTGTGTATTTTTTATGTAAATTTATTCGTGCACTTTTGTGTGTAATTTGTTTGCAAGTATATTTATAAATAATTTATATGATGTAAAGTTTATTTAGTATTTTGTTGTTTAAATTTTTCATAATCGTATTTGATGTTTGTAATTTTTTTTAATTTGTTTGTAAATTTTGTTTATAAAGTGTAAGTAAATTTGGTAAAGTTTAAAAGTTTTGAAATTTCAAATATTTTTAAAATTTTAAAGATCCAAAAGTTTAAAAGTTTTTAAATTTGAAATTTTGTAATAGTGTTCGAAATTTTTACCATCTAAAATTTGGAATGAATTAAAAGCGTTTTGTTTGCTTTTGTTTTTAGAAAGTAACTTATTTATGTTGATTTTATTAAAGACAACCTTATTAAATGGACCTAAATATAAATATAATTGTTTCGACCTAAAACATGAACATAAACAAACAAACGTTAAACATTATGTGTTTAAAAAAAACAAAGGTTAATCAAAACGTCTAAAACACAGAATGTTAACTTAACAGTTAACCCATCAATCAAATGAGAACCACAAATAATTTTGTGAAAACGTAGAGGGGGGGGGGGTGAATACGTTTCCGTTTCAAACTTAAAACTTTTGTATCAAATATAGTATAAACCATTGCATTTGCTAATCTCGACGCGAGGATGCATTTAACGCATTACGGCATGTAAGGCCAACCCCTTAATATTACATAAGATTCCGCAAGATTAATGGTTCATTAAAAATCAAGTTTCACCATTATTAGTCCGGTTGCTTTTTCTTGATCAAGCGTGTCATAATATGTAAAGTGTTAACTATAGTTTGTGACTATATGAAAGACCAAGTATGTGTCACAAACATAGACATCAACCACATAGAAAATAAACGATGTAATGCAAGAATAAGAGTAAAGCAATAAGTAAAAGGATAGACAAATCAACACGAGGATTTATAGTGGTTCGGCTACAAGGACACCTTCCTTGCCCTACTCCACTCCCCGAGTCACCTACTCGAGAGTTCGTAATCACTACACCAACTCCTTATGGCGGAGAAGCCTTCAGAACGTCGCTTACACCTTTTTCCGGTACAAAGCTAAATACCGAGTTCTTTCACACCAAGGCGAACCACACCTATCACAACGTCGCCTACCCTTTATACGGTGCTAGGCTAACCACCGGGTTCTTTCACTCCAAGGTGAACCACACCTACACAACGTCGCCTACCCTTTATTAGGTACTTGGCTAAGCACCTAGTTCCATTACTATGGAGGAACTACTACCCATCACAACACAACACCTAATCTCAAGGAGATCCACTCCTTGTTACAACACCATCAAGGATATCACCATCCTTGGATCTAAACAAATACTATATGTATAACGATGCACCTCATCGATTATACGACCTAGACATTCTTCACTAATGCCATTTACACGATCCTTCAGCACCTTTCACTAATGCCTTCAACACGGATCTTCGGCACTCTTCACTAATGCCTTTGACACATCTATGACACTCGTTATGTTTTGTGGCCCAACATAACAAACCTTGTGTTTTATGGCACAAACACATAAACCATCTAGTCTAGTCATAGATACAAGAATATGATACTAGACAATATCCAAGACAATGTGTCTAATAGATTTGAACTCCTAGACTAAACATCAAGAACCCAAAGCATGATGTAGTTAGTCTTCTATGAATGAAGATGACAAGTTTCCCAAGCTTGTTGTATAAGATCTTCATGTGCTTGTATCTTGTGATGGGTGATCACTTCATTAGGTAAGGAAGCAAGATCTCTAAGCTTGCTTTGGAGGATCACTTCGGAAGTATGCTTACAACAAATGAGAGTTAGAAGTATTATGATCATATGAGATGAGGGTGGTTTACATGTTTCCTAATGATCTAAATATCCTAGATTTGGTGGAGAGAAACTATGTGTGAAGGTGTGAAGAAATGGTAAGAAGTGGCTTGCTATTTATAGGCAAAAAGACAAAAACCATGTTCTGCCCCAAGGATCCCTTCTGGAGGGATCCGGCCTTTGTAATTCCAAGGGATCCGTGGGATACTTGAGGGATCCGTGCACGCTCCTGTTTACCCATATTTTATGGGTTAAAACTATGAGCTATGGGTCAAGGATTTGAGTGCCCACCATGGTACAATGTATCTAGACATTGGGTATGGGTCTTGGGTCATGGGTCATGGGTCATGGGTTTTACCCAACACATTTACTTATGTTTACTTAAGTGTTTTATAAACTATTTAACTAAACATGTTTAATGGTTTGTTAGGGGTTTGATCATAATGCAACATAACTAACATGTACGAACCTTTGTTGTAGCATACAAGGACCTTGAGTCGTCGAGAGGTGTTGAGAGTATGTTGAGACAAGATATACTTACAAGTAACTTATACATTTTACGTTATGTATTACAAGTTACATGTTTGTCATCAACAAAACAAATGAGAATGTATAGATTAAATATCGTAATATTTGCACTAACAATCTCCCCCTTTTTGATGATGACAAAATATATGTAAACGTAATAGATAGGTAAAATGTCAAAGTTATTTGTGTCCGTACTTCTATACATTACCTTCTTCGTTTACACTCTTCTCCCCCTTTTGTCGAAACAAAAAGGGTGTGTCCTTTCTCCCAAGAATGGCGAGTTTGCATCATCCCTAGTGAAGTTAAAATAAAAGCACCTTATTGCTCCAATTGGCACACCACGCCAATACATTCAACACGAAACACTAATGACGAAGCTTAGAAACTCATGACTTTGAGCTTGCACGTCTTCAAAAGGTGGTGATCTCGCCTTTAAGAGGAACCTAGAGAATCACAAAAAAAAAAATAGAAAGATCCTTTGAATTATAACCATTATTGCCAACGGCTCAATGGATCAAATTTTTTAGGCTTAACCTACATCAAGGTTAGTGTTAAGAAGAAAAGAAAAAGGAAAAATATATGATGAGAAAGAAATCTCCCTTTTGTTGAAACATAAAGGAATTTTGAAGAATGAATGTGTGCATGCTCCCTCTTGACGGTTGCTCCCCCTTGTTAAAGGCGTCTAGTATTTTAGGAAGGCTAAGACTAAATTATTGCAAAATTTGCAATGTTTTAGCTTTGACGAAAAAAACTCCCCTTTATTGAGAGCGTCAAGTACTCCTAGTGTGTTTTGAAAATCTACAAAACAAAAAGTTAGTGCAAAATTATATTCGTCCTTGGACGAGTAAGTCATGTGATGCACTTTATAAATGCTCGACGGAAGCTCCCCTAGCTTGAGGGCGTCAAAGAGAACCTACAAAAAAAAATAAGTGTAAAATTTCATCCATAAATAGACGAGAATCACATACACATCAAAGTGTATATATATGAACCTACAAAGAAAGGATTAGTGTAAAAAAAATGATCCTACTACTTGCATCATCATGGTTGGTTTAGAGGTTGTAAGGTTTGTTCAAGTTAAAAAAAATGTGCTTAGGGATGAGACACATTTCATTACGAAATTCACTTGGCTTTTGACAACATAGATGTTTGTGAAGGATGGTTGAGCGACCATGAATTGTAGTGGTAGTAAGACACTTGTAGGATGTGGTTGACACAAGTAGCTTGTGGTTTAAGGTTGTGGTTGACACAAGTAGGATGTGGTAGAACATGAGACATACTTCATCACATAGTTCATGAACTAGACCTTGGACACGGTGATAGTGATAGAAATCATCATTATGACTTAGAGGTATGTAAGTTGTGGTAGAGGTAATGAAAGGTATCAAGGTGAATCTTGGACTTGGTTGATGACTCAATAGAGGTGGTAGACATGATGACTTTGTGAGTGGTGATAAAAGTGAAGTAAGATGGTTAGGATGATGCAAGATTAGGAATATATAAAGGAAATGTGCGAATGAGCACAACTTGACTTGATAGTGAAATCGACCATTGTCATCCTACAAGAATCCAAAAGAGTTAGTACAAAAGGAAAACATTTATACAAATGGATAAATTGTTCACATAAAATCATGAAACGAAAAGAAAGAACACGTATACAATCATATAAATGAAACTCATTTATAAACATATACGAAAATGATAATCCTAAGTGTTGAACAAGTGCTTGTGTGGAAAAAGGAAATTTGAAATGATTATCTAAAGAGATAATGTACCTACTGTTCCACGGTTCCTCCGGTTCCCTCATTAGAGGGATCCGGCTAGCTTAAGTCTAGGGATCCGGTTAACAGATGAGGTGAAAATGAGGTGATTAGGTTCTAGCAAGGTCTAACACCTACATATCCTAAGTTACTCAGTCTATTAAGTGTCTTATATGAAGATGGAATTAAATGATCGTTTTAGCTAGAGTTGACATGAATCTGTCACCCGGATCCCACGGTTCCCTCCAATGAGGGATCCGTCTAGGCTAATCCTAGGGATCCGGCTCTCAGCAGCTAGGAAAGAATAAAAATAATGTTTGTAAGGTCTAACGCCTATACCTCCTTGAGTGTTTCAGACTTCCTAAGTGTCTTAAATGAAAGAGTACTTAAATGATCAAGAGCAATGAGTGATGGTAGCTAATGATTGCCTTTTATGGAAAGAAATGGGGCTTTATGAGCACCAGTGGATGATCAAAGATGACACTAAGAAATTTAAGAGTGTCAAGTGGTGTTAAATGATCCTAGAGATCAGATGATGACTTAAGAGAGATTTGGAAAATTCCTTAAAAATCTTAAGAAATTAAAAACTAGTTTTTGGCCTATTTTGAGGTAAAGATGACTAAAATCAATTTGCTAAAATTGAGAGAAATATCAAACTAAGTGTTTTGAGATGAGAGGAACAATGTGTAAACATTGGAGCGGAAAGATGGTGAGTTTTGAAGTAATGATAAATCAAAAATACTTTGAATGTGATCCTAAATCATCCATGTGAGATCAACTGAGCCTAAGGAAAGTCTAAGTGATCCTAATGTAGCATGTTTAACTAGTCCAATAAGGTCTGGAATGTTGGATTCATGCAAGGAGGCTAAAAAGGAACTTCTGTCCACCCGGATCCCACGGATTCTTCACTTGAGGGATCCATCTAGTTACATCTAAGGGATCCGGCGTCAAAGACAGATTTTCTTAACTTAATAGTTGCAAAATTTTGCTCTATGTTTCGAATTATGAAACTAATGATTTCTACAGCAAGTATACATGTATACACGTTAAGTAAATCAAGGAGAGCATGTAGAGATCACATATAGGCAATCAAATGAGATCGAGCTCACAAATAACACAAAGGTTTAGCAAACTTAACAAGCACTATTCAAGAAGCCCAAAACAGATTTACGGTCTAGATTAGTAAATAATTTACACTAACAATGACATGAAAGGTATGTGTCTAGAAAGAAAAGAGCACATGATGGTGTTCAAGACAAAAGAATTGTGAGGTGCTAGTTTAGGACAATATAGTCATAACGGATGGTGGTTAGCATACAATGAGCTTCGTCCATGAAGTCATGTAGCTCTTCTCGATCAAAGCGAGATAATCGCTTGATGAGGCAAGTGGTTGTGATTAGCTAAAAGAAAAATTAATTTTACAACTTGTTTGATTAGTAATCCTAAGACAATGCAAAGTATTTCCATTGTAAACTTACTTTAGGAAAACATAGGAGTATAAATTTCTCAAGTGAGAGAATGAATATGAGACTATTACTAGCGGTGCTCAATTACAGCTAAACACGACCATTTTTACGGGCGATTCCACATGCCCAACTTCTCTCAAGGAAGCAATTCAACTGTTAGGTCAAATTGAGTTTCTAGTGCAATAAGTTCTCCAGTATTCATTCTCAAGTTATGAAAATTTATATTCCTACAATGGCCTATCGAAGAGTAACAATGATGATACTTTGCTTCATTTATATTAATATTATACTTGAAACAACTAAGGTGACAAAGGTGTCAAAAAATTAAAAGTTGTCCATACGGTGAACAAAAAAATGGTTGCATGAGCTAGTTCAACATATGTTGTTGGAAAGCTCGAGTTTGGACTTTCGGATATGAACAATTATATTTGCGTTGCAAAATAATTTACTTGAGTATATCGGATGAAATAATCAAGTTGTCAATCCTACTATGAAACTTGGAGAGCGATCATGAAAAGGAAAACGGGAGAGTACATCATCAACACAAGTGTAGGTTATGATCCGATGTACATTCTTGTTGTTTTTAGAAAAGGATACAAGAAAATATGAAATCAAGAGATCATATAGGCACATAAAACATTTATGTTGCACACATGACAAACTCAATCAAAAAGCCATTTTAGTGTGTTATATGTTTTAAACATTTTTCAACTTATAAAACTAACATTTTTGACACAACTAGATGTTATCCCAAACACTCCTTTAAGTAGCACATTGATTAGTAGAAAATAACTAAATTGACAAGCAGGAGAATGAATAGCAAGGTAAGGAAACCACATATGTTAATCAATCAAACAAGCACAAAAGCTATTTGAGATAAGCAAATAATCAAGTAATGCAAGGGAAACAATTTATCATTTAGCATAGCATACGAAAGTTCTTTTCATCGCTTTGTGTTAAACATATATACCAAGCTTGATTAGTTTCCTTTATAAATATGATCAAAACCTTAATTTCAAAAGATGACACATTGTTATTCAAAGATGAAAACATCCGTCTCCGATTAGATCAAAAGTTTGTGCAAAAGTTATGACCGAAAATGACTTTCTATTACAAATCAATGATTCTGTAAATTTTTGTTTTGAATCAGTTTATGAAATCATTTTTAAATGAAAGTAGACTCAAATACCTTTAAAACGATAGGTGGCACGACTTCTAACGACTTACGGTTAATTAGTTATGAATTTTTGAAATTCAGACAAAAACTGTCTTCTGTACCACGGATCCCTTGTTTGAGGGATCCGTCCAGTGTAACTTTGAGGGATCCGCGGATCGACACGAATTACAAAAATGCACGTTTTGACCCGACGAAAAGGTTTAACCTTTGTAGGCTTTTTAGTGAAGTTATATTAACCATTTTTACCTTTATTCAAGCTTGATTAACAATATATCTAACAACAAAACTTCAAAGAAAAAAAATCAACAAAACACTTTTCATATTATGCTTGACTTCACCAAAATTTGATGTGAGGACCTTACTCGTTTTGAAAACCATTTGTTTTAAAAACTAGAGCCAACCCGCTATGATACCAATTGTGAAAACGTAGAGGGGGGGGGGTGAATACGTTTCCGTTTCAAACTTAAAACTTTTGTATCAAATATAGTATAAACCATTGCATTTGCTAATCTCGATGCGAGGATGCATTTAACGCATTACGGCATGTAAGGCCAACCCTTTAACTTCACATAAGATTCCGCAAGATTAATGGTTCATTAAAAATCAAGTTTCACCATTATTAGTCCGGTTGCTTTTTCTTGATCAAGCGTGTCATAATATGTAAAGTGTTAAATATAGTTTGTGACTATATGAAAGACCAAGTATGTGTCACAAACATAGACATCAACTACATAGAAAATAAACAATGTAATGCAAGAATAAGAGTAAAGCAATAAGTAAAAGGATAGACAAACCAACACGAGGATTTATAGTGGTTCGGCTACAAGGACACCTTCCTTGCCCTACTCCACTCCCCGAGTCACCTACTCGAGAGTTCGTAATCACTACACCAACTCCTTATGGCGGAGAAGCCTTCACAACGTCACTTACACCTTTTTCCGGTACAAAGCTAAATACCGAGTTCTTTCACACCAAGGCGAACCACACCTATCACAACGTCGCCTACCCTTTATATGGTGCTAGGCTAACCACCGGGTTCTTTCACTCCAAGGTGAACCACACCTACACAACGTCGCCTACCCTTTATTAGGTACTAGGCTAAGCACCTAGTTCCATTACTATGGAGGAACTACTACCCATCACAACACAACACCTAATCTCAAGGAGATCCACTCCTTGTTACAACACCATCAAGGATATCACCATCCTTGGATCTAAACAAATACTATATGTATAACGATGCACCTCATCGATTATACGACCTAGGCATTCTTCACTAATGCCATTTACACGATCCTTCAGCACCTTTCACTAATGCCTTCAACACGGATCTTCGACACTCTTCACTAATGCCTTTGACACATCTATGACACTCGTTATGTTTTGTGGCCCAACATAACAAACCTTGTGTTTTATGGCACAAACACATAAACCATCTAGTCTAGTCATAGATACAAGAATATGATACTAGACAATATCCAAGACAATGTGTCTAATGGATATGAACTCCTAGACTAAACATCAAGAACCCAAAGCATGATGTAGTTAGTATTCTATGAATGAAGATGACAAGTTTCCCAAGCTTGTTGTATAAGATCTTCATGTGCTTGTATCTTGTGATGGGTGATCACTTCAGTAGGTAAGAAAGCAAGATCTCTAAGCTTGCTTTGGAGGATCACTTCGGGAGTATGCTTACAACAAATGAGAGTTAGAAGCATTATGATCATATGAGATGAGGGTGGTTTACATGTTTCCTAATGATCTAAATATCCTAGATTTGGTGGAGAGAAACTATGTGTGAAGGTGTGAAGAAATGGTAAGAAGTGGCTTGCTATTTATAAGCAAAAAGACCAAAACCATGTTCTGCCCCAAGGATCCCTTCTGGAGGGATCCGGCCTTTGTAATTCCAAGGGATCCGTGGGATACTTGAGGGATCCGTGCACGCTCCTGTTTACCCATGGTTTATGGGTTAAAACTATGGGCTATGGGTCAAGGATTTGAGTGCCCACCAAGGTACAATGTATCTAGACATTGGGTATGGGTCTTGGGTCATGGGTTTTACCCAACACATTTACTTATGTTTACTTAAGTATTTTATAAACTATTTAACTAAACATGTTTAATGGTTTGTTAGGGGTTTGATCATAATGCAACATAACTAACATGTACGAACCTTTGTTGTAGCATACAAGGACCTTGAGTCGTCGAGAGGTGTTGAGAGTATGTTGAGACAAGATATATACTTACAAGTAACTTATACATTTTACGTTATGTATTACAAGTTATATGTTTGTTATCAACAAAACAAATGAGAATGTATAGATTAAATATCGTAATATTTGCACTAGCAAATTTTACAATTGTTGTATTGGTATATTTAAAACATAAAAGAACATGTAAGCATACACACATAAACGACTATCTTAATAACTGCATATATCTCATTTTTTAAAAACTTAATTATTTAAAAATTAAAGTTAATTGTCTAATTTACCCCTTTTAATACCCCTTATAATTTCAAATGAAAACTATAAATACTAAGTAAAGTCGTTAGAATATTCCGTTGCTATGCATTAGACAACCGTTTGCTTCTAACCGTTTGCGGATTATACTATGATTTATGGAAACAAGAAAAGTAGATTAATTAATCCGAATATGGGAACAATTGTATTAGCAATTTATTTAGGAGGAATTGCATATATACCAACTAAAACTTAAAAACTTGCATATTATTTATTTAACCAATAATAATGAACCAATCCCTTATTTACACCCCCAAGCCAGAACCATCCAGAACCTTTCATCACCATCCTCTCTCCCTTTATATATATTTAAACCCTAATCCCACTCTCTATCTTCCACCTTTTCAGACGGCAACAATAACAATAAATCACACGCACTAAACACACCTTCAAAAACACACACACAACAATGGCAGAAGAAGCCAAAGCCAAAGGCAACGCCGCTTTCTCCTCCGGCAACTACACCGAAGCCATCCGTCACTTCACCGACGCGATCAACCACGCGCCTGAAAACCACGTCCTTTACTCCAACAGATCTGCTGCTTACGCTTCGTTAAACCAGTTTAAAGAAGCTTTAAACGACGCTGTGAAGACTGTTGATCTGAAGCCTGATTGGGCTAAAGGGTACTCTCGGCTCGGCTCGGCTCATCACGGCTTGCGCCAGTTTAACGAAGCTGTGGCTGCTTATAAAAAGGGTTTGGAGATTGACCCGAGTAACGAAGCGTTGAAATCCGGCTTGGCTGAAGCCGAGTCGGCTCAGAAGGCATCGGCTCGGCGCGGCTCGGCTGGACCCGGACCTGGTGGGGCTGGGAATTTGTTTGGTGATGCTTTTGGTCCGGATATGTGGGCTAAGTTGACGGCTGATCCAGCTACGAGATTGTTTATGAGCCAGCCTGATTTTGTATCTATGATGCAGGATTTACAGCGAAACCCGAGTAATTTGAATTTGTATTTGAAGGATCAGAGAGTTATGCAGGCGTTGAGTGTTTTGTTGAATGTTAAGATTCAAGGTGGGCCAGGGGGTGATGACGTGGAGATGGGGGAGGAAGGTGAGACTTCGAACGAGCGAAAACGCCCTGCGGAAGAGGAGAAGAAGAGGGAACCTGAGCCTGAGCCCGAACCCGAGCCCATGGAGGAGGTGAATGATGAGGAGAGGGAAGTGAAGGAGAGGAAGGAGAATGCCAAGAAGGAGAAGGAGAATGGGAATGCCGCGTATAAGAAGAAGGAGTTTGAGAAGGCGATTGAGTGTTATTCCAAGGCGATTGAGTTGGATGATGAGGATATATCGTTTTTGACTAACCGGGCTGCGGTTTATTTGGAGATGGGGAAGGTATAAAGTTTTGTTTTTTTGTTTTTTTTCCCTCTAATTATGTGCGTTTGGTAATGTTTTTTGATGTTGGTAATAATTTGATCGTTGCGATTTTGATTAGTTAGTAAGGATGCCTTTAGTGTTAAGGAGATGCTGAGTTTTGATTTGATGATAATTTAGGGCTTGAGTAGCTAACCTCCTCTAGTAGTAGTTTGCGTTTTTAGCAATATAAGTTGAGCTAAAGTTGAGCTTTTGTAGTTGTTTCCTTTTATTTAGCTTAGTTATGTGTGGATCAAGTCATGTGTTTGGCATTGTGTTTTGAAGTTGGTAATTTTGATTATGCGGTTTTGAGTGGTAGGTTAGATGCTTTTAGTGTTAGGGTATGTGAATCTGATTATATGTTCATAATTTATGGGCTGAATAAACATCAAGCAAGTATTATTGTGCCTTAGTAATGATAGATAGAATTAAGTCGTGCAAGTTGGGGACTTTCTAGATATTATCACACGAATTGGAATTTGCAAATTTGCTATAGTAATTAGTTTTTGACGAATAGGGTTGCTTTGTATTTGGTTTGGCGGTGATTTTTTGATATTGGTAATTTGATAAGTGTTGTTTTGAATAGTAAGTAAGTTGCTTTTTAGTGTTCGGGTATTTTATAAAGATTTTGGTAAAATGACATTTTAGGGGATGAGTAGTTTAGCTTTTGGGTAATTGGTTAACGTAGGTGCAACATTACGTGTAATGATTATTTGATCTATAACAACTTCAGATAGCAAACACATTCGAACACTCTCTCCTATTCGGTTTGTATTTTATGTTGCAATGCCAAACATCTTTAACTACTGTGCCTTGGTAAAGGTAATTTGAACCAAATAGTGTCTTTACAATGAGAAAGTTGAGAACTTTATATATATTATATTATTCAGAGAGTGGAATGTGCAAATTTACATCTTTGGTGTTTTACTGGCATAATAATTCAAGATATATATATGAATATAAAGTTAAAGCCTCGAAAAACTAAGCAATCTGTAATAAAAATCTGAAGTGTAGAAATATTTGATCTGATTAGTCTTGTTATGTTCTATATCATCTCATGGCTTGATCTCTATGCTTGTGATGCAAGGGAAGTGTACAGGAAGTTTTATATTTGGCTATTTCTAGCCTGCTTTAGATTGTTTGGCTGATCTTATGCTGCGTCTGTTTGGATAATCTTCTGTTGTTTGCCTTGATGCATTAGCATGACCATTGACTGCATAGCAACTGTGTATTAGTCTAGAGTTATAAATCACATGCTATCTTACTGTGTTATTAGATTTTAGTGTTACGCTTACGCCACTACATAATGATGTTAACTGTGAGCATCTGTTATTTACAGTATGATGAATGCATCAAAGACTGTGACAAAGCTGTGGAGAGAGGAAGGGAGCTTCGTTCAGATTATAAGATGGTTGCAAGGGCTTTGACAAGAAAGGGAACCGCTTTGGTTAAAATGGCAAAAGTCTCCAAAGATTATGAACCTGCAATCGAGAGTTTCCAAAAAGCTCTTACAGAGCATCGTAACCCTGACACTTTGAAAAGGCTCAATGATGCAGAGAGAGCTAAGAAGGAATTAGAGCAACAAGAGTATTATGACCCTGAACTTGCTGAAAAAGAGCGTGAAAAAGGTTAGCGTGCTATTCCTCATTTTGATTCTCATAGTGGCAAAATTGGCGCGTCTTGTGGGTTGGGTTGTCGGTTAAAACTTATTGTTCTATGCATTGAAAATACTCTTTGGGAGACTTATGATCAATCCTCTTTTTAGCTATCTCTTTTATTTATTTCATGTGTTCATAAGTAATTTGGTCGAAATAGCCACCTCTACTAGATTCTATTTTCTTCATCCATCATATTAGATTACTTCTCTAAAATCATTGATAATATTTTAAATATACTTCAGGAAATGAATACTTCAAAGAGCAGAAATATCCTGATGCTATTAAGCACTACACGGAAGCTTTGAGGAGAAACCCCAAGGACGCAAAGGTAATTATTTCTTTTGTCTTTGATAGGTTTATGTGCTCTGGAGCTTACTCAATTATGACCAACAAAGAAGAACCTTGTCGACTAAAATCAACGTTTTGTGAAAGAGTGGTGTTATATTACTATGTTAGCTATGTGCTTATATTATGTCTTCTGTTATGAACACACTTTGTTGGTTTTCTTTTGGCAGGCATACAGTAATAGAGCTGCTTCCTATACAAAACTTGGGGCCATGCCCGAGGGTCTGAAGGATGCAGAGAAGTGCATAGAGATTGATCCAAAATTCTCAAAGGGGTACACTAGAAAAGGTGCAATCCAATTTTTCATGAAGGAATTCGACAAAGCTTTAGAGACTTACCAAGAGGGTTTGAAACACGACCCTCAAAACCCAGAGTTGCTAGAGGGCGTGAGGAGGTATGATTACAGTACTTATTCTCTAAATTGATGCTCACTATATTTTCATTATATTTACACGTCTGCTTGTCATTTTCAGCTGTGTGCAACAAATTAACCGAGCCAGCCGTGGAGATTTGTCACCTGATGAGCTAAAAGAAAGACAGGTATGATTTTTTCTACTTTATAGTTCTTCCTCTCTATGGGTGTTTGGATGCACGTGTCTCAAGTGACATTGTAATTTTTAGAACACCAGTAAAGAAGTTCACCCGAAAAACTACTCCACAATTTAATGGTGGATAATTGAAGGTAGAAAGTTTAGTAATATTTTCATGTGCTCTAATGATTGTTTCTTGTTTGCAGGCAAAGGCTATGCAAGATCCAGAAATTCAGAATATTCTCACAGACCCCGTAATGGCACAAGTAAGTTTTTGTTTCCTTGTCACAACTATTAAATTCTCGTTAGATTTCTGTTGTTTAATAGAGTTTGTTGGGCCACAGGTGTTGAAGGACCTTCAAGAGAACCCTAAAGCAGCACAAGATCACATGAAAAATCCTTCCGTGATGAATAAGATCCAGAAGCTAATCAGCGCTGGAATTGTGCAGATGAGATGAAGCTTTTTCATAAAACTTATTTCCTTTTTCTGTTTAGATGCAATTTGGAAAGAACACATTCATTGGGTGTGGTTTTGGTGAATCATGATTCAAACTGATCAAAGTTTTGGTTTAAACTTTTTAGGGATGTATAAACTTTGCAATGATTTCTGTTTTTGATTTATATCCCTGGTCTAATCTGTCTGTGGCTAGTTATACTCTTTAACTTCCTGGTCCACTGGAAGTATGGATCACCAGATTTGCATATACATCTTCTATGTTAGCAGAGCAGCATGTATAAGTCATAATCGGGTTAAAACTAGCAGAGCAGCATATACATCTTCTATCTGTTGTATGTGCATATGACAAGACTAGCTACTAGTCAAGTTGTTGAATTTGTTGTGTTATGACTGGTTAATACTTGGTTAACATTTTGAGATTTGACCTATGCAAGTATATGCTCATAAAACTAGCTTGAGCTATAATACTCTAACCACATGAAACTGCGGATACACTTGGTTAAGATTGACCAAGTTCCGTGCATTATAGAGAATGAAGTTTAAACTTGTCAGTCTTTTCAATTAGTTTAGGCAACATAAGTTGATCCTTGTTGCGACTGGAGATGTTACAGTGGTAAGAGAAAGGTGGTGGTGGCCGGTGTTGCAACAAGTATAATAATGGTGGTTTGACGACCGGTATCTTATCTTGAACTCTTGATATTTAATATGGGAGTGAAATGGAGATTGGTTATCTGGTTATTTCAATACAATTGACTTGATGAGGTTTACAACTAATTTGTCTTCCATACATCAGGCGAAGCTCATGTTCTTTCTACACAAATTAATTTGTTTTGGGAAAGAAAAGAATTAGAAGCTTCAAGGTTGTTAATAAACGAGGATTGTAGGAACTGCGCTTCGCTGCAGACCTGAGTTGCTAAATTCTAATTCTGCAGTTGATCTACCAAAAGCATTTAACACCTTTAAAAATGGAAGCAATTATACACGAAAGAATGAAAATAATTTACATCATACTAACATGCTGCAAGCAAAACAATATAGCAGTGGCCAAAACAATAACCCAAAGGGATATGAAATCAGAGATTCAAATACAGTTGAAAATCTACAAATTTGACCAAAATTAGTTGCATATAACCAAAGGAACATCGAGAACCTATCTGCCTATATAATTCGAGGATTAAACTGCTTCTGATGTGAGCTCCCATGGATTACTTTTCCGGCTAACCCAACTTGATGCAGAAAATCATACACTTGAAGCTGAAACCATGATACATACATCTTGCAAGCTTGCAATTAGTTTCAGTTAGAATGTTTACATACTATGTTAAAGTTGCATTGGTACCTGAGAGGCATGAGGCTACTAGAAGTAAATTAAGTTTAATTATTTTGGCCTGATTGAAAGTACTTTCGTTGAAAAAGATTTGACCCTCACGATTTGTAAGATGGGACAAAAGGCTTTGAAAAACAATCTTTTGCAAAATGACCCTTTTTACCACATTCGTAGCATTCTGTACTCTATGCAACTTTAAAACCAGGAACCTTTGATTTTCTTTTAATAAATATTTTGGAATTTGCAAGAAAGGCTCTTTCTTGAAGTTGTGTATTTAAATCAAGCAAGTATTCATCACTGTTTCTAGTATCCACCTCATCCCGAGTCTTCTTGATAATCCTGAACAATATTGTTAGAAAAAAAAGCAGTTGATATAGGTGCATTTAAAGTGGGTGCAGTCACAGTTGTCAGGGCCTTCTTGGTCTCTGGATATCGCATGCTAATCAGTTTGTTTTCATAGACAAATCTCCCATAGATATCAGCTAGGTCTAAGGTCTGAATATGATTATCATTTCCAACCCTTGTGAGAATCCTAACCATTTTTCAGGAAGACTGTTAACAAAATCTACATTTATTTCATGTTTTGGACAGTTTCATACTGTCATTGGTCAACTCATTGAGCAAGGTTTTATAACGGGTATAGGTCTGAGAGAGACTTTCAGAGTCTTTCGCTCTGAATGTGTTATACTCAAGTTTCAAATCCATGATCATGTTTTCCTTGGTATCAGAGAGGCCTTCATAGCTGTGAACCAAGTCAGTCCAGGTTTGTTTAGTTGTAGTACAACTAATGACTAACTCCATTATATCATCAGGTAGACATGATATAATGATGCTTTTTAGGCGCTGGTCTTGATTGACCACCCTCCTCTCATCAGAGTTCCATTGTGCATTAGGTTTGTCTAAACCTTCAGCGGTCTTAGGGACAAAGGGACCTTCATTAATATATTTAATGTAATATGGTTCCATCCTAACTAAGTAGCATATCATTCACTTTTTTCACTTAGAAAAATTTTCAACTTCAAGTTTGGGAGCACTAGCAGAATAGCTGCCTCCCTTTTTATCAACAACTTAGGGTACATCACTTTCAGCAATGGTAGGATATTGATTTTAAAAACTTTTTAAACGGTTTATGAAACTTGTTTTGTAAATCAAACCGCTCTGATACCACTTGTTGTTCCCTTTACAAGGATAGTTAGCCTAATATGATACGTTGTTTCATCTAGTAGTGTTTGTCTTAGCCTTAAATCATCATTAGTAGTCAAGTTTAGATTTTTATAGTTTTATAAAGGTCTTTCTCCCTCTAGATTTTTTATCCGTACAACTTTGCTTAAGATTAATCATAAACGTGGTTTAATCTTAAAAACTTGTTTCGAAGAACATTCATCGGATGATGATTTGTGGATAAGAACGTGGTTAGTAAGTTTTCAAAAAGTGTACTTTTTCAAAAACTTTCACAAAATTTTGTTCGCAAAATTAGGGTTTTGTTTTACTCGCAAGATTTTGTTCACAAAATTAAGTCTTGTTGCGGTAGCTAACCTTAAATTGCTTGCGAACCTTGCTCTTTGTCGTTTTTCCAAGTCATCATAATCTTCGTTGCAAGATTTCTGTTGCGATAGCTCTTTACGAGACTTTTGCTTGCGATAGCTTTTGTCCTTTAGTTTGCGAGAAAAGAGTTTGCAAGACTTTTTGCGATACCCAGTTTATAGCCTCAACGCCTCATAAGTGGGCTTGGGCTTTGGTTTAGTTCTCGTGGGCTAGGCTTAGGATACTTGCATTATTAGACTAAAATGTATAGCCTATTAGCTTAGTCCCTTTAGCCTATTGCTAAACTATTACATTTTGTATAACAAAGTTACAGGTTCCTAATAGTAGAATGACCATCACTTTTATCAATATATTTAATGCTAACAATACCTGAGATGTGATTTCGGTGGTATCGAATTTGGCCACAACAAAGAAATGGAAGTTTGTATCGGCGACCATATACTTTAACCAAAGGAGTATTTTAGATATTTGGGTTCGTTGATATACAAATCAGGGAGGATAGACGATGACGTAACCCACTGGATTAGAAGAAGCTGGGCGAAATTCTGGAGTACTACACGATAAGAATGTCCACTTTAAGCTAAAGGGAAAATTCTATAGGGTGAAAATTAGGCCTGCTATGATGTACGAGTTAGAGTGTTGGCCTATCACGACAATGCCAACAAGCAGGGTGGAAGTGATGAATGAGAATGCTAAGGTAGAACTGTGGTAAAACCATGTCTGACATGATCCCGAATAGAGTTTTTAGACTGGTACTTGAAGTAGAATCTATTATCTAGAAGATGAGAGAAGGACTTAGAATCTATGCATCTTAGTGTTATTCAAAACTAAACACTAGTATGCAATCTAATCTTGTCGAGGAGGACTTAGAACCTACCTTGCTAATGGCAATATTAGAAGACCCACATGTAACAAAACTTGAAGATCAGAATGTCTCGCTACACGAAGAAGATGTAGGATATAAAGAGACAAGTGTCGATAGTCAATGGTATTTAGACAATGGAGCTAGCAACCATATGACTGGGATAATCGAACACTTCAAAGAGCTAGATGAGAATGTTAGTGGAAAAGTAAGATTCGGAGATGGATCTCACATAGAGATTAAAGGAAAAGGTTCAATCCTAATAAAATGTGATGACGAGAAACAAAGAATCATATCTCACGTATATTACATTCCTAGCTTGAAAAGCAACTTACTGAGCCTTGGACAATTCACCGAAATCGGTTGTAAAGTAGTAATGGAAGATGATGAATTACGACTTTATGACATGGACAACAAAATCTTCATGAGAGTCACCAGACAAAGAAACCGTCTATACAAAAAAGTCTGAAGATAGGCACACCTGTTTGCTTATTAGCAAACTTGAAGGACAATACCTGGTTATGGCACGCAAGACTAGGACACCTCAACTTTGAATCACGAAAATCTATGACTCAAAGAGAGTTAGTTCAAGGGACACCTGCCATTAAACATACAACATAAATTTGTGATGTTTGTTTAGTTGGTAAACACAGCAGAGCGCCATTTCCCAAAAAAGCAAAAACTAGATCAACATCACCTTTAGATTTAGTATATGGAGATTTATGTGGACCAATCACACCACCAACACCATCTGGAAAGAAATACATATTCTTACTAGTCGATGACTACTCAAGATATATGTGGGCGTATTTCCTAAACACGAAAGATCAAGCATTTGATACTTTCGAGGAATACAAGGAATCGATAGAGAAGGAGCTAAGGACAACATTGAAAATGTTAAGAACTGATCGTGGAGGAGAATTCACATCTAACGAATTCACTCAATACTGCAAAGAAAATGGCATAGCACGAAAACTTACCGCACCTTACTCACAGCAACAAAATGGAGTAGTTGAACGAAGGAATAGGACAATTATGTCTACAACGAGATGCATGATGAAAGCAACCAACATGCCTCAAAATTTTTGGGCTAAAGCTGTTAGACACGTTATATACATTCTAAACAGCGTTCCTACAAAAGCCTTAGAAGACATCACTCCATATGAAGCAATCAAGAAAAGAAAGCCAAACTTAGAAACTCTAAGAGTTTTCGGCTGCATAGCATATGCAAAGGTACCATCACAACATCTGACAAAGTTAGATGATAGAAGCAACAGAATGGTATACATAGGAAACGAACAAGGATCAAAAGCTTACAGACTGTTTGATCCAACAACACAAAGGATATGTGTTAGTAGAGATGTGAAGTTTAAAGAGGATGAAGCATGGGATTGGAAGGATTACTTGAATGAGCACACTAACGATGAACCTGAATGGTTTGACTTCTAAATTGAAAACCTTGAAGCCACAAATGAACACCAGGAACAAGAAATCCAACCAAATGAAGAAGACAACGATTTCCCTACAAATGATGATGATGAATATGCGACATCAACAACAAACTCACCCTCACAATCACAAACACTTCACACACCATCTACAATTTCATCGCGAGTAAACACTCAATTTACACCAACTACCTCAGCACGTTCAACCAATCAAAGTAACTCAAATACAACCAGGAATTTACATCCAAACTTTGATCATACACCACTACAAGGTTTTAGAACGTTAAATGATATATACGATAATACCGAGGAAGTTTTACCCGAGCATTTATTACTGGCTGAAGATGAACTTAAGAATTACAAGGAAGCATCAAACAATCTAAAATGGATTGAAGCAATGAAGGTCAAATTAGATTCTATTAATAGGAACAATACACGAGAACTAACCACTCTACCCAAAGGACATAAGGACATTGGATTAAAGTGGGTATTCAAGACCAAGAAAGATGCTAATGAAAATATAGTCAAGCACAAAGCAAGACTAGTAGCAAAAGGATACATACAAGAGCATGGCATAGACTTTGAAGAAGTCTTTGCACCTGTAGCAAGAATGGAAACAGTCCGATTACTATTAGCCATAGCTGCTAATAATAAATGGGAAGTACATCACCTTGACGTCAAATCTGCATTTCTACATGGAGACTTAAAAGAAGAAGTGCATGTTACACAACCCGAAGGATTTATAAAAGATAATGGAAAAGTCTACAGACTCATAAAAGCTCTATACGGTTTAAGACAAGCACCACGTGCATGGAAAATAAAATTAGACAACACCTTAAAGTCTTTAGATTTCAAGAAATGCGCTTTGGAACAAGTTGTCTACACGAAGAAATCAAAAGACTTAATACTTCTAGTAGGAGTCTATGTGGATGATTTAATCATCACTGGCACACCAAAGAAAGAAATTGACAAGTTCAAAGCTCAAATGGAAGAAAAATTCGAGATGAGTGACCTAGGATTACTATCCTACTACTTAGGAATTGAAGTCGCACAAACTGGAGGTGAGATATCAATAAAGCAATCCGCCTACGCAAGCAAGATCCTAAAGGAAGTTGGAATGCTAGACTGCAACGAAACTCTAATACCTATGGATCCAGGAACAAGACTGACAAAGAACACTGAAGAAACAACGGTCAACTCAACTGAATATAGAAGCTTAATTGGATGCTTACGATATCTGCTACATACAAGACCCGAATTAAGTTATTCCGTTGGATTACTTAGTCGTTTTATGCAAGAACCATAGGAAAAACACATGAAAGCTATAAGGCAAGTACTACGCTATGTTAAAGGAAAAAAAGACTATGGAATCACCTACAAACACAATGGAGGAAACCAGATACAAGGTTATAGTGACAGTAGCTACGGAGTCAACACTCAAGAAGGAAAAGGCACTACTGGAATTATTTTCTACTACAGTGAATCACCAATCAGCTGGAGTACACAAAAGCAAGCCACGGTAGCTCTATCATCATGTAAATCCGAATTCATTGCAGCAATAGCAGCAGCAACACAAGCATTATGGTTAAAGAGATTACTGAGCAAGCTTACACACACACAAGAAGAAAAGGTTACAATACTGGTCGACAACAAGTCTGCCATCAAACTAATGAAGAATCCTGTATTTCATGGAAAAAGTAAGCACATCGATATAAAATACCACTTTATAAGAGAATGCGTTGAAAGAGAAGATCTACAAGTCGAGTTCATAAGTGGAGAATTTCAGAAGGCTGACATACTCACAAAAGCACTACCGAAGATCAGATTCCTCACAATGAGACAACTAATTAGAGTTAAAGATTTGCAACAAAGCGATTGTGATTAAGGGGGAGAATATTGGGTTAATCCCAATCGACCCAAGTCAATACCATATGACCCGGTCAACCCTAAAGTCAAACAAGAAAGTCAGACAACACAAAGTCAACAAAGATAGTTTTCTGACAATTTCAAAACGGTTACATAGATAACTGACATAACTGTTGGATGGGTGAACCATCACAACGTTTCAATGTACCCTTTCATTTAGTATATATACTTTGAACATATGTTGTAAAGAAGATGATGACTGATTAATACAAAGCATTTACAGTTTATTAATCCTCGTTTTTACTTGGTATATCGTGACCAACGTTAAGACCATAGATCTATTGTTAAGGCCAACAGTTTAGTGATACATAAGAAAAGTGTCACAAATATGTCACTCCAGAGAAATATGCCACTAAACAAGTGTCACTAATAGGTAAAGTCTCGCTAAGATTTTTATATATTTTTGAAAGTAATCATGTAGAGAACGTTTTTGTCTTTTGAGACGCCATCCTATCACAAAAAAACGAAAATATCTCAAAGTTAAGACTTTAATATATTACCCACATTTTCGTCACCAAAAAAGTAAAATTTGGTGACACTTTTTATGTTACTAAAACCTATGCAGTGAAGACAACAATTTGGTAATTATGCAATTAGTTTTGATATATTTACTAACATGTATGATGAGGATACTGCTATAACACTATCGACAACATGGTTGCGTTTTTTCATAATATATATCCATGCCTTTTTTGATGACAAAATTGACATGTATGATTTCGAAGGTCTTCACAATCTTTTGTTGCATGTGCATGCCCTTTCTGACGACAGAAATTGCAAATGAGGTTATTGGTAGTGAAAGATGAGGATACTTCCATAACACTATCAACAACATGGTTGTGTTTCCCGATCCTAAGTCGTGTTCCCTCCGAAATCAGTTCTGCAACTGCACTTTCAAGGGAAGGTAAAGGCTTACGATGTAGAAGTGAAGCTCGAACCGGCTCAAAGTTATGATTTAGAGACATGAGAAATTGTACAAGTCATTGTTCATAACAATACTTTTCAAAAACTTCAGCATCCTTAGAGCACTTCCATTTTGGTTATGAGGAAGCCAATTGATCCCAAAGTGATTGAACTTCAGAGAAAAAATCTGCAATAGTCTGACCCGATTTTTGTTTCTTATCTGCCAATAAGCTTAAAATTTTGTATTGATGGGCAAGATCGGCTGTAGTGTAACGAGATTGTAATAGATCCCAGACCTCTTTTGCAGTCTCGTACCTGCCAAACTGAACCCCAATTGATGGAATACAGGAGTTCCTGAACCATGTGATGGCTTGGTGAATTTTACTGTCCCAATGTTTGAGACGTTCTTGAAAATTTTCATTGGCTTCTTCGGGTTTAATTTCCGAAGTAGTAATATCTCCAACACTTTTTTCCTTTGAGAAAGCTATGCATAGCTTGAGACCATTCAAGGTAGTTTGGTCCAGTGAGTTTGGTTTGGATCGGTGGAGCGTTTTCATGTTTTTCCATCTTGAAGACAGAATAATCAAGACAATGATATTGTTCTGTCGAATGAAAAAGAAACTTGAGTGAGTGGGTATGAAAAGAATGTTGAAGTCGATAATCAAATTTAGCGAGGTGTATATAACCAGCTCTGATACCATGAACAATTTCACGTATACATATATGAATATATCTGTGTATGACGATGAAAGAGATTGCACAGAGAAAATCAGATTGGGGAAGAAGACGAGGGTATATTGGTCATTTTACATGCGCTTTGACCTTACTAACGGGAAAACTAACGACCATTAGCTTTGGTGGCTATTTTGCACGCAACTTTAGCTCTAGGTGTCAGTCTAATTTGCAATTGCTTTTCTCTTGGTGTGTTATCTACAATTTTGATAAATATTAAGGACGAAAATTGCAATTTACCCGATATTATAACAATGGAAACAGTATCATCCATATAACTAAAACGAATTGGCCTATAGGCTATGAGCTGTACACGAGATATTTTGATATATCTTCAACACAAACATTTATCTATTTTAAGGCTTAATACATTACTGATTTTTCATTGAATGCTTTTTGGCTATCTTTACAAAGAACATGCTTTTGCCGCCAGTAGTCCCATCTAGTTTTACTCAAAAACATGTACAAAGTCATGATCCAAAGTAATAAAATACTTGTTGGTTTGTGGGAGTTTAAAACACACGTAAACGACTAGAAGTGTGTGAGCCTATGGGGGCACACACGTTAAACACGAGAGTACGTGACGAACGTTTAATACTTGAATATATTAGACCCTTTTTATGCATGCATGAAAGCCCGATCTTATTCACGACTCATGGACTTGTTCTATTTAAAGTGGGTCGGTTTGGAAGCCTTGGGCCTAGTTCTTTTCCTGATCAGGTGACGTTTGGGTTTGTAGCTTGGTGCACAAGTCTTGAGCCCAAGCATATAGAAGTTTAAGAGCTTATATATACAAACCTATCCCATGCAAAGCAATCCCTAACTCACGATTAATATACCATCCCTAAATTCACCTATTAAATAATCGATCTATCCCAACCAACATGTATATCTGATTGGTTTTATATAAACCAATTAGAATATGTTTTGGTTTTATTTTGAACAACCTTACTTGCTTGCTATTTTATTCAAGATGTTAAGGTTTTTCAATTGGTTAAGTCCTTGCATGTTTCCTAGTCAAATTAGATAGTAAGGATAAGGTGTTTTCTGCTTTGGTACTTATTGGACAGAAGGGAAAAGATATCGGACACTCTTTGTCCGATATCGGGTGTAATGTAAAAACTGTTCTCGAAAAGTTTTATGATCTCGGGCAGAAAGTAAGAAATTGTTCTTGGGGTTTTTCTTGTTCGTTGGTATTCAAGTAATTCAAGGGTTGACAGTTTTAAACGTTCTCGACTAGCGTCTAATCGAACGTACTTGGTTTAAGTGTTTGTGTGTGATACTCGTAGAGGTATCTACTTTAGATACTTTGGGTTTCTTTGGTTTCTTTGTTCGTTCACTTGTGTACAATATTCGCCAAAGGTTAGTTTTCAATTTACCTTTTATTATTAATTGTTTATTAAATACGTGTTAACCTAATTGCAAATACTAGATCCTAATTCCGCTGCGTACTCGTAGAGGTTAATGGTTAACTTAGTTCTAAAATCCCAACAATGGTATCAGAGCCATGTTGTTTTTGCGATTAAGGGTTACACGTTTCTGATTAATAAACATGTTTAAAAAGCTGCATGAAACCTAATTTAGTTATTCGTTTTATTTTTTTTTACAACTATATGCAATACTTGTCAATTTTTAATAAAAAATAACTAGTCACACAAAAATTAAATTATATTGATAATTAGAATTAATTTGTTAATTTAAATTACATGTTAATTACAATTACTTTGCTAATTGGAGTTAACTTGTTAATTAGAATTACTTTGTTAATTGGAATTAAATTGTTAATTAGAATTACATGTTAATTAGAATTACTTGCTAACTAGAATTAAATGTTAATTAGAATTAATTAATTGTTAATTAGAATTATAATGATAATTAGAATCACATATTGTTTATTAAATACATAAAATTGCGTAATTACTTGTTAATTGAGATTGCCATGCGTTTTTATGTGTTTTCCGGCCACAAGACCCACTCAATTGCTTTTGCGATGTATGGGGCGATCTAGGCATTGTATCCTAGTGACGGTCTTATGGTTCTCCGTTTGGGAAGGACTCGCAAGAGAACTCGGAACAATATGTGATTATATATTGATGTTTATGTTTATATGTTTGTGATTCCATTATGTGCATTATTGTTACTTGCTTTGACACCTAATTGTATGCAATATGGAATAATACATATCGTAACCATAACATTAATATGGGTCTTTATTTACACGCCTAAATATCATGCTCATTGTGACCTGCGATGTGATTCGTGGAAAATCATTTTTGTAAAATAAAGTGACCTAATTTAATGAAACACGTTTTCAAGAATTTAAAAACTAGATGCTATGGACACTTGGGATGTACGGCTCACCCACTAGAACAAACTCAAAAGGGGGTTCAAAGAGGTGCACACGTCGACCGAAAGGATGTCTAGGTTATTGCTTCAAGCACCGGTCCTCCGCCTCCCCTCGTATGCTCGATTGGAGCTACCGTGAACCATGATGATCACTACAGTGTCATTACCAAAAGTTTTTAAAATTAGTGCTACAAAGTTGTTTTGCATGCTTCTTTGTACACGACTTTTACCACATTTATATGTGCATACATATTTGTTAATTTTAAGTCTATGCCATCCAACTATGAACATGTGCATTTGGATTGACTTCTCTAGTCAGACCTAAGGGCCATTCCAACCCATGGTAATTATTTCGCTTTGGTCAAACCTCTGGTTATTTTTACACGTTTATACTTGGTTGACTTATTTCGAGTTGGCTTGGTCAGACCTTGAACCCGAGGCATAAGATGAGAACTAAACATGCTCATGACATTATTACTTGTCTACTAATGTCTTGATCAGTCTCATAAATCTAAGAGTTGCATTATGCAATTAACTCTCGTCGCTTACCTCTTGTCCTATTTTTTTACGCACTGGTCAGACCTATGGTAATTAAGTGGGGTTGCAAGATGGATCTTAGTCTTATTAGTAATTAATAGGGTAGTTGATTCTTTTAAGAATGTAATTATCGAAAATACTAGAAATGAGCTTTTTATGTTCTGATTAATTGTGTTATTGCAACATAATTCGTAAACAAAGTTGTTTTTCTTCGAAAGACAAATTTAGTCTCTTTTCCTAGTAAGAAGAGTGAGACTTATACCTATCTTTTCTCCTTAGTTGACAAACTAAGATAGGATTACAAAGATAAACTCATTTATGATCTTTCATTACCCTTTTGTGGTCTAGAGTTAATTGAAAGATAGAATACTTTGTGTAACTGGAAATATTGTGTTTAGAGCTACCAAAATAAATAACATCCTGCACTTGTCACGATGTATGAGTTTAAACTGCAAAGAGTAACACTAGAACAAAAAGTGGATTTGGCTACACCCAATATGTGTGACGATATACATATAGTCACACATGATTTTTCGAGCGTGTGTGACTAAAGGTCGCGCGACCATAGGTACCCTACGGTCACATGTTTGACTTTTTTTTAGTCTCTATTACAAAACAGTAACCAAAACCTTAACATGTGTGACTAATTAGGTACAAATTTTGTTGGATTAAACCGTATTAGTGACTATAAACACTGTATAGTCACACAAAGCATTTTTTTTTGCATATTTAGTCACATACAATTAAGCATAAAGTGGCTAAAAGTGTTAATAAGTGTGACCATATGGTGTTTAAAGTGAAGAAATGTGTATTTTGTGTGACTATTGTTCATCCAATGGCCACTTGAATTTTATGTTTGTGTGGCCTTTTCTAACATTTAGTCACATAAAGCATATTTGTTTTGGGTATTTAGTCACATACAATTAATCATAAAGTGGCTAAAAGTGTTAATACGTGTGACCATATGGTGTTAAAGTGAAGAAATGTGTATTTTGTGTGACTATTGATCATCCAATGGCCACATGAATTTTATGTTTGTGTGGCCTTTTGTAACATTTAGTCACACAAAGCATGTTTCTTTTGGGTATTTAGTCACATACAATTAATCATAAAGTGGCTAAAAATATTAATAAGTGTGACCATACGGTGTTTAAATTGAAGAAATGTGTATTTTGTGTGACTATTGATCATCCAATGGCCACATAAATTTTATTTTTGTGTGACATTTTCTAATATTTAGTCACACAAAGCATGTTTCTTTTGGGTATTTAGTCACATACAATTAAGCATAAAGTGGCCAAAAGTGTTAAAAGTGTGACCATATGCTGTTTAAAGTGAAGAAATGTGTGTTTTGTGTGACTATTGATCATCCAATGGCCACTTGAATTTTATGTTTGTGTGGCCTTTTCTAACATTTATTCACACAAAGCATGTTTCTTTTGGGTATTTAGTCACATACAATTAAGCATAAAGTGGCCAAAAGTGTTAATAAGTGTGACCATATGGTGTTGAAAGTGAAGAAATGTGTGTTTTGTGTGACTATTGATCATCCAATGGCCACTTGAATTTTATGTTTGTGTGGCCTTTTCTAACATTTAGTCACACAAAGCATGTTTGTTTTGGGTATTTAGTCACATACAATTAAGCATAAAGTGGCCAAAAATGTTAATAAGTGTGACCATATGGTGTTGAAAGTGTAGAAATGTGTCTTTTGTGTGACTATTGATCATCCAATGGCCACTTGAATTTTATGTTTGTGTGGCATTTTCTAACATTTAGTCACACAAAGCATGTTTCTTTTGGGTATTTAGTCACATACAATTAAGCATAAAGTGGCAAAAAGTGTTAATAAACACCATATGGTGTTGAAAGTGAAGAAATGTGTCTTTTGTGTGACTGTTGATCATCCAATGGCCACTTGAAATTTATGTTTGTGTGGCATTTTCTAACATTTAGTCACACAAAGCATGTTTCTTTTGGGTATTTAGTCACATACAATTAATCATAAAGGTGTCAGTGTTAAAGTGTGACCATATGGTGTTTAAAGTGAAGAAATGTGTGTTTTATGTGACTATTGATCATCCAATGGCCACATTAATTTTATGTTTGTGTGGCCTTTTCTAACATTTAGTCACACAAAGCATGTTTGTTTTGGGTATTTAGTCACATACAATTAATCATAAAGTTGCCAAAAGTGTTAATGTGTGACATATGGTGTTTTTGTGAAGAAATGTGTGTTTTGTGTGACTATTGATCATCCAATAGCCACATTAGTTTTATGTTTGTGTGGCCTTTTCTAACATTTAGTCACACAAAGCATGTTTGTTTTGGGTATTTAGTCACATACAATTAATCATAAAGTGGCCAAAAGTGTTAATAAGTGTGACCATATGGTGTTGAAAGTGAAGAAATGTGTGTTTTGTGTGACTATTGATCATCCAATGGCCACTTGAATTTTATGTTTGTGTGACCTTTTCTAACATTTAGTCACACAACGAATTAAGCAAACTGTGACAAAAAAGTGTTAATAATTGTGACTATATGCATCTTTTAGTCACATATAAGAAATCAATATATATAAAAACAAATTCAAATATATATATATATATATATATATATATATATATATATATATATATATATATATATATATATATATATATACACACACACAAAATATATTCAAATACAATAAAATTGGAATGTATATAAAATTGTAATGTCGTACATAATAAAATTCTCAAAAATTTAACGACTTCTGACTCTTGATCTTAGCTTCCTTTGCATGGAATCACTAGAGACGTAGCGCGCTTAGGGTAATTTAGGTGCATTTGTTTCACCAATCAGTTTTATGATACTTGGTGGTGTTACCTGTAGGAAACAAAAGCCGGGTGTATCAAAAACTGAATTAAATATGAAGAATGATATATGTAGGTTTATAAAACACATGCATGTATGTACCTTTTCATCGAAAACCACTTGATCCTTTGGCCATGCATAAAAACCACCTACTGCATCCTTAACTGTTTTGAAACCGTTACTTCCTACATCCGGTATGCATGCTGCATCCACTAAAGATTTATCAATAGACACTCTGTAGCAATCCTTTGGGAGTGGTTTGTTATGAAGCATTTGTTTTTCATCAGTTTTGTACACGATACCCTCCGCAATAAAACTTGATTTCTTTAAGTGCCACAGTCTGCACTTAATTACCTAAAAAGATATTTTGTTGCATGTATATATGTATCAGTAATTAATTAAACTAAAGAACATATGAAAATGTTTAAATACATATTTGTGGTAGTACTATTAATGGAGACTCATGTTCTTGTGATTCGGAAAGTTGACGTGAAGAATCCTTTCGTTTTAATCTAGTCGGTTTCTTAGATGCGATAGATTTAACAGTTTCTTATATATATAAAACACGGTAAATAATACATGTATGTAGAATTCAAAAATCCCAGGGGGATGATTTATTACTTACACTTATTTCCATTTCCTTTTCCAAAGTTGCAAGTCTATTAGACTTCTCAATGCTCTAACTTTCACATCCAAAGAACACGTTCCGGCATCCTTTAAGATCATCTGACCGCTATTTATAAGATTAATGTTCACCTGAGACACCTGAAATATAAATTGTTTAAGAAGACTGCATCAATATTTAAAAGGGTAAAAAAGGATGGAATGTTACTTTATTATGTCTTACTTCCGTTTGTGTCAATGGAGTTGAAGTTGACCTTGCCAATCCCTTTGTACCAATTGTTTCATCAAACTCTGTATATCACTTTTTCTTGACGTTGGTGCCTCTCATTATCAAGTTCACTTTGAAGTAACACCACTCTTTCATCGATGCTTGTCTCGATTCAAGGCAGCTCAAAATACCTCTTGTAGGTTACTCCACCTCCCACTCCTCTCGCATATCCTCCCTTTTCCTTACCTAATACAATTGTCATGGCATCAGTGCCATGATCAAGCTTCAAGGTTCCTTGTTTGATCTTGTCGTCCGTTTCTTTCTCAGCAACACACAATATAGGAAATAGGTTATTTAATTCTACCAGTATTAACTTATAACTAACAGTATTAACTAATACACTATCAGTATTAACTTATAACTAACAGTTTCAACTAATACACTAGCAATATTAACTTCTAACTAAACATAATAATAAAATTTGCAGTCAAACTTACAAATTTTTCTCCCATTGATCTGATATCATCATCGTGATATTCTCCGTCTTTATTCACCCTTCCTTTCAACCACAGCGTACCACGCGGTGGTTCTTCATCTGTTTCAACTTCTTTACTCTCGATCTTATAAACATCAAATACATACACATGTAGGATCAACGAATATAAACGAAAGTATGATGCTATTAAATGCAAATGTGCAAATGTTTACTGTTACCATTTTTTCTATCACACGGGCGTATCCACCTCGTCCCATTGTATGATGATAAACAGACTTGGAACGCACCACTTTAGCTTTTGCTGATCTCACCTTGCAACACAAAATCATACGACGTTTAGATGTAGTAATGCTGATAGTATACAACTAATATATATGGAAACATATGAAAAGGTGAAAGATATTTGAACTTGAATAAAAATGACTAATTAACACCTTGTATTCCTCGCTGGCTGTGTAGTTTACAAAATTAACCCAATCTTCGGCTTTTATAATTGCACTATACCTCGCCGGGACTTCATTTAGTTTTGAAAGGGTATTTTGGTTGGGCAATATGTAGTTTTTGTGTCAATTTCATTATGAAATTCCTTAGAAGTTGACCAAGACGATTCATTATCAGCTTTCTGACCGTCAAGTCAACATCAAAATATCGCTGCAAAGATTAACACAATGTTGTTAATTAGTTGCACATAATGTAAATGCAGAGATAAACTTATTAACACCTTGTACCTACGACAGCCAAGCCACTACTAGTTAAAAAAAAGTATATGTGTACCGTGATTTTGTCCCACATTTTATCTCTTGCTTCTGAATCAACCTTCCTCCAGGATAGAATCCTGACACCTATATGCTCACGAACCAAATCACCCAAAAAACTCGAAAAAATGCTCTGTTTTTTCCTGATAACCTATTCAGTGCATCGAAGGTTACACTGACCTTGTAGGATCGTGAATATTTATGTTGTTTGATGATTCGGGTGGTCTAGGATCATGATGATATAAGAAAGCCATTAGAGAGATGAAGAGAGTAGAGAGGTTATTTCTTGAAAGAGAGTTGTTATACAAAAAGTGAAATGTTAGATTCAAGAAGCAACACCCCTTCCAAGGATGGAAGGGGTATTTATAGTTACAAATACAACGTCCTCCTATCGGACTGTGGATCAGGCATATAGTGGGTAAAGACCCGTCCTTCCTCCACGGTGTTACACTAAACTATTCTACGCTACTAACTAACTAATAAACTAATAAATAACGTAAATAACTACAAGTCTACGAGCTAAAATATGCTAGACCATAATTGGGGTGACCGACACTTTAACATGGAATTTCCAATTCCTAACAATCTCCCCCTAAGGGAGGTCACCCCATGAAATACATTTTGCATCCTAGCATTCTTTTTTTGTCTTTAGTTCTCGAGCTCGTAGAGTACAATTCTTCAAGTTCCGCAATCTTTGTGCATTAGTAGATATTATTTAAAGTCCGCATAGTTTTGTACTTTGAGTAGAGGTCTTTGAAATGATCCACATCTTTGATGATCTTCGAGCTTTAATTGAGATCATCAGCCACAGTAAATCTCTGGATCACCCTTTGTTGTGTTTCCATCCTGTGAAGTTGTGACTTTTGGACCGACATGCTTACACTTTTTGGATCATGACATCTTTTCATCAGAGTAGCGGAAGCTTTACTGGCCCATGATATTTGCAGCAGCGTAGCGGAATCATAATATAAAAATATCAAGCCGGTTCTGTAGATATGCACAAGTCATGATTTCTTCAATTAAGTGGATGCTGTGAGCATGCGGCTTTGGATTGACTCCTCATCACGTAACAAGCAACCGCCCGAATGTACCTGCAAACAACAGTTAGCAATAAAACATACAAAAGTGTCTTTGATCACTTTCGTTGAATTGAGGTACAAGGCCCACGGTTCCCCGTTGATCAGTAAGTACGCCTTGCGGAGTAGAACGAAGAATTTCCTTGACAGGGTTTATCGAAATGTTCTAGCTGTTCTCAAATCGGAACGTCTCAAAGAAGACAACACGGAGTGAGTGAACCAACGAATTGAGATTCACTGATATTTTCAATCATAAATACTTTTTATATTTGAAAAGAGTACACATTCGATGTGCTAGAGAAAAGAAGAAATTTGCACACCAAACGGTTTTTCCAAAAGTATTTTTTCAATCAGAGATACTTTATGAGTTTGAAATATGAATACACATTCGATGTGCTAGAGAAAAGAAGATTTGTACATCGAACGGTTTTTCCAAAAGTATTCGTCAATTCATTTTCTGGACCAAGGTTGATTCACGAATGAATCGCCCCATCGTTTCTATCCAGTTGTCACAAGCTTGATCTTATGAAAGATCTCACATGCCACCAACCAAGAGCTTGTTTAATGTTGGCTCTAGATGGCTTTCCATCTTCATCGTGAATATTGTCACATATCACTCAGGTGTTCTGGCAATACCACAAGGATAATGCATAGGACTCTTAAAATATTCTCACTTTCCACATTATGTGAAACAGCAAGTCTTCATTAATTTAGTGTCCTAATGAGATATTGTGGATGATATCTTAGCTCTAGACTCAATTGTGCACATTTGGTTTCCTATGCCAGATACTAGGGAGAGGGTCTCCTTTTTCAATATCAACAATCTCTAAGAGAAAGTCGATAGATTATGTAGGTTCCCCGTGAGAATGAAACAAGCCCTTTTAAGAGGAACTTGAGTAGCTTGGGAAGTTAAGTGTAGTGCGTCACTGGGTCCATGACGTCTTGTCTTCAATACCAGTGTTACCTTAGTAACCACCAGTATAATATGTATTGAACCCGGTTTCTGCCCTAAGGTTGAATTATTGGAGGGCTATTTCTTTTCACCCTTTTTCACATTCATTTCTTTTTCATTCTTCAACCCCTTCAGTGCTTACCGAGACTTCATAACTAGAACCTTGTTGGGTTTATTCCAGTTCTAGCTCTATCTCAGTCCGCACTCTTCCCATATCTCACTTTTCTCCTTTTTCATCATACCTAAAGACTCTACACTATCTAGTGGATTGTCCTGGGTAGATCCTCCGCTCAAGGGATCGTGGAACGGAATACCTAAGCTAACCATCCTTATAACACCATGCATAAAGTAAATTGGTCGGTCTTTTGGTATTGTTCATTCCTTCTCGAAACCAATTGAAAAATCATTTGGAAAATCAATCAAGGTACTTGTGATATAATATCAAAGAATTTTGTACCTTAATTGTCTTGATCTTTTAGAAATGCTCCCCCTCAACATGTGCATATGATTTTATAAATTGTTTAACACATGGAGGCAAGAGTTCTTTTGAAATAAATTCTTGATCACAATTTCCATGGAAAAAGCCATTTGATTTTCTTTGGTAAATTCTCCCCCTCAATATGTGCAGAGGATATTTGATATCATTTTATCACATAGAGGAAAGAGTTCTTTTGAAGTACATCCACGATCACAAAATCCATTAAGAAACCATTTAGAAAATCAATCAAGGTACTTTATGTTGAAACATATAATCTTTTTTACCTTGAAAGTTTGTTTTGAAATGCTCCCCATCAATATGTGCTTCGAGATTCGAAAGCGTTTAGCACATATGGGAGAGCAATATGCACATTTGAACCAAAAAATGATCATCTTTAATCAAGTTTCATTATTAAATCACAAATTCTCCCCGATCAAAAATATCAAACCCTTTGAGATTTTGGATCCCAAGTGATTTAATAAGGTTTAGAAAAAATAGGAGAAAATGTGGCCAGGTTTAAATACTCATCTTTTTTTGGATAAATGCTCCCCCTCAACATGTGCATTATGTATTAGAAATCATTTGGCACATGGAGGCAGGAGTGCCTTTAAAGGACTAAAACCAATTCCATTTAAAAAATTTGAGATTTAAATCACGATCTCTATCCCGATCAAAAATTTCAAACCTTTTGAGATTTGTGATCCCAATTGATTTAAATCATTTAAAAGATTTTGGGGAAAGACGTGGCTTGATTTAATTTTGAAAAATGATTGATATGGATCAATTTTAGACGTTAAAGATTGTTAGTGTCAGGTATGATAGTTTTTAAGACATCTTTAAGTAAAATAAAACAATTTCACAATCAAACAAGAACAGAGAAAATTTCATTTTGTAAGATCTTTGAGTTTTAAAGAAAATCATGCCATGACATAACATTAAATCTTTAGATCACCACTTTATGTTGTACGACGGACTTTTATGAATAAATATCGTTTGAAAATATTTAATTTGAAATCACTTATGATTTGACAAAATAAAGTCCGGTTGATTTCAAAACTTTAAATTCGATTTATTTTCAAAGCAATATTTTTCCATTTTCAAAACAATATTATTCAAAAATCGTTTAAAAAATGGTATCATTCACTACTTTTACTGCACAAGATACGTTAGGCGAATGAGCTGCTTTTGTTGTTGTTGCTGAGGGTTAGAAGAAAACCATCTACTGATGCAGTGAGACCTCTTACGTTGCATTTTTCATGCCAACTCTTCATAGAGGTCCAATTAAGCTCCGTTTCTTCATTTGATGATGAAGAAAACCATCTGCTGATGCAGTGAGACCTCTTACGTTGCATTATATGCCAACTCTCCAAAGAAGTCCAATTAAGCTTCGTTTCCTCATTTGATGATGAAGAAAACCATCTGCTGATGCAGTGAGACCTCTTACGTTGCATTCCATGCCACTTTCCTTAGAAGTCAAATTAAGCTCCGTTTCTTCATTTGTCAACCCAAGATATAGTTACCCTTTCCATTCGGCATCCAATCATCTTCTATTGTGGGATCCGGATCGGGAACATTCTTATATACCAATATACCTGCATACGTTAGTGGACACAAATAGATATATGGTGGTCGACATCACCCAAACAACAATCGACTAATAAAAGTCAATTCAACATATCAATCAAATCATACATAGGCATGGGAATAATGTGTTTATCAAACTCTAATCATCTAATCCTAACAATCATATCCTAAATTCCTAGTCCTTCAACATAGGCAAATATCATTTTTAGTTAAGCACGTAGGATAAGTAAGAAAGCCCGTTAGATGATATAGATTTGAAAACATTCTCCCCCTAAATCAATGACTTATTTTCATGAACAGTTTTAAAAGCGCTGAAGTCATTGATAGAGTTTTTGCAATTTTATGAAAACTTGATTCTGATTGATTTTCAAGCAACTCAATTACCACCATTTATGAAAACAACAAATATTTTTCTGAAGAATTTATAGAAGGAAAAACATTTGTGTAGGAACAGCAGTCCTTCGACATACTTTCCTCATTTTGTTTTAGGAAAAGTGCACGAAATATTTGAAAATTGGTTTAGCGCAACACTTTCCTTTCTTGAAGAACGGGTTGCTATCTGAGATAATAGCAAACCATGATTTAAGCACGGGTTACAGTCTGATGTAACTACAAGCCATAGTTTGAGACATGTTTTGAAAAAGAATATTTACACCTCCTGCTCGAACTTCATCTATGGTCCCGTGCCATTATTGAATGAAATTTCTAAGACCGTAGATGTTATCGATACCAGAAGACATGTCTTGAGAAAACAATATTTTTGGTATTTTATGATTTTTCAAAATTTTATGAATTTTTGTTGATTTTATATTTTTCTATTTTGTTTTGCTGGTTTTATATTTTTGTATTTGGTTTTAGATAAATATTTACAGATAGAGTAGATGATATAGTTTAAGAAGATGATGATACGAGTACCGAGATAAGGATATCGAGCAGCACGTCGTAGAAGATAGAATTCGTCATCTCTTAAACATCCACCACCAAAGCTTTCGAGGCTCTTGAAATTGAGAGAAATTGAACCATCTGAAAGTGAGACTTTGGTAGCTTCCCCTCAAACTGAAAATCCTTTAGTTAAGCAGATTCAAAGCTTTCTTACAAGCTTCCATTAGCCAGGTGCACAAAGAAGCACACCATTATCATCGATCTTGCTGCTCCTTTTAAGAATAATCACCGTGATTCTTCGTTCGAGGTTATATCATCCACAAGAAGATCAACAACGTATCATCCCACACATAAATAACTCTTCTCGAATTTCATTCCACTGAAGTCTGACGCAATCCATTCCAAAAGGTGTCAAGAGACCACTTCCCCCGAGTAGTTGAATTGATGCAGTCACTCTCTTTGAATAATGCTCAAGAACTCTCCCGAATACACATCATGAGGGGAATGAAAACACCTCCCCAATGTTCACATTTTTCTTCCTTGATGATCGTGTATGAAGCTCCAGAATCCGAAGTAAACACATTCCCAAAGAGAGAATAACTGATAACACCTCCCTCATGTTACATATTTATCTCCCCTAAATATGTCATACTTGTGTACCTCTTTTATCTTTAGAAACTTTCTCTTACATCACTTCCCCCACGTAGTTGGAATAATAACACTAAAAGCCTCGATGAGTAAAACCTTGAGATTCTCTGCGGTCATGACTTATGTCTTCCCTGATATCTTAAATCACTTAGAAGAATTAAGTTCATCAAGTTTACTCGCTTTGTGTTTAGATGTCTCTTCCCCTTACT
Organism: Chrysanthemum makinoi; assembly: GCA_910596185.1. Lineage (NCBI taxonomy): Eukaryota > Viridiplantae > Streptophyta > Magnoliopsida > Asterales > Asteraceae > Chrysanthemum > Chrysanthemum makinoi. The sequence goes on along the minus strand of OU343217.1, from coordinate 69,846,109 downwards.
GGTTTTGACACTTCAGAATCAACGACTCTTTATAAGCCCAAACACTTGAAATCTTGTGAGAAGAATACCATTGAATCTGTGAGAATCAACTTGCTGAAGAGTGTGAGCAAGTCTAATTGGTGATTAAATTTGACATTTCACTATCCCCCAATTAGTGCTCTCCCTTAAACTGACAATCTTTATGATGAATAACCAGAATATGAAGAAGTCTTTAGATCGTTAAATGCAACTCGTCTTTAGTCTTTTAACATGTAGCAAAAATTGTAGAACTGATGTAGAGCTCGACCTTTTTCAAGATTGTCCAGTTGGGGAATAGATTGTTAACATCTTCTTTTCATCAAATGCATTCCCGTTAACTTACAAATAGCAAACCCCACCCAACTAAAATCCCTCCCAATCAAACAAGAAAGTAAAGATGTTCATCAAGGAAATCACCTCCCAACTGGAAGCACTTTGTCATTCAACTCATCACCAGATGAAGATGTCAACCAATGGCTCTTAGAAGAACACACTTGCTTCGTTAATATGGTAGTCATAATCTGTTCTCTGTTGGTCAATTCTATGATTCCGATCTAGAGGTGTGATGAGTGTGTAAATACTCATCATTTTTGGTTAAATCTGAACTGCAAAACGTCTAAAAATGCTCAGAAATGCATCAAAATACTGAAAATATTCCAAAATTGCATTTTATATGTTTCAGATGCAAAATGTTTAAAATCGGATGAAAAATGAGCAAAGTTTGCATAATTGGCGCTTCAGCCCCCAAGTTTCTAAAATTGTCAGAAATAGTCCTTGAGTCCTAATTTCAAAAGAAAAATCACCAAAGGTACTTTTTAAATCATAACTTGTCAAAATTAGTCCTTTGGTGAAAAATATCAAAAATTTTGAGAAATTGCAAGTTTGGTCCTCCAAGTTTCAAATTTGGCAAAATTAGTCCTTGGAATTTTGAAAATGTCAAGTTTAGTCCTTATATTATTAAAACTTGTCACTTTTAGTCCCTTGGAAAACTTTGCATAAATGGCAGCAATGGTCCCTTGAATTTCAGAATTTACAACAAAGGTCCCTATGTTATTAAACCTTTTAAACCCATTTGGACCCTATCACAAACCATTGGACCGCTTTTTCCCTTTGGACCCTGTCAGTAGCATTTTGGACCCCTTGCTTATTAATCCTTACAAATCCCAAGTCAAACAAACACCCCCTTGGCGCCAAAAGTTTTTCCCCACTTGATGCCTGCAACATCCTCAACACACAATCCTCCCTCACCTTATCCCTTCCTTGTTCCCCCCACCTCCACACAACTACAAAATACATTAATTACCTCACCCCTCATCTCACTCAACCTCAAGAGTCAAAACACAATTTCCGCCAAAATGATCAATGGCCAAGATGACCTCTAGTCATCCAATGGTCTCAAAAAGAAGGAACTGCCATTTTGGAGAGAGAGCCTTTGGCATATAAAAAGGAGGAAGAAGAAGCTAGATAGAGTAGTAGTTAGTTTTACAATTTTCTTTAATGTCGTTTTTTAAATAAAAGTTTTAGTTTAAGTCCAAATGTTGTAATTTCAGTTTCTTGGTATCTCATTTATGCTAAATTGTCATTGTAATGTGTTTGCAGTATCAATCCAAGTTTTAATTAAGTTCCAAGTTTCATGTTGATGTTGAAATTTCGGGTTTCAAAATTCTATTATCCAAGTTTCTAATGACTTGTTTTTAAGTTCAAAAAGGCTTAGGTAAGTTATTTATAGCTTTTGAAAAGCTTATGATTCAGCTTAGCAATTGTCATGGTTAGTCAACAAAGTCAACCGCTTTGCCAAGCTCATTTGGATTTGATCATGAAATGGGGTTGATGCAAATTTGCTTTGGGGTTGGAATAGATTAGGTTAGAGTAGATTGGTTCCCCGTTTAGCTCGCAACACTAGTCGGACAAGGGGTGAGTGAGTTTCTCATTTTCAAATTTCAAGCCATTTTACATTTTATGCTTGTCTGTATGGGGTAACCATTAGTATAAACCTGTTTATATAGTTGTATTTAGGTCATGTAAACTTAATTTGATCAATATGCAAGGTAGTTCAAGCTTAAGTAGTTTAAATTGCATATACGTGTTTAATAGTGTGTTGGATTGTATGTAAACTGCTTTTAGAGGTTAGTTACATCAGTGCTTAAGACTTGTTGTTATATGTTTGTTTAGTTCATTTAAGCTCAATTCTGTCTTCATATTGCACTTGCAAGAATTTCTCAAAGTCAAAATCATTCTCAAACTATCTTAACAAATTTTATCAAGTTGAGATTTTGTCAAAACAAAAGCTCATTTTGTGTTTGAAATACATAAACATAGATTGCAGTAGTCTTATTTCATATATTAACATCAATATCTGTCCACAAATTGGCTTCAAAACTCATTTAAGTCAACCTTTCCATTTTATGTCAAAACAACCGGAAACTCGCTTTATGGCCAACCGAGTTGATTTTTAGTGATTCATTTCGGGTCAAAATCAGTAAAACTTGTGGCTTTTATAAGTTCAAATGGTCTATTTTATTATTGTCATTTTTGTAGAATTTTAGTAATTTTATAAAATCCCCAAATAAGCTTGTCAAAATGGGATTAAATGCCCAATGTAGTATAATCGAGTGGCATGACTCACAAGTAGCGCTTTTGCATTTCTGCACAAAGCTCTTAAGAGCTTTTCTAGGTCTCAGATTTTGTTTGCAAGTTCCTAGCCAGGTTATCTTGAGGTTCCAACATTTGCTCTTTAGTTTCCAGCTTATTTGAGTGCTTATTCTTCTGCTTAAACATGGTACCCTCACATTGATTTTAGCTTATGATCTCAATTCATCAAATCTGTGTATTCAGCTAATCAGAGGTTTAAGATAGTTGTTTATTGTGGCATTTGGTTACTTTTAGTATTTCATAGCTTCTGTTTCTAGTTGGTGGCTGTTGGTGCTTATTTGCTTAAAATAAGTGCTTATTTATAAGCACTTATCATAGCAGTTCCATATTCTTGTACACAACCCCTTGTTTTTCCATTTTTCCTAGATTCCTCATATTATTTTAAGCTTATCTTGAAATTTTCAGATTTTTCTAAGATAGTTTGCTATTTTTCTGCATTTTAATTACTTTTTAGCACTTTTTAATTAGCATTTAATACAATTAATTAAGAAAAGTCTCAAAAAAATAATTTTTCATTTTTCTTAAGTTTAGATAAATATAAAAAGCCAAAAAATTATTTTTCCAAATTTTTCTTAGTTAAATTTGTATTTTTAAGTAATTTAAGTAGTTTTAAATAGTTTTTAATTTATAAAAAAATCCAAAAATAATCAGAAAAATACAAAAATAGTTTTGAAAATTCTCTTTTGTTATTTTAGATTTTTCCAAGTCACAATTTTATTTTTCTAGCTTTATTTCCTATTTTCTTGTAATTTAGGTTATTATTTAAAAGTTAAAAATAGTTTTTAATTAATAATAATTAGATAAATAGTTTTAAAAATAATTTTCTTTTTCTAAAAATTTTCTTTTATCATTAGGTTTGTAAAATGTTATTTTCATATTTTAGGATTTATATCGCCAAGATCACATTTTCAACAGTTGCACGTCAGCGTAGTTTTAATTTCAGCTTTTATAAAACATAAAAACAAAAACATCATTTTTCCAATAGTGATAGCGTTTATTTAATAATTTTTTTCTTTTTAATTCTCTTTAATTTGCATTTAAGCCCCTGTAATTTGTGGGCTTTTTCCTTAGTTATAATAATCACAATCCTCTTTTCCGTTCAAATCTCTCGATCACTATACGTTTGGTGATTCATTGCATAGCTCGCTGGGAAATAACGACCCGGGGAAACACTTTACTCCCCTGATCTTCATTGAGTTTGTGCTTGAACTGTTTTAAGTTTGTTACGGTCGGCCATTCACAAGTGGCCGGCTTGTGTGATAAAACTTGACGGTTTGGCACGGATCAAGGTGGCCTTTAGAAAACACTCTTGCTTTGATAGAGAACTTGATGGTGTGGAACTTTTAGTATTTAAACACGTGGTACAAACTTATACACCATCAGTGGTGATCTTCTCTATCAAAGACACGATGAAGATGACCCGACAAGAAGAAGCTCGGTTCTTCCAATAGTTAGGAGCCGTATGACCATTTATACTCAGATATCAATCAACCATGCAGATATCACACTTCTTATCCCCCTTAAGAATTTCATACGGAGATTCCATTCTTGATTAAGTAAGTGAATCTCATCCGAAAGTATTCTATTCACACTTCTCCCCCGCAAAATTTAGCACATGATGTCGCCATCGTCATTATGATTGAGCAAGTGGAATAAGAAAACAACCAACGGTAGTCCGGTTCACTTTATAATTGAAAGCGCATGGAGAAAGCATGAAGCATGTTGATGAGAATGGTCATAAGTGAGAAGATTTCTTCTTCAAGATAAAGACTGAAGCGTACACTTTTCTTTTCTTTAGAGAACGAGGCTTGAACTGTTGTGTTCAAATGTCATTATCTCTCTCTTTTCATCTACTCTTGGCAAACTTATATTCAATCCCATTATCATTCAAGAGGCTCTTTGTCGTGACAGCTGATGGAGAAACCCAATATGATGAATTTGACCCTGAAGTAAACTAACCCAAACTCATGACTTAAACTTGCACATATGTAACAAAGAGCGGTGTCGAGACTTCATCCTCCATTGAATCTCTAAGTACTCTATACTCTTCATCCAACCAACCATCAAGTATTAGACGTACATCATCTCTTGAAAATCCACAATTGAATGTGACACTGAGCACTACAACGTAACTCCTTAAAGTGATGGTTATTTTGTGGTGGTAAGAGCCCAATTCCCCCAAGTGGTAAAAGAAAAGGTAAAAGACACCCAACAATAACTAGATTTCCAAGTGTTCGTTTTTGATAATAAGCTCGAACAAGGATTTTGAAGAATCTTCATCCAACCATCCCCGATACCTTCAGATACTAAGTACACTTGCCCGTGATATTTCACTTCAACCTCAAATAAATAATAGTGAATTAACCCCGTTGTCACATCTTTTGGTTAAAAGCTCACATCTAGCCTTTGACGTTTAAGTGAACTATGATAATGGTTTTCATCCCGACCATGGTTAAAAGCACATAACCCCGTAAAATCATGTAATAACCAAACTGCCATGATGAATATCCAAACACACATCCAATTCATGAAGTACACCCTTTTATCCCTTCTTTGAAGTAGAAACCGTAGCACCAACATCAAATAAGATCCCAAACACACTTTCTTTCTCGTGGGATGGTTCCATCATTACGGGATTTTACAACTCTATGCTTTAAACCGAGAAATAGTTTCTTTCATGGTATTTTACAAAACCAAGAATAAACCGTAAGATAGATCCGGAAATGCACTTTACTATTACCAGGATGTTTCCATTGTCGCGGGATTTTTCAAGTCTATGATTTAAACCGAGAAATAGAATCTTTCACGGGATTTTACAAAATCAAGACAAAACCGTATACAATGTCAGCTTGAATGAGTTATGACAACATTGGTTTCGGTGAATATATGTTTTTAGGGGAACATGCAGCGGTTCATCAACGGTTCATTATCCAACATTAACAACCTCATCAACCATCCAATAAACTCTCTGGTGAACACATCATTCTCGCATTCTGTCGGCTATTGCAGTGACAACTAGAAGAAGTAAACCCGATATACCAAATTCGAACATGAAGAAAAATTCCTCAGATTTGTTACTTAAGCTTGTACTAATCCTTGTGAAAAAGAAACGGTGTACCCAATGTACAAAACCTCTTGACGTATCCTCAACTGCGTGAGGCACCGAAGTGATAGCTACGTTGTGGGTTAAGCGAGAAAGAATCACAAAAGTAACTAAATAGCCAAGTCTTTATCACACTCAATAAACGCCCAAACAAGTCATCTTCGTGGAAGGGTAGAAAGAAAGAAGTCGAAATAAGTAAACGCGCCTGGAAAACCTCACTTCAAATCCCAATGAGAATTATCATACCAACATCCTCGTAGTCAACCTTGTTCAATAAGCAATTATAAGCCGTGACGTAATATTTTTCTGTGAAAATGTATAAACCAAAGCACCAAATCCCATAACTCAATAAATCTCATCATCAAATCGCACGACTCTAATTGCATCATCAGCTAACAGCTCGCAGTCCATATTTTTATCTTGACCCGGTTCAAAGAGTATACTCAATCAAAGCGACATATTACCCAGTTCAAGAAAAATTAGGAAGCTAAATCTACATCCAATGTTCATATTTTAATTGGGCCCAATCTAACCATTTTGCTCGACCAGTCTATGAACTAACATCAGTACAAGGCCCAAATTCCATAATCAAAATTTCAACAATTGAACCAAATAAATTCCCTTCTATTCCGGTCCAAGTTATCAAATCCGAATATCAATCAAGGTGTCTTACAATATCAAATTCGGTCCGATATCATTCGAGGCACAAATTAAACCCACTCAAGCCCATAGTCAATTAACACACGATTCAAATAACCCTATTATTCACGTCTCATAACTCACATAAATCGCATAAAGATAAAACACAAAACTCATAAAACTCATCAGTCACGTATATACTCCCATGATCAAGTCAACCCATGATCAAATGCCGTCAAGCCCAAAAGAGAATATCATCCGGTCCAAATAACAAATTCCCTAGCAAATCACAACTTATGCCAAACCTGAAAATGGGTGGCCTCGGTCCAACACAAAATCTAATGATACTCTTGAGACTAATTCCAAAGACATAAGGCCCATACACATATTTGATTACAGCCCATTAAAACAAATACCACCCCTAAAAATGTGGTATATAAAACAACATAAGTACTTTTAACCCTAAGAATACTCACATACTCTAACCCTAATATCACAATACATCCGCCCCCATATCTGCTTCTCATAACAAGACTCACCAAAAAAAATCTCAACTCATCTTAGATCAAGTCATATCTTCAATCATCATCATATCATTTCGACTGTGTAAACATAGAACCTCGCCACAGGGATGGCTTGAGGTTTGGAGATGGCTTCAAGATCTTTGTACGTATCTCAGGTAGGATTATGAATTGATAGTTTTGATATTCGTTTTATTGTTATGGTATTTTAATAACACGAATGAAAGAAAGGAGTATAGCACAATTTTTATATTCAGTTCTTTGAAATTCGGATATAAGAAAGAAGTATTTCTTCGAAAGAGATCAATCTTTAAGAGATTAAAAGCAAGGTTGAACCATCTGAGATCTTTGTTGAATTTAATTTTGTGCGAGTCTTGGTTAGGTGCTGAAGTTAATTAAATTCGATCGAGTCTGATTGTTTAAGGGATTTGATGTATTAAGTTGAAGTTGTGATATGTTCATGGTAGGACGTGAGGCTATGAATCGAAACTGATGATATTCGGTTTAGTTATTTTGGATAGGATTAAGTTGAACCGATGATGGTTTAAAACTTGAGGTTGTAAGTGGTATATACTTCTGTGGTTTCATGGTCAACAAGCCACAGTCATGAGTCTTTAAGACAACTCGCTTCAACTTTTTCTTCTTCTTCTTTTTGTCAACTCGTGTCTGGTCTCAAGACTTTGATAACTCGCATAGTAAATCAGTGTCAACACGCTCCATACATGTTAAAGACAAGTCGCTAACATTACAAGTTCATGAGTCAAGTCGCTTCTTGACTTGAGTTGACTCAAGAGTCAACTCGCATTAGACATAATTAAACAACTCGCATTTGACTTTATTTTGAATCAACCCGCATGTGGAACAGTGTCAAAACGCATTTCTTATACCAACTCGCATTCAAAAATGCTAGCACTCAACTCGCATAAGGTTACAATTTTTTCCAGTCAACTCGCATGCTAAAAAGGTAACAACTCGCATCATGTAGTGTCATTCCTAGAAAACAGGAACTGGTACACTTTTTGACCCAAAAAAAATAACAACACGCATGACAGATGACCAAGTTCAAAGCTTATTATTAACCCTTTTTGATAAGAAGGAGACCAAGTTAACCAATAAACATCACGGATTGGTACAAGACACTTACAGTTTGGACTAAATAATGACCCAAGACAGATAATGTAACCATGGAAAGACCACTAGACTCATTGAAACCAAGAGAATACAAAAACAATCTATAAGCTGTTTACCAAAAATACTCAGAAAGAAATTTTCGGATAAAAAAAATAAGGATGCAACAGCTTATAAAATTATTCGAACCACAAACATTGATCACATAATGTAACCCGAATCAAACCACTTGAAAAACCGCATAAAACCATGATTCAAACCACGAAAATCAAAACAAACAACATAACCTGGCTCTGGTACCAATTGTAGGATCGTGAATATTTATGTTGTTTGATGATTCGGGTGGTCTAGGATCATGATGATATAAGAAAGCCATTAGAGAGATGAAGAAAGTAGAGAGGTTATTTCTTGAAAGAGAGTTGTTATACAAAAAGTGAAAGGTTAGATTCAAGAAGCAACACCCCTTCCAAGGATGGAAGGGGTATTTATAGTTACAAATACAACGTTCTCCTATCGGACTGTGGATCAGGCATATAGTGGGTAAAGACCCGTCCTTCCTCCACGGTGTTACACTAAACTATTCTACGCTACTAACTAACTAATAAACTAATAAATAAGTAAATAACTACAAGTCTACGAGCTAAAATATGCTAGACCATAATTGGGGTGACCGACACTTTAACATGGAATTTCCAATTCCTAACAGACCTTTATTCCGTCGGTTTTTCCATATTCCCTACAGAACTTAGCTAACCTAGTTATGCCCCTCTTAACAACATTCGCATTAGAATGGTTGTTTTCAGCATCCTCACCCTCATCTGAATACGTCTCTAATTCATATCCTAAAGGGTTTTCATTTTCACGATAAGAATAAACCAAATCATCCGGATAATTGGTTTGAGTTGCCATGATTCGTCAAAAGTAATGTGTTAAAGAAAATTAGTAAACTTAATTGGTAAATAATGGTGTAAAAATTTAAGTTCTAGTTGTTTTGCTTGAAGCCTGATTTATTGGAGTAAAATTAGGGCTAATGATGGGGAAGTTTTTCAATTAAAGAAACCATAATTTCCAAAGTAATTTTAAAAATTTTGGCTGAAATTTGGCTCCAAATTTGTTAATTTTAAAATGTGGCTCCAAATTGATAATATATCATTTAAATATTTAATTTTTTGCTACAACTTAAATATGAATTAAAAAATCTAATTTTTGAAACCAAAACACCCATTACAGAAATGGTGCTTACCCACAGTCCCAAACACCCATATAACTTCAAACCCGCTGTGTCAAAGACACATATAACTGCAGATACACTAAAATCACCACATGGCGCATACAAATGAACAAACAAAAGCTAAAAAGGACTTAAAGCAACTAATTAAGCAACTATAACTAATAAGTAGTTCTAGATAAACAATTAAGCACAAAAATAGGCAAATCAAACCAAGAACTGCCGATACAACAAACGACCCTCGACCTTACTTTAAGCCTATAAATAAGCTATTTATAAGCACTTAAATAAGTTCTAACATCCTCAAGCAGTCAAAAAAAAATCAAGAAATCATGTAAATGCAATTAACTTAAAGCAAAAACAGCAACAAAAACACCCTAAATCTAGTGGTTCAATAAAAAATAATTGTCATGAACAAATACTCCACTTCTAAACTTCATAATCAGTCATAAAAAATTGACAACAACCTAAAAATTGAACATCCTAATCCTACAATAATACATTCTACCAGTGCGAATATGAACTTAAACACCACAACCAATTCCTAATTTCAAAACAACATTAAAAAAAAGATGAAACAAACTAGCGAACACATTACTTAATACTTATATTAACAAACATATTTAGCATTCGTATGGATAAACCATCAAAATATCCATACATATTCCATTGTTAATATATCTACATACCATCCCATTAAACCAAGACGTTAGACATTAGACATTAGACATAAACAGATGACACTAGAGCAAAAGAAAACATCCCATTCCATAGCGAGAAACCCTTCAACCATTCATCGTCCAATTTGTTCTTCCTTTGTATCGATTTCCTCCTAAGATTGAGTAATGAGATCATTCAACCCCTGCAGCTTAGACCTCGCAGCCTCCCTCGCTATCCCTAAGATCCATCAAAGTGTAAAGACCTAATGTTTAAAAACGGCAAACTAAGTCCCCCTTCTTTTAAACTATGACTATAAATTAGGGGTGTTGATCCGTTTGGTTATCGGGTTTGGTTTCGTTAAATCGGTTATATTTTTATTTTGGTCAACACGAAAACCGAAACGAACCGAACTATAATTAAACCAAAGCGCACCGAAAACCGAATATGAATTAAGTTTGCTTCTTGGGTTGACCCAAATATGAATTAAGTTCGCTTCTTGGGTTGATACATATGGTGTTTAAACCGAATATGAATTAAGTTCGCTTCTTGGGTTGATACCAAATTATTTACATTTTAAGCCATGGCTTCCATAATTAGCAACCTACAAACATAATGTTTGAGTAAAGCGGACGAAAACCTGTAAACAACTGGAAACGGACGAAAACGTACAAAAACTTATACAAACGGACTAAAACATGAAAAACCAAATAAAACGATAAACACGGACGAAAACCTGTAAACAAAACGCAAAACGTATAAAAACAGATTAAAAGGGACAAAGACGTTCGAAAACGGACGAAAAAGTATTAAAAAGATGAAAACGTGTAAAAACGTACGAATGTGTGTAAAAGTGTAAGAAACATATGAAAACAGGCGAAAAATTATGAAAAACATATGAAAATGGGTAAAAACGGAGTAAATCGGACGAAAACGTGCAAAAGGACTGGAAACGGACGAAAACGTACAAAAACTTATATAAACGGACTAAAACATGAAAAAACCAACGAAAACGTGTAAACACAGATTAAAAGGGACAAAGACGTATGAAAACGGACGAAAACGTATTAAAAAGGCGTGTAAACGCACGAATGTGTGTAAAAGTGTAAGAAAGCGTATGAAAACGGGCGAAAAATTCTTAAAAAATAATGAAAAAGGGTAAAACGGAGATCGGAAAGCGTAACAACGTAAGAAAATGTATGAAACGTTTGAGAATGTACGTTAATATGTAAAACAGTTGAAAACGTATGCAAACGGACTAAAACATGAAAAAACCAATAAACGTGTAAACATAAACGGAAACGTATAAAAAGCAGGATAAAAGGGACAAAGGCGTACGAAAACGGACGAAAACGTATTAAAACAGATGAAATCGTGTAAAAACGTATTAATATGTGTAAACGCGTAAGAAAACGTATGTAAACGGGCAAAAAAGTCATGAAACATATGAAAATGGGTAAAAACGGAGTAAATCGGACGAAAACATGTAACAACGTAAGAAAATGTATGAAATGTTTGAAAATGTACGTTAATATGTAAAACAGATGAAAACGTATACAAACGGACGAAAATGTACAAAAACTTATACAAACGGACTAAAACATGAAAAAACCAGCGAAAACGTGTAAACACGGACGAAAACCTGTAAACAAAAACGGAAACATATAAAAACGGATTAAAAGGGACAAAGACGCATTTAAAACGGAAGAAAACGTATTAAAACAGACGAAAACGTGTATAAACGTACGAATGTGTGTAAAAGTGTAAGAAAACGTATGAAAACGGGCGAAAAAGTCTTGAAATTTGTGAAAATGGGTAAAAACGGATGAAAACGGACAAAAACGGAGTAAATATGACGAAAACGTGTAACAACATAAGAAAATTTATGAAACGTATGAAAATGTACGTTAATATGTAAATCAGATGAAAACGTATGCAAACGGACGAAAACGTACAAAATAGATGCAAACGGCTACAGAAATGGACGAAAACGTACAAAAACTTATACAAATGGACTAAAACATGAAAAAACCAGCGAAAACGTGTAAACACGAACGAAAACCTGTAAACAAAAAACGGAAACGTATAAAAACAGATTAAAAGGGACAAAGACGTATGAAAACGGACGAAAACGTATTAAAACAGACGAAAACGTGTATAAACGTACGAATGTGTGTAAAAGTGTAAGAAAACGTATGAAAACGGGCAAAAAATTCTTAAAAACATATGAAAATGCTAAAAATGGATAGAAAGGGAGTAAATCGGACGAAAACGTGTAACAATGTAAGAAAATGTATGAAACGTTTGAAAATGCACGTTAATATGTAAAACGGCTGAAAACGTATGCAAAAGGACTAAAACATGAAAAAACCAGCGAAAACGTGTAAACACGGACGAAAACATGTAAACACGGACGAAAACGTGTAAACACAGATTAAAAGGGACAAAGACGTATGAAAACGTATTAAAATAGACTAAAACGTGTATAAACGTACGAATGTATGTAAAAGTGTAAGAAAACGTATGAAAACGGGCGAAAAATTCTTAAAACCATATGAAAATGGCTAAAAATGGAGAAAATAGATATTATAAAATAGATAAATTATTACGAGGCTTTATTCAACCCTTGCGATGCATGGATTGTGACTAATTTTTCATAACTAAATGTTTGGTCATTAGGTTCATATTATTTTAGATAGTTACTTAACCTTATAAGAGTACATCTGAAGAGGTTTATGTTAAGAGCATTGATTGGGATGACTAAGGGGTTGTTTATTTTTCTTCTTAGCTAAGGATTCATGTGGGTCCCACGTCTCTCCAAGCTTCTTAATGGGGAGGATGTCAATTTTCATCAGTTGTGGATATAGACCAAACAAAGGATTTTTATGGGCCCCACTTAAAAAAGTAATAATATTAAATGGTATGCGGGTCAAATCTCTTAGCTAAGGAAAAAAAGTAAACAACCCTAACTCATATAGTATGCTAAACATATGTGTCAAAGATCCTATTGGAGACAACAAAGAGACCCACTTCTTCACATCTATACTACATATAAAGACAACATAATCCAAAATATAAAATAATTAAACACACTAATTAATATTATTTTAAAACATCCTAAAATAAAAAGTACATGTTATTATACACATTATACAAATTGATAAAACACACAAAGCTTCATACAAGCTAACAAGTTGATAGTATATATAGTTTTCAAAACCGGACCGGACCAACAGATTCAACCTAAAAAGTAAAAAGTGACATGGTTTAATTTGACCCGTATTCGATCCAACCCATCGGGTTGACGCGGTTTAAATCAATCCGTTTTTTGACCGGAACGGTTCAACCGGTTCAACCACCCGGGTTGAACCGGGTTTCAAAACATTATGTTTAATCCCCAAATCTTCAAATTTCTATTATTTTTCGTTTATAACCCATAAACCCTTTTTTATCTCTAAACAATTTCTCACTATAAAACCCGCTGCTATGCACGGTACTGCCTCTAGTATATATATGTATTCGTTTTGCTTAATTTTTTTGGAGAAATTGGAGGGAATGACGTTTTCATTTTTACTACCATTTTTCATAATTGTCAAATGTCCAGGGTTGGTTATGTTATATTGCTAAATTCATGTATACATTTTGTAAATTTTTTTTATCAATACTGGAAGTGTTTTATGTGTTACTGCAAAGCTTCTATTTTCCAAGAAGTATTTGTTATTTTTTCTTGGGAAAACAAAAAATGTGAATTAATAGTCTAATTAACAGTTGCAATGATGAAACCTACTGGGTTCCTTAGCAGTTTAGTTAGAGTGTGGTTTAGTTACATTTACTTAGAATATATACTTCGTTTTTATCTCTTAATCTGAATATCAACCGTCAAACTTTCACTCACCACCAATAATTACAATGGCGAACACTCCATTTATCAATGAGTTGAAGGACATGTCCGGATCAGAAAAACTACATCAAAGTTTCAAGTTCCTTTTCATTCAAGATCACATAGAAGATGAAGCGTTTCTGAGGTTTCTTGGGGAGCGATGCAATGAGTTGCAGAGGAAGACACAAGTGCATTGGGGCGAAAGGATGGTGAGGTGTGGTCTCTTAACCATGATGATGAAGAAGCTGGTGGGGATGTCTATGAGTGCTTGAGGTTGCAGATGATCGATGCTAGGAGGTCGGAGGTTTTGAGGGGCTTGTTGGTTGAAGTTCGTGCAGGTTTGAATGAGAAGGAGGAGCATATGGACATCATGGATTTTTATGATTAGGTCATATGTTTATGTATGTGTTTTGTGTTTTGTCATCTTGGTGATCTGTGTATGGTTGTCTTTTGGGGGTAGATGGTGCATATGGTTTACGATGGGGATGTTGGATCAATGTAGTTATTAACAATGACAATGGTACAATGATGCGTATTATATAATGATAATAGTTTAGCATATGTTAATATGCTTTTATTTAAGCAATTTTTCCTTTTATAGTTTAAACTATATAATGATATTTAGTTTTCTCTCACACATACATGGGTCAAAACACACAAATTCAAAAACTTGCAAAACAAAATATGGTTTCCGTGAAATTAGGGTTTCTAATATACAACATATTTATCAAATTAAAACATATATTTAAGACATCTTGTGTTCGTGTATTCAAATTGATGATTCAATTTTGATGAAATGATCATATATAGTTGATCATCGTATGGTTGTATTGGAGTTGAAAGCGATGAATACATGTTCATCAAAGAATTATAAAGGTATATATCTGATTTTTATGTTTCATTTTGATAAATTGATAATTGTTTGACCAATATTTGATGTTTTAATGACGACCTACTTGTCAAAATATAAGCTTGTTGCAATTTGGGATTTGGGTTTGCTTTAAGCGCGGTGTAAGCTTACCAACAAAATCAAGGCTATGATGACTTCTGACGGGTATTTTACAAAATGATAATGCCCGTATATTACCGGCTTGGCACATGTTAAGGTTGTAGCCATGGTGGGCAATCCAATTTTTCAAACTCTACCCTATCGAGCCTCAGTATTTTGTGACTAATGGAGTATCTGTTTGTTAAGCTTACCATGACCATCAACGCTTTGATCAATTATGACGGGTAGTTTTAAACTTGAGATTGCCCATATCTTGACCTGGTTTATAGCAATGTATAGACGATTATGTCGCATGTTTGTGACCGTTTTATTTTATATGCATAATATTATCACAACCTTGTACTTTAATGAAGTTGGTAAATTTCTTCAGGTCAATCATATAGTTGTTGTTAGAAGCTATATATAATCATTGGTCCCTATCATACACCGTCCCAATGAATCATGATTGGCTCGAAGATGTTAAGCATCTGTGTATATAGTCGTAGTAGAATGGGTTGGAATTTGACATCGAATAATAATACTGATGCAGGTTTTACTGACCAGGTTTTACATTTATAGTAACTTGTCTACCTATGGCCTACCTAATGCACTAATGGGCAGTGTACCAGGTCGCATGTAGTGAGGGAATGGTAAGACCGAGGTCGTCCCAAGAACGGTTGATTCCTAACCTGCCTAATTAATTAAATTGGTCAACTAAATAAGTTTTAATGAAAGGATTGATAATATGTAAGGTGTCACGTGATCAATTGGGTTGGTTCTCTGGTAAACAAGCTAATGGAAAAGATAGTGATGCAATTCTTAAACCGAGTTCATCCACAAGTGAATAAGTCGATAGACTCCTTTGGTCAATTCGCCTACCCTATGGTTCTTAGAATCCTCACAAAGATGAACAGGTCACCCGGGATCATTCGGCAATCTAATAGCATCATTAAGATTTGCCGTTTACTATCGATTACATGGGTTCTAAATGTCACTAGATTCTTGTTTCAAGTGGGGTTAAAGTCGAGAGGACATCATTTGGTCAATTCGCCCTAACCTATCAGCAAAGATGCCACCACAAGAGAAGTCAGGTGTCCCCTCATAAGTCATGTTGTTCCTGGTCACCTAAGCCAAGTCATTAAGTTCCGCTACATGCTAGATTTATAATAGTGAGTGCCCGGCCGTTAGGAACTTAGACAGTCACCCCCTAATTCTTAAGTTCATCCAAACGGTAGGTGATCAGTTGGTCAAATCGCACAAGTAGAAAGGGTCGTCAGTTGGTCATATATTACCCTTCCCGTCTCAGCCCGCTCACCTAGGGTCAGTTGGTCATGTCTCCTAGGCAATTGGCCTCTACCTCCATTCAAAACTACCGAAACAAGGGTAGCTACCAATAAACTATGCATGCATACACTAGAAACAATTAATAACGCAAAAGCATTAATAATAAAAGGAATCTAAACTAGGCCAAGACCTAATTTCCACATCTCCATAATACCCTAGTGGAATGACAAATATAATTACCATATAAAACAATAAATAAACAAAGACATAACATCAAATAATTAATTGACTAATAATAAATTAATAATCAATTAAATAGAACAAAATAAGAATTAATTCGCCAACAATTATATTGAAAATCAAGATTATAATAAATAATAATGAAACCAAAATAAAATTATGAGTCAGAAAATAATTACATATCATGCCAAGAATAAAGATATCGATCCCCTAGTTGAGTACCGGGGCAAACCCCGAAGGATTTGCCCCTTTGAAAACCCACGAAGTGCTACTTCTTTTTCTTTGTTGCCGTACAGTAACCTTGTACCCAAACTGATTATTTTCATATGACAAAATAATGTCATATATATAGTGATTTATTTAGGGCTTTATGCAACTTGGGTCCGGGCTTTTAATAATTACGGCGTAACTAAATTAATAAGTTGCTACTGTAACTCTTTTGTAGCTTCATATAAAATAGCCGCATTTAATTAATTACGACGTAATTTGTTAGGAATTAGAAATTCCCAGTATTAAAGAGTCGGTCACCTCAAGTATATGTAATCGTTAGAAAGCTCGTAGTCATAGTTATATTTAGTTAAGTAGTATTTAGTTAAGTAACACCGTGGAGGACGGACGGTCTTTACCCACTTATGCCCGATCCACGTACCCGTTGTGTGGCAATTTATGTAAGACTATAAATACTCTCTACCTCCCAAGGTAGAGAGTTGGAGCTCATAATAATATCTTTCACTTTCTCTCACTAAGTTCCCTAAACCTCTAACTTTCTCTCTCTAGAATTCCACTTATACGCCCACTTGTGTTAATGGTTTGATGTGTTTGTGAAATCACATATCCAACAATTGGTATCAAGAGCCATGGTTAGATCATATCTTGCACATCTTTGGATTTCAAGTGGTTTTAGGTGGTTTTAGTTTGAAAAGTTTAGTGGTTTGTGCATCATTTGGTTGATTTCTTGTGTTAAAGTTTGGATTTTGTTAGTACTTTTATGTTTAGAATCATCACAAGTGTGTAGGTTTTCATTTGGTAAGCTTGAATCATCTTGGTTGGGTTGTTTTTGGATTGAAAAGTGATGTTTATGTGGTTTTTCTTGCTAGCGACTTAACACACGGAATACTTTCTTCGTGAAATACTTGCTTACAAATTTGTAGCGAAGTTACGCTTTTGACCTAGCTTAATTTAGATCTAGCGAACATGTACAAGTAGTGGACTCTCCACTACGTGGCGACTGCAATTTAGGTGGTAGCGAAGTTGCTCTTTAGCGACTTGTATCTTTAGCGACTTGAGTAGCGAATTGCGGCCAAAATTTTGCTAGCGACTTGAGGGTTAGCGAGTTACTACTTAGCGACTTGCATTTGTCTAAATGACTTGGGACTTTAGCGACTTACTGGGGTGTAGCTTAATTTGCTTAGTGACTTGGTTCAAGGGTTATAGCGACTTGGTTGATTTTACTGAAGAAGATGTTTGACCAAAGTTGACTTTTACGCCAAAACTTCAAACGGCCATAACTTTTGATCCAGAATCTGCTTTCAAATAAATATTCAAAACGACCAAGAATGAATATTGTGAGGTTTCACCACGATGTCGTGAAACGAAATTTTCGAGGCCCAAATCCTCTCCGAAAGGAAGTTATTGAGCTTTTAAGTTTTTAGACCTAAATTTCTCCATAAAATCGCGGCAACAACCAACCCAAATCTCAACCAAACAACATCTTTGCTAATCCTACAAACAATCATAAGTCCTAACACACAATTGTCTATCATTGTGTGATCCATCACCATCTTAACACATTCTATTGGTCATTGCTTAACGGTTTGGTCTTGATTTTAGTAAA
This sequence comes from Chrysanthemum makinoi, assembly GCA_910596185.1. Taxonomy (NCBI): domain Eukaryota; kingdom Viridiplantae; phylum Streptophyta; class Magnoliopsida; order Asterales; family Asteraceae; genus Chrysanthemum; species Chrysanthemum makinoi. The sequence continues at coordinate 69,827,937 of OU343217.1, read as the reverse complement.
ATCCCGCGAAAGATTCTATTTCTGGTTTAAATCATAGACTCGTAAAATCCGTGCATTCTACCACATCATGTCTTACTCTACTCGACCCGCTGATTTCGTAAGTGCTTAAATTGTATGATGTCGTGGATAATAATGATAATGGATGCTAATCGAACGATTAAAGATGTTTGAATTAAACAATGAGGATGTGAGATCTTCATGTTCGGAGTACAATGAGAATGCCACGCAAATGGAATGCAGACATTGAGCCATATATACTACTTCATCGCACCTCACACAATCGTTATCCATAGTGGGGATCGAACATGTAGTGCTCTTTTCCGCCAGACTTACCTACATTGACAAGAAGCTTCTTTGTTGAACTTAGAACATTTAAAGTCGCAAATTACCAATGAAGAGGTTCAAAGGATGGTTCCAAAGTACTCTTCAAGTAATCTACAAACAATTTCACCATTCATCGGTGGGGAATATTCGCCACATTACGATCAACATTTGACCGAATTTCCTTCAAAAACATACCGAATGGAAATTGTGAATTATTGAGACATTTATCCAACTCATGGATAATGTGAAAAGTACATTGAAGAATCTGCTCAAAAGAATGAAAACGTGAATGAGTGTCGTGCGTTGAAAGATTGTTGTGATAAGTTGGGTAATGTTTCGTTGAAGTATCGGTGTTGCTGAATGCGTAATGTCGCTGACAACAAAAATGATGAGTCGGATAATGAAAAAATGGAATCTTCGTGCTCAAATTCACAAGAGAGAGAGGCACCGCATACAACCCGCAAGTTAATGCAAAGGAACGCCCATGGAAGCTTCGGATGTACCCAAGATAGAGATACCGCCACAACCGTGCATGTCAATGCCGAGGTAAGTTGCATGGAAGTTTCGCTTGTACCTAGTTGTGCATCTTCTACTCAAAATGATGATTATGAACTGCATGAGTACGCGTGCATTTGTGCCGATGATTCTGTTACTAATCACCGAGCTTAACATATATAAGATCAGTTGCTATTTATGAACAAAAGTGCTAAGTTTGAGTTGACCACCCGTGAGCAGGGAAATGGACGTCCAAATACGCATAAACTATTAGAAAAAGGAGGTTTAGAGAAGAAGTATTAAAACAAGAGTTAAATTCCTTACAAGAAAAGCTTTCTAAAACCGCTAAGCAAAAACAAGAACTTCAAGAAAATGTTAAAGTGCTTAAGCAAGAATTTAGTGCTAAGGAGTCAAAACTTTTGAATGATTTTTCTAATCTAAAGACTTTGAAAAACAAGCTTGAAAATAAGTTGATGCGACAAGGAAACACCATTCAGATCGCCTCACATGATCACTAAGTAAGAGTTCTAAGTGACAAACATAGTGTTGCCTTAGTTGATGAACCAAACCCGAGGCTTGTAAAAGGCTAGAGAAGCTCATAAGGCATCTGATGATGGTAATGAGATCCTTAAGCCTAGACAAAACCTAGTTGCTATAAATCGAGGAAGATAAGAAATCAGATGAAGTCACTAGGGAGAAAATGAATAAGAAGCTAGAAGATCCCGAGTGTAAAAAGAACAAGATAACGATAAAACCCCATGATTACACTAAGGAAAATTGGATATCCTTAAACATGTTTAAGCCTCGACTCTATTGACCCTAACAAGTGTTCGAAAAAGGATATGGACTTGCAAAAGTCGAAAATCTTGTTGAAAAGAATCCCCTTGTAGGAAATTCCCTAAAGCGAATCGTATCCTCCAAATACAACAATGCATTTAGTTCCTAGAACTATTGCCACTAAGAGCAAGACCTTAATCACCCAATATGTTATTCTTCAACTATTTGTCGATTTTGAGAAAACTTGTAAGAAAAGGATCACACCCACTCGGATAACTGAAGGGGAAAGGGGTTTTGAGCAAACAAAAGAATGCTATCTAACCGAGGTCATGCCTTTCTTTAAACAACTAAAAGATCATTTTGAGAGTCTTAAAAGGGGATAAAATCAGATATTAAAGAAATGGAAAAGGAATTTGATGCAATGATAGTTGAGGTTAGTGACTATGAGGGAGAATTAAAATATAATGAGATTGAGAGGAAGAACTTGCATACCTTGAATGAGAATCTTATTTCTGAATGTATTACTCAAGATGTGTTTTACATCGCTACTAATTGTTCCATTATTGCTTCTCAATTTCATGAATTATCTGTTGCTCTAAAAGTCTCCCATGATCGTGTCATTGAGCTTGAAAAACTAATTCCAAACTATCTGAGAAAATTGAACTGGATGATCATGATAATTTGGTTAAACATTTGTCTAAACTAGAGGTTGAGCATTTTAATTTACAACTAAAATATCAACATCTTAAAGAAAATGTCAAAACTTCAAATATCAAGACATCCTCAAATGCTCCGAGTTTGATGCGCTTTTCAAATTAACAAACGTGATGAACAGATTCAAGCTCATTGCAACACGATCAAAAAGTTGAAAGCCCAAATCTCTCAATTAAAGGGTCAAAAGAACAATATGGCGTGCTCCAAATGCCTCCTCCTTTAGATTCTCAGAATTCTCAAACTTTTCATCTTCAAAACTTAGTTAATGCCTTACAAAAGGAAACGAGAGTTTTCTAGAAGAAAATGAAAAAGTTAAAAGACATTTTAAAGAGTTATATGATTCAACAAAAGTCACCCGTGACCAAAATAACTAAAAAGTGCCTTTACAAAAGTAAATTGAGAATCGAGAAGTCGTGGAAATGGAAAACTGCCACTTGTTTTCAATAAGAATGTTGTCTCAAAGTCACCCTTAGATTGCAAATACATCGTGATGCTTAAATATATTCCTCCTCATCTTAGGAATAATGAACATGCTTTTCATGACTACAGTGCTCACCTTAAGGATAGTCTAGAATGTCTCCGTGAGATTGTCGAAGAGGATTTCATTAACAAACCTCTTGATAGTGAAATTAGGTTTTCTTGCCTCCGTGCCAAACGATCTCAAAAGCTGCTTGAATGTGTAATTGCAACATGTCCAAAACCCTTAGGTGAAAAGGCAAAGCTGTGAAGCCTTGTTCTATGCCTAGTGCCAAACAGGAAATCCGTTCTATGCCTAAAGCCAAGCATGTGACCCTTGATATGCCTTGTTCCATATCTATGCCTAAAGCCAAGCATGTGACCCTTGATATGCCTTGTTCCATATCTAAATTCAAGCAAGCAACCTGTGATGTGCCTCCTAGAATTTCAAATCCCAAAGACTTCTAGACCGTGAATATAGAAAGTAGTGAAGCCATGTAATGTTCCCATCGTTACTTCTACAGATGTTAAGATTGACACTAAAGTTAGCGGTCAAAACCTAGAAGCTATGCAAAGAAGGATAGGATTACGCAAACTAAAAGTGATCATGATAAGGAAGTGAAAGAACACCATAGGGTCAAGAAGTTTGATTTGAACAAAAAGAATCGTGTTAGTTCTAGTATTAGCTCTAAGCTTACTAAAATTAATTCGAGGCCTTATGTCGTCTCGCAAAACATGCAAAATGTTTAATTTCTGGTAATCATGATAAATGTGATGTGTTATTTCTGAGGTCTAAGATTCATAACCCGGTTAAGAAAGTTTGGAGAGCGAATAAACAGATCATAACTCGAAACCTACAGGGGAAGGTTTTTACCAATGTAGGATTTCAAGATGGAAGCCAACAGTCGAATATTCACGAATGGCAAACCTTGCCCTTTAACTAGACCCACTATGCCTAGAGTAGTGCCTGTTAAGGTTTGGAAGCCAACTGGTAGAATAATCCCATTAAGCACAAAATGTCCATCGACTAAGTCTGATGCTTCTACTACTTTAGCTCCTAGTGACAATGACATTGCACCTAGGGTTTCACGACTCAAAGATTGTTTGTGCAAACCAAAAGGACCCCATGAGCACGTGGGGATCCAATGTTTCCAATTCTCTGCCTTCGTCGTTTATCCAAAGCGTGTCGCATAAGTCGTCCCCTTGGTATTTGGATTCGGGCGGCTCTAAACATATAACTGGGCTCTAAACAATGACGTCTGCTCAAATCGGGCTCAGCCTCGCGACTTCATCATGATGGCGTCGCAGATAACACTTCGGCCCCGCCTCAAAGAAAAGAAAAGTGCGGCGCCAGGCGCTTTATCTTCGTAGAAGAGAAATATTCATTTTCATGACCATTCTCATCGACATTCTTCATCAACAAGCTTCATGTTTCTCCCATGCTCATTCGGTCATCAAGTGGATCTACATTCATTAATGTATATTCTTATTCACTTACTAAATCAAAATGGCAACTTCGGATGCAATTTTTGAGGGGGAGAAGAGTGAATGTACTAAATGATGATGGATGTTTGAATAATGGTTATACGACTTAAAGGTTGATGACTCTCCTCCAACGCCTAATGTTTCACTCACTAAGGATAAATGGGATTTATTGTTTGGGATTCATTGGTTCAAGATATGTTTGATGAGTATTTACAACGCTAGCTTAATATTTGATGATCATAAAAGAATATGTGATTCATGAGTTCAAGATATGTTTGATGATCATCAAAGAAGTACAACTCACTACTCAAAAAATCCCTATCTCCGCTTATTCCTCACGTTGATAATGATTATCATAATATTGCACTTGCACTCATGAATAATGATCCGCTCTTTGGTATTCCTTTGCCAAATCTTCATGGATTATTGTTCATGAATAATGATCCACTCTTTGGTATTCCTTTGCCAAATCTTCATGGATTATTATTCCTCTCATCGCGCATGCTATAAATCAACCACATGAACTTCAAGGAAAATGTCTACCTCATCCGCCCGAAGTTATTGGTGTATCCTCCATATCAGTCTCTACATGAATACTTTTAGGAAGAATACATTGATGTTGAGGCATCATTTGTTCGTTCATTCAAGGGTGAATGTACATCCGATTGTATGTTTATTCACATGTTGGGCATTTGACACAAGTTGATTACTTCGTAGTTACTCTTTTATCACTTATTTGAGGTTGAAGTTGACGTCACAAAGCGTGTTCTTATTTGCTAACTTGCTCGAGCTTAAGAATTAGAGTTGAAGTCTTGGGTTATCTAGTTACCAGCAATCGAGGTGGATGGTTGAAGACCTGGTTAACTATCACTATTAGGAGTTACTTTGTTTTACCCAGTGTCACGCGTATATTACGTTGTGGATAATCGCAAGAGGTGTTAATGTCTCATACTTTAATTGAGTATTGAGTACTTAAGAGATTTGCTTGGTGCATAAATTCTCGACACCGCTTCTTCCAAAATTAGTGCAAGATTAAGATACATATGGGGAATTCGACTTTCAGCTTTCAAGTTTGGTATCTTGGGTTTTTCTTCAACAGTGGTCACTTCAAATTGTCTACATATGGGTTGATAAAGATAGTCGGAGAGAGTTTATGTAGCAGTTGATTCTCACAGGATTCATTTGGGCTATTTGAGTTCTTCTCACAAGATTTCAAGTTTATGGATATATTATGTTACTCTGTTCAGCTTGGAAGAAATGTGAAAAGAATATTTGGAACGTGAGATGATACTGCCTATCGACATCTTATATACGGTTTATGATAAAGTTCTTCCGGTTATATGCACAACATGTTCACTTGATTGAGCTAATCAGCTTATTTCAGAGTTGACATCCACAGAGATGATTAGTGACACAACATGTTACATGGATGTCATCGTCTCTACTCTTGTTGGGTACATGTGTACATTATGTGTTGATTGGTTATATGTTATATAACTCGAATGCACTTGGTAAAATGAAGATGTTGATATATTGTTCCCCTAAATAGACAACCGGTCAATCTCTCAAGAGTAAGGTGTACATCGGGGATGCACAGAGTTCATGTGATCGGTCGTAATCGTTAATCCGATTTGATAACCACCGACGATCAATGTTTCAACTTGTTACTCGGTGTTCTCGTGTTCTTCGTGGTGCCGAGCTTCAATCAACGAGACCGCTTTGTATTCAACTCTACTTCTTAGGGAAATGGTCTTTATTCGATGTTTGTCGGTTTGGGGAGAAGCTACCAAAGATTCAAATTGAGAAGGCTCATGTCCAGTCGATTTTCTTAGAAGCCTCGAATGCTTTGGTGGCTAAAGTTTAAGAGATGTTGATTCCTTTCTTCTACAACGTGCTGAACGATATCTTTATCTCGGTACTCATTTCATCATTCTCTTAAACTAATTTATCTCTTGTAAATATTTATTCAAAAAACAAAATACAAAATTATAAAACCTTCAAAAAAATCAAATAGAAAAATATAAAACTTTCAAAATCCATAAAAATTTGAAAATTCGAAAAATCTTCAAAAAATATTGTTATTTTGTCATGTTTCTCTCGATTCGATAATATCTACGGTCTTGATGTTGTCATTCAAAGAATGACACGGAACTTTAGATGTTGTTCAATTTTTATTAAAAAAAAAAAAAAAAAATCAAAAAATATTTTTGGGAGAAAGAGAAACAATGGTTTATTGTCATTTCAGTGCAATGAATCCGCTTTTTCAAGGAAAGAACAGAGCCATACTTTATCATGTTTTCAAAATTCCATGCTCGGATTCTTTAATCATTTATCTCGCCGAAAACTAACCGCTTTGAAAAATAACTCGGCCTCTATTTTTGATAATCATCCTGACTTATTTGTCAAAATATCAATTTCTCAATCAACAACCTATGTCATTGATTGAGGGGAGAATGATTTCAATTAAATTAAAAAGTTATTTGGCATTCAATTGTTTTCAAAAGATATTCAAGCATGTTTTATCAATGGAGTTTAAAGTCTTAAAATCCGATCATTATCAGCTAAAACGCTTTCATAATCAAGTCACAATTCTCCTTAAAAGCTTTCAAAATCAATTTAAATCTATAAGAGATCACAAATCTCAAATGATTTGATAATTGTGATCGGGGAGAATGTGTGATTTAAATTGGATTTAAACTGATAATTCGGTAAATGGTTTTATAGGATGTACAAGCTCTACTTCCCACATGTGACAAACGATTTCAAATTTTCCATGCACATGTTGAGGGGAGCATCTATCTTAAACCTATGATTTGAAACGTGATAACTTATCTCAGCAGTGTGTTCCTCTAGTATGTGCAAATCTCTTTTCAATCTCGAGGCACATATTGAGGGGGAGCAAAATCATGAAAACCTCATCCTTCCCAAAATGCTTTATCTACTTGATTCGATTAGGGAAGTGATGTTGATATTTTTAGAAAATGGTAATCAAAGAAGTTAATTTTTCCTCTTGCCTCCGTGTGGAAAACTATTTCAAATACTTGATTCACATGTTGAGGGGAGTTCTTCTTCTAAAAATATCAAAAACAATTCGGTACAAAATGCTTTGATAAAATATCATAAGTATCCGGATTGATTTTCAAATGGTTTTCAATTGGTTCCTATGGCAGATGAACAATACCAAAAAGACCCACCAACTTTACATTATGTATGGTGATATAAGGACGATAAGGTTAGGTATGTGTTCCCATGATCCGCCGAACCTGAGGGATCTACCCAGGAACTATCCACTAGTTAGTGTAGAGTTCTTAGGTATGATGATAAAAGGAGAAAATGAGATATGGGAAGAGTGCGGACTAAGACGAGCTAGTAATCGAATAAACCCAACAAGGTTCTTGCTATGAAGTCTCTAAGCAATCAAGGGGTTGAAGAATGAAAAAGAATTGAATGAGAAAAGGGTGAAAACAAATAGCCCTCCATATTCAACCTTAGGCGTAAAACCGGTTCAATTCATATGCTACTGATGGTAACATCGGTATTGAAGACAAGACGCCATGGACCCAAAGGACGCTGCACTTCAACTTCCAAAACCACTCAAGTTCCTCTTAAAAGGACTTGTTTCATTCTCACGGGAACCGACATTATCTATCGACTTTCTCTTAGAGATTGTTGATATTGAAGAAGGAGACCTCTCCCTAGTCTCCGATATAGGATCCAAAAATGCACAAATTGAGTCTAGAGCCGCGAGATCATCATTAAATCTCAATAGGACACTTTCAATGAAGACTCTCTGCTTCACACAATGTAGAAAGAGAGATTATATCTTATGAGTCCTACGCATTATCCTTGTGGTATTGCCGAAACATCCGAAAGTGATATGCAAACATATTCACAATGAAGATGGAAAGCCTTCTAGAGCCAACATCTAACAAGCTCCTGGTAGGTGGCATGTGAGATCTATTATACTGATCAACCATGTGACAACTGAATGTAAACAATGGGGCTTATTCAATCTTTTGAAATCAATCCTGGTTCAGGTTATGGATTGACGGATACCTTTGAAAAACCGGTCTTTGTGCTTTAAACTCTTTTCATTAGCACGTCGACCGTGTACTAATTTTTCAAATCAAAAGGTGTTTTATGATTGATAATTGATTTTCATTAAAACCTTCGTTATATTGCAAAAACATTTCTATTGAGCAATACACGATTGTTTTTCAAATCTCTTTCATCAATCGCTGACGTGAATTACCGGTTCACTCACCCGTGTTGTCTTCGAGACGCTTCGGTTTGAGAACGCTAAGCAGCGTAAAACCCTCGCAAGGAAATTCTTCGAATTATACCGACAGTGCAAAGATTTGTACGATCAACGGGGAACCGTGGGCCGTGTACCTCAATTCATCGAAAGTGATCAAAGACACTTCGCGGCGCTTTATTGCTAACTGCCTTATGCGTACACCCCGACGCTTGCGTAATGATCGTAATGAAGCGGTCAATCCATAGCCGCATGCTCACCTAACACATTCATCTCAAAAGATATCATGATTAGTGCATCAATGACTCGATATTTTCACTTCGTATGCTTCTCGCTATGCCGCCAATATCATGAATCAACTAATGCTTCCGCTACTCGATGAGAAGATATCATGATCCAGAATGTGAGCATGTCGGTCCGTAAGTCACAACATCACATAATACCAACACCACAATGGATGTATCAGAGATTTTCTATTAGCCGATGATCTCAAAAGTCGGCTCAAAATTATTATCACGTGGATCAGGAAAAGACCTCCACTTGGATTAACCAAACATGCAATGAGTGGAATCAATGACTACGAAGCCGAGCAAAGTACTACATCAAGAATGCAAGATCAATTGTTAATGTAATATCCGATTGTATTCAATGTCATTTTAGTATATGTTTGAGGTGACCTCCCTTAGGGGAGATTGTTAGGAATTAGAAATTCCCGGTATTAAAGAGTCGGTCACCTCAAGTATATGTAATCGCTAGAAAGCTCGTAGTCATAGTTATATTTAGTTAAGTAGTATTTAGTTAAGTAACATCGTGAGGACGGACGGTCTTTACCCACTGTATGCCGATCCACGACCAAGTTGTGTGGCGATTTAAGTAAGACTATAAATACTCTCTACCTCCCAAGGTAGAGAGTTGGAGCTCATAATAATATCTTTCACTTTCTCTCACTAAGTTCCCTAAACCTCTAACTTTCTCTCTCTATAATTCCACTTATACGCCCACTTGTGTTAATGGTTTGATGTGTTTGTGAAATCCAATATCCAACATAATTAAATCATAATTACGCCGTAGCCTTCAAAACTTTGCGCCCAAGTAATTAATTACGGCGTAACTAATGTTGGGTTACGCCGTAAGCCTTCGTCATCTCAGACTTATCTGCTTCGAAATAATCTCTACGGCGTAACTAAATTGCATGTTACGCCGTAACCTTCACAAAATAATTACGACGTAACCATAATAGTTGGTTACGCGGTATTCTTCATAGCTCATATTTACGCCGTAACACAATTAATAAGTTACGGCGTAATCTTCTCAAATAATTCATAGGCCCTCGTAAATCAATCTTCAGAACATATATTTGGCCTTTAATCACTTCTATTCCGCTCCAACGCCTCATTTATCCTGAAATGCAATTATGAACCAATATGAAAAAATTAAGTATCATATTAATACAAATGAGGCCATAAACACGGGAATTTGATATATAAAAGATCAGGCTAATTTGATGTTATCAAATATCCCCCACTTGAATCCTACTTGTCCTCAAATAGACCATTTAAATAATTCTTAAAAAGATATCTCCCAGGATTAATTGAAAGTTATGAGTTTAAAAATCACTTAAGCTATAAAATTTCAAACCAAGCACCTCACGAAAAGGGAATTGAAATCACACTCTCTCATAATTCACGTGTTTATTTTTGGGTGATCACCAACCGCCAGTCATGGCGGTATTCTATCATAAGCTTGGCAAATATACTAATCTCCACCACTAGAGTCTATAGATGCAGCTATTCTAAAAGGCAATGGGTTGACACAACATAGGCTTATGGGTTTATTTTGTTATTACTAACGAGCTACGGTGAAGGGGACAAAACCAATGATACATGACCAAATTCATGGCCAAGACACCAATGATTGCTCGTTTGCTCACCTAAACTCGATTCATGACTAAGGGTAGGATAAGACATGGGAACACATTTAATGGGTGTAAATAAAAAGACACGAAACAAATAGATTCCTAAGTCCACAGTCGCCCCACCACTAGTCGCATTCAATCCCATAACAAAAATCGAGGGTCAAGAGTCAAGGGGTCTTCAATACACGAATCAATGCATATAAAATGTAGCGTAGTGCCTCATAATCTCCATAAACATAGGCAAATAAGATGCATTAACTCGGCCTTCATTATCAATGAAAAAAAGAATGTGCTATATAAATTTTTTTAAAATTTGGGTAATTTTAGCACATTTTCTACCAAAAAATTATAAAATCAACCATTTCTATCTCCCATCCCCCCACTTGAATTGTACAATGTCCCCATTGTACGAAAATTGATTAAAATTTGAAAGGCGAGATAGAAATGTTTGGGTTTCTAATTTTATCCGTAAGACAAAACGGATTTGTAAAAATTTTCGCCAGCTGAAACAAGGCGAGAACACTTATCACAATACGACACAGAAACTGATTATAACGATCAACAATAAACAAACTAATAAACTCTTGCTTGCATTCATTTTTTTTTTAATGCAAGACAAGGTATACATGAATAAAAATAAAAACGATACGAGCATAAAAAGAATCCCCCCACTTGAGATCAACTATAATCTAAACCCGGTCTTCTTCCACAACCCTTTATTCAAAACCCGCGACTTTCACTAATGGGACCAAAATTAACCAACATCGGCCGGACCATGGACCTAAGGAAACTACAGGGTAGGCTAGGCGATAGGTGTAACGAAACAACATATATTGGGTGAACAAAATGAAAGGAAGGCTCTCAAGGGTGTATCTAGGGGTATCTTGCACTAATGGAGAGTGCAACAAAAGGGTTTAACAGGGGGATTGACTAATCGATGTGAAAAGTGAATATACACATAACAAAAATGATGGGCTATTTGGGTTTAATACTAAAATTGCCTTATATCCTAGTTGCACCGATCATACCAAGTTACCTCAGTGTAATGCTCATGATAATGGTCTCAAAAGATCCTGCAAGGCCAAGTTCTAAAGTCTACTACACATACCAAGGCACACTCATTTTTAAGGATTTATGTATAAGGGGAAAACGGAAAGGCTTATCCTCACACAATGGAAATATAGGGTAGGTGTGCTCAGTCTAGATTAATGCAGTTAAGTAATGAAAAACATGTCAAAATTAATGAAACACTTTTCATCAAAAACTAGAAAAATAAAGGCAAATAAAATCAAGTGGGTGTCTATGTCTAATCCCTTCCCTCCACTTGGGTCATACTTAAGCATATAAATGAAAGATAAGAAGGGTTAGAATTGAAACGGAAAACTCCCCTGGATTTGCTCGGCATGATTAATAAATGTAACATGCTCCAAATACGCCTCCTCGAGCAACATCCAACTTCTCATCTTTCCAACACCATGTCACTCAACTAGGACGGATAAAAAGTGTTCTCTTGCAACCAATTATAACTCCATAATTCTTCAACTTGTATTGCTGCAAGAAAAACTAATACCAAAAAGCATAATTCCTGGATAAAAAGCAAAAATAGCACAAAATGTAAAAATAAAAACAAAATAAAACCTAACTCACTTCCGTAGGAATCACGATTGCATTTAGCACATGCAACAAGCCTTTTAAACCAATCGGTGTCCCGATTGGACGAGTGAATTCTCGTGAGGGTTTACAGGGAACACGCCCACAAAGTTCATTTAATTACTAATACAAGGTTATGGAAATGTTTTGAAACTGTTTTTAGAAAAAATTTCATTACAGAGGATAGTTACGGCGTAACTGGATTGGCCCAGTTACGGCATAGGTGAGTTGACTTACAAAAAATGTTTACCAGGAAGGGATTACGGCGTAACTTTGGATCGCCCGCACGGCTTAATAAGAAAGCCCCGAACGAAGATACCGAACAGATAATGGAGTTACGGCGTAACTAGATCGGCCTAGTTACGTCGTAGTTAAGATAAAGTGGGCAGATGGCCTTACTGATCGCCAGTTACGGCGTAAATGGATCGTCCCATTACGCCATAATTACTATCTGATGTTGTTGTGCCCATAGTGTCAACTTCTTCCTACGTGATCAAGAGGAGTTATAGGAACTCCTATCATCTATCCTTGGTCTTTATACCTGCAAACAACATAAACAAAACATACCAAACCCAAAACAAAACCAACAAAATACAAAAATATCCAAAAAAAGGTCTAAGAAAAATAAAATCAAAAACTAAATCTAGGATAGGGACGGGTAGTCTCCCGACGAGCACTTTTTCTTTATCCTCCCGAGTCTTTAAGTTAGACTCCTGCAACCATCATAAACAGGCATCCATTGGACGTCTCCAATCATGTCCATTGCTTCACTAATCTCGGCTTATGATCTTGTTGAGATTCCCTCCACTTGTTCTTCCTGCTCAACCTGCACACTATCACACCCTCGTGCATTAAATGTGTAAAAATAATAATATGAGCAACAAGTGAGATATACCACATCATTTATAATTTTAAGATGTCACAGACTTGGTTACGGCGTAAGTCCAATTACTAACTACGCCGTAACTTCAGTCTGAAAGTAACCTGATATATAATAAGAAGAGATTACGCCGTAACCATGGCCAAGGTTACACCGTAATCTAAAGACAGAAGACATAATTGTAGAATAATATTAATCAAACAAACAAAATACGAAGACCGCTCTGGCAACGGCCAAAACTTGATGCGGTTTTACTGACGTGTTTTACATTTATAGTAACTCATCTACCTATGGCCTACCTAATGAACTAACGGGCAGTGTACCCGGTCGCATGTAGTGAGGGAATGGTAAGACCGAGGTCGTCCCAAGAACGGTTGATTCCTAACTGTCTAATTAATTAAATTGGTCAACTAAATAAGTTTTAATGAAAGGATTGATAATATTTAAGGTGTCACGTGATCAATTGGGTTGGTTCTCTGGTAAACAAGCTAATGTGGAAAGATAGTGATGCAATTCTTAAACCGAGTTCATCCACAAGTGAATAAGTCGATAGACTCCTTTAGTCAATTCGCCTACCCTATGGTTCTTAGAATCCTCACCAAGATGAACAGGTCACCCGGGATCATTCGGCAATCTAATAGCAGTCATTAAGAGCCGGTCGTTTACTATCGCATTACATGGGTTCTAAATGTCACTAGATTCTTGTTTCAAGTGGGGTTAAAGTCGAGAGGACATCATTTGGTCAATTCGCCCTAACCTATCAGCAAAGATGCCACCACAGAGAAGTCGTGTCCCTCATAAGTCCTATTGTTCCCGGTCCCCTAAGCCAAGTCATTAAGTACCGCTACATGCTAGATTTATAATAGTGAGTGCCCGCCGTTAGGAACTTAGACACTCACCCCCTAATTCTTAAGTTCATCCAAACGGTAGGTGATCGCTTGGTCAAATCCCACAAGTAGAAAGTGGTCAGCTTGGTCATATATTACCCTTCCTCCTCAGCCCGCTCACCTAGGGTCAGTTGGTCATATCTCCTAGGAAATTGGCCTCTACCTCCATTCAAAACTACCGAAACAACGGTAGCTACCAATAAACTATGCATGCATACACTAGAAACAATTAATAACGCAAAAACATTAATAATAAAAGGAATCTAAACTAGGCCAAGACCTAATTTCCACATCTCCATAATACCCTAGTGGAATGACAAATATAATTATCATATAAAACAATAAATAAATAAAGACATAACATCAAATAATTAATTGACTAGTAATAAATTAATAATCAAATAAATAGAACACAATAAGAATTAATTCGACAACAATATATATTGAAAATCAAGATTATAATAAATAATAATGAAACCAAAATAATATTATGAGTCAGAAAATAATTACATATCGTGCCAAGGATAAAGCTATCGATCCCCTAGTTGAGTACCGGGGTTTGAAAACCCACGAAGTGCTACTTCTTTTTCTTTGTTGCCGTACAGTAACCTTGTACCCAAACTGATTATTTTCATATGACAAAATAATGTCATATATATAGTGATTTATTTAGGGCTTTATGCAACTTGGGCCCGGGCTTTTAATAATTACGGCGTAACTAAATTAATAAGTTACGCCGTAACTCTTTGTAGGTTCATATAAAATAGCCGCATTTAATTAATTACGACGTAATTAAATTATAATTACGCCGTAGCCTTCAAAACTTTGCGCACAAGTAATTAATTACGGCGTAACTAATATTGGGTTACGCCGTAAGCCTTCGACATCTCATACTTATTCGCCCAAATAATCTCTACAGTACACTAAATTGCATGTTACGCCGAACTTTCATTAATAATTACGACGTAACCATAATAGTTGGTTACGCCGTATTCTTCATAGCTCATATTTACGCCGTAACACAATTAATAAGTTTTGGCGTAATCTTCTCAAATAATTCATAGGCCCTCGTAAATCAATCTTCAGAACATATATTTGGCCTTTAATCACTTCTATTCCGCTCAAACGCCTCATTTATCCTGAAATGCAATTATGAACGAATATGAACAAATTAAGCATCATATTAATACAAATGAGGCCATAAACACAGGAATTTGATATATAAAAGATCAGGCTAATTTGATGTTATCAAATACTTTGATTGAAAGTGCCACAAAGTTGCAATTATTTTATGCTTGGTCCAATCAGATATTGCACATGGTCTGCAGCAGACATTTTGCTAGACAGATGAACAAATAGTGTTTGTTACTTTGAAAAGTAAGGCTATATGTTTTGCATAGTGATAGGCACATGTATAACATATAATTACACATTGAATACCATTGGCATGAAAACAAAATACATAGAATCACTCAAGCTTGTTTCTTCATCAGATTTCATATTGATTCGCTTGGAAGGTATCTAACACAAATAGCATGCAAGTAAAAGCCAAATTTATTACTATTTGCATACGTCCTTTTAGTTCACTCCAAACACTGCACTGCTTTCCATGTATCTTTACATATATTCATTTTTTGTTTCTTACTATTGTTGCAGTAACTCAAACAATCATACATGTGTCGTTATGGGCTTTTTCTACTTTGTTGGTTGAACGTGTAATGTACTAAGATGGAAATTCAATCCTCAGGATATTTTCGTTTATGCACATGTTTTGTTTGATGTTTGATTTTCATGCAAAGGAAGTGAACTAAATTTGGGGAGGATTGTTGGAAATTTTAGTGCACTTGTAGGATTAGTTCACACCTGGTAATGGAGTGTACACCCATAAGGTCCCTGAACATCCCGACTCTATAGTGGAGAGATTCAGAAGTTAGTACGGGTAGTGCTAAGTTAGTGCTGGTAGTGCTAAGTTAGTGCTGGTAGTGCTAAGTTAGTACTGCTAGTGCTAAGTTAGTACTGATAGTGCTAAGTTGAATGACCCTTTACGTTATGGGCTTTTTCTACTTTGTTGGTTAAACACTTACATTTACTATAGTTAACTAACTGCCTCTCTAAAACTGATTGTCCCGTTCTTTGTTGTCACATTCAAGTTCGAAGTTTCCATTTGAATGACCCTTTACATTTAAACTAAAATTTCAATTATCATATCGATAAAACCTTTAAAAGTTTTTTTGGTTCTTATACACTAACAGTTACCTTATTGTAATAGGTATCGCATTAACCTAGCACTAAAGTCAACCACTTATGGAACAACAACACCATCATACCAACATGGCATACTACAACATATATGAAAACACAGGTATGTTCCAACAAGATTAATTAGACATCATGAATCTAAAATTCATTTACTGCTAAAACATAAATAGAAAAGAGCATATATTAAAAGATCCATACACATAACCATTACTAAGTCTTAGCCAACATATTCCCACAACCCCACCCATTTACAACATACCTTAAACCCAAAATATATTTCACAAACACCAAAATAAACCAGATCAGTACACCATAGACTTCAACTTCTCAATGAATGACGAAGCTCCCGATCGCTTCTCGCTTCTTCATGACATTCACCAAAATCGTTTGTACACAAGTCTTCATTTTGCAAATTATTCAAGTGTGAAATGCTTTGCACACAAGAATCAAAAGTAAACAAAAGCTCCAACTCTCCAATCACACAATCCCTCTCAAAGAACACGAGCCCTTATATCTTTGGCTTTTTCATTAATTCTCGCTTCATCCAACCTGGTGACAAGAAGCTCCCTCTAAAATCGGACAACCATCATATCCCTAACCAAACTAGAACCAGCAGCAGCAACTAACTCATTGCAAAAAGGCATTGGTGTAGCCATCTTTTTTTTGTGTGTGTTTGGTTTTTAGAAAACCTAATTTCTGGTATGTGTGTGTGTTTAAAGTGAAAATTATTTGTTGGTCATGATTGATAAACACTAATTGCATATGACTTATAAGCCATTTGATTTGATTGCCACCTTAGAGTTGCCTTCCCCATGAAGAATCATTAATTATCCAACCTCACATACTTGGCCTTTTTTTTCAAGTGTACTCCCAAAAAAAAAACATATGATGTTATTAAAAAAAATGTGATACAGAAATTTTATGAACATCACCAGTTTGACTAAAAAAATATCAAATCACAAAAAATATGTTTCTTATTTAAAAAGTACCTACAATTATATACTTTATTGCAACGTTTAACTTTTTTTTTACTTGGATTCCACAGGTTTTTATCATCACAAAGTGAACTCGACATTCAGGACGGGAAACATCGTATAAAAACATTGCAAACGTTGATGCACTTGCAGTAATTCAATAGCTACATTGTATATTCGATTAACCAATATTGTATTCGACATATGTATTTATTTTCAAGAATACTAGTTACGGTTTACACAATAATGTATTAGGTCTTTGTCTTTAAAGTGTTGATTACGCTTTGATTTATTAAATGGGTAACTTGTATATTTATACGTGTCTTAAAATTTATATTTATGTTCGGGATTGTTTAAAGGAGATACATTGTTATGTCAATATTACGTTGTTATTCAAATTACCGCCATTTACATCGCGTATGGTTGTGATTTAGGTTAAACATTGATACAAGTTACGACATCGCGTATGTTAATGTAATATTTTTTATTTGTATATTAAGGTATTTAATTTGTAAGGTGATTCTCTTTGCATATATTTTGTATGTATATAATTAAGGGTTTAGGTCATAAAATAGTTGCGTACTTTTTCAAATGTACCGTTTTGGTACGTATAATATTTATTGTTCCACTAAAACTTACATATTTGCATATATACCCAAAACATGCTTAAGTTGCATTGTACATCATGCATTAAAAACTTGTATTATGGGGAAATATGCAACTTTTTGAGTTTTAGTGGGTATATATGCAATGCTCCCATAATACAAACTAAAAAAATAAAACAAAAAACCCTTCTCTTAATTAATAGTAATCATTGCAAGTTTTGAGAACCGTGATATATTACGGCTACAATTAATCACATAGTCTACGCAAAATATTCAAGTCTATATTCTTCAACACAATAACTGCATCATCAGGTAATGTTACACATTGTTTTTTTTTTAACCATCAACTGCAAATGTAAAGTGATTGATATGCATGTTTCTGATATGCTGATGGTTACAAGTGCATGTTTGGTATTTTTTTTGCAATGTTTAACATATCCTAAAGAATATAGTATACTTTGATCATAATGTAACAGCCGTTTTATTAGAAATATATGCGATTTGATTCTTTAGAATATTGTGTGACTTGTAAATATAGGATGATTTGAATAAAAAGAATCATGGATATATGTGGATTGTGGAATACGTAGCAACTATTTGTTAAATAGGTGGTCCTAAAATAATTAGACAACTTGTAAACATATGTTTAATCATTAGGTTAGTATAGCTTTTATATGATTTGGTTAAGCATTACACCTCATGTAATTAATTATCTGAGCTTAGGTTTAAACATTGGATGAAGCAATGGCGTATGGTATGTTGGGTAGATTATGGATTTGTTGCTAGATTTTAACAAACGTATGGGGTAAGATGATTAACCGTAAAAAAATACAGATTTTTACTCTAAAAGGACTATATGATTATTGATTTTTGAAACATAGTTAAATATGTAGTAATACATCTTCAATCATTTTTTGTTTGACACCTTAATGATAAAGATATATTGATCATCTAAGACTTGTATTAGTTGGTGGAAATGTTATGTATATGTGATAACCTTATTGACCATTAAGACGATTGTGGTTTTAAAATAGAATGAGCATCCAATTGTTGGTGGAGGCAAACCGCACAAACATTAGGACATTGCAGGTAAGTTGTACTTAAAATACTTACTTAAGACTATAAATTTATCAATGTAACCATCAAGTTGATATACGTGCTTACTTTTTAAATTTAAGATGCTTCCTACTTTGTTTACTGAAACACAGTACCCCAAGAAGCGCTGGATATACCTAATCCACAATAGGGGAACCAAACATAAGGTTTACTGGAAATTGGTTGTTGGTCGCATTACTTTGAATGGGTCCGAGTGGCGAGCTTTTATTGATCACAGCCAATACATCAATGTGGCCACATTCTATTTAATTCGTCAGGAAGAAGACTGTTATTATGTAACAGGGTACAATGATGCAGGCCACGAATGCCTGGATACGATCCGGCTCTTCTAGGTTACGCATAACGTGGATGCATGGTTACGTTGGATGAATATCCTGAACAACCTCCGGTAAGAAAAAATGTTAATCAATACATTGTATAAGTTTGTTGAAAATGGGGATTATTTTAATTGTTTGTCCCGCTAATGTTTTCTTTAAACTAAACTATTACGTAGGTCATTCCTTGCAATTTATAGGACAATCTTGACAATAACCAATTTGACGTTCTTGTTGTTTGGCGTGCGTGCGACTATCACTCACCGTTAAATTGAAATACTGGAGGAAGACAGACACGTGCATGAGTTTGGTGGGCACGGATGGAATGTATTGGTTCACGATGAAAACCTGTTTGCTGGCACAAGAGTTGTTTTCATAAATCTACTAAACAATACTCTTTCCACGATGCCATTTGTGAAAATGGATTGATGATGCATTAGAACTTGTACATCGTATGGAGCTGAATCGTACAAGACCGTTCATGAGAAACCCCGTAGATGAAGGTATGTTAATCAAAGTGTAGACATAATCTATGATTTTATTTTAAAAATAAACCTTTCCATATAATAGCTTTTAAATTATTTACCATTTTTATTAAATTCCAATTGCAGATGAGCGTATGAAACACATATGTGCATGGAACGAATGTACGGAGCATGAAAGTGAAAGGGATTGTTTTTACGCGTCCATCCTGGCATATGTCACGGACATGAGTGGTTTGGTAAGTAGTGATACAAATCGGACCATTTCAGTCATTATATGCTTTCGCAAAAACTAATATATACTTCAACACATGGACATACTTTTGTTGAGCATACTACATTGTTCTTTTTAATGCAGAACATACCACATTTGTTTACGAAGCGAAATCACATGTGGAAGTACCATAACGCACTGCTGAGATACCGGAAAGAAATGGAGTTTTATGTGAACGTGAACCGGAACACCACAAATGATAGGCCTAGAAGCAAGAACCACGTTACCGTAAATGCCGATGGAGAGATTGTTGAGGAGTGTCGATGGGAGCGAAACAAAATGGTCGATTCAATCTTGTTGACTTTGTCACGACGACCAAGCTTCGGTGTCTTCCGTACCCGGTTATAATTCCAGTATTTAGTATGTGTTAAAACATAATTCCAGGCGTTATCAGTTGTTATTGGTAGACATGTTTATAAACCGTTTTTTGGATTGTGTAGGATTTGGTTGGCTTCATTTAGGGTGTGTGTTCCCAAGTAGTTGAAGCCATTCATGAGATGGAATGTAAACTACTTGGTATAGCCCCTATCTGGAAGTGTATGGTTCCTAGTGGTGCATTAAAAGGTGTTCTTTGTGATGGTTTTGTGCTGGTTGTCATCTGTCCATGGTTGTATGATATGGGCAGTTTGTTTTTGTTATCAGACTTATAAGAACAATTATATTAAATATTGGATAGAGATGGCCTGTATGCAACTTGATATGGGACTTGTCCATATCAGTGTGTGTTGCTTATTTCATTGTACAAAGTTTCCTTAATTAATACAAGTTCACCCTTGCACAAAAAAAATATATATATATATATTTTGTGTTGTGGTCTGCTTATAAACATAAAAGTTTAGTGGTTAAAGCTGCCAGTACAAAGTTAAGTCTGGTAGGTTAGTTTTAGTGGTTAAGGCTGCCAGTACAGAGTTAAGTCTGGCAGACCTAAGTTAAGTCTGTTTAGTATTCGTAGTTAGTTCTGTTTATGAAAAACATAATAGTTTTTTGTGTGACTATTGATCATCCAATGGCCACGTGAATTTTATGTGTGTGTGGCCTTTTCTAACATTTAGTCACACAAAACATGTTTCTTTTGGGTATTTAGTCACATATAATTAATCATAAAGTGATTAAAAGTGTTAATAAGTGTGACCATATGGTGTTTAAAGTGAAAAAATGTGTATTTTGTGTGACTATTGATCATCCGATGGCCACATGAATTTAATGTTTTTGTGGCCTTTTTCTAACATTTAGTCACACAAAGCATGTTTGTTTTGGGTATTTAGTCTCATACAATTAATCATAAAGTGGCTAAAAGTGTTAATAAGTGTGACCATATGGTGTTTAAAGTGAAGAAATGTGTATTTTGTGTGACTATTGATCATCCAATGGCCACATTAAATTTATGTTTGTGTGGCCTTTTCTAACATTTAGTCACACAAAACATGTTTGTTTTGGGTATTTAGTTACATACAATTAATCATAAAGTGGCTAAAAGTGTTAATAAGTGTGAGCATATGGTGTTTAAAGTGAAGAAACGTGTATTTTGTGTGACTATTGATCATCCAATGGCCACATCAAATTTATGTTTGTGTGGCCTTTTCTAACATTTAGTCACACAAAGAATGTTTGTTTTGGGTATTTAGTCACATACAATTAATCATAAAGTGGCTAAAAGTGTTAATAAGAGTGACCATATGGTGTTTCAAGTGAAGAAATGTGTATTTTGTGTGACTATTGATCGTCCAATGGCCACATGAATTTTATGTTTGTGTGACCTTTTCTAACATTTAGTCACACAAAGCATGTTTGTTTTGGGTATTTAGTCACATACAATTAACCATAAAGTGGCTAAAAGTGTGATCATATGGTGTTTAAAGTGAAGAAACGTGTATTTTGTGTGACTATTGATCATCCAATGGCCACATATTAAGTTACGTGACCATATGTAATGGATTTTGGCTACACTTAAATAATATGTGTGACAAAACGTTTAGTGTGACCATATATGGCATTTGGTCACAGTGTTAGTAGTAAATGTGACTATATGGATTAGCTTTTGGCAAGCTAACACAAACTAAACTTTAAACACACATATTAACTTACGTGACCATATGTACTGGATTTTGGCTACACTTAACTAATGTGTGACAAAACATTTAGTGTGACCATATATGGCATTTGGTCATAGTGTTCAAGTGTGTGACATATATTTGTCACTGTTTATATGTATATCGTGACTAATGCTTCAACCTTACTTTTCATTTGCCACTCGTTCCAGTTTCAGATGTGGCTAAAGAGTTAGCAAAACATATCAGTCACCCGTAAATAATGTGTGACAAAACTTGACTCTATGATTTAGACACACAAAAAATTACTTCATGTGACTAACGCATCAAGGTTACTTGTATTTGTCACGCGTTCCAAATTCATATGTGGCTAAATGATCAGAAACAAAATTACCAGATACCTTTAGCCAAACAATGTTCAATTGTGTGGCAATACAGTTCTAATGGTCACACAATCAAAATTTTCATGTGTGACTAATTAGTAAATGTTGTCAATTTTTGTACATTCAGCCACACAAATATGCGAATGTGTGGCCGTTCCATTTCGACCATGTGTGACCAAATCCTGTTTTTGTACTAGTGTAAAGAAATTACTAGGATATTCGCTAGGTAATTTTCTTCGACTCTTGTTTATTCCTAAAGTGCTAATTACCCTTGGGGCTATGTAGACGACAAAGGAGGAGTAGCATGCTAAAGATTCAAGTTGATTGAATGAAAGAATGGCTAGTCCATTGTCTACATAAGTAGAACTTCATATACTCTGTTCAATACCTAAGTACATGCTACTCGTAGGTATTTGAAGAGAATAGGAACGTATATAAAACTGCTATATGTTTTTCTACTGGAAATGTAACACTTACAATGTTGACAAATCCAGTGGGAGCAATTGCATTTTATGACTGAAATAACATTCATGTAATGTTGTCAATTTCAGTGGGAGCTACGGGATTTATTTCCTGTTAGTCACCGATGTCATTTCAAACTAGCTTTGAAATAATTCATTACTTTCCGTGTCACACCCCCAAAATACCCGTTTTGCAGCGGAATGGAATTACTGGGGGATAACTGTCATAGCATCACATTTACAGTTATATTGAACGACCTAAAGTGTCGTTTGAAAAATACATCGTTTGATATAATAAAACATTCAGAGTTTACAAAAGATAGGTCCCAATTGATAGTCAACATGTACGGAAATAAGTTTGATACAAGTCAAACGATGTTTTAAAGTGCATAAAAATCCATGTGAGACGCGTCGTCACCGCGACTCTATGATAAGTCCACATGCATGCCATGAAGTATATGCCTTAGATACCTGAAAATACATTGCTAAAAGTGTCAACACAAGGTTGAGTGAGTTCATAGAGTTTATGAAAATGTTTTATACGACTACCACAAGTATAGGCCATGTATGACAAATATGTCACATAAAAATTTTACAATTGCTATAAGCACATGACACCGAAGCAAGACTGATCGTGATGTTCGCCCCAACAGAGTGTTTTGCCAAACAACTCAAATTATGATATTAGATGAAATGCATCCGTTTGACCAATTGGAATCCACCAACCCGGATGGAGGAGTCACCCTCAATAGATCTATTCACTTACCCTCGCTTACCCCGTAATTAACGGTTCATGATTATGATATGGGGACATTCAATTGGCAATGAGGTAACTTAAGCAATGTAATGAATTTGATATACTTGGTATCGTAATAAAAATGATGTGCAATGTATTCTCCCTCGTAGATTTGAAATAAAGTATAAAATTGTAAAACGGGGCTATGAAAACTCACTTGATACAATGATATGATGGCAAAAGTGGATACGCTAAAATGAGACGCAATCTCTAACCGCGACCTATTAATGATGATATGATTCTAATATAAGTCATGATGTAATGTTATGCATGCAAACTCATATGATATCCATACCACTTGTACATTTGAAAATAAAGTTTATGTCGAAAAATAAGTTTATAACATCTAGTCAAGTTATAAAATACTTTACAAGTACTTACGTTGAAATGATATCCTACGATAGTCATTTAGTGATTTATTATGAAATTATAGTTTTTCGTCGTAAAATAATACACTTGGACAATTCATGAAAATGACCAATTTTGAGTGATCGTAAATTATTCATTATAGCTTCGCTTGACAAACGGTTAAACATTTTGGAAAATAGAATAGGCGAACTCACTTTTACTAGAAGACATCGTTTTCTCAAAAGTATTCTATCGATATGAAAAATGGCTCCAAACATGGTCACTTGCGATAACCATTTTGGTCAAGTAAAAATATATAAGTGTTATACTTGTGTCCCCGTTTGACTTTTCAATTTCAACTTTGAGTGTTATACAATAATCCAATAAAAATACATTTAAAAGCATCAAATATTATATAACACAAAAAAAAATACTCAAGGTCAAAGTTGTAATAGAAAGACCGAAAAAGTCAAAATGAGACTATAATTTTGGGACGGAGGGAGTACTTGTGTAAAATAGTTACGATATCCATATTTAAAACGCGTATAACTTAGTCATTACAAGTCCGTTTTCTACGTTTTATATATAATTAGTTTCGTGTTAATATATACTAATATATTTTTGACAAATCGACTCATTTAGATTATGTTTAAAACTCATTTTTGCCCTTTAAATAAACCTTGACAGCTTGCAAATTTTCAGAAAATTAGTTTTCGTCGTTAAACTTGAAAATAGCGTAACTTCTTCGTTATAAACCCGTTCAAGCGACCACGGTTTCGTTTTAAAGTATATTTTCTGAATATCTAGCCCAAAATAATCCATGACCTGTCGAAATTTCCAGATTTTGTAAAAACGATCAGACCCCAATCTAGTGTTGTCGAAAATGGTTTTTCTTGCGTAACTCTTGTTTCAATCACTTCAAATCAACACCAAATCTATTCTAAACCTACCATACACCTTCTTAGGGTTTCATGGGTTCCTAAACTTCATCAACAATGATATGTTTCAAGGGATTAACTATAGGATGATTAAAACTCAAAATAAGTACTAAAAACAAATAAAAGTGGTATAAATCCATGTGATACTTGCATGTTTTCTTACTAGAATAATAAAAATAGCTCAAGTAGGATTGTGAAAGAGTTATAAAGATTATAAGAAGCTTACAAGTATTATGATGAGGTTTAAGTAACTAGGTTTCCTAAATACTTCTTGGTTTTTATTTCAAAACCTAAATAGAAGTATACTAGTTTTTAGATGATCACTTGATCTTGAAAAAATTATGATTTCTTGCTTGAGTTCCTTGCTTGGCCGAATATGGAGAGGGAATGAGAGGGTTTTTCTTTCACTTTTCACCTTGAATGTGTGTAATGTATGTGTTTGTTAAGATAATATCTAGTATTTGATAATATCTAACTAATAATGTGCATGTGTACACTAGATAAGATATTTTACAAAAATTATGTTGAGTCATTGGGGGGGGGGGGGTCGGCCAAGGGTAGGATGGGGATGGATTGGATGAGTTTTGTTAATTAAATGTATTTTAGTTCAAGTATAATGAGTAGTTTGTAAATATAATTAGGTATTTAGTGTAGCGTTAGCTATAAATCGATTTTAACGGAACAAAATAAAATATATCAAAGTCATAAAAATTATAAAAATACCTTTCTCGCAAGTATTGAGTGAATAAATAATTATCGAGTTGAATTTACGAAAACCGTCGTAAATATATATATATAACAATTTATATACAAAATAAATTGAAAACATCAGGTAAACTAATAATATAATTTTTATAGTCTTAAAATAAGTATAAAAATATATTAGGACAATTGTTGAAAGTGTCGGATCAATTATTCAATATAAATGATCATGCGATAGCGTTTATTTAATAAATAAATATACGTTAATGAAATATGCAAACCCATGCATGATCTAACATGATGATAATGTTACTGATGATATGTAGACTAACTCTAGTCTATATGAAGTGTTTTCAATGATGTTTCATGAATTCGCAGCTAAACCCTTACGGTTACGCGAATTTGATACTCGTAAACTAGTTTACGAAAAATGATGAATAGTGAATCATGAATAGTGATTTTTCTTCGGGAATGAATAGTGTTTTGTGAATAGTAAAATTTTGAAATAACCTTTCAAAATATCACATCGACTTCAAAAACGATGAATAGTAAAATGATGAATAGTAACCGGTGAATAGTAATTTCCCGAGATGAATAGTGAAATTTTCAAAGTTTGTAAAATGACCTGAAATTACGATTTGTCACATTCCGAATATGAACAACCATTGGTTAAAGGAAAATTGCATTTTTATTTTATAAGATAACACGTTGCCTTCCTGCTGTCGCTTCCTGAAGCGTTATTTATAAAATAATAATCCATAATTTCTTATTAAAGTTTATGGTTCTAAAACTACTTATGATATCTATGACATTATCATATCGTTTGAACAATCAATCACGTGTTGTTTGTTTTCATAATATGATGTTGTACCTTCCACAAGTGGGAGAAATCTCAAAGTGTGTGCAAGGAACAACAATATTATTGGTATATCTTGACCGCAAGGTAAGAAAACTAATAATTCTACTAGGACTTAAACACGTTAGATGCTTAATGCCCTACTACATGTAAATAAGAATTCTACTAAGACTTAAACACATGAGATGTTTATTGCCCTACTACATTATAATAATGATTCTACTAGGACTTGAACACGCTAGATATTTGTTGCCCTACTACATTCAAATGTCATGATATTATGTATTGATACTTCAACATTAGACTACATGTTTTAGTCAACATAATTATGGTTATATGATAATGATCATAATTCTGAAGTATAAAATTAACTTGAAATTACTATAGAACTCAATAGTTTGCGTTCATGATTACTTTTGTTAGTATAATTATGCTTACATGTTAAGACATAATTATTAAGTCCTTCAATGACTTATAACATAAAGTATATATATAGTAAAATTGTTATGTATTTTAGTTAACACATAAACATAAAGCCTTTGAATTATTCAAAGACTTATAATGTATTATTGACATGTTCTGTTTTCTTGTAAACACATGAACATATAATACTTGAACAGTTTTGTCTTCTTGTGAACACGTGAACATAAGGTTCTTGTATTGTTCAATGAATATACATTATTGCATGCACTTGGTTCGTAAATACTTTATATGCAATTTGGCTTGACCCAATTGACAAGTATTTGGTCCAAAGAGAATTAAGTTGTCTATAGAATTCTGATATAGTTCCACAATTCTAATAACTCATAGGATACCACTTCATTAAGGTATATCTAATGTGTTGGATCAAACCTTATTCATATTGTTTGGTTCATGATAGCTTTAATTGCTCTACCTCCAAAACATATCAAGGTTAGAAATTGCGTGTGTCATGAATACACTCAATATAGTTCAAACCAAGAAGGTATTCAAGACAACCCATAACTGAAAACCCTAATTAGTTAGGGATTTGAGGTTTTCCACTCAAACCAATTGAATCCTAAATCCTTTTGGATTCTTATTCTATACTTCCTAGCTTGAAGATTGTAGTTTTGGTGTTCTTCCTAGCTTGACGAAACACAAAACTGTTGTTAGAACTTTTGGTTAAAGAGTGATACTAAATTAGAGTTTTTATATAAACCCTAATTTGAGTTGTTGGAAGGAATTCCATTATGTCTTGATTTAAGTTCTGAATTTGTTAAAATCTTATGAAGCATTTTATTAACAAATCTTGAGATGAGAACTTAAAATGTATTTTGTGGTTTCCCAATAAAGAACAATTTATTGTTGCTTAAATACTTAGTATTTAGAGAATTGTCTCTACTTACAAAAGTAAGTGGGAGTATATACAAATCTCAAAGTTTTTGAGAACAAAATACTTAACCTTCTAAAATGCACTTATTAATGTCATACTAAGGTTAAACATGAAAATGTTGACCGAAGTATAATGATTACTCTCATTCATAAATCCGAAAGGATGCCTCATCACTTGAGTGATATTTTTAATATCATTGCCGAGGAATATAAGTTAGAAGATTGTTGTAAATCAGGTAACTACTAAAATACATTATCACATCTTGAATCTGATAAATAATTTAGAATTATGAATGATAAGATGCAGTCCTTAAAAGGCAAAATCGAGTTTTGAGCTTGATTGTTATTTCGCCTAACAATTATCCTATGAGGTTGGAATGAGTGACTTTTGAAGAATGACTCACAAGGACAAAATTGTATACATATTAATGCTTGGCATTTAATAAGAAGTTTTTAATCATACTTAAGCAATTGACTGTGATTAATTTTTCTTATATAATACATGCATTAATTATATTAAGATATTTAATTGTTATACATGTTCCTTGTATGAGGAACATGGCAATTAAATTTTATAACTCTTTCTTTATGATTACTTTTTTCCAGGATGGTGTGTAATAAAAAAGGTTATGAATCTACATAATCTTTATGTAATATACAAATTTAAGCAATCCAAGTTTGGATTGTATCGTGCATCTAAGAGCTGAAATCTTGAATTTAATTACAATATGATTCTCATTGAATTAAAATAAATCTTGAGTACATCTGACATTGAGTAGGAGCATTATGTTTTTACTTAAAATTTACATGTTGAAGATATCATTCTATTTAAGCTAGATATTGATCCTTAAGCTTGGAATGAAACTTCACTTGGAATTTAGGGAATAAAACAAACAACTATGGAATAAATGTTTATATGGAATAAACAAATGCGGAAAATAAGTCTGACACAAATGCAATATATCATTTGAGCAAGTCTTAAAATGGTATATTTCACTTGAAATAATTTAATACATGGATGAAAACCTTATGTTGTTTTAACTAAGGATTTATCATGTATATATATTATATTGTGTATAAGACTAGTTGTTTCTCTTGTACAAGAACAAGATGAGCTGACAACAAACAATATCTAATTGAGAGTGTTTAGATTATTGTTAATATATATGTTTACGAATTAAAAGGCATAATGTTGTATAAGTACAAATGATGCTAGAGGATTATTAATACTAGTTGTAGTAGGATTTCATCTTTTATGATAAATCTGTTAACTAGTTATGCTTAACATAGAGCATTGTTGCATTACACATTAAGGAATGAGAATACTTTACACTTTTAGAAACTGTAAAGATGACTGTCAGTATGTCGTTGACTTCTAATACCTCATGAAAGGTAGGGCGACATCTCCATACTATAACTCTTGCAATAGTATGAGCATATGAGATAAGACACTCATCTTATATTTCAAATCCCTTACTATATGTAAAATTTGAAACAAGTATTCAGAAAGTTTACTCAGATAACTATTTAGTTTTTCTTGTAAAAGAAAGGTTGAGAATGTTGGAAACATTAGGCTTCAACTTAATGAGTTTCATGCATATCTGTTTTAGTATTTGGATAATTAGGATTGATAGACAATTTTTACTTTATGATGAATAAAGATACTTGGTATTTGTTATTCATTCATATAATAATTGTTATCCTATATTTGCATGTTTAATCCTTGAATGATTTTTATTGTTCTAAATATGTCCATTGTCGGTTAACAATATGGGAATATTGTTATGTAAGGCAAATGTGAGCGTTGGTTATATTCTAACGAGAATTCGGATTGTTCCCGCCAAACTCATATGTATTCACTAGAGATGCATATTGGATTCCCCAACTTTCAAACATTTACTTTTGGATCATTGTCATAAGTAAAATATTGAAAATGGTTTGTTATCTTCATCCTTAGACTTTAGATGCAAGTAAGTTCTGTTATGTGTGGATATCATTTTTTGTAAGTATACACAAAACGCTATCTGAACAAGGTAGTTATAAAGGCTATATTTCGTAGTGATGTGAAGCAGCATCCACAACACTTGTAGTCAATAAAGGATTTGTTACTCCACTTGATATGTGCAGAAAGATACCATGGCTTCTCCGATTTAATCGATAATGCTGGCCAGACCCAATGGGTAATGCAAGATGATTCTTGATTACATTTGGTATATCTGAATTAAAATCTATAACGAGATTCTAAATGATTAAACTATATGGAATGATTTAAGATCCATAATCCATGGTTTAACGGTATCTATAACAAAGGATGATTAAAAGCAAGACATTAATAACCATGCTACTGAGAAGATTTTATGAAACTACATCTCAGACACTTTTAGTTAAAAAGCGAGTGAGAGCATTGCTAGGCGTTTCCATCGTTAGTTTGTGTGCCATTCGACACTCCAACTCCCAAGTGGGAGCTGTTGGTTTGTGGGAGTTTAAAACACACGTAAACGACTAGAAGTGTGTGAGCCTATGGGGGCACACACGTTAAACACGAGAGTACGTGACGAACGTTTAATACTTGAATATATTAGAACCGTTTTATGCATGCATGACAACCCGATCTTATTCATGACTCACGGACTTGTTCTATATAAAGTGGGTCGGTTTGGAAGCTTTGGGCCTAGTTCTTTTCCTGATCAGGTGACGTTTGGGTTTGTAGCTTGGTGCACAAGTCTTGAGCCCAAGCATATAGAAGTTTAAGAGCTTATATATACAAACCTATTCCATGCAAAGCAATTCCTAACTCACGATTAATATACCATCCCTAAATTCATCTATTAAATAATCGATCTATCCCAACCAACATGTATATCTGATTGGTTTTATATAAACCAATTAGAATGTGTTTTGGTTTTATTTTGAACAACCTTACTTGCATGCTATTTTATTCAAGATGTTAAGGTTTTTCAATTGGTTAAGTCCTTGCATGTTTCTTGGTCAAACTAGATAGCAAGGATAAGGTGGTTACTGCTTTGGCACTTATCAGACAGAAGGGAAAAGATATCGGACACTCTTTGTCCGATATCGGGTGTAATGTAAAAACTGTTCTCGGACAGTTTTATGATCTCGGGCACAAAATAAGAAATTGTTCTTGGGGTTTTTCTTGTTCGTTGGTATTCAAGTAATTCAAGGGTTGACAGTTTTAAACGTTCTCGACTAGCGTCTAATCGAACGTACTTGGTTTAAGTGTTTGTGTGTGATACTCGTAGAGGTATCTACTTTAGATATTTTGGGTTTCCTTTGGTTTCTTTGTTCGTTCACTTGCGTACAATTTCGCCAAAGATTAGTTTTCAATTTACCTTTTATTATTAATTGTTTATTAAATACGTGTTAACCTAATTGCAATTACTAGATCTTAATTCCGCTGCGTACTCGTAGAGGTTAATGATTAACTTAGTTCTAAAATCCCAACAATACTTGCAATTAATCTAATCCAAAATTTTGCTGGTATGTTGAAATATATCATCTATACTACCTTATAATGTATTTGAACTTTCTATAAAAGTAAGTCTTAAAAAAATAAGCCTACACACTTACTATAAAAGGAAGTCTCATATTTTAAAATAAGTCAGACTACAAAAACTGTATTAATTTTGCTATTAATTCAATACATAGCTTTACAATTCAGCTATCTTCCTGAAAATTAAATACACAACATTGTAACAGGATCAATTCAAAACATTGTAACAGCGCACACCAATTCATTCATTCGTACAATTAATTTTAGAAAAAACATGTAACCGAATAACATTTGCTCGCCGCAAAATATAGTCACAGAGTACCCGCCACCGCATTGTGCAGGTACCATGCTAGTATCATATAAGTGGCCTTGACTATCTTTAAGTTTATACAAATAGGGCTGTAAATGAACTGAACGTTCAGTGAACATTTCATGAACGGTTCGGTAAAAATTTCGTTTATGTTCGTTTATTTATTAAATGAACGAACATGAACAATATTTTACGATCGTTTTGTTAAATGAACGAACATGAACAAAAGTCACGTCCGTTTATTTATGTTCGTGACGTCCGATATCGTTAGTTAACGTTCGTTTACGTTCATTTATTTATTTATGTTCGTATATCAAATCTTTTAATTGTATAATTTTTAAATTAGTTTGTTAAACAAAACGACGCTTATAAAACAATATTAGATGCATAATTTATTAAAGTTTATGATTGTTTGTCTATGTTCATTTATGTTCGATCGTTTATGTTCGTTTTGTGTTCGTTTAGTGTCTTAATAAACGAACATGAACATATTTCTTAATAAACGAACATGAACAAAATTTGAAGTTTAGCGTTGTGTTCGTTTATTTGTCGGTTAAAATTAAATGAACGAACATGAACAAAGTCTGCGTGTTAGATGTGTTTATATATACAAATATGAAACTTTATTTCAATTTGAATTGATAATTCATTAAAGAACCGACATTGAGAAACTATTGTTAGATTGAGACATAATATTGTTGTCTTTCATATATGGTATGTGTAAAAAGAATTGATGGTTCCAGATTAGTCATAGGCTGTGGTATGTTTGTTTTTGATAATTTAATTGTTTTTAGTGATGTTCTTGATTAATTGAGTTTTGAAGTGGTGTTCTTGATTGATTGAGTGTAACCATTTTGTATGATTGTGTTCTTGATGAATCAGGGTATCTTTTTGAAATTCTTGGTTTGTGTTCATGGTATTTTTCATTTTGTAATAAAAATAAATATAAAATCAAAAGAAAATCAAATTGGGAAAGAAGACGAGGGTATATTAGTCATTTCACATGCGCTTTGACCTTACTAACGGGAGAACTAACGACCATTAGCTTCGGTGGCTATTTTGTACGCAACTTTAGTTCTCGGTGTTCAATTTACAATTTTTTTCTCTCGGTGTGTTATCTGCAATTTTGACAAATATTAGGGATGAAATTTACAATTTACCCCATATTATAACAATGGAAACAGTATCATCCATATAAATAAAACGAATCGGCCTATAGGCTATGAGCTGTACACGAGATATTTTGATATCTTCAACACAAACATTTTATCTATACTACATATAAAGAGTGTATGGTCAAACATTGAAAAGTGAAATCGTGAAAGTCAAAGGAGAGAGAAATGCATAGTGTAATTAATACTCTTATTAAAACAACCCATTACTTAGAGTTAGGATCAAATAAGAAGATTACTTAAAATAAAAATGAATAAGAAGAACTATAACCGCAAATCCGAGATGCATCGACCTAAATTAGATGCATTCTTATAATTTTATATGCATTATAACGCACCATAGTGTGTTTTCTAACTTTTAATCAGATGCATATACGTATATTAGATGCATTTCATGATTTCTATTGTTTTTTGTTCTTCTGCACGTGCCAAAATCATGAAAATCATTTTGCACCATCTATACATCAAATTAACGTTCGAAACTCAAGATGTTGCATCTATATGAATAGAAATGCATCTAATGCAAGTCGTTGCATCTCAAATGCGTAGTTTTGGTCACTTCTCACCACTTCTTATTTTAATTTACTTCTCATTGGATCCCTACTCCCATTACTTAAAAGTACAATAATTTATTCACATTGTACAACCAATTAAAAGCATATCTACCAAGTTAAAAACAACCAATTAAAACACCCCTTATTAAAAAGTAAAATAAAATTTTCACAATGTACAATTTAAACAAGCTACAACATAATCCAAAATATAAAATAATTAAACACACTAATTAATGTTATTTTTAAAACACTCTAAAATGAAAAGTAAATGTTATTATACACATTATACAAATTAATAAAACACACAAAGCTTTATACAAGTTAACAAGTTGATGGTATATATAGTTTTGAAAACCGGACCGGACAAAAGGTTCAACCAGGAACCGTTGTCGCAACCGGTTCGGCTAACCAATGAAAGCCATCCGAAAACGAATCAGAGAGGAGGACCCGTTGAAACCGATACAAACTGACGGAATTAGGTCTCATCGATATCTATTTATCCGGTTATTCGTCTGAGGGTACCCGCCGCCGAAACGTCTTTGGTACCCTGCAATACTATATCTAAAGTAAAAACCAAAAAGTAAAAAGTGAAAAGTTGAAGTTAAAAAAAGAAATGTTGAAAACATATATTTCAAAAGGAAGCTATTACTATACATCGAAAATCGGGTACCATGGGAAAATCGGGTACCATGGGAACATATGAGACACATTGCAGATCATTGACTCAGTACGGCATGAAACATACACGATCATTTGCTAACGTATGCAACAGTGGTGTTAACAAGGAAAAAATGGATGAAGTTGCAAAGACAACATGTAGCTCGTATACCATGGGAAAATGGGATCCTGCAATTGTTGGTTATAGTGCATGATCAGGAAACTAATGCTATTTAGAATGAATGATATATTTTCAAATTTTGCTATATTTTCGTCTACAGTAATGGTAGCAATAAGTAGACAAAATATCCTATAATACGATGTTCATGTTCATCTCCTATCTATATTTGAAATGTTGTTTGTATCTTGAGAAAGCAATGAATTACTGACTATGTGGAATCATTTCTGTCTTTAGGTTTTTGTTTGACGGTTTGGTTATTTACTTATTTAATTGTGGTTAAAAATTTAGACGTGGTTGAGGGTGCAAACATGCCTAAGCAAGTAATGATCGTTACACCATGTAAGTCATGTCGGGATTTGGAAGATGAATAGATGAACTTGTAGGATCAGATATATGACTTGATTTAGCCATTACAAGAATTAAGTAAAAGTCTCTATATAAGTCATAAAATCAGTCACTAAATGTTTCCATGTTATTAATATAGCTTTGAAGAGTCGGTAATTAGGAAATCTGTTAGTAACACTATGGTGACACAAGAAGAGTGTGAGATTAGTTTTAAAGAGCAACATTTTAAATAAGGGCAAAAGGCACCAGAATGTAACATACTTGTCATTTGAACCTTCTATACGTAAAAAAAAAAAAAAAAAAAAAAAACATTTATGTGTCTTAAAGTTTTTTGTTTTTTTGTTTTTTTTTTGTTTTTTTTTTGTTTTGTTTTGTTTTTGTTTTTGTTTTTTTTTTAAACATTTTTGTTGTACTCATGAACCCTAATTTGAGTTGTTGGAAGGAATTCCATTATGTCTTGATTTAAGTTATAAATTTGTTAAAATCTTATGATGCATTTTATTAACAAATCTTGAGATGAGAACTTAAAATGTATTTTGTGATTCTCCATAAAGAATAATTTATTGTTGCTTTAATACTTAGTATTTAGAGAATTGTCTCTACTTACAAAAGTAAGTGGGAGTATATACATATCTCAAAGTTTTGAGGACAAAATACTTAACCTTCTAAAAACTACTTATTAATGTCATACAAAGGTTAAACATGAAAATGTTGACCGAAGTATAATGATTACTCTCATTCATAAATCTGCAAGGATGCCTCATCACTTGAAGTGATATTTTTAATATCAATGCTGAGGGATATAAGTTAGGAGATTATTGTAAATCAGCTAACTACTAAAATACATTATCACATCTTGAATCTGATAAATATTTTAGAACTATGAATGACAAGATGCAGTCCTTAAAAGGCAAATCGAGTTTTGAGCTTGATTGTTATTTCGCCTAACAATTAACCTATAAGGTTGGAATGAGTTTCTTTTGAAGAAAGGCTCACAAAGACAAAATTTGTATACATATTAATGTTCAACATTTATTAAGAAGTTTTTAATCATACTTAAGCAATTGAATGTGATTAAATTTTCTTATATAATACATACATTAATTATATAAAGATATTTAATTGTCATACATGTGATTTGTATGTTGAATATGACAATTAGATTTTATAACTCTTTCTTTATAATTACCTTTTTGCGAGGACGGTGAGTAATCAAAAGGGTTATGAATCTATATTATCTTTATATAGTATACAAAATTTGAGCAATCCATTTTTGGATTGGATCATGCATCGAAGAGCTGAGATCTTAAATTTAATTACAATATGATTCTGATTGAATTAAGATCGCTAGCTGGCAACACAACTTTTACCACCCAAAAAAAGATCTCAAGTGATTAGGTGGTCTCTTGAGTATATCTGACATTGAGTGGGAGCAATGTGTTTTTCCTCAAATTTACATGTTGATGATATCATTCTATTTAAGCTAGATATTGATCCTTAAGTTTGGAATGAAATTTCACTTGGAATTTAGGGAATAAAACAAACAACCTTGGAATAAATGTTTATCTGGAATAAACAAATACGGAAAATTAAGTCTGACACAAATGCAATATATCATTAGAGAAAGTCTTAAAATGGTATATTTCACTTGGAATAATTTACATGGATGGAAACCTTGTGTTTTTAAACTAAGGGTTTATCATGTATATATTATATTGTGTATAAGACTAGTTGTTGCTTTTGCACAAGAACAAAATGAGCAGACAACAACAATATCTAATTGAGAGAGTTTAGATTATTGTTAACATAGATGTTTACGAATTATAAAGAATAGTGTTGTATAAGTACAAATGATGCTAGAGGATTATTTATACTAGCTGTAGTAGGATTTTATCATTTATGATAAATCTGCTAAATAACTGTGCTCAACATAGAGCATTGTTGCATTACACATTCATGAATGAGAATACTTTACATTTTTAGAAAAATTGTAAAGATGACTGTCAGTATGTCGTTGATTTCTAATACCTCATGCAAGGTAAGACGACATCTCCATACTATAACTCTTGCAATAGTATGAGCATATGAGATAAGACACTCATCTTATATTTCAAATTACTCACTATATGTGATATTTGAAACAAGTATTCGGAAAGTTTACTCAGATGACTATTTAGTTTTTCTTGTAACAGAAAGATTGATAATGTTGGAAACATTAGGCTTCAACTTACTAAATAAGTTTCATGCATATCTGTTTTAGTATTTGGATAATTGGGATTGAAAGACAATTTTTACTTTATGATGAATAAAGATACTTGGTATTTGTTATTCATTTATATAATAATTGTTATCCTGTATTTGCATGTTTAATCCTTGAATAATTTTATTATTCAAAATATGTCCATTGTCGGTTAACAATGTGGGAATATTGTTATGATAAGGCAAATATGAGTGTTGGTTATAATTATAACGAGAATTTGGATTGTTTCCGCCAAACTCATATGTATTCACTAGAGATGCATATTGGATTCCCCAACTTTCAAACATTTACTTTTGGATCTTTGTCATAAGTAAAACATTGAAAATGGTTTGTTATCTTCATCCTTTGACTTGAGATACAAGCAAGTTCTGTTATGTGTGGATATCATTTTTTGTAAGTATACGCAAAACGCTATCTGAACAAGGTAGTTATAAAAGCTATATTTCGGAGTGATGTGAAGTAGCATCCACAACATTTGTAGTCAATAAAGGATTTGTTACTCCACTTGATATGTGCAGAAAGATACCATGGCACCTCTCCAGATTTAATCAGATAATTGCTTGGCCAAACCCAAAGGGTAATGCAAGATGATTCTTGATTACATTTGGTATATCTGAATTAAAATCTATAACGAGATTCTAAATGGTTAAACTATATGTAATGATTTGAGATCCATAATCCATGGTTTAACGGTATCTATATCAAAGGATGATAAGAGCAAGACATTGAATGACCATGCTACTGAGAAACTTTTACGAAACTATTCTCTCAGACACTTTTAGTTAAAAAGCGAGTGAGAGCGTTGCTAGGCGTTTCCGTCATTAGTTTTGTGTGCCATTCAACACACCAACTCCCAAGTGGGAGCTGTTGGTTTGTGGGAGTTAAAACACACGTAAACGACTAGAAGTGTGTGAGCCTATGGGGGCACACTCGTTAAACACGAGAGTACGTGTCGAACGTTATTAAAACTTGAATGTACTACCCGTTTATGCATGCATAGAAACCCGATCATATAACACGACCCATGGGCTGTTTTGGCTGTCAATTGGGTCGGTGTGGGTATTGCCTTGGGCCTTGTATCCGATCGGGTTGAAAGGGGTGTTTGGATCGTTTGCTTGGAGCTCAAGCTAGAGCCCAAGCTTGTAGATGGTCAAAACTATATATAGACAAACACATCCTCATACATGGTACGAATGACATATATCCCTATATCACCTTAAAGTAATCGTTTATTCTAATCAATATGTGAACTTGATTGGTTTTCTTTTATAAACCAGTTAGAGTTTATCTTATCTTGGTTTTAATAATATAACCTTACTTGCATGTTCCATTATTCAAGTTGTTAAGTTTTTCTTTGATTAGTTCATGCAATCTTCCTGGTCGAAGTTAGTTGCAAGAAAAGGGTGGTTTTTTCGTTTGTTGGTTTCTTGAATGACGAGGGTACAAGGATATCGGACATATCTTGTCCGATATCGGGTGATGTTTTGAAAGCTGTTCTCGGACAGCGGGTTATCGGGCAGAAAGAAGAAAAGGTTCTTTGGGTTTTTCTAGTCCGTGGTATTCAAGTAATTCAAGGGTTGATTTGTTTTTTAAACGTTCTCGACTAGCGTCTAATCGAACGTACTTGGGTTTAAGTGTTTGTGTGTGATACTCGTAGAGGCATCTAATTTAGGTGCTTAGTTTCGTATTGGTTTTATTGTCCGTTACTAAAGATCATTTGCCAAGCAAGGTTAGGGTTCCTTTTATACATTTTATTAATTAATTATTGTATTAATTAATTGTTTATTAATTACGTGCTTAACCTAATTGCAAATACTAGATCCTTATCCGCTGCGTACTTTATAAAGATTAATGGTTAACTTAGTTCTAAAATCCCAACAATCCGCACCAAGCAACATCCTAAGTGAAATAGATGGAATATAACACAAGCTTATGTCCTAAAAGAAGAACCATAACTTTAAACATAATTTGAAATGGTGATATTCCAAGAACTGATGGTCCATTCATTGCCATTAGTTGCTTTTTCATAGTTCACTCCCCAAGATCTTACAGGAAGGAAGTGAGTGGAAAAGGCTTTGGACTAGTTTAATTTGGTTTGGTCAAAGTCTATCATGGTACATTAATGTAAAGAAATGGAACCCATTAAGTCACGAACTAGAATTTTTACTGCTATGTTGAAATATATCATATCATATAAGTGGCCTTGAGTATTTTTAAGTTTATACAAACTAGAAGAGTATCCGCGCCTAGTGGCATCGGTGTCTAGTTTCAACAAAATCTTAGCGGCGATTAAGTTTGTTTCACGAATCAGTATTTTAAGCGTTAAGGAATCCATTTTGAATGATTATATATTGTTTTTCCGATAGCGTTGTTTTGTATTTGAGATTGTCTTTTTTAATAGCATTTTTGTAAGTTATATTAATCAATTAATATTAAAATAATAATAACGCCATTTTTTTGTTGGAAGGAGCAATTAACACAATTTTTTGTGTCCCTAGAGAGCTGTAGTACATAAATAGTTAGTGCACATAAACAAAAAAAATGTGAGTACAAACATTTATTTTTCGTATTTATGTCTCAACCTTTCACTTTTATATCGTATAATTTCAGAGATTAGCATTCATGTGAATATGGCATGTTTGAGTCAATTTTGCATTTTAAGAAGAGAATGCATTAATCTCTCCGAGATTAGCAATAGTTTCCTTCAAATGCCATGGTTGAATACAGCTTTTAAAGTGTCCTTTTAAACGCTTAGGCATGGTTAAATACAGGTTTTAAAGTTTCCATTTAAACGCATAGCCATTTAAACGCCATAGTTTCCTTTCTCACCACAATAGTTGACCGAATTCAGTTTTAAAGTGTTGACCGAAATTTAGTTTTCCACTTTCAAGGAAGACCATTTTTTATTTATAGTTAGTAGAGAAGAGATATAATAGATCCTAAATGGTCTATTGCATAGTTGACTAAAATTCAAGAAATTCGAATTTTGAATTCTTATTCTAGCATGATAGTTTTGGGTTCTCATATTTTTCAATGTACTGTGTTTTTCATATCATCACAACCAAGAAAACCACTTTGAAACATCAACCAAAAATCATTAAACAAAACAGCCTAAAACAAAACCATGAACTGAACTGATTATACAGTATATCCTGCTAAAATTTCGGCATATCTACAACCACCAAAGACTTGCAAAACAACAGTATAACAAACTCAAAATGCCTAAATTTACATACGCTTACAAACTACCAACAAACATACAAATTACTAACAAACTTACAACTACACACAAGAATTTACTAACCACTTTAAAAAGAAACTACACATTTGCTGGCAACAAAAGCAAGTTCGATTGCGGCGGCGACACACATTCAGGCAGCAACGGCGGCAACGGTGGACTCCGGCGGCAATAACAAATCTATAAAAAAAAATTGTCAAAAAAGTTATATAAATTCAAAGCTGAAAAATAATACATATATAGATAGATCTAAAAGTAACCACAAAACTTGATATAAATCTATCAAATACTATAAACAATGGAATAACACTATTAACATAATCAATTGTATACAAATATTAACAGCAATTAAAATAAGGCAAGCTATAAAGTGCGACAACAGTTTTTTCCGGCAACAAAAGCCATGCAACCGCGACAGTAGATTTTTCTGGCGAGACAACGGTGAGCGCCCATTCTATTTCCGGAAAAGCAATGGTGGCGGAACCAATTTCCGGCTAGTCTGCGACAACGACTGTAAAAAAATTATAAAAAAATTAGATCTACAAATAAAATCTATAGATCTGTAAAAAAAAAAAAAAAAAAAAAAACTTGATCAATTAATAAAACTCAAAACAATTACCTCAAAACATGATGGTCGTGAGTCGTGGTGGTTATGGGTTTCGGTGGTGGTTTGATTTAGTTGGTGGAGTCGTCCAGTGGCGGTGACGACCGGTGGAGGTGACATCCGGTGGTATTATTTTGTGTGTGTGTTTTTAGTGTGAGATGAAATGGTGTGTGTGTGAGAGAGAGAAAGATAAGTTTTCCAAAGTTGCTAAAGATAATTTAACCTTTACTTTCAACTTTCAACTTTCAACTTTCAATTTTCAATTTTCAATTTCACCTTTGACAATTTTTCTATTTTTTGTACTTAAAATATGTGATACTTTATTTCATTTTGAATTGATAAAATTCATTAAAGAACCCGACACTGATAAACAATTGTTAGATTGAGACAATAATATTGTTGTCTTTCATAATATTCAATATGTGTAAAAAAGAATTGATGGTCCCAGATTAGTCATAGGCTGTGGTATGTTTGCTTTT
Source organism: Chrysanthemum makinoi (assembly GCA_910596185.1). Lineage (NCBI taxonomy): Eukaryota > Viridiplantae > Streptophyta > Magnoliopsida > Asterales > Asteraceae > Chrysanthemum > Chrysanthemum makinoi. The sequence continues at coordinate 69,786,879 of OU343217.1, read as the reverse complement.
GATAACTTAATTGTTTTTTTAGTGATGTTCTTGATTGATTGAGTTTTGAAGTGGTGTTTTTTATTGATTGAGTGTAAACATTTTGTGTGATTTTTTTCTTGGTGAATCCGGGTTCGCTTTTGAAGTTCTTGGTTTGTGTTCATGGTGTTTTTCATTTTGTATTAAGAATAAAATAAAATCAAATTGGGGAAGAAAACGAGGGTATATTAGTCATTTCACATGCGCTTTGACCTTACTAACGGGAGAACTAATGACCATTAGCTTCGGTGGCTATTTTGCACGCAACTTTAGCTCTAGGTGTCTGTCTAATTTGCAATTGTTTTTCTCTCGATGTGTTATCTGCATTTTTGACAAATATTAGGAACTAAATTTGCAATTTACCCGATCACAATGGAAACAGTATCATCCATATAACTAAAACGGCCTATAGGCTATCAGATGTACACGGGATATTTTGATATCATCAACCCAAACATTTATCTATTTTAAGGCTTAATACATTACTGATCAATTTCATTGTATGCTCAATTTCATTGTATGCTTTTGGCTATCTTTACAAATAACATGCTTTTGCCGCTAGTAGTCCCATGTAGTTTTACTCTAAAACATGTACAAAGTCATGATCCAAAGTAATAAAATACTTGCAATTAATCTAATCCAAAACATTTTTGACATTGATATCGCCGTTCAAATCTAACATAAATTATTGTAACATTGTTCTTTCTTCCACACAATGTTTTATTTGTTATATATCCTTTTGTTCTGTAATCCTTGGCCTAGCTTTAGAAAACTTAAAAAAACATAATGACAGATTGACAGCTAAATTTCTCGTTCGAGGATACCTAAACAAACTTTCCTCTAGAAATTGTAATATAAATACATGTAATAATCATTTTTACTCACAACTTACTCAAGTCATTCTCTTCCAATGGCCGCTTTCCATTTCCTGTTGTTACTACTAACTTTGGTTGTATTACAGCTCTCCGAAGCTAGTCGTCCTAGTTTATTTTCTTCAAATGTCGATTTTCGTCCTAGTTTATTTTCTTCAAATGTCGATTTTCCACCAATGTTCAACGGCACGAAATGGGCTGTTCTTGTTGCTGGTTCAAGTGGATGGTATAATTATCGCCATCAGGTGTGTATCATCTCAAGTTTTCGGTTAATAGTACCCAACATGTGTGTATATACGAAATGGAATATATAGTTAACTCTAGCTATTTATAATAGAAGATACCGAAAGATAAATTTAATTAATCAAGTAACATATGGAATGACTTCTCATAAGATTTATTAAAAAAAAAGAGAATAAATAATACCTAATCTCCTTTCAGGCTGATGTTTGTCACGCGTATCAACTACTGAAAAGGGGTGGGTTGAAAGATGAGAATATAATCGTGTTCATGTACGATGATATTGCCAATAACCCAATGAATCCAAGGCCCGGTGTCATTATAAACAGTCCCAATGGCTCGGATGTATACGCTGGGGTGCCAAAGGTATGCTGTTTAAGAGCAATTAAAATAGAATACGCGATAGAGCCGCAACATGCTTTTTCAACAAGAGATCTGCCGAATTAAGTTTCTATGGCATATACTTTTCTTGTTAATTCATGGACATTTTTACTAAATGCGATAAGCAAATCTTTTTGATCTTGAAGATTTATATTTTTTAGGATTACACGGGAGAATACGTGACAGCAGCCAATTTCTATGCTGTGCTTCTTGGCAATGCATCAGCCGTGACAGGAGGGAGTGGGAAAGTTTTATCTAGTGGACCTCTAGATAAGGTCTTTGTGTACTACACCGATCACGGAGGCCCTGGAGTTCTTGGTACCTATTGTGTTACTAGTATTGTCTTTTTTGTTGCAAAGTAATAATTTGTTACTAACATATATATTCTTGCGTTAATTGCCCTAGGGATGCCTGAATCGAGCCCGGGCCCTAGCATTTACGCCAATGATTTTATCAAAGTTTTGGAAACGAAGCATGCAATGGGTACCTATAGTGAGATGGTAATATACATCTTGATCTTAAATTGTCGCTAATCATTGGTCATGAGAAATGAAAATAATCACTCGAATGATAACCATAGGTTATATACGTAGAAGCCTGTGAAAGTGGAAGCATTTTTGAAGGTCTTATACCAGAAGATCTGAACATTTATGTGACAACTGCATCAAATGCCGTCGAGAGTAGCTGGGCCACATATTGTCCGGATATGACTCCTCCCCCTCCTCCAGAGTTCGACACTTGTTTAGGTGACTTGTACAGTATTTCATGGTTGGAAGACAGGTATTCTTTTCTCACATAGTAGATTTAGTGACTTTCTGTTGTTCATTGGTCATTAACTTACTTTGCAACTTCCATCGTTTAGTGACTCAGAAGATTTAAAGACCGAAACACTGGAACAGCAATACTTGAAGGTTGGAACTTTGGGCTTTTTTTGCTTTATTAAACTCAAGAGTCTGCAATCCAATTTTTATCTGGCGTTAAGTAAGATACAAGTATTCATTTCCTGTTTGCGACTGATCGAAAATCACTTAAAACATTTGTAGGTGAAGACGAGGACTTTAAACAACAATTCTTACGAAGGATCTCATGTGATGCAATATGGTACACAACGGATAAGCAATGAGACTGTTTCGGTTTATCAAGGTTCATTTACATGGAACTTCACATCCAATCCATTCCAATCTTCCGAATCCACGGGTGTTGTCAACCAAAGAGACGCAGATCTTTATTCAATGTGGCAAACAGTATGTACTTAAAGGAAAATACACGACACAAGAATAATGCATGTTCTTTTTAGTACTATCAAATTGATGTAATTTCATATTCCGCAGTACAAGAAATCAACTGGAGAACCAGAAGAAAAGAAGGAACTACTTAAGAAAATCAAGGAAATTACGGCACATAGGGCACATTTGGATAGCAGCGTTTCAATGATCGAAGGCCAGTTATTGGCAGACAGACTCATCGAAGTAAGAGGTGACAGAATGGCTCTCGTGGACGATTGGGACTGTCTTAAATCCATGGTGATTAAAATACCTGATCTTTCTTGTTTATTACTTTAATATCAATTTTCTATGTTTTGTCATTCTGTATTAGCTTCTCACATGTTTGATTGATTTAGGTTCGAACATATGAGAAACATTAGATCATTGACTCAGTATGGCATGAAACATACACGATCATTTGCTAACGTATGCAACAGTGGTGTCAACAAGGAAAAAATGGATGAAGTTGCAAAGACAACATGTAGCTCGTATACCATGGGAAAATGGGATCCTGCAATTGTTGGTTATAGTGCATGATCAGGAAACTAATGCTATTTAGAATGAATGATATATTTTCAAATTTTGCTATATTTTCGTCTACAGTAATGGTAGCAATAAGTAGACAAAATATCCTATAATACGATGTTCATGTTCATATCCTATCTATATTTGAAATGTTGTTTGTATCTTGAGAAAGCAATGAATTACTGACTATGTGGAATCATTTCTGTCTTTAGGTTTTTGTTTGACGGTTTGGTTATTTACTTATTTAATTGTGGTTAAAAGTTTAGACGTGGTTGAGGGTGCAGACATGCCTAAGCAAGTAATGTTTGTTACACTATGTAAATCATGTCGGGATTTGGAAGATGAATAGATGAACTTGTAGGATCAGATATATGACTTGATTTAGCCATTACAAGAATTAAGTAAAAGTCTCTATAAAAGTCATAAAATCGGTCACTAAATGTTTCCATGTTATTAATATAGCTTCCAAGAGTTGGTAATTAGGAAATCTGTTAGTAACACTATGGTGACACAAGAAGAGTGTGAGATTAGTTTTAAAGAGCAACATTTTAAATAAGGGCAAAAGGCACCAGAATGTAACATACTTGTCATTTGAACCTTTTATACGTAAAAAAGAAAAAAAAAAATTATGTGTCTTAAAGGTTTTTGTTTTTTTTTTAACATTTTTGTTGTACTCATGAATTTATTTGACCATCTTACCCTTTAGGGTGAATTACATAAATGGTCTCTGTATTGGCAAGTATTGCATCAACCGTCCAAGAAATTTTAAAGTTCCATCAATAGGCTGTTTTTCACACGTTTTCATCCGTTTTTTTCGTTTGCGTTCGTTTTTATACGTTTTCGTCCGTTTTTAAACGTTTTCGTCCAGTGACTAAAAACTCATTTCCTTTGGCTTGGAGAATCTTATTCACTTTTGTGATCTGTGTTCTCACGGAACTACTCATCGACTGAACAGGTTAACTCTGTTCAACTGATGATGGCTTACAGTCTCATCACTGAGAATGAGGTCGGCATAGGCGAGATCATTTACAATGATCTTGTAACCAGAATACAGAGTAAAACTAGGGTAACATATGTATCTTACCCTAAGTTTATTTCTTGTGCCTTTGAAAGGTTACTGAGCTCTGACTATACTTAGGATGTATCTCTTTGGTTTTTACCTGCCATCCTGAGCTCAACAAATTTTAAAAAGGACGCAGCCCAAGTCTCTGACATTGAATTGACGACCCACGTGATTGCTATAAACAATCATAGGGATTTAGTGTCTCTACCTCTTCCTCCTAAAAAGAAGAAACGAGGGAAGTCTCAGACTATGACTTCAACCTTACCCAAGTCACAGGGCAGTGAGGCTTCAGGAGCACCACCTTAAAAGAAGAAATAAGACCCGTCTACCAGACCACCCAAGGGAGACCAAGTTCCACCACCCCCTAAGGCAACGAAGGGCACTGACAAATCACAATCAGTGTCCTTGGCCTCAACTATTACTCCCAAGATCCGTGAGAGGAAACAAACAACGTCTGGTAGGGGAGGCGCCTTTTCACGCTGATGAGGACATTCACACATGAGCTTTGTCCAAGGGCACAAAATCTGATCCCAAATACTCAAAGGGAAACATACAACCCACTGATAGGGATTTAACTTCCACGGTTCCTAAGGATGATACTAGGAAATTCTCACCAGTGTCTGAAGGGCTACTTGGGGACAAAGACTTAGTGGAACATAAACCACCCGATGATACGGAACCAATAACCGCCACTGGAGCTGATCAATCATGGTCTGGTTCTAAGTACCAGATGGAAGAGACCCACTCCACTAGATTGAGGTACCGGACCCTGACCGGTAACGAAGGCAAGCCTTCTTATGAAGGGGAGCTAGATAACCCTCTTTTCCAGCTCAATACTTTGGCAGATGTTTAGTCTTTTCTCCTATCTGAAGATGAACTTGTTGAAAGTGATGAAGAAGTCTTTGCGGCAGGTGAAGATCTGGACACTGATACTCCAAAAACCGAACCGAACCAGTTTTATTATATAATAATATATAATTAATATGATATGAATAAATAAGTAAATAATCAAATTTAAAAAATCATATTCATTTTGTGGGTGAATTTATAATATACTAGACGAGTACACGTGCATAGCAACGGGATTTTATAGCGATAGATGCTTTATTGATAACAAAAACGTTTATAGGTTATAAACGAAAAATAATAAAAGTTTGAAGATTTGGGGATTAAACATAATACTTTGAAACCCGGTTCGACCCGGGTAGTTCAACTGGTTGAACAGTTCCGGTCGAAAAACAGGCCGATTTAAACCCGGTCAACTTGTCGGGTTGGGTCGAAAACGGGTCAAATTAGACCGGGTCAACCCGCCAGGTTTGAAGAGTCCCGGGTCAACCCGGTTTTCGATTTGTATTAATTGTTTCCTTTTGAAATATATGTTTTCAACATTTCCTTTTTTAGTTTCAACTTTTCACTTTTTAGTTTTTCCTTCGGGTACCCTGTGACGATTAACCGGAGAAATATATATCGATGAGGCCTGATTCACCAGTTTGTATTGGTTTCAACGGGTCCTCTCTGGTTCGTTTTCGGATGGCTTTTATTTGTTAGCCTAACCGGTGGCGACACCGGTTCCAGGTTGAACCCGTTGGTTCCGTCCGGTTTTCAAAACTATATATACTATCAATTTGTTAGGTTGTATGAAGCTTTGTGTGTTTTATTAATTTGTATAATGTGTATAATAACGGGTCATCTCTGGTTCGTTTTCGGATGACTTTTATTGGTTAGCCGAACCGGTGGCGACATCGGTTCCCGGTTGAACCCGTTGGTCTCGTCCGATTTTCAAAACTATATGTACCATCAACCTGTTAGGTTGTATGAAGCTTTGTGTGTTTTATTATTTTTATAATGTGTATAATAACATGTACTTTTCATTTTAGGATGTTTTAAAAAACAACATTAATTAGTGTTTAATTATTTTATATGGATTATGTTGTAGCTTGTTTAAATTGTACATTATGAAAATTTTATTGTACTTTTTAGTAAGTGGTGTTTTAATTGGTTGTATTTAATTTGGTATATATGTTTTTAATTGATTGCACAATGTGAATAAATCATTGAGTTTTAAGTAATGAGGTGTTTTAATAAGAGTATTAATTACATTATACATTTCTCTCACCTATGACCATTTTCAACTTTCAACATTCCATTTGACCATACACCCTTTATATGTAGTATAGATTTATCTTAACGTTTATGTTTATATGTCGTGTGTTTACTTGAGAATATATCAATAAATATATGACAATGATCATACTATGTGTATGTTCATGTTGATACAAAAATTGGGCGTTCCTGGTTTGGAGCTCCGGTTCTCGTACCAATTAAGAATTGCTGATTGAGACCTGCGCACTAAGAGACAAGAAACACCGTTAGGCTTACGTGGGATTGTCTCCACGATTATCCTCCGTGAGTGAGTAATCGGTTTTAAGGTTTTAGGAGTTTTAGGGTTATGAAATCGTACCTTAAACGAGGGATATGGTTCCTTTATATCACGGAATCCTTGTTGGTTCCGTGTTCCCAACCTTCGGCGTATCCCGCCTAAGTCGGTTGGGAATGATTATCCCCTTATTTTAGAAGAGATCGGATATCTATTCCGTAAATAGATATGGGCTTGGGTTTCGTGAGCCCAAACGCTTATTGATGTCGGCCCGGGGCTTGTGGTATTAAACGTAGTCGGGGTTTATGACCACCTCACTATACGTCATCATGTCCCAGTCTAGTATGCTAGCGTGGCTGCGATACTAGACTAATGACCTATTCCAAAATAAAAATAAACTTACGAGACGTATTAAAGAAGCCATACACATACCCGTAGGTGCGTTGTATCTAGACATCAAAGTGAAATGTAAACGCCAGGTATTAGGGGAAAGTGGCATCCAGCGTCCCATCGAGTGATCTCAACCACATAAGTGGAGTCCACGTGGCACGTATCGTGTGGATGAGAGAAAAGTATAAAACCACCCTTCATTTTCACAAAGTGATCCACCGTAAAAAACAATCCGCCATTGTTGAAATAGAAACTCCGGTACCAAACTAGAAATTAAACTACCTCAAGGTACCCAGCGTGCGTTCAGAATCCACCACTATGGTAAAACAACTGCATGAGTTCACCTCCAATCTATCCACGAGTGATCTCTTAGAGTTCACTTCGGATTACTACATACCGCTTAGCGTACATCCGCTTGTTCCGGGTGCGTCTATTGCCGATTTCGGAAGGTGGGGGTATACACGCGTTTTTGAATTCGAATCAACGCGTGCCTCTATCCCAATTCCGTGTGATATATTGAAATATTATAATCCGCACATATCACAATTGCATTGTATAGGCGCCGCTAAAATTACAAATTTTGAGGTGAACTGCCGTTCTTGGCGGTGAATCCCACCATTAACCTTTTTCGTGTTCTACCATACAACCCGGTCACATGGGTGGGTGTCCTTTGCTAAGCCGGTAGATTTCAATGTTATACAAAGAAGCTAGACGCGCTTAGGAATTGGAGGGAGTCCTTTTTCGGGTAGAGCAGTGCCGTGTTTCCGTGGACCTATGACTTTCATACCCAGGTTCGTTGGTGAAGGATGAGTGCCCCCTGGATCCTATCTTTGGAGGATGCGGAATTGATAAACGCTAACCGCATCCCCATTAATTCCTATCCCGAGGAATTTTTGGTACACATGGGCATCAGCCGGAACTATTTTGGTCCCGAAGATGAGATCCCAATCTTTTTAGAAGCCAATGGCCAGGGTGGGTACTCGTTCTTCCGCACCTCCTTTAGTAGTAAGAATTATCGTCCTTTATTCCCACATTATATAACCAATGCTGTTTGTGTGTTTCTTATTGCGCAGAGATGGACCTCTTTACTGTTGTTCGCTTGGCGAAGCCGATTGAGGTGGTGACAGGTACGCGGCCGTTGAGAGAAGGAGAGGAGCCAATCCTAGCAAGCTACCGCAGGGCGCGTCATAAAGCTGAATGCGGGGAGACAGGAACTTCCTCACGCAGCGGAGGTAACACCCCTGCAAAGCCAGCCTAATCCCAAGTAACTTCTCTTGTAGCACACCACCGCCTCGTAGCTGTGGCTCACCCTATGGAGGAAGAGAAGAAGAAGAATCCGGCTTAGTCGTAAAAGGACTCGAAGGGATGATGGTGCTGGGCCCATCAAGGAAAAACGCCCGTGGTTCGGACGTGGAATTATCCTCCACGGATGAAGCGATTCGCACCATTCTCACTGATGTCGCCGAGCCACAGTGAGTAAAGCCGTATATATATAGTTCCATTTGTTGGTTGATATGCTAGTTGTTAATCTAACATTTTGCCGGTGATCACTGAGGAGGAACAGTGATAGAATCACCCCAAGGCTAGTCCTATACATTCAGCGCATTTTGAGCCGCAGAGCCGTGGATAATGAAGACCATCGAGGCGGATGCCCATGGAGCAATTGGTTGAAGAATTGGTGCAGGTCTCGCACATCGCCGCACTAATTGTGAAGCCGAAAGACCCAGTAATGGTGGGGTGAACCAAGATGCACAAAAGGACCGCATAATAGCCGTTGGAGGAGCAATCGCCAGACCTGTGCAACGGATAGTGCTCATGCAGAGGCAAGGGATTTGAGCGCATACGCCAAAGACAGCCGATGACAAAATGGCTTAATGTGCCAAATAAATCAAGCGTCTTGCCACCGCCAGAGACAAGTCTCTGCGTACGGCGGGTACTTAAACATCCGGGCGGTAAGGAAAATTTGTTTATGCATTGGGGGAGCTTGGGGCTACCGTGGTGGTCATTGGAGGTGCAGGAGGCAAAACTACGTAAGCTTAGCATTGAATATGACGAGGAGTTGTATCCTCGCCTTATGTCCACAATAGCGGGCCCAGGTGGCTCATAGGCCACCAGGTATTCGCCTAGCTGCCCTTAATACCCTGGAATCGCCAGAGTGGTTAATGCCTTCGGGAGGTTGTGCGGTCGCCTGAGCGTGGTAAATCGAAGCAATTGAAGAGCTCCACGAGGCAAAAGCTGAAGGCGGGCGTTGATAAGGTACCGAATTATGATGCGAGTCATATGATCATTTGGTGTTGCCATGCAGAGAATGAAAGATTTAGAGCTCCCAATGATTTCGAGACTTGAGCGCGATCAAGATTATCCGATAAATGTTATTATGGCGGGTTGACCTTGGCTTCATCGTGCCGAGGATGCCGAAACATAGCCGGACTATTATTTGAAGCCCCACGAGTCTCAAATTTTGCAAGTACCTGTGGTTTGCACGTCCCTAGGGATAGCCGTAATCCCTTTGCTTTGGAAAAGAGGTACCTTTGCGCAGGAGGTCTTGGAAGCGCATGCGACCCGTCCTTGCTAAAAAGAAGGTATTGCGTAAAGCTATTTTGTGCGGGTTGGTGCGGCTCACTTGCCAAGGTCCATGGGGTGCCGGTCGGTGTGGCCACCGTGTCGCATCAAGATGCGAGATGCGTGTTGAAAAGTGTTAGCGGTTAAAGGTGCAACAAGTCACGCTTGGCACCTCTTCACTTAAAAGCGTTATGCAGTACCAGAGTATATGTTGCAAAATAACTCTCTCTTGTAATAACTTGTGGTTATGAATGAAAGTCTCTTTCTTGCTGTGGATATTGGCAATGTATATGTATCCATTCGCTGCGTCGTAAAGATGTATTTGTTGTCCGAAGAGACAAACGCGTACGATGCAAATATATAGAAAATCCATAATTATGTACGAAAAATCCTAGTCTACTAGAGAAATAATTCCAAGTACTTTATCATAATCGTGTATGGTATGATATTCAAACGTCTTTGTACATATCACATTGAGGAAACAAGTGTCTTGGTTCCTAAGTTGTTAACGCACGTGCGTGCCGCTATAAACCATCGTGGGTTCGCGCATATCTTATTCCAATGTCTCGAGAACAAGGTGTTTAACAAGGATACATGATCCGATGTTGATGGGTTTGCAACCCTCTTACTCAACAAGTTATTTAGTAGGTTAACTTATCCTTTTACCATCGTGGGTTTATTCATAGTGCATGCACGCCATCGTGGGCAAGAAATAAAAAATTGTTAAAGACATACGATATGGAGATAACAATTTAAAATGTGTCGCGGAGTTAGCTAGAAATCGCGGTATTTTATTGATACTTGCAAGTTTTTTGAGAGATAACAAAGAAAACAAAGATATATGAAAAATAAAGATGAATACATGAATGTTTATTGATAGCCGAAAGTGCGGTTGCCTGCGACTTTTTGCGTCAGTAGCCATTCTTATAGGTAGCACCTCTTGAGGTTGCCGATGTTCCATGTGCGTGGTAGGTCACGACCATCCGACCTCGTAGCCCAATGACGCCTTTGTTAGCCGATAACCTCATAGGGTCCTTCCCATTTTGGTCCGAGCTTACCTGTATCTTAGCGTGGCTCGCCTCATTGTACGGTGACAAAGTCACCGGTCGAATGAAACACCGCGCATCCTTAGCATCATAGTAGCCTCATTTTTGACTTCACTTTGCCTCCCGTGTATGGTCTGCGCGTTAGCGTCTTTCTTCCAGAGATCCAAGTCGACACGTCCTTTCATCATCATTTGTAGTCACATTGATCTCCGCAGTAGCGGATGGTTGGCATGCCGATCTCGGTTGGTATAACGGCTTCGCCCATAGACTAGAGAAGGGGTGTCCCCGCGCCTGGTTTTATGGAGGTGCGGTGCGCCCAAAGTACATGCGAAAGTTCTTCGACCCACCTTCCTTTGTGCCTATCCAGGCGCGCTTTGATTCCTTCGCCGGGCTTCGGTTTGCGCGCTACTAAGCCATTGGTTTGTGGGTGCGTAACGAAGTGTTGGGTGATATTTAACTTCTCGCACCAATCTTTGAAGGGGTTTTCGCAGAATTGTTTCCCATTATCCGAGATGATTTCACCGTAATCCGCGGCATACAATGTTGTCCCGCAACAAAGCGTTTCACCATGATGATTGTCGCCACTTACTTTTGCCTCAATCCACTTGGTGAAGTAGTCTATGGCTACTATGAGAAACTTGAGACCGCTGCGCTATTGGAAAAGGGCCTGCAATATCAATGCCCCATTTGTAGAATGGCCATGGTGCCGTGATAGGCGTTAGCTCGTCCGTGGTTGGCGGGATGGGTCTATGGACTTGGCAATCATTGCACTTCCTTATTAAGTCCCGCGCATCTCGATGCATGGTTGTGATAGTATCCCGGATCGCATGGCGCGGCTACAACGGATCGCTGTCCTGCGTGCATGCCGCATGAACCTTCATGGATTTCTCGCAGTACGTAATTTGCTTGTAGAGGGCCAACGCAGCGGAGCCATGGTTGGAGGAAAGAACGTCGGTATAATATGTTGTCTCGCACTAATCTCTGCGCGTCGCCGTATTCTCATGAGCTTCATCTGTTCTTGGGGTAATGTTCCCTTGCGTAGGAATTCGTGAATCGGTTTCATCCATGTAGGGCCATCCTCCTCTATGAAAGCGGAGACTTCTATCTCCGATATTGATTTGCTTTTCGTGTTTCCACCAAAGACTTGCTTTGATAAGTGTGCGGCTTGTCGAGGCTTAACTTGCTTTCATGCGCGCTTTGCGATTTTCTCCTCTAGGGACTTGCTTGATAGTAAATCTGTCAAAGCCTTTGATCGTTGTCTTAGTCTTCTCAAGATATCAATCATATTCTCTTCTTTAGCCGTGATTCGCCCAACACGGTTGGCTACTAGCCGGAGTCTACATTTGCTTCCAAGTTACGACACCCATTCGAAGCTTGCAATGCGTAGTCCGCGATTAGAGCTTCAGATTTCGCCTCATTGTTTGTCGCGTAAATTCAAAACGCAGGCGTAAGTGAATTCCATTCCTCTCGGGTTTGTGAGAATGAGGCCGCCTCGATCCGTCTACGCATGCGGATCCATCCGTAAACAAAATCCATGGATCTTGTAGTTCCTTCGTTTTGGTGTGGGTACGCGCATCGGTTGTCCGCTTCTCGATGATGAAGTCCGCCGAACCGTCCCTTTTATTGCGGTGCGTGGTCCGTAAGAGATGTTGTGTTCGCCTAACAACACACTCCACTTCGAGTCGTCCCGATGCATCAGGTTTGGAGATGATCTGCTTGATGGGTTGATCTGTGATTACCACTATCGGGTGTGCTTGGAAGTACCGGCGTAGTCGCTTGGCGGCAAACACTAATGCCAAGACTAACTTTTCCATGGCATTGTAGTTCATCTCCGTCTTCTTGAGCGCTTTGCTTACAAAATAGATAGGGGTTTGCACTGAGTCCCTATCTTTAGTAGACTGGGCTGACCGCCTTATGAGTTCTTGATAAATACATGATCGCTCTCTTCCCCTGGTCGGGGTGCAACGAGTGTTGGGAGCGTTGCTAGATGCCGTTTGAGTGTAGTGAAGGCTTCTTCCGCCTCCGCCGCCCACCGGAAATCGCTCTTTTCATACACCTCTTGAGTGTTTTGAAAAGAGGTAATGACTTTCTGCTGACTTAGACAGGAACTGCTTAGGCCGGCGGTTTTCCGTTGAGAGATTGGACTTCCTTCAGCCAGTCGCGGTGAGGGAAGTTCTATTACCGCTTTGTCTTTTCCTCGACAAGGTTTTATGTCGTTCTATCGTATCCTAGGAACATGCCTTCGCGCCCGAAGGTGCATTTCTTAGGATTCACTTCATGTTGACCTCTCAGAGTCTTGAATGTCTCTTCTATGTCGCACAAGCTCAACCGGTATGGCTTTTGATGACCGTGTCATCCACATAGACTTCCGGTTGCTGCGCCCACCCGCTTTTCAAAGGCATTGTCTACTAAGCTTATAGGTGGCTCCGCATTCTTCAAGCCAAAGGGCATTTTTGTATAACAAGAACGCTTTGGCTTGTGTGGAAGGTCTTTTTTCCTCGCCTTCCTTAGCCATCGTATACGATGATATCCCTTGTACGCGTCACAAGAAAACACTTTAACGGTATCCGCGACAAGGACTCTATTTTCCGGTCTATCTCGGTAATGGATAGCATCCCGTGGGCATGCTTTGTTAAGGTCGGTGTAGTCTACGCGACATTCGCCACCACCGTCCGCTTTTACCATTCCGGGTTAGAAAGCCACCGTGGTAGTAGACTTCACGCATAATTCCGCCTGATTTACCAATTTACGTACCTCCGCGAAATTACACTACGTACTGGCACTTCGGGGCTTGGCCACGCTTCTACGGCGTGTCGGTGAGTACCCTTTGTCGGATTCTCGGTTTATGCTCAGAATCGAAGCGTGGCACCCCGTCCATATGTTTTGGCTCCCACGCGAAAATATCCACGTTCTTTTGTAGGAGCGACAACGCGCTTTGCCGTTGTCCGGACAATGACCCTCCGATGGTTATTTCCTGTTCCATATTCGGGTGAATCGCGACCTTGATTGGGGACTTTGGTCGCGACCGCTTTGAATCGGTGCATTTCGCATGTAACCGCGTTACATTCTCATTTGGTATCGTGGCATTGTAAAGAGTAACAATGCCCCTTCTACGGAATTTAAGCATCCCGCGGTATTGCCGATGGCACCGCAGCGCATGGGATATCCCGTCTCCCAATGATGCCATTGTATGGCGAGGGGATTTGATCACCATGAAATCCATCCGTGTTGTCGTAGAGTGCTCTCCGCATTGCCAATGCCGACTAGTAATCGCATGCTTGCCCCATGGGCCATATCTTTTCACCCGTGAAACCAGTGAGTATTTGTCTTGGCCGGGTTTAACGGCTACGATATTTCGTGTCGTAGTCTTTTAAATCAATGCTCATACATGATATTTGCCGATGCCCCACCATCAATGTACATGCGGTGTATATCGTGACCCCCGCATTTATTTCAATGGTGAGTGGCACGCTGCTCGCGTCATGTCCGCCCAGGTTAAAGTAGGGAAAGAGATTTCGCTTCTTCGAAAACTCGGTGACCTTTTGTCTAGTGACTCGTTGCCACGTTTGTATCATGTAGATTGTGTCGGCCTTATCTTTGGGTGTCTCCTTCTTGTTTCCATTCTTTTGTTTATCTCTTCCATCTTTAATGTTTTTAACCAAGTGGTCTAGTCTACCCTCTTTGACCATCTTGTCGATGAGTTATGCAATGGACACATTCGTTAGTGGTGTGACCCTTTTGCGCGTGGTAGTCACAATTATCCATTCCAAAGCGCCCGATCTTCGGGTATGCATCTGCGGCGGTCTTGGGAAATTCGCACCTTCCGTTGCGAGTATTTCCTTTGGGGTTTTGATCGTCGGTGTACTTGTCATTATCTCTGCCGCTCCTTCGATGCGATAGCTCCTATTACGTTACTACCTCGGTCGCTCGATTGTCTCCCGTGTTGTTCCTGACCGGTAACTCGAGTAGTTCCTTTTGCTATCCGCCGACGGCTTCTCCCTCGACAAAAGACCGAGGCGCTTCATGAGTTCATCAAAGGTCTCGGGGATCTTGTCGTTCAATCTCTTGATGAGTTCCGGATTATTGATCCCGTTCATGAAGCCGAGATCTTTAGTACCTCGTGGCATGCTTTAACTTGCATGCATTCATCCTAAAAGCGTTCCATGAATGCGCCAGATTCTCCTTGGTGCTGCTTTACCTGGCGAGTTCGGGGGGTTTTTAGCACACTTTTTTCGTTGAGTAAAATTTAGGCGGAACGCCTTTCTCAACTCCTCAAAACCATTTATGCTCATTCGTGGGAGTTTGTTGAACCAGCTTCAGCGGCTTCCCACTAGCGTGGAATTAAACATATGGCACCACACTGGTTGTGGCCAATTCTCAATGGTCGCCCGGTGATTCAAAGATTTTAGGTGATCGTCGGGATCACTGTTCCATCATAGGTCTTGACATTTGTAGGCGTGCGCCTCTTCTTGTTTTCGGAGAAATCACTAATGCGTCCGGTGAACGCGATCCACTTTCTGACGGGCCATGGGAGAGACATGTCTTCCTCTTGGCATGCGCCGTCTGTTTCTAGACTTCCAATGTCCTCAGACGCTATCCTCGTTGTCCCAGGAGTTATCGAAGATGAGTTTCCTTCTTACGGCGTTATGCGGCTGTCCTCGAGTCCGACTTATAGTCCGGATCGAGGGCTCTCACTGGGGAATGCTTTCGTCCCGTCTGTCATGTACTTTTACGGCTACCCGGCATAGACAGCGGTGCGCCGTTCTTCTCCATCACTATCACTCAAGTGTTGAAAGTGAGGTGTCTCATCACCCTCGATTCTCCTCCCGATTCTATTGAATACCGGGAGTCGGGCTTTCTTTTTCAGCGCTTCTCTTTCGATAGCCGTGGGAAGCTTCGATTCAGAATCGAAATTGAGTCGGGCTTTTAAGATTCGACCTGATCTCTTCTTCTCTTCCTCTTGCATGAGGCGGTTAATGTTTAGTTTTGGGATACCAAAACTTGGCGCTAACTCCGGACCCCCTCAAGAGTGGGTGCGTTGTTTACGCCGCTATACCCTTATTCCGTGGGTGCCCTCGGTACCTTTGTCGTTAGTTTCGGCACCGATTGGAAGGGAGTAGTAAAGACGGTGCGTAGTGGGTCTACTCCACTCGTGGTGGTTGTGGTGGCTTGGGTTGTTCCCGAGTGCGGTTCCACCAGAGGGAAGATCAAGTCTTGGCTCTCGATCCCTTATTTTTAGCAAATTGGTTGTCCTGTGGGTGCCTTAGGGTTAGCCCACTTTGCGACTTCTTCCCCATGAGGTGCCGATCGCGATTCACCGTGCTTTGTCATTCCAGTGTCGGTTCTTAGTGTAGGGTCCCACGGATGGCGCCACTTGTTGATACAAAAATTGGGCTTCTGGTTTGGAGCTCCGGTTCTCGTACCAATTAAGAATTGCTGCTTGAGACCTGCGCACTAAGTGACAAGAAACACCGTTAGGCTTACCGGGATTGTCTCCCCACGATTATCCTCCGGTGTGAGAGTGAGTAATCGGTTTTAAGGTTTTAGGAGTTTTAGGGTTATGAAATCGTACCTTAAACGAGGGATATGGTTCCCTTTATATACGCACGGAATCCTTGTTGGTTCCGTGTTCCCCAACCTTCGGCGTATCCCGCCTAAGTCGGTTGGGAATGATTATCCCCTTATTTTAGAAGAGATCGGATATCTATTCCGTAAATAGATATGGGCTTGGGTTTTGTGAGCCCAAACGCTTATTGATGTCGGCCGAGTTCGTGCCGGGCTTGTGAGTATTGGGCTGTAGTCGGGTTTATGACCCGACTCCAGACTATACGTCATCAGTTCACTTGCATGTGTGTGTGTCTCATTTATATGTATGTAATTGTAGAATTATA
The DNA here is from genome assembly GCA_910596185.1 of Chrysanthemum makinoi. Taxonomy (NCBI): domain Eukaryota; kingdom Viridiplantae; phylum Streptophyta; class Magnoliopsida; order Asterales; family Asteraceae; genus Chrysanthemum; species Chrysanthemum makinoi. The sequence goes on along the minus strand of OU343217.1, from coordinate 69,770,249 downwards.
CGATAAACATTATTATGTTTAGATTGAGAAAATAGAGAAAAATAACTACTAATTTTCTATGTTATACGAGTTTGTTGGTATAAATTTGCCATGCCCAAATACAAACGGTTAAAAACCAAAAAAACCAAATCGAAACCGATAATAAACCGAAAAAACTGAACCGCCAAAAACTGAACGGTTTCGGTTTTGAGTTCTATAAAAACCGAACATTTCGACACAATTTCGATTTTAACTAAAAACCGATTCAAACCAAACCATGCACACCTTATGTGCATATCCTAAACAATTCCTTCTTGTTAACTAAAAACGCGTCAGGTAATCATAACCAAACACTCTGAATTGAATATATTCATGGATAACTCTTCAACAAATCAACTACAATATTCTTATAAAAAAATAAAATAAAAATAAAAAATCCTACATGTGAAGATAAAGCCCAACGAGGAGATAATCTTTGATGAACGTTAATCCAAGCTTACGCAACCGGTGGTTCTTTACTATTTGATGTTGAAGCCATCGCCCCTGTTAGTTTTTAACAAAGAATCTCAAATATACAACATGGCAATCTTGATTTGAGCAAACTTGAATTGAGCAGAGACTATGACTACTCAAAAAGCAAACACAAATACAAACAAACACCGACCACTATAAACTCAGCACCAACTTCAACCTGAGGACATCACACGACCACTGTTACTCCACTCAGCCATCGGCCACTACAAATCAAGCACCACCCACTAGAAACCCACCACCACCCACTATAGATAGGTGTTTTGAGTATAGTTGGTGACCAAGGGCAGGGCAGGATTGCACCAAGCATCATCCGCACCAAGCATCATCCTAAGTGAAATAGATGGAATATAACACAAGCTTATGTCCTAAAAGGAGAACCAGAGACAACTTTAATCATAATTTGAAATGGTGATATTCCAAGAATTGATGGTCCATTCATTGCCATTAGTTGCTTTTTCATAGTTTACTTCCCAAGATCTTACAGGAAGAAAGTGAGTGGAAAAGGCCTTTCGACTAGTTTAGGTTTCGTCAAAGTCTATCATGGTACATTAATGTACAGAAATGGAACCCATTAAGTCACGAACTAGAATTTTTACCGGTATGTTGAAATATATTATCTATACTACCTCATATTTTAAAATAAGTCAGACTACAAAAACTGTATTAATTTTGCTATAAATTGTATTAATTTTGCTATTAATTCAATACATAGGTTTACAATTCAGCTATCTTTCTGGAGATTAAATACACAACATTGTAACAGGACCAATTCAAAACATTGTAACAGCGCACACCAATTCATTCATTCGTACAATTAATTTTAGAAAAAACATGTAACCGAATAACATTTGCTCGCCGCAAAATATAGTCACAGAGTACCCGCCACCGCATTGTGCAGGTACCATGCTAGTATCATATAAGTGGCCTTGACTATCTTTAAGTTTATACAAATATGTGAAACTTTATTTCAATTTGAATTGATAAAATTCATTAAAGAACCCGACATTGAGAAACTATTGTTAGATTGAGACAGTAATATTGTTGTCTTTCATAATATTCAGTATGTGTAAAAAGAATTGATGGTTCCAGATTAGTCATAGGCTGTGGTATGTTTGTTTTTGATAATTTAATTGTTTTTAGTGATGTTCTTGATTAATTGAGTTTTGAAGTGGTGTTCTTGATTGATTGAGTGTAACCATTTTGTATGATTGTGTTCTTGATGAATCCGAGTCCCTTTTGAAGTTCTTGGTTTGTGTTCATGGTGTTTTTCATTTTGTATTAAAAATAAATATAAAATCAAAAGAAATCAAATTGGTGAAGAAGAATAGGGTATATTAGTCATTTCACATGCGCTTTGACCTTACTAACGGGAGAACTAACAACCATTAGCTTCGTGGCTATTTTGCCGCTAACTTTAGTTCTCGTGTTTAATTTGCAATTTATGTTTTCTCTCGATGTGTTATCTGCAATTTTGACAAATATTAGGGATGAAATTTACAATTTACCCCATATTATAACAATGGAAACAGTATCATCCATATAAATAAAACGAATCGGCCTATAGGCTATGAGCTGTACACGAGATATTTTGATATCTTCAACACAAACATTTTATCTATACTACATATAAAGAGTGTATGGTCAAACATTGAAAAGTGATATTTTGAAAGTCAAAGAAGAGAGAAATGCATAGTGTAATTAATACTCTTATTAAAACACCTTATTACTTAAAAGTACAATAATTTATTCATATTGTACAACCAATTAAAAGCATATTTACCAAATTAAAAACAACCAATTAAAACACCCCTTATTAAAAAGTAAAATAAAATTTTCACAATGTACCATTTAAACAAGCTACAATTTAAACAAGCTACAACATAATCTAAAATATAAAATAATTAAACACACTAATTAATGTTATTTTTAAAACACTCTAAACTGAAAAGTACATATTATTATACACATTATACAAATTAATAAAAACACAAAGCTTTATACAAGTTAACAAGTTGATGGTATATATAGTTTTGAAAACCGGAACGGACAAAAGGTTCAACCAGGAACCGTTGTCGCCACCGGTTCGGCAACCAATGAAAGCCATCCGAAAACGAACCAGAGAGGACCCGTTGAAACCGATACAAACTGATGGAATTAGGTGTCATCGATATCTATTTATCCGGTTAATCGTCTGAGGGTACCTGCCACCGAAACGTGCTGGTACCCATCCTATACTATATCTAAAGGAAAAACCAAAAAGTAAAATGTGAAGTTGAATCTAAAAAAAAGAAATGTTGAAAACATATATTTCAAAAGAAAACTATTAATAAACATCGAAAACCGGGTTGACCCGGGATGCCTCAAACCCGGCGGGTTGACCCGGTTTAATTTGACCCGTTTTCGACCAAATCCATCGGGTTGACTCGGTTTAAATCGACCTGTTTTTCGACCGGAACGGTTCAACCGGTTGAACCACCCGGGTCGAACCGGGTTTCAAAACACTATGTTTAATCCCCAAATCTTCAAGCTTTAATTATTTTTCGTTTAGGAAAAAAGCCATAAATGTTTAATGTACTTATGAAAATAACTCATTCTACATACTAAACTTTTTTTATTGTCATAAAGCTTAATGTTGTTCACGTAAGTTGTCATAGTGTTTAACAAATGCTTCTATCTTATGCAAAAAGACTTAAATACCCTCGAACCATCATCTTTATCACGCATGGCAAGTATTTTGGCAAACAATGTTTATAAACAAGTCAAAACTACAAATAACAACCTTTATACATCCCTCAAGTGCTCATCGAAAGCACCCCTAATGGAGTAAATGGTAGTAACGCGTTTCCAGATCCGTCTTCTGGTCTACCATTCTTTAACTTACCGATTAATATGCCTCCTAATGTTCGGGTGGATGGATGGGGTGGAGGAAGTAATCACCGGACGATCCAATAACAACAATCCATTTTGATTTGGATCGGATTAGTGGTTAGCCGTTTGTTTATTGTGTGGAGGTGAATGGGGTTTGTTGTTGCCGCCAGTTGAATCCGCCATTGTTGCGTAGCAGCGGGATATAGCGTGATTTGTTGCCGGCGAGGGTGTGGACCGTGGTGAATTAGATTGGTGATGATTTTAGATCGAGGGTTATGTGAGGGATTTTGATCGGTTTGTGGATTTGGGTCCGTGGATTTGAATCGTGTCGTGATAGATCCGGGTTTTGATCGAGTGTGTGGGGTTTGTGTTTTTTATAAACACGATTTGGGTTTTTGATGTATGGTGGGTAGTGATTGTGTTTGACAATTGGTTGAGGAGATGAGATAATGATTGTTAGAAGTTGTTGTAGTTGGTTTTTCGAAGATGGCGGTGGTTTTGATGAGCAGAGTGATGGTGATGGTAAGAAGACAAAGGGTACTATTGTCTTTTAATGTTAGAAAGAAGAAGTAACTAAGCATAATGAGTCTAAAATGTAAAAAATGTGATGTATCATGAGTGATTTAAGAGTTCATAAAGCATAATGAGTTTTCACGAAAAGTACATAGAGTATTTTTGGCTTTTTCCCTTTCGTTTATAACCCATAAACTTTTTTTATCACTAAGCGATCTGTCTCTATAAAATCCCGTTGCTATGCACGAGTACTCGTCTAGTCTATTTTAAGGCTTAATACATTACTGAGTTTTCATTGTATGCTTTTGGCTATCTTTACAAATAACATGCTTTTGCGGCCAATAGTCCCATCTAGTTTTACTCTAAAACATGTACAAAGTCATGATCCAAAGTAATAAAATACTTGCAATTAATCTAATCCAAAACATTTTTGACATTGATATCGCCGTTCAAATCAAACATAAATTATTGTAACATTGTTCTTTCTTCCACGCAATGTTTTATTTGTTATATATCCTTTTGTTCTGTAATCCTTAGCCTAGCTTTAGAAAACCTAAAAAAACATAATGACAGATTGACAGCTAAATTTCTCGTTCGAGGATACCTAAACAAACTTTCCTCTAGAAATTGTAATATAAATACATGTAATAATCATTTTTACTCACAACTCACTCAATTCATTCTCTTCCAATGGCCGCTTTCCATTTCCTGTTGTTACTACTAACTTTGGTTGTATTACAGCTCTCCGAAGCTAGTCATCCTAGTTTATTTTCTTCAAATGTCGATTTTCCACCAATGTTCAACGGCAACTAAATGGGCTGTTCTTGTTGCTGGTTCAAGTGGATGGTATAATTATCGCCATCAGGTGTGTATCATCTCAAGTTTTCGGTTAATAGTTCCCAACATGTGTGTATATACGAAATGGAATATATAGTTAACTCTAGCTATTTATAATAGAAGATACCGAAAGATGAATTTAATTAATCAAGTAACATATGGAATGACTTCTCTTAAGATTTATTAAAATAAAAGAGAATAAATAATACCTAATCTCCTTTCAGGCTGATGTTTGTCACGCGTATCAACTACTGAAAAGGGGTGGGTTGAAAGATGAGAATATAATCGTGTTCATGTACGATGATATTGCCAATAACCCAATGAATCCAAGGCCCGGTGTCATTATAAACAGTCCCAATGGCTCGGATGTATACGCTGGGGTGCCAAAGGTATGCTATTTAAGAGCAATTAAAATAGAATACGGAAAGCTAGAGCCGCAAAATGCTTTTTCAACAAGAGATCTGCCGTATTAAGTTTCTATGGCATATACTTTTCTTGTTAATTCGTGGACATTTTTACTAAATGCGATAAGCAAATCTTTTTGATCTTGAAGATTTATATTTTGTTAGGATTACACGGGAGAATACGTGACAGCAGCCAATTTCTATGCTGTGCTTCTTGGCAATGCATCAGCCGTGACAGGAGGGAGTGGGAAAGTTTTATCTAGTGGACCTCTAGATAAGGTCTTTGTGTACTACACCGATCACGGAGGCCCTGGAGTTCTTGGTACCTATTGTGCTACTAGTATTGTTCTTTTTTGTTGCAAAGTAATAATTTGTTACTAACATATATATTCTTTGCTAATTGCCCTAGGGATGCCTGAATCGAGCCCGGGCCCTAGCATTTACGCCAATGATTTTATCAAAGTTTTGGAAACGAAGCATGCAATGGGTACCTATAGTGAGATGGTAATATACATCTTGATCTTAAATTGTCGCTAATCATTGGTCATGAGAAATGAAAATAATCACTCGAATGATAACCGTAGGTTATATAATGAGAAGCCTGTGAAAGTGGAAGCATTTTTGAAGGTCTTATACCAGACGATCTGAACATTTATGTGACAACTGCATCAAATGCCGCCGAGTAGCTGGGCCACATATTGTCCGGATATGACTCCTTCCCCTCCTCCAGAGTACGACACTTGTTTAGGTGACTTGTACAGTATTTCATGGTTGGAAGACAGGTATTCTTTTCTCACATAGTAGATTTAGTGACTTTCTGTTGTTCATTGGTCATTAACTTACTTTGCAACTTCCATCGTTTAGTGACTCAGAAGATTTAAAGACCGAAACACTGGAACAGCAATACTTGAAGGTTGGAACTTTGGGCTTTTTTTGCTTTATTAAACTCAAGAGTCTGCAACCCAATTTTTATCTGGCGTTAAGTAAGATACAAGTATTCATTTCCTGTTTGCGACTGATCGAAAATCACTTAAAACATTTGTAGGTGAAGACGAGGACTTTAAACAACAATTCTTACGAAGGATCTCATGTGATGCAATATGGTACACAACGGATAAGCAATGAGACTGTTTCGGTTTATCAAGGTTCATTTACATGGAACTTCACATCCAATCCATTCCAATCTTCCGAATCCTCGGGTGTTATCAACCAAAGAGACGCAGATCTTTATTCAATGTGGCAGACGGTATGTACTTAAAGGAAAATACACGACACAAGAATAATGCATGTTCTTTTTAGTACTATCAAATTGATGTAATTTCATTCTCCGCAGTACAAGAAATCAACTGGAGAACCAGAAGAAATGAAGGAACTACTTAAGAAAATCAAGGAAATTACGGCACATAGGGCACATTTGGATAGCAGCGTTTCAATGATCGAAGGCCAGTTATTGGCAGACAGACTCATCGAAGTAAGAGGTGACAGAATGGCTCGTGGACGCATTGGGACTGTCTTAAATCCATGGTGATTAAAAAACCTGATCTTTCTTGTTTATTACTTTAATATCACTTTTCTATGTTTTGTCATTCTGTATTAACTTCTCACATGTTTGATTGATTTAGGTTCGAACATATGAGACACATTGCGGATCATTGACTCAGTATGGCATGAAACATACACGATCATTTGCTAACGTATGCAACAGTGGTGTTAACAAGGAAAAAATGGATGAAGTTGCAAAGACAACATGTAGCTCGTATGCCATGGGAAAATGGGATCCTGCAATTGTTGGTTATAGTGCATGATCAGGAAACTAATGCTATTTAGAATGAATGATATATTTTCAAATTATGCTATATTTTCGTCTACAGTAATGGTAGCAATAAGCAGACAAAATATCCTATAATACGATGTTCATGTTCATCTCCTATCTATATTTGAAATGTTGTTTGTATCTTGAGAAAGCAATGAATTACTGACTATGTGGAATCATTTCTGTCTTTAGGTTTTTGTTTGACGGTTTGGTTATTTACTTATTTAATTGTGGTTAAAAATTTAGACGTGGTTGAGGGTGCAAACATGCCTAAGCAAGTAATGATCGTTACACCATGTAAGTCGATCATGTCGGGATTTGGAAGATGAATAGATGAACTTGTAGGATCAGATATATGACTTGATTTAGCCATTACAAGAATTAAGAAAAAGTCTCTATAAAAGTCATAAAATCAGTCACTAAATGTTTCCATGTTATTAATATAGCTTCCAAGAGTCGGTAATTAGGAAATCTGTTAGTAACACTATGGTGACACAAGAAGAGTGTGAGATTAGTTTTAAAGAGCAACATTTTAAATAAGGGCAAAAGGCACCAGAATGTAACGTACTTGTCATTTGAACCTTTTATACGTAAAAAAAAAAATACATTTATGTGTCTTAAAGGTTTTTTTTTTTTTTTTAAACATTTTTGTTGTACTCATGAATTTATTTGACCATCTTACCCTTTAGGGTGAATTACATAAATGGTCTCTGTATTGGCAAGTATTGCATCAACCGTCCCAGAAATTTTAAAGTTCCATCAATAGGCTGTTTTTCACACGTTTTCATCTGTTTTTTCCGTTTACGACCGTTTTTATACGTTTTCGTCCGTTTTTAAACGTTTTCGCCCAGTGACTAAAAACTCATTTCCTTTGGCTTGGAGAATCTTATTCACTTTTGTGATTCAGGTTCTCAGCGGGAACTACTCATCAACCAGTTAACTCGTTCAACCGATGATGGCTTACGATCTCATCACCGACCGGTCGTTATAGGCGAGATCATTTACAATGATCTTGTAACTGAATCTAGGTAAAACTAGGGTAACATATGTATCTACTAAGTTTATTTCTTGTGCCTTTGAAAGGTTACTGAGCTCTGACTATAGTCAAGATGTATCTCTTTGGTTTTTACCTGCCATCCTGAGCTCAACAAATTTTAAAAAGGACGCAGCCCAAGTCTCTGACATTGAATTGACGACCCACGTGATTGCTATAAACAATCATAGGGATTTAGTGTCTCCACCTCTTCCTCCTAAAGAAGAAACGAGGGAAGTCTCAGACTATGACTTCAACCTTACCCAAGTCACAGGGCAGTGAGGCTTCAGGAGCACCACCTTAAAAGAAGAAATAAGACCCGTCTACCAGACCACCCAAGGGAGACCAAGTTCCACCACCCCCTAAGGCAACGAAGGGCACTGACAAATCACAATCAGTGTCCTTGGCCTCAACTATTACTCCCCAAGATCCAGAGGGAAACAAACAACGTGCTGGTAGGGGAGCGCCTTTCACGCCTGATGAGGACATTCACACATCAGAGCTTTTGTCCAAGGGCACAAAATCTGATCCCAAATACTCAAAGGGAAACATACAACCCACTGATAGGGATTTAACTTCCACGGTTCCTAAGGATGATACTAGGAAATTCTCACCAGTGTCTGAAGGGCTACTTGGGGACAAAGACTTAGTGGAACATAAACCACCCGATGATACGGAACCAATAACCGCCACTGGAGATGATCAATCAGGGTCTGGTTCTAAGTACTAGATGGAAGAGACCCACTCCACCAGATTGAGGTATCGGACCCTGACCGGAAACGAAGGCAAGCCTTCTTATGAAGGGGAGCTAGATAACCCTCTTTTCCAGCTCAATACTTTGGCAGGTGTTTAGTCTTTTCTCCTATCTGAAGATGAACTTGTTGAAAGTTATGAAGAAGTCTTTGCTGCAGGTTAAGATCTGGACACTGATACTCCAAAAACCGAACCGAACCAGTTTTATTATATAATAATATATAATTAATATGATATGAATAAATAAGTAAATAATCAAATTTAAAAAATCATATTACTATTCTATTGCTGCCGAACCATATCTTCAAGAAAAGCATGTCATCCGTTGGATCAAAAGTGTTTCAATCTTGACCATTGTAATTCCCTAATTATCCATATCTAACTAACTAGAGGCAATATATGAGATCTGTAAAACTTCCCGCCATATGCATGATATATATTTAAGAAAATGATAAGATATAACAACTTTTCCAACAAAAAAGGAAATATATGACCACTTTCATCAATTTCGCCTAGATGCATTGTTTCATGTTTTAAAATTCTAATTTTTGGCGCCTATTCTACCATATGCATCCCCTAGGTTTAGGTCACTTTTGTACTATATATATGAGGGTCATTTTCACTCATTCTTTACAAAAAGCAATCAAAATATTAGTAGCTTTCACTTTCACTCTTTAAGATTCGAATCAAAATGGCAAACCATGATCAGGTGATTGTGTGTACATATAGGTGTTCATAATTCATGCATATGCAAAACAAGTTTAACTATCACTTTCAGTAAATCATGCATTCTAATCTTCCGCTTTTACTCGGGATGTTCTTTGAAATCAACCTTGCTATGATGGCAAACCACAACAACCGTGTTATACGTATATACATCGTGCATTTTGTATTTTTTTTATGTCGTAGTTATTTTTTTAATCTATTGTATTCTATATTAGGATATCGCGATCAACAATGATCAGCAAAGAAAGAAGAGAAAACGCGGAGGAGAACCTCATGAACTGGAAATGGAGTGAAGTAATTGTAGTCGATGATCTTCCGGATATAGTTGAACCCGCTAATGTTGCTAATGTCCCAAACACTGCTAATGTCACAGATCTGACAATCATTCCACATGTAATTACATTAAGATACTTATTTATCTACTTAACTTTTGTTTTTATGAATGTACCACATATGTTCATTAACACATGCACTAACTTTTCATGGAGGAGGTTAGCGATGATGAAATACGAATGGCCCCAATCAAGAGAAACAAAAAAAGCCAAATCAAAATAACTGGAAGAAACAGGTGCAAGCAACTATTTGATGAAGATGAAAGCGAAGAAGATGACATGTTCAAGCTACCATTTGATGAAGACGAAAGCGAAGAAGATGAAGAAACCGAAGATGACGATTGGGTTTAGCAAGAACACGTATTTTAAGTTTTAGTTTTTATTGTTAGGCTACTATCTTAGTAGTAACTTTCTTTACGTTCCATCACTTAGACTACTATTGAGTAGCATGTCTTTTCATTGTCTTTTTTAGGTTATCAATAAAACAAATGTTTTACTTTATATTGTCACTTTACAAATGGATATGTAGTTTTTGAAACCTTATATATAATGAAATATATAAGGTTGATTCTTCCCATAGTTTTGGTTTCCTTTGTGATGATTCAATTACGACAATAGCATGACATGACCATCCTAATTGTCCAATCTTTTTTTTTTTCACGTATTGCATGTTCATAATATATTACAGCAAGCAAAAGAATAAAAAGTTACCACCGTTCTCAAGTGTCCTCGTGAAAGTCTTAACGCCAATTAATGGATATCATATTGCAAACTTTAGAATCGCTGGATTTTTGATCAACAAGTTTAGTGGGAGGATCCGAGCAACTTATCGCTTTGAGGGAAACCAAGGGCTATGTGGTCCCCATTGAACATGACTTCGTGTTCGTTAGAACGATATGTCTTCGCCACCCACTAATTTTCTCAGTGTACAATTCATCTATTTGGTTCATGCTCTTTTGGTACATCGCTTGACTGCAAATGATCTGCATTTTTTGTTTTGAACATTATCTGCAATTTTTTTTATTGGACAATGAGAAGATTAGATTGACACAAATTTGAAATGGTCTTATCATGAAATGGTCAACATTATCACTGAAATACCTTTTTTTTTTTTTTGTTAAGGTTGTTAGTTATCCAATTAATAACTTAAATTTAAAATTTTTACTTGTGAATGAGTGGGTAAACTTAGGCGCCAAAAAAATTTACGTATTTATTTTCACTCATCTTCTCATATCTTTCAACTACAACTTTTGGGGCCATCGCCATTTTCGCCGAGAGTTTTATACCCATGACTCATGACTGATTATATAATTAGCATTCTCAGTATTAATGGTATCCTATGGTACATTCTTTGGTTCCTCATAACTTTTTATTCACTGTATATAGTACCTCCCCGTTTTGATCTATTTTGAAAACTAGCCCATTTTGAAAATTGTTTGAATCCAAACAGCCCCTTTAACCTGTATGTGTCCAAAGAGTCCCTTAAACCAAACTATCCAAACAACCCCTTGACCATAATACAACATATACGATATGTCTCAGTGAATGAAAATTGGATAATATAAAGACTATGGGAGGAAGGAGCAAATACTATGTTGTATTATCAGTGACCTATTTTGAGAATGGGTCAGTTTTAATCAATGCATAATAAGTTTGAAAATACTATGGGTCAAATACTATGTTGCATTCAATGCATATTAAGTTTAAAAATTCTATGGTTCGTCATAACTTTTTATTCAGTTCATATACTACTTCTACTATTTTGACCCATTTTGATAAAAGTGACCCATTTTCATTAACTGTTTAATTCCAATGCATAATACTATATTGTATTATGGGAGGAAGGAGCAAATACTATGTTGTATTCAATGCATATAGTATTTGTTCCTTCCTCCATATATCGTATATGGGAGGAAGGAGCAAATACTATATTGTATTATGGGAGGAAGGAGCAAATACTATGTTATATTATGGGAGGAAGGAGCAAATACTATGTTGTATACAACGAGAGAATATAAATAACATGCCAATAGCCTAAGCCCATACTACAAACATAAGCCAATACAAAGTAATGATTTGCTAACACAAAGAACTCATGAAATTGTTGCATTCCAAACAGCCCCTTTAACCCATATGTGTCTAAACAGGCCCTAAAACCAAATCTATCCAAATGTTCCTAAATCCAATGTTCTTACAACTGAGGAGATCAAGATAACAACTATCCCGGATTTCTATGAGCGTCTAGCTAATGGCGTTAATGTGGTATTTTTAATGATATATAATCCTGATGTCTCCTACAAGATGTATTCTTTTATGTTAACGTGTTAGTATTCTCGGTTGCATGTTAACAGGGAACAGAGTTCATTATCAGCTCAATGGTCGTCGGAATTGACTTGCTTAACGACCGAAATTCATACAATGTCCCACGTGCTATCACAAAGTCGAGTAGTCGATGTTCAAGATATCAGAAATAATGTAAAAAAAATGTTACAAATCCACGTCAAACGTAAGTTATTTATATTGCGATGAACAATGTGGTTTATGTACTTCTTATTCATGTTCTTCTTATTTATAGGTACAAGTTAGTGATAACCATAGGTACACAAGACCATGAGGAAATCAATTGCGTACTTTTCAATAACATTGCCAATCAACTACTAGGATATACCGTGGAAGAGTTGCTTACTAAGAGTATAATAGAGGTTGGTTAATCACTACTTTTTCTCATCAAATTTACTATACTTACATTTTATTATTACTAAACACATGCCATTATTTTATCTAGGGTGTTGGTGTCCCCTATTGGTTAGATGACTTCTTTGTTGACAAACTCATTGGTCGATGTGTCATTCTCCGTATCAAGATTGATAAGTATAATTTGGCACCTACTTTTGTTCGTAGGTATACTGCTATTAAGTACTATGGTGATAGTGTAGACATATTGAAGGAAAATTATGGAATTACATTACTTTCAAAACTGGACTCGGTGAACTTAAATATAACCGATAAAGATGAAAAGATTATGGATGAAATTCAGTGGGGTAAAGCTTGTGAATCAACTACTTTGCAATTCCCAAATGCAACTAGGTTCCTCTTTCAAGAGTAAATGAGGCTCGTGATGCTAATGTGGAACCTTCTGCAAATGGATCTAAACGTGTTCTTGAATGTGAAATGAATACAACTATAATAGATACATCTAAGGGCTCTGTTGCTCATTCTACAATGACAAATGAGGACAACTTAAATGACACTGATACAAATACTATATCTAAGACCTCTCATGTACATAATGATGCGGTTTATGTTAGTAATGAAGATTTTTAAGAAGCTGATATGAAAGAAGGTGATATAAAGGTTGATATGAAAGTGGGTTATATGACAGAAGTTGTGCAAGATGTTGATATGAGTGAAGGAGATACGAAGGAAGATTCTATGAAGAAAGATGATATGAAAGAAGTTGAAATATGAACATTTGTCTAATCTTTCATAGTCTTTCAAATTCATCGTTAGCTATTTTTTATTATGAATTGTTTGCATTTCAGTTTAATCACTGTCTACGTGATTGGTGTCATTTCAAACTTTTTTTTAGTACTTTGGTATGTTTTAATTTCATACTTTATCAATAAATAAGAATGATTTTGCACTTTGAGATACTTCGTTTCCAATAGTTTTGTTTTTTTTTTGTTTGTTTTTTTTTTGAATCGTTATACCCGGGCAACGCACGGGTATTGTACTAGTTCATTTTGTGGGTGAGTTTATAATAGACTAGACGAGTATACGTGAATAGCAATGAGATTTTATAGCGATAGATGCTTTATTGATAACAAAAACGTTTATAGGTTATAAACGAAAAATAATAAAAGTTTGAAGATTTGGGGATTAAACATAATACTTTGAAACCCGGTTCGACCCGGGTAGTTCAACTGGTTGAACCGTCGGCCGAAAAAGGCCGATTTAAACGGGTCAACTTGGGCCGGGTTCGGTCGAAAAACGGGTCAAATTAGACCGGGTCAACCCGCGGGTTTAAGAGTCCCGGTCAACCCGGTTTCGATATGTATTAATAGTTTCCTTTTGAAATATATGTTTTCAACATTTCCTTTTTTAGTTTCAACTTTTCACTTTTCAGTTTTTCCTTCGGGTACCCTGTGACGATTAACCGGAGAAATATATATCGATGAGGCCTGATTCACCAGTTTGTATTGGTTTCAACGGGTCCGCTCTGGTTCGTTATCGGATGGCTTTTATTTGTTAGCCTAACCAGTGGCGACACCGGTTCCAGGTTGAACCCGTTGGTTCCGTCCGGTTTTCAAAACTATATATACTATCAACTTGTTAGGTTGTATGAAGCTTTGTGTGTTTTATTAATTTGTATAATGTGTATAATAACGGGTCATCTCTAGTTCGTTTTCGGATGACTTTTATTGGTTAGCCGAACCGGTGGCGACATCGGTTCCCGGTTGAACCCGTTGGTCTCGTCCGATTTTCAAAACTATATGTACCATCAACCTGTTAGGTTGTATGAAGCTTTGTGTGTTTTATTAATTTTTTAATGTGTATAATAACATGTACTTTTCATTTTAGGATGTTTTAAAAAACAACATTAATTAGTGTTTAATTATTTTATATGGATTATGTTGTAGCTTGTTTAAATTGTACATTATGAAAATTTTATTGTACTTTTTAGTAAGTGGTGTTTTAATTGGTTGTATTTAATTTGGTATATATGTTTTTAATTGATTGCACAATGTGAATAAATCATTTAGTTTTAAGTAATGAGGTGTTTTAATAAGAGTATTAATTACATTATACATTTCTCTCACCTATGACCATTTTCAACTTTCAACATTCCATTTGACCATACACCCTTTATATGTAGTATAGATTTATCTTAACGTTTATGTTTATATGTCATGTGTTTACTTGAGAATGTATCAATAAATATATGACAATGATCATACTATGTGTATGTTCACATGCATGTGTGTGTGTCTCATTTATATGTATGTAATTGTAGAATTATACGATAAACATTATTATGTTTAGATTGAGAAAATAGAGAAAAATAACTAATTTTTTATGTTATACGAGTTTGTTGGTATAAATTTGCCTTGCTCAAATATAAACGGTTAAAAACCGAAAAAACCAAATCGAAACCGATAATAAACCGAAAAAACTGAACCGCCAAAAACTGAACGGTTTCGGTTTTGAGTTCTATAAAAACCGAACATTTCGACACAATTTCGATTTTAACTAAAAACCGATTCAAACAAACCATGCACACCTTACATGCATATCCTAAACAATTCCTTCTTGTTAACTAAAAACGCGTCAGGTAATCATAACCAAACACTCTGAATTGAAAATATTCATGGATAACTCTTCAACAAATCAACTACAATATTCTTATAAAAAAATAAAATAAAAATAAAAAATCCTACATGAAGATAAAGCCCAACGAGGAGATAATCTTTGATGAACGTTAATCCAAGCTTACGCAACCGGTGGTTCTTTACTATTTGATGTTGAAGCCATCGCCCCCGTTAGTTTTTAACAAAGAATCTCAAATATACAACATGGCAATCTTGATTTGAGCAAACTTGAATTGAGCAGAGACTATGACTACTCAAGAAGCAAACACAAATACAAACAAACACCGACCACTATAAACTCAGCACCAACTTCAACCTGAGGACATCACACGGCCACTGTTACTCCACTCAGCCATCGGCCACTACAAATCAAGCACCACCCACTAGAAATCCACCACCACCCACTATAGATAGGTGTTTTGAGTATAGTTGGTGACCAAGGGCAGGGCAGGAGAGCACCAAGCATCATCCGCACCAAGCATCATCCTAAGTGAAATAGATGGAATATAACACAAGCTTATGTCCTAAAAGGAGAACCAGAGACAACTTTAATCATAATTTGAAATGGTGATATTCCAAGAATTGATGGTCCATTCATTGCCATTAGTTGCTTTTTCATAGTTTACTTCCCAAGATCTTACAGGAAGAAAGTGAGTGGAAAAGGCCTTTCGACTAGTTTAGGTTTCGTCAAAGTCATGAACTAGAATTTTTTCTGGTATGTTGAAATATATTATCTATACTACCTTATAATGTATTTGAACTTTCTATAAAAGTAAGTCTTAAAAAAAAAAGCCTACACACTTACTATAAAAGGAAGTCTCATATTTTAAAATAAGCCAGACTACAAAAACTGTATTAATTTTGCTATTAATTATATTAATTTTGCTATTAATTCAATACATAGGTTTACAATTCAGTTATCTTTCTGGAAATTAAATACACAACATTGTAACAGGACTAATACCAATTCATACATTCGTACAATTAATTTTAGAAAAAACATGTAACCGAATAACATTTATTTCAATTTGAATTGATAAAATTCATTAAAGAACCCGACATTGATAAACAATTGTTAGATTGAGACAGTAATATTGTTGTCTTTCATAATATTCAGTATTTGTAAAAAGAATTGATGGTTCCAGATTAGTCATAGGCTGTGGTATGTTTGTTTTTGATAATTTAATTGTTTTTAGTGATGTTCTTGATTGATTGAGTTTTGAAGTGGTGTTCTTGATTGATTGAGTGTAACCATTTTGTGTGATTGTGTTCTTGATGAATCCGAGTTCCTTTTTGAAGTTCTTGGTTTGTGTTCATGGTGTTTTTCATTTTGTATTAAAAATAAATATAAAATCAAAATAAATCAAATTGGGGAAGAAGACGAGGGTATATTAGTCATTTCACATGCGCTTTGACCTTACTAACGGGAGAACTAACAACCATTAGCTTCGGTGGCTATTTTGTACGCAACTTTAGTTCTCGGTGTTTAATTTACAATTTTTTTTCCTCTCGATGTGTTATCTGCAATTTTGACAAATATTAGGGATGAAATTTACAATTTACCCCATGTTATAACAATGGAAACAATATCATCCATATAACTAAAACGAATCGGCCTATAGGCTATGAGCTGTACACGAGATATTTTGATATCTTCAACACAAACATTTTATCTATACTACATATAAAGAGTGTATGGTCAAACATTGAAAAGTGATATTTTGAAAGTCAAAGAAGAGAGAAATGCATAGTGTAATTAATACTCTTATTAAAACACCTTATTACTTAAAAGTACAATAATTTATTCATATTGTACAACCAATTAAAAGCATATTTACCAAATTAAAAACAACCAATTAAAACACCCCTTATTAAAAAGTAAAATAAAATTTTCACAATATACCATTTAAACAAGCTACAATTTAAACAAGCTACAACATAATCTAAAATATAAAATAATTAAACACACTAATTAATGTTATTTTTAAAACACTCTAAAATGAAAAGTACATGTTATTATACACATTATACAAATTAATAAAACACACAAAGCTTTAGTTTTGAAAATCGGACCGGACAAAAGGTTCAACCAGGAACCGTTGTCGCCACCGGTTCGGCAACCAATGAAAGCCATCCGAAAACGAACCAGAGAGGACCCGTTGAAACCGATACAAACTGATGGAATTAGGTGTCATCGATATCTATTTATCCGGTGAATCGTCTGAGGGTACCCGCCGCCGAAACGTGCTGGTACCTATCCTATACTATATCTAAAGGAAAACCAAAAAGTTAAAAGTGAAAAGTTGAAGCTAAAAAAAAGAAATGTTGAAAACATATATTTCAAAGAGTAAATTGCAAAAACCGTCCTCGTGGTTTAGCCAAATTGCAGATTTCGTCCGTACTGTTCATTAAGTGCAAAAACAGTCCTTATTTGACACTGTTCCCGCTTTGGTCCCCGAAACTAACACCATTAGTTTTCGTCCAGCTTTTGAACAAGACGGACGTAAATCCTAATTTGGCTAAACCATTTAGGACTATTTTGCAATTTACTCAAATAAAAATCTCAATTTTAATTTTTGGGAAAAGTTGACCCGCATTAACCGAATTGGCGGATTTAGTCATTTTTTGTTCGATTTATACTCGATGAGCGATTTTTTAGACTATGCCAATTTTTACAACACAAACATCTATATGCAACTATGTCATTAAAGACGAGTATGTCATTGCAATTATGTCGTGCGCGGAGGGATGACTCTCTCAATCGGTACGGCTAGTCTATATCTATACTACTTATAATGGAGGGATGACTCTCTCTCTCTTCTAATTTTTTAAGATTTCCATATATAGATTTTAAGCAAATACAACTACTTAAGCTATATGTATAATTACTTTATGCATAAACACCTACACATATTGATTGGTCAACATTTGTAATTAATGTCGTATTTAAAACACCCATTTGATAAAAAATATAATTTATAAAACACAATGTACAAACTATTTGAAGCACAAATACAACTAAAAACACTATTCAAGACATACAATTAATACACTATTTAATTTACCTCTTCACTAAAATATACAACAATTTAACCACAATGTACAATCTAATCAAACTACTAAGCCAAACGGATAAAAACGACAAAAAACGCAATTTTTTTCCTTTCATTTTGTCCATTTTCATCCGATTTTATCTGTTATATAAAAATTATTATATAAAAACTCAACAAAAACGTAATTTCTTTCCCATTTTATATAAATAAACACCGTAAGAAAAACGGACAAAACAAACAAAACGGATAAAAACAAACAAAATCGTGAAGAAAAATAGATAAAAAGTAAAAGAAAACAAACAAAAATGGATGAAAACAGATAAAATCGGATGAAAATGGAAAAAAATGAAAACGGAAAAAATAACGTTTTGAATAATTTTATCGTCAAGTAACTTTTTTTTAAAATGTTTTTTATAAAAATGTTGTTTTATATGAAACGCTTTTATATAAAAAACTTTTTTAATATTCTCACATAAAACATTTTTATATAAAAAATTTTATATATAAAACTTTTATAAAACGCTTTTATATAAAACATTTTATATAAAATAAATTGCAAAAATCGCCCTCGTGGTTTAGCCAAATTGCGATTTCGTCCAGTACTGTTCATTAAGTGCAAAAAAACAGTCCTTATTTGACACCGCTTTCGTACAGCTTTTGGTCCCCGAAACTAACACCATTAGTTTTCGGCCCGCTTTGAACAAGACGGACGAAATCGCATTTGGCTAAACCACGAGGACGATTTTTGCAATTTACTCAAATAAAAATCTCAATTTAAATTTTGGAAAAAAGTTGACCGCATTAACCGAGTTGGCGGATTTAGTCATCTTTTGTTCGATTTATACTCGATTTAGCCGATTTTTTAGACTATGCCAATTTTACAACACCTAACATCTATATGCAACTATGTCATTAAAGACGAGTATGTCATTGCAATTATGTCGCCGCGGAGGGATGACTCTCTCAATCGGGTACTCGGCTAGTCTATATCTATACTACTTATAATGGAGGGATGACTCTCTCTCTCTTCTAATTTTTTAAGATTTCCATATATAGATTTTAAGCAAATACAACTACTTAAGCTATATGTATAATTACTTTATGCATAAACACCTACACATATTGATTGGTCAACATTTGTAATTAATGTGATTTAAAACACCCATTTGATAAAAAATATAATTTATAAAACACAATGTACAAACTATTTGAAGCACAAATACAACTAAAAAACACTATTCAAGACATACAATTAATACACTATTTAATTTACCCCTTCACTAAAATATACAACAATTTAACCACAATGTACAATCTAATCAAACTACTAAGCCAAACGGATAAAAACGGACAAAAACGTAATTTTTTTTCCGTTTTCATTTTTGTCCATTTTCATCCGATTTTATCTGTTTATATAAAAATTATTATATAAAAACTCGAACAAAAACGCAATTTCTTTCCCATTTATATAAATAAACAACCATAAGAAAAAAACGGACAAAACAAACAAAAACGGATAAAAACAAACAAAATCGTAAGAAAAACAGATAAAAAGTAAAAGAAAACAAACAAAATGGATGAAAACAGATAAAATCGGATGAAAATGGAAAAAAAAATGAAAACGGGAAAAAATAACGCTTTTGAATAATTTTATCGTGCAAGTAACTTTTTTCGAAAATGTTTTTTTATATAAAAATGTTGTTTTATATGAAACGTTTTTATATAAAAAACTTTTTAATATTCTCACATAAAAACATTTTATATAAAAATTTTATATAAAACGCTTTTATATAAAACTTTTTATAAAACGTTTTTATATAAAACATTTTTATATAAAAAACAGAGTAAATTGCAAAAATCGTCCTCGTGGTTTAGTCAAATTGCAGATTTCGTCCGCATCGTTCAAAACTGACGAAAACTAACGCTTAGTTTCGGGGACCAAAATGACGAAACATGTTGTCAAATAAGGACTGTTTTTGCACTTAATGAACAGTACGGACGAAATCTGCAATTTGACTAAACCACGAGAACGATTTTTGCAATTTACTCTATTTCAAAAGAAAACTATTAATATACATCGAAAACCGGGTTGACCCGGGATGCTTCAAACCCGGCGGGTTGACCCGGTTTAATTTGACCCGTTTTCGACCAAATCCATCGGGTTGACTCGGTTTAAATCGACCCGTTTTTCGATCGGAACGGTTCAACCGGTTGAACCACCCGGGTCGAACCGGGTTTCAAAACACTATGTTTAATCCCCAAATCTTCAAGCTTTTATTATTTTTCGTTTATAACCCATAAAATTTTTTTTGTCATTAAGCGATCTGTCGCTATAAAATACCGTTGCTATGCACGAGTACTCGTCTAGTCTAATTTAAGGCTTAATACATTACTGATTTTTCATTGTATGCTTTTGGCCATCTTTACAAATAACATGCTTTTGCGGCCAGTAGTCCCATCTAGTTTTACTCTAAAACATGTACAAAGTCATGATCCAAAGTAATAAAATACTTGCAATTAATCTAATCCAAATCATTTTTGACATTGATATCGCCGTTCAAATCAAACATAAATTATTGTAACATTAGTTCTTTCTTCCACACAATGTTTTATTTGTTATATATCCTTTTGTTCTGTAATCCTTGGCCTAGCTTTAGAAAACCTAAAAAAACATAATGACAGATTGACAGCTAAATTTCTCGTTCGAGGATACCTAAACAAACTTTCCTCTAGAAATTGTAATATAAATACATGTAATAATCATTTTTACTCACAACTCACTCAAGTCATTCTCTTCCAATGGCCGCTTTCCATTTCCTGTTGTTACTACTAACTTTGGTTGTATTACAGCTCTCCGAAGCTAGTCATCCTAGTTTATTTTCTTCAAATGTCGATTTTCCACCAATGTTCAACGGCACGAAATGGGCTGTTCTTGTTGCTGGTTCAAGTGGATGGTATAATTATCGCCATCAGGTGTGTATCATCTCAAGTTTTCGGTTAATAGTACCCAACATGTGTGTATATACGAAATGGAATATATAGTTAACTCTAGCTATTTATAATAGAAGATACCGAAAGATGAATTTAATTAATCAAGTAACATATGGAATGACTTCTCTTAAGATTTATTAAAGAAAAAGAGAATAAATAATACCTAATCTCCTTTCAGGCTGATGTTTGTCACGCGTATCAACTACTGAAAAGGGGTGGGTTGAAAGATGAGAATATAATCGTGTTCATGTACGATGATATTCACTACAACATTCACTGGCTACCCCAGCGACATATGGGGACTTTCCCCAGCGACATGTCGCTGGGGAAAGGTATCCCCAGCGACATGTCGCTGGGGAATCCTAGCTGGGGAAGTCTCGTAAGGGATTGTATCCCCAGCGACAATCCCCGGCGACGACGTGGGTCCCACTCAAATTTCAGTCAAAGAAGCAGTGCCACTGTGGCCAAATTATCCCCAAAGCGACATGTCGCTGGGGAATAGTCGAATTAAGCAAAATAATTAAGACTCTTAATTATCGAGATTAACTATCCCCGGCGACATGTCGCTGGGGATACTATGGTTACTTGTTGACAAGTCAACGAGTTAGCCAACTATCCCCGGCGACATGTCGCTGGGGAAACTTCGGTTTCTCGTTGACTTGTCAACGCGTTAGTGTTATCCCCGGCGAATGTCGCGGGAAAGGTCTGCATTTTTTAATGCACCGGTGATCAAGGCCGGCGATTTCAGATTTTTTCCGAATTTTTCCGGAAAAAATCTACCAAATAAATCTGTACCAAAACCTGTATAGACTCGCCACAACTTGTACCAAAACACAAATACCATATAACGGATCAACGCAATACAAATAGATCACAACTTTTACATAAACACGACTCAAAAGTCAATATGTGCATTGATAGATAGGGAAACAAGTGTTTAAATGGCGCCAAGATGAACCTAATAATATATAACACAACTACCTAAAGTACCAATGTAGCATACTAATAATATATAACACAACTACCTAAAGCTAGTACCAATGTAACATACTAATAATATATAACACAACTACCTCTCGCCGTTGTTATCCTCATCACCGCCATTCTCCTCGCCATCACCACACCCACCACTCCCGCTAGCACCACCCGAGTCATACTCCCTAAACATATCCCACAGACTGCTGTCGCTTCTGAGGAGACTCATGATAAAGCCTACATCTTTGGTGACCGACGCCGGGGGCATACTTGGCCTGATGTGGCCCGTGATGGCAATACGTAACCCACACCGGGAATAAGCCCACGAAGCTTACCCCCTCTTGCCAACGCATTGATTTGATCCTCCGTGTATTGACCTGTAGCCTCAAGCTTTTTCATCTCATCCTATGTAGTGACAAAAACACAAGATAGTAAATATATTAGTCGGGTTGCTACATTATTTCTCGATAATTCATTAAAGTGTGTTTTGAAACAAAACTTACATATATCCGGCGGTCCTCATCGTTAAGGAATACCCCATCAACAGTATGTGTTCGCCAATAAGTGTCGATGAGTGACGGGTATTCCTGAGTCTCATGCCTGCACTGTACATACACACGCATATAAGATGAATAATTTTAAAAACGACAAATTACAACACACCAAAGCGTATAATCAGATATATATATATATATATATATATATATATATATATATATATATATATATATATATATATATATATATATATATATATATATATATATATAGATATGCATGTAAAATAATTATAATGTTTATTACCATATTATCTCGAAGGCGAGACAAATAACCGGGATCCCTGCTAGATATGACCTTGCTCTTTTGCCGGTTAAGCCGATTTGTAGCGGCTCGAGCAATGTTCTTGGGATCATTCCAAAACTTAATGTACTCATCCCAATCACCCGCTGTAATTTCCTCGGGACGTGCCCGCCTAATCGCCTCCACATCGTAATCCCCGGTGGTGGAGTCTACCTTCCAATGTTTGGCCTTGAAAGAAGCCTTGTTAGTATTGTAGGCTTTTGCAAAAGCGCAGTTTATGCCTTCGTAGATCTGGGGCCGCGAGGAGAGTCCATGCTGCCTTAGGTCAAACAGGGTCTGCAATCATATACAACAAAACGAAAATAGAGTTAGAGATATAATTTATATATTTATTTAAATTTGTTTATTTATTTATATGATATAAATAAATAAGCGAATTTAGATAAATATACACAATTAAATAAATGAACACGATAATGAAATAAACATAAAAGGATAACTGACCCCAATATCTGAAATGATTCCCGCCTTCTTCTCCTTCGGGACCTTCTCCCAAGAAGGGTAGTAAACGACACCTTCCTAACGACCTCCCCGATGTAGTTAGACCAATGAGCCGCATGGGGTAGAGAGGGTTTAAGGTGTGTTTGTCACCCACCTCAAAAGTGATCGACACGGGACCTTTTTCGTCTGCGATTGCCTTCAGCGAAAGGTTCCGGGTCTTGTCGTGGTATTCACTGCCCGCGCCTGCCGCCAAATTGGGCTTTCGTTTCCCTTTGCCTGCAAAATCAAGTTAGTGATAAAAGTCATAAATATGTATCAAATTTATGCTTGTATTACAATAATCCGGAAATTCTTACCTTTGTTAATGAAGCTTGCCAGCAAGCCGGTGGGTACGCGGTCCTGAGGGGAGGATCCTCCCCGCCACCGCTGGCACCGCCGGGACCGTGCGGTAACATCTGTCGACATCTGCACAAGTACAATTAGCATAAGATATAGAAATTCATGAACAAAATAATATAAGCATGCACACATCCAAATACATACACATCCAAATAAATATACATATTTAAACAATCCACAACAATTTCATTCATTCATTCAAATATATAAGTGTATTTTGCAAGTTACAACTCAAGATCAATCTTCTTCTTCACTAGAATAAACTTTCTCAACACCATCATCATCAACATTGATGAGGGCTTCAACATCAGAATCTGCTAAATCATGAGGAAGGGCGTCCTTCATCAAATAATATCATCGTCTTCGCCAGAACATCAATGATATCCGGCGGTGGTCAACCACCGTTGATTGACAATCTATATGCAAGGTCGCATTATCCAAGTCATTCAAACTAGTAGAAAGTGGGAGATCGGATGAGTTGTCGAAATGTATAATATCAGGGATCGCCCTCTACCACGATGACACCCCCCGGAAAACTTTTATGATTAACATGTTTGACGACCTTCCGGTGGGGTTTGGTCTTATCTTCAAGGTAGAAGACTTGTTTGACTTGTGTTGCGAGAATGTATTGGTCATCTTTAAATGCCTCGTGCCCGCATCGACGATTTGTGTCATGTTGTTTCTAAAGACAAGTTTTTGACTTTACGTCCTTTGTTGCTAGTGTCGAACCACTTAACTCGGAACAACGAATCGTGAACAACAAATACTTAAACTCGAGGATTTCTTGAAGTGACCATAATACATTTCTCCGTCACGCGGCGAACAAATGCCGCATTTTGAGTTGTGCGACGTTCATCACGGTTGTGCACGACATACCTCACACCGTTGACTACGCAAGAGTTTACTGAGATTGGAGTCCATGATGGTCCATTAGCCAAAGCGAATAACTCACTGGTTGTGCTAACCTCTGGGTCTTGGTCATTGTCTACGTGACGTTGACGGATCTATGAAGAAGACATGATTAGCTAGATAGAGAACACAAAATATGATATTGTTATTTTTACGCTAAGTAGACCAAATAAGTCTTAAGTTTACCTGCGACCCCAAACCAGGTCGGGGAATTCTTCTTGTATGTCTTTGTTAGGAAATAATCTGAAAAACGTTCATGGTATTAGAATAAGTCGTCCAAATGATAAGTTAAGAAAAAGAAGTTTCAAAATAAAAAACGCTGTACCTCTTGAACTGGGTCCGGTACGTGTCGATCTCGGGATCATTGTGAAGTACATACCATTTCACTTTTTTAAACTCTTGGGCATCAAACCCAATAAATGACCGTAAACCAATCGTTTTACATACCGATCGAAACACCAAACCGACACGTTGGGGAGGGGGTCCACATTACGGTCAGGACGATTAAATTTCGTGGTAACATCCCGAAAATAATGAGAACTGAATGTCAATGCTTCTTCAAGAACATAACCCTCCGCAATCGAACCTTCCAGCTTAGCTTTATTGCGAACATAACCTTTTAGCTTCTTCATGTATCTTTCAAATGGATACATCCACCGGGGGCGAATAGGCCCGCCTTCAAGAGCCTCTATAGGTAAATGGATAACCAAGTGAACCATAATGTCAAAGAAAGCAGGATGATATATGAGCTCAAGCTCGCACAGAATATCGACCACCTTGATCTGAGCTTTCAACATGTCATCCTCCATCAAAGTTGCAGAGCATATTTGCTTAAAAAAAGGAACACAACTCAATTAATGGTTTTGCAATCTTATCGGGCAAGTAATTTTGAAGTCCGTAAGGAAGTAAACGTTGCATCATTATATGACAGTCATGAGACTTCATGCCCGTTATATTGGTATCATTATCGGTCACTCTGTGCTTGAAGCATGATCCGAACCCATCCGTAGTTTAGATCCTTTGATGTACCGACAAAACTTTTTCGGTTCTCTCGGTGTGAAAGAATACGCAACTGAGGCTTCAAGCACTTCCCGCTTTTGGTTTGGCGAGCCACAAGCCACTTCGAATGCCCAACATTTGCAAGTCTTGTCTTGCCTTGACGGTGTCTTTAGATTTATCATTCATTAACAAAGTGTTCAAGATGGCCTCCAACACATTTTTTCGATATTCATGATGTCTAAATTGTGTCTTAGTGAAAGAAAACACCAATACTCAAGCTCGTAAAAATAGACCGCTTTAGTCCAGCTTATGCTCGACAAGAAGATTGCGTTTTATCTTCACACCTCCATAACTCGGATGTTT
Source organism: Chrysanthemum makinoi (assembly GCA_910596185.1). Lineage (NCBI taxonomy): Eukaryota > Viridiplantae > Streptophyta > Magnoliopsida > Asterales > Asteraceae > Chrysanthemum > Chrysanthemum makinoi. The sequence continues at coordinate 69,744,097 of OU343217.1, read as the reverse complement.
ACCCTTCACACGCGTTGGCAATCTATCAAGTTGAGCCAGGATTACATCCCGACCAAATTCTTCAGGAGGATCTGCGTTATCGGTTTGGCCATTGAATTCAAGTGAGCGTCTCCATTTATGGGGCTTCGTTAAGAATCTTCTGTGGCCAAAATAAGCTGTTTTGCTTAACACACGAACAGATGGAGTGTCTTTATTACATGTAGGGCATGCCTTGTAACCTTGCCCACTCCACCCAGACAAACTACTTCGAGAAGGAAAATCATTGATGGTCCATAAAACCATCGCTCTCATATTAAACTTCGCCCGAGGCAACGCCTATAGTCTCGATACCTTTCTTGTCCCATAAATCCTTCAAGTCCTCAATCAAAGGCCTCAAGTAAACATCAATGTCCTTGGGGATTTAGGACCAGGAATTAACAATGTTAGCATAAAAGAACTCTCTTTCATACATAACCACGGAGGCGTTGTATGTTGTCAATATCACGGCCACATGTCTTTGTAGGCCCGACTAAGGTTCCCAAATGGATTGAAACCATCAGCAGCCAACCCTAGTCGAACATTTCTTGGTTCTTTTGCAAAATCTGGATACTTTGTGTCAAATTTCTTCCATGCTCCACCATCAACCGGGTGTTGCATCTTACCGGACTCCGTACACTTTCCAGTAGCATGCCAAATCATATCCTTTGCAGTGTGACTAGACTTGTACAAACGTTGTAGTCTAGGAATGATCGGAAAGTAACGCAACACCTTCTTAGGAACTTTCTTCCCGGCGTGTTATGTCTTTCCATCTACTCAGATGACCGGACAAAATCCAAATCTTTGTTCTTGTCTCCCCGAAATAAGCAAAGAATCGTGTTCACAAGCATATATCGACTCGTACCCTAACCCAATCGTTTTAAATGTCTTCTTTATTGAATAGTATGATGGTGGGAGCTTGAATCCTTTACTGATGGGAAATACATTTTGTAAAACTCTAACATTTCATTAAATATAGAATCAGTCAATCTACCTTTAGCCTTAAAATAGGTAAACTTTGCCATAAAGTCTAATCGAGTCACATAGTCACAACCGGGTATGCTCCTCGTTTCGGCATATAACTCTTCAAATTCGTTACGTGTAGCTTGAGTCGGTTCGTTACTTGTCTCACCAATATCTCCTTGAGTTGGTTCATTGTGTTCATTATTCGGAGGAATATAGCTAAGATCATTAATTAACGTTGTCATGTCACTCATCGAGGTCTTGTGTTATCTATTACTGGCGGTGGCATAGGTGGAGTCGGTTCACCGTGTTCCACCCATATTTTATAACGTGGGTCCCACCCTTCTCTCATAATGTGGTTTGAAAGGTTTTTGATGTGTACCCATAATATATTTCGACAAGACTTGCATGGACATCTTATTCTCCAAGGCACTAGTCACTAACCACTTGCAATGATTGACGAATTTTTCAAGACCGAGAATAAATAATGGTTCATGACGCTGTAAAACTGTCCAAGTCTTATCATCGAATACCATAACTGCGTTTTAACGATACATTTAGTTATTATATGCAACTTAATTAAACACATTCAAACGAGGAATACCAGATGTTTTGTTCACCTAGTGCAACTATGGAAGGCAATCCTAACCAACTCTTTGAATAATTTGTCTCATATATGAATCATTATAACCGATTTACTATTTGAGAAAATTTCGGCAACATTTCCCCTCAACTCCCCAAATATGTGTTTAAAGACATATTCGTAGGAGTAAAGGAGAAACACTGTCGAAATCATCTCAAATAGTAAACCAATTATACGCATTCATATCCTAAATGAGACAAAACATTCAAAAAGCAGTCCCAAGCAGGGGACTTTCCGAAATTAATTTCTAATAAATTAATTTCGAACGGGTTTTCTATAGGATGATTAATTTTAGACGGGGATTTTCCAAAATTAATCACTAAAATCCTAAAACAACTAATTATTATAAACTATAAACGGCTCATATCAAAAAATAATAACTATAAACTAACAAAATAATATACACGAGCACATGTCAACAAATAATAACTATAAACTATAAACTAACAAAATTATTATAAACGGCTCAAGAGTTGAAAAAAGTGAAATGGTATGTATGTTGCTAAGAGTTTTAACATACATATCATTTCATTTTTTTAACATACATATCATTTCACTTTTTTAACATACATACCATTATTTTAACATACATACCATTTCACTTTTTTCACCAAATAATAACTATAAACTAACAAAATTTAAACAACTAATTATTATAATTATAAACGAGCACATTTCAAGGCAATTGAACTAATAATAACTATAAACTAACAAAATTTAAACAATAAACATTCCCCAGCGACATGAATAAACATTTCCCAGCGACATGTCACCCGGGATACCAAAAGGAGAAAAAAAATTATTACATACCTTGTCTAGCTAGCTCCTCGTCGCCTACTGCCAAAAAAAAAAAAACTTAACTTTTCTAATTAACAACTTACAACAATAATAATCTACAAAAATTATAACATACCTCGCTCTTGCTCCTCGTCGGTCCTCGTCGGCTACTGCCAAAAAAAAAAAAAAAAAAAAACTTTACTTTATCATCTAATTTACAACAACTTACAACAATAATAATCTCCAAAAATCATAATATAATTAACTAATTTAGTTGAATAATATTTAAAATTTGTAAAACAAACCGTGTAACGTGTGGTGGTGGTGATGGTGGATGCGGTGGTGGTGATGGTGGATGCGGTGGTGGTGATGGCTGATGATTGTTGATGATGTTTACTTCGTTTTTGTTGCAGAAATCGCCACAGGAGAAGAAGATAATGTTTTATTTCGGTATGTTATGATTACACATTAGACGTTCAACGGATGAGTCCGTATGTTAGGGTTACACATTAGACGTTCAACATCCGAGTCGGTATGTTATGGTTACACATTAGACGTTCAACGGATGAGTCGGTATGTTATGCTTACACATTAGACGTCAACCAATCAACGGAACGGATGAGTCAGTAAGTTAGGGTTACACATTAGACGTTCAACGGATGAGTCGGTATGTTATGGTTACACATTAGATGTTCAACGGATGAGTCGGTATGTTATGCTTACACATTAGACGCTTCAACGAATGAGTTATGGTTACGGTAACGGATGTTATGGTTACACATTAGACGCTTCAACGGATGAGTCAGGTATGTTAGGGTTACACATTAGAGGTTCAACGGATGAGTCGGTATGTTATGGTTACACATTAGACGTTCAACGGATGAGTCGGTATGTTATGGTTACACATTAGACGTTCAACGGATGAGTCGGTATGTTATGGTTACACATTAGACGTTCAACGGATGAGTCGGTATGTTATGGTTACACATTAGACGTTCAACGGATGAGTCGCTATGTTATGGTTACACATTAGACGTTCAACGGATGAGTCGGTATGTTATGGTTACACATTAGACGTTCAACGGATGAGTCGATATGTTATGGTTACACATTAGACGTTCAACGGATGAGTCGGTATGTTATGGTTACACATTAGACGTTCAACGGATGAGTCGGTATGTTATGCTTACACATTAGACGCGTCAACGAATGAATCGGTATGTTATGGTTACACATTAGACGTTCAGCGGATGAGTCGGTATGTTATGGTTACACATTAGACGTTCAACGGATGAGTCGGTATGTTATGGTTACACATTAGGCGTTCAACGGATGAGTCGGTATGTTATGGTTACACATTAGACGTTCAACGGATGAGTCAGTATGTTATGGTTACACATTAGACGTTCAACGGATGAGTCGGTATGTTATGGTTACACATTAGACGTTCAACGGATGAGTCGGTATGTTATGCTTACACATTAGACGTTCAACGAATGAGTCGGTATGTTATGGTTACACATTAGACGTTCAACGGATGAGCCGGTATGTTATGGTTACACATTAGACGTTCAACGGATGAGTCGGTATGTTATGGTTACACATTAGACGTTCAACGGATGAGTCGGTATGTTATGGTTACACATTAGACGTTCAACGGATGAGTCGGTATGTTATGGTTACACATTAGACGTTCAACGGATGAGTGGGTATGTTATGGTTACACATTAGACGCTCATGAGTCGGTATGTTATGGTTACACATTAGACGTTCAGCGAATGAGTCGGTATGTTATGGTTACACATTAGACGTTCAACGGATGAGTCGGTATGTTATGGTTACACATTAGACGTTCAACGGATGAGTCGGTATGTTATGGTTACACATTGGACGTTCAACGGATGAGTCAGTATGTTAGGGTTACACATTAGACGTTCAACGGATGAGTCGGTATGTTATGGTTACACATTAGACGTTCAACGGATGAGTCGGTATGTTATGGTTACACATTAGACGTTCAACGGATGAGTCGGTATGTTATGGTTACACATTAGACGTTCAACGGATGAGTGGGTATGTTATGGTTACACATTAGACGTTCAACGAATGAGTCGGTATGTTATGGTTACACATTAGACGTTCAACGGATGAGTCGGTATGTTATGGTTACACATTAGACGTTCAACGGATGAGTCGGTATGTTATGGTTACACATTAGACGTTCAACGGATGAGTCGGTATGTTATGGTTACACATTAGACCTTCAACGGATGAGTCGGTATGTTATGGTTACACATTAGACGTTCAACGGATGAGTCGGTATGTTATGGTTACACATTAGACGTTCAACGGATGAGTCGGTATGTTATGGTTACACATTAGACTTCAACGAATGAGTCGGTATGTTATGGTTACACATTAGACGTTCAACGGATGAGCCGGCATGCAAAATTACAATTTTTAATAAACAAAATTTCACATTAGACGTTCAACGGATGAGTCGGTATGTTATGGTTACACATTAGACGCGTTCAACGGATGAGTCATTATGTTATGGTTACACATTAGACGTTCAACGGATGAGTCGGTATGTTATGGTTACACATTAGACGTTCAACGGATGAGTCGGTATGTTATGGTTACACATTAGACGTTCAACGGATGAGTTGGTATGTTATGGTTACACATTAGACGTTCAACGGATGAGTCGGTATGTTAGGGTTACACATTAGGCGTTCAACGGATGAGTCGGTATGTTATGGTTACACATTAGACGTTCAACGGATGAGTCGGTATGTTATGGTTACATTAGACTTCAGCGGATGAGTCATATTAGGGTTACACATTAGATGTTCAACGGATGAGTCGGTATGTTATGGTTACACATTAGGCGTTCAACGGATGAGTGGGTATGTTATGGTTACACATTAGACGTTCAACGCATGAGTCGGTATGTTATGGTTACACATTAGACGTTCAACGGATGAGTCGGTATGTTATGGTTACACATTAGACGTTCAACGGATGAGTCGGTATGTTATGGTTACACATTAGACGCGTTCAGCGGATGAGTCGGTATGTTATGGTTACACATTAGGCGTTCAACGGATGAGTCGGTATGTTATGGTTACACATTAGACGTTCAACGGATGAGTCGGTATGTTATGGTTACACATTGGGCGTTCAACGGATGAGTCGGTATGTTATGGTTACACATTAGACGTTCAACGAATGAATCGGTATGTTATGGTTACACATTAGACGTTCAACGGATGAGTCGGTATGTTATGGTTACACATTAGACGCTCAACGGATGAGTCGATATGTTATGGTTACACATTAGACGCTCAACGGATGAGTCGGTATGTTATGGTTACACATTAGACGTTCAACGGATGAGTCGGTATGTTAGGGTTACACATTAGACGTTCAACGGATGAGTCGGTATGTTATGGTTACACATTAGACGTTCAACGGATGAGTCGGTATGTTATGGTTACACATTAGACGTTCAACGGATGAGTCGGTATGTTATGGTTACACATTAGACGTTCAACGGATGAGCCGGTATGTTATGGTTACACATTAGACGTTCAACGGATGAGTCGGTATGTTATGGTTACACATTGGACGCTTCAACGGATGAGTCATATGTTAGGGTTACACATTAGACATTCAACGGATGAGTCGGTATGTTATGGTTACACATTAGACGTTCAACGGATGAGTCGGTATGTTATGCTTACACATTAGACGCTCAACGGATGAGTCGGTATGTTATGCTTACACATTAGACGTTCAACGAATGAGTCGGTATGTTATGGTTACACATTAGACGTTCAACGGATGAGTCGGTATGTTATGGTTACACATTAGACGTTCAACGGATGAGTCGATATGTTATGGTTACACATTAGACGTTCAACGGATGAGTCGTATGTTAGGGTTAGACATTAGACGTTAAACGGATGAGTCGATATGTTATGGTTACACATTAGACGTTCAACGGATGAGTCGGTATGTTATGGTTACACATTAGACGTTCAACGGATGAGTCGGTATGTTATGGTTACACATTGGACGCTCAACGGATGAGTCGGTATGTTATGCTTACACATTAGACGTTCAACGAATGAATCGGTATGTTATGGTTACACATTAGACGTTCAACGGATTAGTCGGTATGTTATGGTTACACATTAGACGTTCAACGGATGAGTCGATATGTTATGGTTACACATTAGACGTTCAACGGATGAGTCGGTATGTTATGGTTACACATTAGACGTTCAACGGATGAGTCGGTATGTTAGGGTTACACATTAGACGCTCAACGGATGAGTCGGTATGTTATGGTTACACATTAGACGTTCAACGGATGAGTCGGTATGTTATGCTTACACATTAGACGTTCAACGGATGAGTCGGTATGTTATGGTTACACATTAGACGTTCAACGGATGAGTCGGTATGTTATGGTTCCACATTAGACGTTCAACGGATGAGCCGGCATGCTAAGGTACGAATTTTGTCATAAACAAGATTACACATTAGACGTTCAACGGATGAGTCGGTATGTTATGGTTACACATTAGACGTTCAACGGATGAGTCGGTATGTTATGGTTACACATTAGACGTTCAACGGATGAGTCGGTATGTTATGGTTACACATTAGACGCTCAACGGATGAGTCGATATGTTATGGTTACACATTAGACGCTCAACGGATGAGTCGGTATGTTATGGTTACACATTAGACGTTCAACGGATGAGTCGTATGTTATGGTTACACATTAGACGTTCAACGGATGAGGCGGTATGTTATGCTTACACATTAGACGTTCAACGAATGAGTCGGTATGTTATGGTTACACATTAGACGCTCAACGGATGAGTCGGTATGTTATGGTTACACATTAGACGTTCAACGGATGAGTCGGTATGTTATGGTTACACATTAGACGTTCAACGGATGAGTCGGTATGTTATGGTTACACATTAGACGTTCAACGCATGAGTCGGTATGTTATGGTTACACATTAGACGTTCAACGGATGAGTCGGTATGTTATGGTTACACATTAGACGTTCAACGGATGAGTCAAGATGTAAGGGTTACACATTAGACGTTCAACGGATGAGTCGATATGTTATGGTTACACATTAGACGCTCAACGGATGAGTCGGTATGTTATGGTTACACATTGGACGTTCAACGAATGAGTCGGTATGTTATGGTTACACATTAGACGTTCAACGGATGAGTCGATATGTTATGGTTACACATTAGACGTTCAACGGATGAGTCGGCATCCAAAATTACGAATTTTTTTAATAAACAAGAGAATCCCCGACGACATGTCGCCGGGGAAACTGTTTACGTCCACGCTAAGATAGATTAACACTAATTATGTATTTTTTAATAAACAAAAGAATCCCAGGCGAAATGTCGCCAAACCTAAGCGGAAAAATTTCCCGCCACGTTTAACCATGAAATATTCGGTCAAAATATTATCGTTGAATCCCGGCGACATGTCACGCCGGAAATTGAGTGAGATAATTTTGTGACTTTTCTACGAGAATTTGTGCCACGTAGGATATATTTTTGTCGTTTAGTGAGGATTCCCCAGCGACAAGTGTCGCCGGGGAAAACAGCGATGGGAAAGTGGTAAATGTGGTAGTGATTGCCAATAACCCAATGAATCCAAGGCCCGGTGTCATTATAAACAGTCCCAATGGCTCGGATGTATACGCTGGGGTGCCAAAGGTATGCTGTTTAAGAGCAATTAAAATAGAATACGGAAAGATAGAGCCGCAAAATGCTTTTTCAACAAGAGATCTGCCGTATTAAGTTTCTATGGCATATACTTTTCTTGTTAATTCATGGACATTTTTACTAAATGCGATAAGCAAATCTTTTTGATCTTGAAGATTTATATTTTGTTAGGATTACACGGGAGAATACGTGACAGCAGCCAATTTCTATGCTGTGCTTCTTGGCAATGCATCAGCCGTGACAGGAGGGAGTGGGAAAGTTTTATCTAGTGGACCTCTAGATAAGGTCTTTGTGTACTACACCGATCAAGGAGGCCCTGGAGTTCTTGGTACCTATTGTGCTACTAGTATTGTTCTTTTTTGTTGCAAAGTAATAATTTGTTACTAACATATATATTCTTGCGTTAATTGCCCTAGGGATGCCTGAATCGAGCCCGGGCCCTAGCATTTACGCCAATGATTTTATCAAAGTTTTGGAAACGAAGCATGCAATGGGTACCTATAGTGAGATGGTAATATAATATACATCTTGATCTTAAATTGTCGCTAATCATTGGTCATGAGAAATGAAAATAATCACTCGAATGATAACCGTAGGTTATATACGTAGAAGCCTGTGAAAGTGGAAGCATTTTTGAAGGTCTTATACCAGAAGATCTGAACATTTATGTGACAACTGCATCAAATGCCGTCGAGAGTAGCTGGGCCACATATTGTCCGGATATGACTCCTCCCCCTCCTCCAGAGTTCGACACTTGTTTAGGTGACTTGTACAGTATTTCATGGTTGGAAGACAGGTATTCTTTTCTCACATAGTAGATTTAGTGACTTTCTGTTGTTCATTGGTCATTAACTTACTTTGCAACTTCCATCGTTTAGTGACTCAGAAGATTTAAAGACCGAAACACTGGAACAGCAATACTTGAAGGTTGGAACTTTGGGCTTTTTTTGCTTTATTAAACTCAAGAGTCTGCAACCCAATTTTTATCTGGCGTTAAGTAAGATACAAGTATTCATTTCCTGTTTGCGACTGATCGAAAATCACTTAAAACATTTGTAGGTGAAGACGAGGACTTTAAACAACAATTCTTACGAAGGATCTCATGTGATGCAATATGGTACACAACGGATAAGCAATGAGACTGTTTCGGTTTATCAAGGTTCATTTACATGGAACTTCACATCCAATCCATTCCAATCTTCCGAATCCTCGGGTGTTATCAACCAAAGAGACGCAGATCTTTATTCAATGTGGCAGACGGTATGTACTTAAAGGAAAATACACGACACAAGAATAATGCATGTTCTTTTTAGTACTATCAAATTGATGTAATTTCATTCTCCGCAGTACAAGAAATCAACTGGAGAACCAGAAGAAATGAAGGAACTACTTAAGAAAATCAAGGAAATTACGGCACATAGGGCACATTTGGATAGCAGCGTTTCAATGATCGAAGGCCAGTTATTGGCAGACAGACTCATCGAAGTAAGAGGTGACAGAATGGCTCTCGTGGACGATTGGGACTGTCTTAAATCCATGGTGATTAAAAAACCTGATCTTTCTTGTTTATTACTTTAATATCACTTTTCTATGTTTTGTCATTCTGTATTAACTTCTCACATGTTTGATTGATTTAGGTTCGAACATATGAGACACATTGCGGATCATTGACTCAGTATGGCATGAAACATACACGATCATTTGCTAACGTATGCAACAGTGGTGTTAACAAGGAAAAAATGGATGAAGTTACAAAGACAGCATGTAGCTCGTATACCATGGGAAAATGGGATCCTGCAATTGTTGGTTATAGTGCATGATCAGGAAACTAATGCTATTTAGAATGAATGATATATTTTCAAATTTTGCTATATTTTCGTCTACAGTAATGGTAGCAATAAGTAGACAAAATATCCTATAATACGATGTTCATGTTCATCTCCTATCTATATTTGAAATGTTGTTTGTATCTTGAGAAAGCAATGAATTACTGACTATGTGGAATCATTTCTGTCTTTAGGTTTTTGTTTGACGGTTTGGTTATTTACTTATTTAATTGTGGTTAAAAGTTTAGACGTGGTTGAGGGTGCAGACATGCCTAAGCAAGTAATGTTTGTTACACTATGTAAATCATGTCGGGATTTGGAAGATGAATAGATGAACTTGTAGGATCAGATATACGACTTGATTTAGCCATTACAAGAATTAAGTAAAAGGCTCCATAAAAGTCATAAAATCAGTCGGTAAACTAAGGGCCTGATTGTTTAGTTTTTTTATTAAGTCCTGTTAAATTAAAGTGTCTGTCTAGATATATGCTATCTGTTTATAGATAAATAAATAGTTGTTTGTTTTGTGCGCTGAATAAAGTGTTTGAATTAGAGTAAGTTACTATTATACATTTTTATTTTAAATAAGTTAAAAAGTGAGTGGGTAAATATGTATAATTAGGATAAAAGGGATGGACTTAATTTGTAAACCCTTATCTCTCTGGCTTTTTCTAGAAGGTCACATGTTAGTTTTAAGCATTAAACAAACATCCATGTGGTGACCTAATTAACTTATATATTTTTCAATTAAGGCACATTAAGTTGTTCTTAAACGCTACCTAAGTGTTTATTAGTAACAGACAACTAGAATAACTAAAAATTATAAAACCAGTCACTATCCATGTTATTAAAATAGCGGACGAAAGCTAAAGATACGCAACATATTTATTCAAAACACACGATCTACGCAATATACTTTGAAAATTACCATTGTACGCAATATATTTTCAAATTTGGTACAATCTACGTAATATGACCCGGTACTAGTAGGTTTCCAGGTTTCCAAGTTTGAAAATTGACAGGAATGGTCCTTATGGTTTGAAAAAATTTGAAAATTTTTTTTCCATAAAAAAATTACCCTAAACCATAAACCGGAATTTTTTCGCAAATTTGAAAAAACAAATTTCCAAAAAAAAATTTTTTTGAAAAAAGATTTATTTTTTTATTTTTTTTAAATTGGCAAATATTTTTTTTCAAAAAAAAAAAAAAAACAAATTGGAATTTTATTTCCCAAATTGTTTTTTTCGAAATTCTTTTTACAAAAAGATTTTTTTTCGAAATTTGGACATATTGAAAAAAAAATTAAAAAAAAAAGTATTTCGACATATAGAAAAATTTTGAAAAAAAAAATTCAAAATAATTTTTTTGAATAATTTTTTTTAATTGAAAAAATTTGTATAAAAAAATTCATAAAAAAGTATTTTTTCAAATTAAAAAAAAAATTCAATTTTTTTTTCCAAATTTTTCAATATGTCGAAATACTCTTTTTGTTCCAAATTCTTTTAAAAAAAATAAAAAAGTATTTGTGATTTTTTTTGAATTTTTTTTCCCAATTTTTTTTGTTCAAAATTTTTTTGGATTTTTTTTTTTCAAATTTGCAAAAAAATTCCAATTTTTTTTGGAATTTTTTTTTCAATTTTTTTAAACTATAAGGACCATTATTGTAACTTTTATAAGTGAAAAAAAGTCAAGGGGTGACCGATGAAAGATAACGCAAGCCACAGGGACCATTCCTGTCAATTTTTAAACTTGGAAACCTGGTAACCTACTAGTACCCGGTCATAATACGTAGGTTGTACCAAATTTGAAAATATATTGCGTACAATGGTAATTTTCAAAGTATATTGTAGATTGTGTGTTTTGAATAAATATGTTTCGTATCTTTAGCTTTCACACTAAAATAGCTTCCAAGAGTCGGTAATTAGGAAATCTGTTAGTAACACTATGGTGACACAAGAAGTGTGTGAGATTAGTTTTAAAGAGCAACATTTTAAATAAGGGCAAAAGGCACCAGAATGTAACATACTTGTCATTTTAATCTTTACATGTATCGAAAAAAAAATTACATTTATGTGTCTTAAAGTTTGTTTTTTTTTAACATTTTTTGTGTACTCATGATATTCTTTGACCATTTTACCCTTTAGGGTAAATTACATAAATGGTCCCTGTTTTGGCAAGTATTGCATCAACAGTCCCGAAAATTTTAAAGTTCCACCAATAGGTAATGGCTGTTTTTCACACGTTTTCATCCGTTTTTTGCCGTTTGCGTCCGTTTTTATATGTTTTCGTTTGTTTTTATATGTTTTGTAGGTTCGTTTCTAAGGTTGATTTGGTAAATCGGGAGGTCTAGGAAGATGAAAGAACATCTTCATCTTGTTAGAGAGAGAATGGAGAATACTAGGTGTTTTATTATTGGAAAATGAAAAGTTACACTAAAAGTCTCACCCCTCCATGGAAGTATGGAGGGGTATTTATAGCCTACCACATACATCTATTACAATATGACATAATAAGTCCATGTGTTTTGGCTAACTAGGATAGATAATGTAATCCCGTAAATGTCGTTCCATTTATGTGTTAGGAGCGATTCCATAATCTTCCCTCAATGGGACGACATAAGGGATTACTTACAACATTTCCTGCAAGTATAAAAAACAAATAAAGAAAGGTCTTCATAAGCTCTTCAAATGCTGAGGATGATGAAAGTTTACGCTATTTGTCTTCTTCTTGTACCTCGACTTGAGAACCGTTTTTCTTCACTTGTAGGCAAATGATGTAATATGCATGAATTGGATTAACTTCCCCCCAAATCATGCTGCATGTCTTTAGCAGCTTCTCCGTACACTTCTTTTTGGCGAAGTTTCTGAATCAGCTTCCCCCCAAACAGACAACCGTCTTCAGCAGATTCGAAACTTTGATGTAGTAAACATTTCTTCTAACTTTTGAAGTTTTCAGTACGCAGCGGAATTTGTAGATGAGCAGTAAACCACACAAGGTAAATCTGTCTTATTGCAGAAAATCCGTTCGGGGGTAACATGCAAGAAATCAACAACATCTTCTCACGTATGTAGACGCTTCACACCAAACAAACCACGAAAGACGAAATGAAGCAACTTCCCCCTGAATGTTGCGGTCTATCGGAATAATAATCACTTGTGAATATGCAGTTACTCGATAAAATGACCGTGTGTGAGGCATCATAACATCCTATTTAGGTAATGATAACATCAAATAGTCCTGAATATTAAGTGTCAATTTTCCCCGTGAACGCTCGTTATTTATATCATTTATATGGATTTACGCTTGCTTTCCATTGTTTTACACTTTCAGGTAAATTACGAGCATTGGAGCTAAACAGACGCGGAAATGGAAACGTTACTAAAGATTTATCACAGTATGCTTATTTTGAAGAAGTTACGGCGTAACTTATCTCTCACATTACGCCGTAACTATTGCGTGACCCAGAAGTCCAACTTATCAAGAGGTTACGGCGTAACTCCTCCCAAAGGTTACGACGCAACTCCATTAGGTCAAAAGAGGTTCCACGCCGCTGATACTTACGCCGTAACTACTGCATCACTTACGACGTAACTGTGTTTATTGAAGACTACGGCGTAACCACTTATAAGGTTACGCCGTAACTAGCGGATCTAGTGCATTTACGGAGAAATAGAAGGTTACGGCGTAACTCATCTTTTGGTTACTGCCGTAACCCGACAGGCCTATAAATACCCTATGAATTCCAGCATTTCAAAGCATCCCATTCCACACACAACACTCTGAGAACGTGGGAAAAGCTCAAGGGAGGTCTAGGGAAGCATACGGAGCTGTTTCCAAGGGAGAAGTCACACCATTACGATAAGCTTTAGAGTTTATTATTTCTTTTACTTTCAATTCATGTATTTCGTACCTTTGAATATTGAATTGATGTGCATGATTAATATGAGCGGCTAAGCACCCTTTGGTGCTAGCCTAGTTATGATTCCTTAATTGTTTTGTTTACGTTTACCTTTACTTCCGTATAATTATTTCTAAGTGTATGCATGCATAGTTCTTTGGTAGTCACCCCTGGTTCGGTAGTTTTGAATGGCGATAGAGGCCAATTGCCTAGGAGATATGACCAACTTACCCTAGATGAGCGGACTGAGACGGGAAGGGTAAGATATGACCAACTGACGACCTTTCTACTTGTGCGATTTGACCAACTGATCACCTATTGTTTGGATGAACTTAAGAATTGGGGGGGTGTTGTGTCTAAGTTCCTAACGGCCGGGCACTCACTATTTAGAATCTAGCATGTAGCGGTACTTAATGACTCGGCTTAGGGGACCAGGGACAACAGGACTTATGACGGTGCTTTGATTTCTCCTGTGGTGGCATCTTTGTGATAGGTTAGGGCGAATTGACCAAATCTTTGTCCTCTCAATTTGACCCCACGGTAATTGGAAGTAGGTCGACGTAGACATAACTAGTTAGGAGGATTAACTAGGTTAGCACCACTATTCCTCTATTGATTTCCATTCTACCATTTATTTCCTTTTATATTCTGCATTAGTAGTTTAATTAATTAAAACCCTATCAAACCATTAATATTCTGTGACAATTAGACTTAGTAATTATCCGACACACATAACTCTTGGGACGACCTCGACTTTACCATTTACTACACTACACACGACCGGGTACACTGCCCGTTAGTACATTAGGGTAGACCATAGGTATAGCGAGACACTATAAATATTAAGACCTGGTCAGTAAAACCTGCATCAGGTAACTTCACACAAGATAACCCGTGAAATTTGACACGATAATACTGAGTTAAGACGTTTGGACCACAGATCGTCTCAATTTCTTCCCCCTAATTGAAGAAATTCATGAAGGGAAACGGGTTTTTGAAAAAAAATCAAAGGAGTTAAGGCGACCAACACTCTTTTCCCCCCGATGTTTTCAATGAATCAGAATCATACACCACGTATGTTGATGATGAATTGGAGACAGTGAAACCATGTATGTCCATTTAATCGAACAAGTGTGAAGTACCATAAATATCTCGTGAGAATCAACTGCTGATAAAACTTCTCTACTCGTTAATACTCTTCTTAGCTAACTCTTTACTGACCCCATTATCATTCTGACGGCTTTTTGTAGTGACTACTGATGGAGAAAAACCCAATATGAGGAACTTGAGACTGAAGTAAAATAACCCGAACTTGTGACTTAAACTTCCACTATTTTCAGACGAAGAACCCTTTTCCTTACCGGGTTGATTAACCGGATCGAAAAGGGGTAAACTTAATGTTTCTCGAATTATCCACAGCTTTTTGTGAGACTTGAGCACAACAACGTAACTCTTTAAAAGTGATAGTTATACGCTGTGAGCACAACAACGTAACTCCTTACATCAGGTATAACTAGACAACTCAAGTCTTTTTCATTCGAAACGGTCAAAGCTCGAACAAGGATCTAGAAGAATCTTGCATCCAACCAACCCCGATATCTTCAAGACACTAAGTACACGCACCCGTGAAATCCTACTTCAACCTCAAATAAATAATAGTGAATTCACGCCATAATCACATCTTGCGTTTACATGCTCAAAACTAGCCTTCATTAATGGTTTGAAATGAACTTTGATAATGGTTTCCCGATCTTGTCAAAAATGTATCCCCGTGAAAAATGATCACTTTGATATTTCGAACCCCAGTTATAACCATTTACCAAATTATTTAACCAAAAATTTAGCCACAACTTACGACTAAAAAAATTTCAGCTCAAAATGTAGGCATGATAAAATTTTTGGCTAAACAATACCGATAACAATTGATAGACTTGTAACTTGATCATGCCTATTCACGATCCAATCAATAGCCCATCACACATAGGCCCAAGATGAATTTAGTATAAGTACATGCTCGGTCCAACCAGCCTATTTGTGATTCCGGTCCAAACACGAATACCAAATCAAATTAGAGATAACATCCGGCCCATATCGAATTTCAATCTAAAGCCCGATCCAAAAAATAATCCTAACCCTAAAGTTACGGGTATTAAAAGGCTCCAACTAATCTCCATTTAACCCTAATATCTTTTGACATAGCAGACAAATGGAAATTGACCTCTCTTCACATGAAACCCTAACCAACATATCACAAACCCTAATACATCATCCGCCCCCAACTCACTTTTGTCTCCCGTTTTTGTCAATCACACCACGCAACCACTAACACGATCCTTGTTAATATTATGAACAATGATTAACAATGCGTCACGAAGATCATGAATCGTTCATAGGTAGGTAAATAATTGTTTAATGTTTTGAGCACCTTGGAACGAAACAAAGTAAGATAATAACATACTTGTTATTACTCTTTCTTTCTATTCGAAAACAAATCAATTAAATTTCCATCACAGATCTATGATGATTTAAATTTTGTTAGATAGATCTTTTAAAGGTCTTGACATATCTAGAAATTAACTTCTGAGATCATTTTATTTCCTTATCTTCGGATCTATGATGAGGGTTTATCGTATGGGTGTAGACCTTAAAGGTCTTGATGACACTTGAATACCACGATGAAACAAATCTGATATCAATTGATGTCATTTTCGTTTTGGTTTGAATTTGGATCTATGATGTGATAGTCTCTAATACGTTTTATTTACTTTTATAAAAAGAAAACAAATCATTTATAACGATTACGATTAGAGAACAAAACTGAGATCTTGATTTATTTATTTATTTTATTCATTTTTTTTGAATCCGAGTCTTGAGGGACATATTGTGATTGAGATGGTGTAGGTTGATATGGGTTGCGAGGGTTTCAGATTCTGGATTTGTTTCTCGTACCAGTCTCATATTGATATCAATCTCAGTTAGACTTTGGATTCTGTTATGGATAAGGACTCATGATGCTTAAGCGAACTGAAGTCAAATCAAAGGAGTATTGGTATAATATTGTGGTCGAGTCTTGGTATAATATTGTGGTCGAGTCTTGTTAGTTTCTTCTTCCTTCATTTCTTTTGGTATAAACTTTGTGCGTAAAGATAGTTACGCGTAAACAAGGTTACGCGTAAACAAGGTTTAGGCGTAAACATTTCTTACTCGTAAGCCCTTATGCGTAAAGCAATACGCGTAAGGTCTTACTCGTAAGGTAAACCTTACGCGTAAGAAATCTTACTCATAAGGAAAAACTTACGCGTAAGCTTACTCGTAAGCTGAGTTTCTTACGAGTAACTTTCCAAGTTACTCGCAAACAGACTGTAGATGACCCCTTAGGCGTAAAAAGAGGGTTTTAACCCTTGTTGACTTTTTCCGGCGATGTTTTCCGACCATAGGTTTCGTCCAGCATCATAAACCCAGAAAAAATGACTTAAAGAATTCAACCTTTTGACCCATTATGACCATGATATGACCAGATGACCACAATACTTTCAACAGATGGTACAAAAGTCAGGAAAGTTGTTTTTGTTGCTGTTTGGACAAAATAATGACACAATACAATAATATTGCAAGCTTTTGACTGAATTGACCATAAGATACATTTTAGAAACTTGTAAAAATCTGTTAAACATAAAAAATATGTGAAAAGTTGATAACTTTGTTAAAAAGCATATTTTTAAAACAAGATTTTGTCAAGAAAAACATCACCAAAATCAACCAATGATAACAAGCCGACCTTTCTCTTGATACCAATTATAGGATCGTTTCTAAGGTTGATTTGGTAAATCGGGAGGTCTAGGAAGATGAAAGAACAGCTTCATCTTATTAGAGAGAGAAAGTAGAGAGAGAAGGGATAATACTAGGTGTTTTATTATTGGAAAATGAAAAGTTACACTAAGAGTCTCACCCCTCCATGGAAGTATGGAGGGGTATTTATAGCCTAGCACATACATCTATTACAATATGACATAATAAGTCCATGTATTTTGGCTAACTAGGATAGATAATGTAATCCCGTAAATGTCCTTCCATTTCTGTGTTAGGAGTGATTCCAACATGTTTTCGTCCATTTTAAACGTTTTCTTCCAGTGACTAAAAACTCCTTTCCTGTGGCTTGGAGAATCTTATTCACTTTTGTGATTTAGGTTCTCGGTGGGAACTACTCATTGACTGAACAGGTTAATTCTGTTCAACTGATGATGGCTTACAGTCTCATCACTAAGATTGAGGTCGTCATAGGCGAGATCATTTTACAGTGATCTTGTAACCAGGATATAGATTAAAACTAGGGTAACACATGTATATTACCCTAGGTTTATTTCTTGTGCCTTTGAAAGGTTACTGGGCTCCGACTATTCTCAGGATGTATCTCTTGGGGTTTTACTTGCCATCCTGAGCTCAACAAATTTTAGAAAGGACCCAACCCAAGTCTC
This sequence comes from Chrysanthemum makinoi, assembly GCA_910596185.1. Classification (NCBI taxonomy): domain Eukaryota; kingdom Viridiplantae; phylum Streptophyta; class Magnoliopsida; order Asterales; family Asteraceae; genus Chrysanthemum; species Chrysanthemum makinoi. The sequence continues at coordinate 69,725,723 of OU343217.1, read as the reverse complement.
TGACATTGAATTGACGACTCACGTAATTTCTATAAACAATCATAGGGATTTAGTGTCTCCACCTCTTCCTTCTAAAAAGAAGAAAAGTAGGAAGTCTCAGACTGTGACTCCAACCTTACCCAAGTCAAAGGGCACTGAGGCTTCAGAAGCACCACCTCAAAAGAGGAAAAAAGACTCGTCTACCAGACCACCCAAGGGAGACCAAGTTCCACCACCCCCTCAGGCAACGAAGGGCACTGAAAAATCACAATCAGTGTCCTTGGCCTCCACTACTACTCCTCAAGATCCAGAGGGAAACAAACAACGCGCTGGTAGAGGAGCGCCTTCCACGCCTGATGAGGACATTCGCACATTAGAGCTTTTGTCTGAGGACACAAAATCTGATCCCAAATACTCAAAGGGAAACATACAACCCACTGATAGGGATTTAACTTCCACGGTTCCTAAGGATGATACTGGGAAATTCCCACTAGTGTCTGAAGGACCACTTGGGGATAAAGACTCAGTGGAACATAAACCACCCGCTGATATGGAACCAATAACCCCCACTAAAGCTGATCAATCAGGGTCTGGTGCTAAGTACCAGGTGAAAGAGACCCACTCCACTAGATTGAGGTACCGGACCCTGAACAGAAATGAAGGCAAGCCTTTTTATGAAGGGGAGCTGGATAACCCTGTTTTGCAGCTCAACACTTTAGCAGATGTTCAGTCTTTTCTCCTATCTGAAGATGAACTTGTTGAAAGTGATGAAGAAGTCTTTGCTGAAGGTGAAGATCTGGACACTAATACTCATAAAACTGAACAAGAGCATCTGTCTTTACCACCACAAACTTTAAAGCCTGAAGACTCTCCTGTTCATGAGGGTGATTCTTCTAACTTAGCAACTTCTTCATGTCCAGAAATTTTGAAGAAGTATGAAAAAATTCTCCCACTCACTGATAGGAAACTTGTCAAGTTCCTATGCAAAGCCAACACTCGCCTCTTCAGTGAGCTTACCAAGGAACAATGGGATCAGAACACTGAGGCAGCTACTTGCTATGCTGACCTCTGGGCCTCTGTTGAAGAATATCATGATGCCCATGTTGATCACCGCAAAACTGTTGAATACTCCCTGAATACTTTGGATCAACACTTAGCTGGTTTTCTTGACTCTCTTAAAAGGCTTCATTAGGGCATTGCAACAATTCAAGAAGCTGTGAAAGATGATCCTGCACTGACCATGAAAGTTCTTGAGGCTTCTGAGGCATACATCCAAAACTCAACTAGCCTCACTGAGCTTCTCAAAATGATAAACACCCTTGATATTCAAGGTCTTCACTCCTCTGTCACTGACATCCAGTTCAGGCTCACTACTCAAGGAAAGAATCTAGCAGTCTAGGCTAAATCAACAAACTCCTTGGCCTAGAATCTTGGGTTAAGGATGAATGCTTTGGTGAACTCTCAGGCCTCCATCTGCTCAGACTTCTCAGTTCTCAGGAAGGACACTTCAGACATCAAGTCCATGATGTCTGAAATTTATCAGGCATTTAAGGGTCAATCCACCACCTCCACCTTAGTGCCAGAGCCAACTCTTGCTCTCACTGAAGTTCCAGCAACAGTTGGGGGGGGAAGGGGAGAAAGGCAATGAAATACCAACTCCTTCTCATACTGAGGAAGAGAATGAATAGCCAAAATGAAACTGTGTCCATCTCATCCTTCAAGCTAGAGCCTGAACAAGAGATCCCCGAACAACCAACTGTCTCCAAGAGGAAAGGCAAATGGATTGCAACCACTTCAGAGCCTGCACAACCTAAACTTGTTAAAGATTCATCTATTGTCTGCTAGGACCCTAATGCACCTATTAGGGTGCCTTATGAAATCAATGGATCTTCTTCTAACAAACGACGAAATCAATGCTCATTTGGAGAAAGAGGAGGAACTAAAAAGGGAGCTGAAGAAGAAAGGAGACTGGCTTTAATAAAGACTGAAGTGATCAAGATTGTTCAGGAAGATGCTGTGACGCTTGGAATTGACCCAAAGAAGGTCACCACTGACAATTTCTTAGTCAATTTCTTAAAAGCTCAGGATGAAGAATTAGAGGCTCTCAAGAAACAACATTCAGAGAAGGTCAAAAGAATGGCTGATCTGAGGAAGGAAATGATTGAGCAGTACAACTGGACTATGACACATAAATTAAATCCTGAACCCATCACAGATGAAGATTCAACCAAAGACCAAGCTTGCAATTCTCTAGGTCTACAGGGGGAGTGACTAAAGGGAATTTGAAGTACATGATCCATTCAAGTTCTTTGACTTTGGGATCACTGAGCTAGATGAATTGGGTCCAATTACTGAGAAGAAAAGGAACATCATTGTCAATGAATTGATGACATCACTGACCAACAGGTACGCAAGACTGAAGAAAATTCCTGAAGATCTTGGAATTCAGTCAACCCTTCCTACTCCTTCTCAACAATCTCAAGCTCAATCTTCAGGGAGAAAGAGGAAACATATTAAATCTGACCCTGAAATCAAGGTGCATGGACTTGATTGCAATAGTGTCCTTCCTAAAGGAGTTCCATTTGTCAAAAACATGGTCATAGAAGAACCTGAGTATGGATTATTCTTCATCGATGCTTATGGGAATCCAGCTTTCCAAAGATGGAGTGACATTGACCTTGTAGGGATTGGTGCCTTAGTTAGATATCTGGGAATGGCATCAAATGTCAAGACCAATGAGAATGAAAAGTTCTGCTTGGGCCTGAGGAAAAAGATTGTTGATCACCTTGATCAAGAAAAGCTTATATCTAAGAGAGTGAAGCTTGAAGCCTTAGGATACTATTTGGACTGAGAATGGTGTACACACTAGCTTTTTAGCAATGTTTAGGACTGATGTAATCTATGACTAAAGAATGTTTTATGTTGAATCAGTGTTCTTTACATGCTTTCTTGTATCATCAGTGTAAGAAAGAAGACATTTGCTCACTTACACTGATCATAAACACTTATGCAATATTTATATCCAAATAGGGGGAGACTGTTGGGTCCACTCAGTACCCAAGCATCCTTAAACTAGGATTTGAATAGAAAATAACCTAAGTGTTAAATATTTATGAACATCTACTAAGTCACTGAATGAACAATCACTCAGTGAGTCATCTTCAGGAAGCTCAGAACAAGTCTAAGAGAAAGACTTTCCATTCAGTGAGGCGGGACTCAGTGAATGATACTTGAGCCAAAAAAGAATATGATGGGTTCAACGAGTGATGACAATAACTCACTGAGCCCAAAGTCTCCTCAATAACTATGAAGAATGAAGACTTAAAGACTGAAGACCAAGAGCCTGAAAGCTAAGACTGAAGTAAAGGCAAGACAATGCGGGATAAGTTTGAAACGAATAAGGGGGAGTCCTTATCAAGCAAAGGTCAAACTTTACCTGAAAGGCTAAAGACCAAGAGCAGTTTCGTCACTGCTACTCAGAAAGCACCATTGTCCTATACCCAAAGTAGTCATTGTAACATAGACAAAATACGCAGGTATTTTCTCCAAACTAGGTTAGGTCATCTTTGTCTTTTTCAATAATGGTTGTAAATCATTTTGTATAAATATGACCATAAGTAGGAGTAGAAAGGTTGACAAGTTTGAGCACTTAATGCGTTGACATTCACAAACACCTTTCTCTCATCCAAATACACCTAAGTCCCTAAGAATAGCTCAGTTGGTTTAACATAGTTGTACTTAAGATTAGCTTAAGTTTAGTTAGGAGAATTACCAAACTTGTCATTCAATCCCAAGTGTTGTTTCGCAAACACTTGGGGTATAATTCTTTGTTAATTGCAAATAGAATTAAATGTTGAAAACCTGCATCTTTTACTTTACATTTATCTTTTAATAAAGTATTTTTCATTACATTGCTAAGTCATGGAGCTTGGATAGATTAACTTTGTAGTTAATTCTAACCAAGTTAACGGGAACAACACTTAGTAAGCAACTCTTCCACGATATATCCTAGTAGTTGATCGGCAATGTTATTGAAAAGTACACAATTGATTTCCTCATGGTCTTGTGTACCTATGGTTATCACTAACTTGTATTTATAAATAAGAAGAACATGAATAAGAAGTACATAAACCACATTGTTCATCGTAATATAAATAACTTACCATTGACATGGATTTGTAACATTTTTTACATTCTTTACAGTAATACTGAACATCTGCCCTCTCGACTTTGTGATAGCACGTGGTACATTGTATGAATTTCCAATTGTTAAGCAAGTCAATTCCAATGACCATTGAGGTGATAATGAACTCTGTTCCCTGTTAACATGCAACCGATAATAGTAACACGTTAATATATTAGAATACATTTTGTAGGTCCAAAAGTTTATAGATCTAAGTAGCCTTGAATGACTAATAGTAATCTTGAATAAATCCAAATTACTATATGAAGAACTCTTAGCAAAAGCTTAATATGTTAATGCGGAATCTTAACACACAAAGTATGAAGAACACAAAATAACTAACTTCGTAGTTTCTATTAACTTGCTCAAAGGCTAATGCTTACAACTCGTACTTTAACCTAAACACCTTAGGGATCCTTTTATACACCAAGGAAACCCTAATTGACTAACAAACTTGTAGAAGGGTAAAGATATCTTCTCCTAAGATATCTCTACTCATGCATATCTATTCCTAATATAACTCTAACAAACTATTCTGTTTTGGACATAAACAGACTTAACTAACGACTATTTGTTCTGCCAGACTTAACATCTTTAGTACTGGCAGAATTAACTACCAACAGACTTAATTCTGGTATACTAAGCTTAATTACTAAAACTACCAGAATTAACTCTAATACTTAAATATGTTTTACAATTTATAATTCCAAACAATCCTCCCCTAACTTTATATTAACTTATGAACTTCAAGTTCTTTTAAACTCCTGAGGATCTTGGAATTATCTTTAAGCTGCATCCTTGAGATTGTCTTCATTATGTGTTCTGTGCAACATCATATCAGCAAACATTTAGCACTCTATGGTCTTTTCAGCAACTGTGACTATCTGTACATCAAAACATGAAAGTTTCATACTATTCTCATCACTTACAGGTGTGTTAACTCCTATGAGAGGTGAATCATAGAAAATTTAATGGATTTGATGTCTCTTTACCAATTAGCCATCACTATTGGAGTAGCCAATGTTTTGGTGTATAAGACCATGGTACATTGAGAACCATCTGATTTTTAGCAAACCATCAGCTATCAACAGATTTGATTAGTCTTTACCAAAAGCTGTACCCTTTTGGACTAGTCATGGTTTTCCACAGCCTTTACCACAAGCCATGATCTTGTGGGCTAGCCAACTCTTCATCCACACAGATATGGTGAGTTGAGCACCATACAATTTTTGGCAAATTTTCAGCCATAAACGGATTTGAGATATCTTTACCAGAGCCGTTTGCTCATGGATTAGTCAGTTCTTGTGTGGGTTAGACATGGTGAACTGATAACCATTTGTTGTGACAGTACAAAGTACTTTCACCAAGTGAAACCCCTCAAAATCCATTTATATAATACACAACAACATCTTAAAATTCTTTCAAACAAATTACCTTATTCTTCTCCTTTTGGCTGCTGTTTCTTCTTCAATCTGATTACATATTCTGGCTAACAATTGATCACATATCCTTTGGATGAGTTTTCAGCAGCCACATATTCTTTTTCATACTGAAGCTTTGAGAGTATCATTACATGAAGCACCTCAGCACACAATGGATACTCCACTTCTGCCAACATGAACAGATCAACTCCACTTTTTGTGGACAAGTGATGAACATCACACATATCATAAAATTTCCATGACACACATGAATCTTGACATGGAAAATTCCAATATACATCTGTAGGATCAGGTTTATATAATCTTTGAAGTTCTACATAAAGTTCTGGCTCTTTTACATCTGAATTTTTAGTAACCTTGAGCTTCTGTTGAACCAGACTCCACAAAGTGTCCAACTGTAGGACCTTACTTTTATCAACCTTATCACAAACCCAACACAAATACAAGTTTAACCACGTGAAACCAAACACAAGTTATGCGTAAATAAAGAAGGAAAGATTAAGATGTTGGTGACTTGAATGATATGTTATGCGTATGTATGTGAAGAGATAAAGATAAACAACAACATGTATATTGCAAAAGAAAAAACACACACACACACACTTTCAAGCACACCCCTCAAATGACATACTTGAGGGGTATATATAGTACAAGTAACTTAAAACCCTAAAAGGCTTTGCTTGGGCTTTTCGTGGGTTGGACATGGATTGGGCTTTGGATACTTAAGCTTCAAACGGCTAGCATAATCATAACGCCTAGCCATTTAGCTTAGTCCAATCCACGAGCCCGTTGACTATTCTATCACGATATCTAACACACGTTACAAAGTTCCTAAATGTGAATGACCATCACTTCTAATATAAACTATTAAGGCTAACAATCTCCCCCTAAGGGGTGGTCATTCAAATGATGCTCCACTTGATTAGGTCTTTACTTTTCTTGAGCTCGAACTTTGTGCGTAGATATAGAATAGTCTTGATTCTTTGTTCCTTCATGCTTTGTGATCAGATAATGTGATTTTCTGCCGTTGTCAACTTCGTTGGTTAGGTGTCTCCACGTCTTTCTCCAGCATGCTCACACTTCTATTTGACTTTTGGTTACCAATGATGTAGTTCTCGAGTCTTTAAACTTTGTGTAGCCTTTGATTGTGATGAGAACTTTCATGTGTCGTTGGTATGAGCATGTGGCGAGTCTGCACGATCCATCCGCTCCAGAGCTTCCATAAGAAGAAAACATAAAAAAGTTAGTAATAAGCGGATTCCGGCACTTACAAGTTTGAATTTCGAGGGTGTTAACAGCATAGTGTGAAAACACGTCTCTTATTCTCACAGAGGCCGTTCCTGAACTGGAGTCCCACAAGTGAGATAACGCGATATACCAAAGTACATCTACTCAGGATGAGTCGTGAGGTACACGAAGTATCACCTCACGAATGTAGACCGTTTGAGACACACTAAGCGTAATCCACGGGGAGTTACCGAAGTGACCTGCTGTCAGGGCTGCTTGATGTTGACCCTGGCAGGAGTTTCCATTCAATCACTGAAGATCACAATTGTGAAACTTCTCATAAATGTTCTGTCAGATTGCTAAGATCTGCGTAGGACTCTAGAATATATCACTTGTGTCCTTATTGATGAACAACAAGCGATGAAATGTCATGTGTTCCTATGAGATCTTTTGATGAATCTCGTGGCTCTAGACTCAATTAGTGCATATTGGTTTTCTGGCGGAGACTAGGGAGAAAGGGTCTCCTTCTTCAATATCAACAATCTCTAAGAGAAAGTCGATAGATTATGTAGGGTTCCCAGTGAGAATGAAACAAATCCTTTTAAGAGGAATTGAGTGGCTAGAAGGTTTAGTGCAGTGCGTCACTGGGTCCATGACGTCTTTGTCTTCAATACCGGCGTCATCTAGTGACAACCAGTAGAGATGAATTGAACCGGTTTCGCCTAAGGTTGAATATTGAGGGCTATTTCTTTTCACCCTTTTTCATTACATTTCTTTTTAATTCTTCAACCCCTTCTTTCTCCTTTCTCACATTACTCCTTTTTTCAATCATACCTAAGGACTTCTAATACTAAACTATTGGTGATGTCCTTGGGTAGATCCCTCCGGCTCTGGCGGATCATAGGACGAATTTCCTATCCTTAGTCACCTTATAACTCCATGACTGTCCCATGTTGCCATAAAACCTTTTCTTGAAAATCTCTCATAGTGTTTATGATAGAAAACATGTTTGAGACACTCCGAGAGTTTTATATTTTCAGAAACACTCCCCCTTCACATGTGCTTATAAGTTTTGACAAAAATCTGCACATAGAGGGTAGAGTTTGCACTTTTTGAATTGATCGACTTATGATAGACAATTCCCCACGTGACACGGTTACGTTGCTTAGTTAAAGAGTTCCATTGTCAGTTTTTAGGTGACAACTAGCTCTAATAACTAACTTGAAGTTGTAAACACTCCTTGAAAAGGAGGTTAGACCCATGAAGGTGCATATATATCACAAGATTCTCGAGATGGTACATTTACTGACTTAGATTCCCGTCAATTCATTGGTTCCGTCTGAGTCGAGCTCATTGTGAGATTCAAACACCGATCATTAAACATTTTTTATCACATTTTAATCACGTCTCCTCCCCCTCAAAAATAGCATATTCGTGATATTTTTGATATCAACTGATTAAACAACATTTTAGAATCTTTTGGGGAGACAAACGGATTTGATTTAAGCATGAATATGGAACATTTTAGTTTTATACTCCCCCTTTAATAAAGCATAATCAATTAAAGGGTTTTAGAGGAGTTATCTTGAGCACAAAGTATTTTGAAAGATTTTGAAAAATCTTTTGAACAATCTTGAAAAGGTGCTCAAGATGATGATGATTTCTCACCATTTTAAATGTAGTGCACTGAAGCGTACACTTGATTTTTCTATAAAAGCACGAGTTTTGATTTGAAAAATAATCAAAAGTCATCATTTTAGTCGGGTTTCGTCTTGAAGTATACGAAAGACATTATTTGAAGAAATTTTGAGAGACGACATGTTTTAGAAAACAAATAAATAACTCTCGCTCAAGCATCTGTACATCCCCGTATCATTGTTGAATGACATTTCTAGAAACGTCTGAGAATATCGATTATACAAGAGACATATCGTGAGAAGAATATTTTTGGATTTTTGATTTTATATTGTTTTTGTATTTTTGAAAATTTTATATTTTTATATTTTGCTTTTGTTGGTTTTCAAATTTTGTATTTTGTTTTCAAAAATATTTACAGCGAAGCTTGTTGGAAAATCATTTTCAAGAAGATTCGAGAAGACGTTCTAACTCCTCAGGGGTTAGGCTTCGCATTCCAAGTCGTCGAACTAAATCGTCAAACCTTTCTTTTGGAAGGGCTTTAGTAAATAGATCGGCGAGTTGGTAATCTGTCTTCACGAAGAATAATTCAACAGTACCATTTTCGACGTACTCTTTGATGAAGTGATAGCGGACACGGATATGCTTAGTCTTTGAGTGATGAACAGGATTGCATGATATGGCTATGGCACTTTTCGAGTCACAATACATAGGTATTTTATCGAAAGTAAAGCCATAATCGTTGAGTTGTGTTTTCATCCATAGAACTTGAGCACAACACGCAGATAGAGACACATACTCAGCTTCAGCAGTTGATAGTGCAGTGCAATCTTGTTTCTTTGAAGACCAGCTTACTAACTTTTCACCCAAAAATTGTGCTCCTCCGGATGTACTTTTTGCTGTAACTTGATCACTGCGTGGTCGCATCTGAAAAGGCAATAAGATCAAATCCGGATTCCTTTGAATACCAAAGTCCCATGTGAATGGATGTCTTGGTACCGAAGATCCGTTTAACCTCTTTAAGGTGCAGTTCGGTAGGCTTTGCCTAAAACCGTGCTAATAAGCAAACAGCAAAATGAATATCTGGTCGACTAGCAGTAAGGTACATGAGAGAACCAATCATGCTCGATATTTCTTGGATCAATAGGTTTCCCAAACAAATCGGCTCCAATTTTTGGTGAAGTTACCATTGGTGTTCGACGAATCACAATTATCCTTACCATGATTTTTCAAAATCTCAGTTGTGTATTTAGCTTGATTTATAAAAATTCCACGAGGGGAGTGATGTATTTGTAAACCAAGAAAGAATTTTAGTTCCCCATCATGGACATTTCAAATTTACTTTTCATGAGATTTTCAAAATGTTTTGAAAGATTCGGATTAGTGGACCCAAAGATGATGTCGTCCACGTAAATCTGAACAATCAAAATGTCGTTTTGCATTTTTGTGTAAACAAGGTAGGATCAACTGTTCCTTTGGTGAAATTGTTTAGGATAAGGAAAGAGGACAGTTCGTCATACCACGCTCTCGAGCTTGTTTCAATCCATAGATTGCCTTTTTGAGTTTGTAGACGTAGTCGGGATGATTCATGTCTATGAAGCCTTCTGGCTGACTCACGTACACTTCTTCTTTGAGAGTTCCATTCAAGAACGCGGTCTTAATGTCCATCTGATAAACCGTGATGTTTTTGTGAGCGGCGTAGGCTAAGAAAATCCTGATTGCTTCTAGTCTAGCTACCGGCGCGAATGACTCTTCAAAGTCTATCCCTTCCTCTTGTCTGTATCCTTTGGCCACAAGACGAGCTTTTTGCGAATAACAGTCATCTCTTCATCCCGTTTGTTCTTCCATAACCATTTAAGATCAATGACGAGAACGTCAATGGGTCTTGGAACCATTTACCAAGATTCATGTAGACGGTATTGGAGAAGTTCCTCTTGCATTGCTTCTATCCATGCGGGATCTGCCATTGCCTCGCGAATGTTCTTTGGCTCTATATTGCTAATTGAGCAAAGGTAAATGCATAAGTCGCAATCGGTGGCAAGTTGGCGTCTCGTCTGAATTGGCCTTGAAGGTTCACCAATAACTTGTTCAATCGGATGGTCTTTAGTCCACTTCAGAGTAGAAGGATACCGTTGGTTAAACTATGTGAGTTAGATGGTTCTCTTAAGCTTGAAGAAGATTCAGCTGATTCCGTAGCAAACGGGTTTTCAAATAAGTCTTCATCTAACGTTGCATCGTTCTGGTTTTGCTCATCAACTGCTGGTAGAATGGGTGCAATAACTGTAGTAGATGTAGATGATGTAGACGGAATTGGTGCATTGGTTTCGACCGTTGTAGATGCATCTTATGTTGGTGGTGGAGGATGATTTTGAGCGGGTGCAGCGGAATGATGGTTTGATGCATTTGTCGAAGTTCCACCATAGTATTCATCGAACATTAACTCAAAGAAATTCTCCCATTCTTGTTCTTTAGGATTGTCAATCGAAGTTGATTGAGCTCTTTGAGGTACGAGTCTTGAACTGATGTGTCCAGAAGTCTGTCGGTTTAGTGCGGGTTCTAGAGCGAGTCTCTCGGAAGCCATATGTGAAAGTTCGTCAAACTTCACATTCATCGTCTCCATGATCCTCCTAGTTCTCCTATTATACACCCTGAATGCCCTCGAGTTATCTGAATATCCAATGAAGATTCCAATATCACCTTTAGTTTTCAATTTTCCAAGATCTTCTCTGTCATTAGTAGGATAGCACAAAGCGCCAAACACGTGAAAGTAAGAGATATCTGGTTTTCTGTTGTTCACAAGCTCATATGGGGTTTTATTGAATCTTGGATGGATGAGAGATCGGTTCTGAGTGAAACAAGCAGTGGCAACAACATCAGCCCATAGAAATAACGGTGCACTAGAATAAATTAGCATTGTGCGAGCAGCTTCCACAAGAGTTCTATTTCTTCTTTCAACTACCCCATTTTGCTGTGGAGTTCTAACAAGCGATGTCGATGTGTGATTCCAACATCTTCAAAATAAGCTCTTAACTCCTGATTAGTGAATTCTGTGCCGTTCTCTGTTCTTACAACCCTTACTGGAGTTTGAAGAAGTACTTGAATTCGTTTGAGAAAGGTGATGATGATGCTTGGTGCTTCTTCTTTTGATCTCAGAAACTTAACCCATGTATATCTTGAATAATCATCGACAATGAAAAGAATATACTTTTTCCCATTAATGCTTTCAACTCTCATTGGGCCACATAAGTCCATGTGCAACATATGCAACTTTGCTTCGGAACTAGGTACGGTTTTGGGTTTATATGATGCTCTTTTGCTTTTTCCTTGTTCGCATGATGGACATAAGTGATCCTTGGTGTATTTGAACTTTTGAAGTCCGTTGACGATGTTGTCTTTGGCAATTTTGTTGATGGTGTCGAAATTGAGATGGGATAACCATCGTACCACAACCGGACTGTGTTCCAGATGCTCGTGTCATGAGACATATTGGTGATGAAGAGGCCATTTGATTGATGTCGATAGCATACAAGTTTGTATCACGATTCAGTTAAGAGATCAGTTCCATCCAAGTTTCTAACGAAGCAAGCATTTCTCCTAAATGCAACCTCTAAATGCATCCACAGAACTGCCCGACTAAAAACAAATTGTGTCCCAACCCTTCAACATAGTAAACCCTAGTGATCAAATAATTTCCAAAAGGTAGATCTCCATAACCCATGATAGCTGCTACATGATCATTTCCAAAGCGTACGGTTCCCATGAATTTCGAAGAAATTGATCAAGACTTGATTCGGTCATGTGCTTGGAGCAACCCGAGTCGACGATCCAAAGACATATTTCGATAACACGCCAATAATGAGAAGAAGAAGATTTCGGAAACCGTTTTGATTTTGGTTCCTTTGGGTTAGAGGTAAAATCCGGATCACACTCAAAGAAGTTCTCTACTGGGAGAGTAGGCTCATTACTCATTCTACCATTCGGGAGTGTGAAAGTTCTACCCGTAGGTTTCCAAATGTCATCCCTATAGTAAACACTATGTTTCCTATCAGTAGTGTAAAGCCTAAGTCTTGCAACTAGTCTTCCTACTTGTTTAGCGTAAGATCTTTTAGGAACATTCTTCTGAACAGGCTTAACAATCTCATTATTAGAAACACAATCATCATGAACATTAGATAAAGATTTCTTGCAAGTTAAACAAACAGATTCAACGGATTCATTAAACTTAGCAGATTTCATAGGTTCATTACATTCAGATGAAATGTCTTTCTTATTCAAAAACGGTAAATTCCTAGGGTGTTCTTCTACTTTCTTCTCTTTATTCAAGCTACTACTTCTAGAGGCATGCGAGACTCTATTGTTCCTTGTATTGCTCTTAGGCTTTAGTCTGCTGCTCCTAGAGGTGCTTTCTAGTCTTGTAGAAGATAAGGCACACGCATTAGGATTCACATTTGTAGCAAGGGAGGTGGTTTCAGCTTTCCTAGTCTCTTTAGAGTGCTTTTCTAAACTTATGTCGTTTGTTCCATATGTTTTAGATGTGGAGGCAGACGCATTAGTGGTACTCATCTTAAAAAGGCCAGGTGCTAAAACTTTTGGTTTCGCGATAACCGCTTTTCCTTTATCAACATTTTGTTTAGGTAGTGCGGTGGAGTGGCTGGTTTTGATGAAACATTTTTCTCATTGACTTTTGGAGGAGGCATAGAAACAGACATTTTTGGTTTGGAAACAGGTTTGGGAACATTTGCTTTCTCCGATCAATGGTTTTTAATCACAGTATCCACTGCCTTTCCTTTTTGACTTTCCAGTTGAGCCCTCAAAAGATCATTTTTCTCTTTCATGTCATTGTAGGCACGCTCATACGACAATTTGTCATATTTGCATTCCTCAGTTTTTCGATCAAGTTGTTTAAAATATGACACATTTTCTTTTTCAAGCTTTTCAAGAGCTTTTTCATATTTTGAAACAATTTCGGAGGTCTCAGACTGGAGTCTTTCATGATCTTCAACAGAATATGTTTGTAAAATAATGGACATAATATCGGTAGTCATAACATCTTCGAAGAGAGAATCATTCAAAATTTCCAAAACTTTGATGTGTTCAACACTTTCATTAGCTTGCTTTACCAGGGATTTATGGTCCTTGAAAAAGTCAGTTGTTTCTTTCAAAAATGTTTGTTCAAAATGAATTACCCTTGCACTAATGGCATTCAGCTGAGGGGCAATTTGAGTTTCAAAAAACTTTCTCTGTTCAATATCAAAACTAGAGAACCAGTTATTAGGTGTAATATTGGTTTTAGTTTTAACAGTTTCTTGAAGATCCGAAATTCTCGTTTTCACATTGTCTAAAATACTTCTCGCATCACTTGAGTTAAAAGGATTGTTTGAAGACATTTGTTCAATGTTCGAAAGAGATTTTGAGACAACGACTGGTTTTGAAACAGATTTTGAAGCAGGAGTTGACTCTTTGTTTGAAACATTTTGTGTGATGGAGAACTTTGACTTTTCTTTTTGATTGACAAAAGTAATTCCGTTAATTTTGTTCCATTTGTTATAATCAATTGGTTTGATTTCCGGATGTTTTTGTTTCATTCTTGATCTACTCTCCTCAGATAGTTCCAACGTTTCATGAGAATCATGCACAATTATGGGTTCATGCAAAACATTTCCATTGTTTAACACATTCTGAGATTTCTGAGCTTTCTTGAGGAACGAAGAAGGGTCGTTACCAAGTGCCATTCTATTATTAGTATGAAAACGCGGATTTACTTGATTAGAAAGCATCTTGATTGTTTGAGCAGAATGACCCGTTTTAAGAAGCAAATTTTCCAAAGTTTGGATTTTTTTCATTTTTATCAAGAATTTCATCAAGAAGAGAATCTTCTTGTTTTGAAAAATCAGTAATCAACTGCTTCTTCTCTTTTTCAAGATTAGAAAACATGTCTTTTTGTTTGGAAAGTTGGTTATTTAAATCAGAAATTTCCTTGTTTAAAGATTTAATTTTCAAGTTCAAATTCACATCAAGTGTGTTGTACTTGATTTGCAATAGTTGTTCTTTAGAAACCAAATTTCGATAACCAATTTCTAATTCTGATTCTTTGTTTTTCGGAAATTCAAAGGCTTTTGCGTTCTCCTTGTAACTCTCAAGCTCAGCGGTCAATTTGGCATTCGCGGCATTAACATCGCGATTGACCTTTTTAACTTTCTCAATTTCAATGCCACAGTTGTTGATTAATGATTCAAAATAAGCACGAGTTTCCTCATCAGTCTCAGTATTTTGTGCCACACAGCCTCCACTAGGATCCACATCGGAGTCTGAGTTAGTATTGCTACAACTTCGGATTGTCGGTATGTATCATAAGTAGATGCTGATGTCACAGAATTTTGTTCGTCATGAGTAAACACATCAAATATGACATTGTTATAGCATGGATCAGTGATTGGTACCTCGGATCTGCGTTGGCGTCATAGACGGAGGTGCGTCGAGAATCGATTATCGTACTTAGTCTCCTGAAGATTTGCCATGAAGATGCGGTTTGCATTGAGTTCCTCGAGGTCTTCCAAATCATCCATAATAGCCATGAAGTCATGTTCCTCAGCATTCAATTGAAGTCCAGATTGTTCCTTTTGTACCAACAGAATAGCTTTCTGAAGATACGCAAGATCCTTCTTTTTCGGCTTAGTTGGACAATTCCTTGCCATGTGACCCAACCCTTGACAGTTATAACACTTAACGATTACCCGATTCACATTTCCATAATTCCCAACTCTTGGAGCTGCAACATTCCCATTCGATTACCCACTTTGTTCTATTCCCAACATTCGACCCATTTGATTACCACGATTTGGAACCGCTGATTACCCATGCGAAATCCAGTAGCATATCTCTGCTGATTCCCAATAACTCCACCCATTTGTCCTTGATTACCCATGTTTACACCCGGTACGTGCAATTTGCTGTTGTGAGTGTTTGATAAAATCCTTTGGTTGTTGTTAGTTGGTGTGGAATAGCGACCTCTGAATGCTTTACCCAAGAATACAAATGCTTGTGACAAAGCTTCTTCGGGTTCCATTTCAAGATCAGGTGATTCCTTGTTCTTGGTAATGTTGTTGTTCAGGTGGATAGTTTTGTTGTTGAGGGATGTATTGCTGCAAGTTGTTGTTAGTGGAAGATGATGAAGCTTGTTGTTGTGTATTCACTGAAGTTTGAGTCTTTGCAATGAGTGCCAATGGATCATGATTCTTTGCTAATCTTTCTTGCATGACTTCATTCACTTCATTTTGGTTTTGTTTCAGAAAATCGTTGAGTTGATCAAAGTTCACTTGATGTAAGTCTTTTGTTTGGTTGACAATAGTGACATATCGTCCCCATTCTCACGGTAGATTGTTTAGGAACTTGATGTTGCTCACGATAGTTACGGGTGTCAACTTGTTTATGATCAGCTCATTCATTAAAGTACAAAACCTTCCATAGTAGGATTCAATGGATTCTCTCCTGGAGTAGATGTAAACTTCTCCCATGCAGTTAGCAACTTGTTCTCGGTGTCTTGTTGACCGATTTCTGTTCCATGACAAATTCGTCTAACACGTTCCCACATATCGAAAGCAGTTTCAAAACTGTCTACAGCAGCAAAGATGTCTCTTGGTAAACCCAGTTGTATAATATGAATTGCCATGTCATCGCTTCGACTTGTTTCGATCCTCTTGAGTATTGATGTCTTTTTGAAGACGAAAAAATGGTGGGGCGGGAGGTGTTGCATCGGCATTTCCAGGGTCTTGGACTTGTCGAGGTATGAAGGGTCCATTCTGAATGGATTTGATCATCAATTTTCCATTAGGTTTTGTCTTGATGTAACGAAGCATTCGACTTGTCCATTGAAGATAACCACCTTTTTCCAACATAGGAGGGCGGTTTTCGGCACCGGCTGCATGAATATCTTGTTGAGTTGCCATTGATGAAGGTATGATTTGATAAAGTTGATGTAGGATCGATTCAACGATAGAGGAGTTGAGGTTGATGAAGATTAAGCTCAGTTGAGGTGTTTTAGAAAGTTGTACTCGTAACCTTGGTTCTAAAAATTTTTAAGCCCAAAATTTGAAATTCACTATAAAAATCAATTTTAAGGTCGTATGAAAATTTGAGTTATGACAATTTTGGCCAAATTTGACGAAAAATTTGAATTTAGGCCCAAAAATTTGAATTTTTGACCAAAATTTACAGATTAAACCAAAATTTGAATTTCGCGTAAAAATTGAATGTTTAGTCTCCTCAAAAATTTAAATTTTACTCAAGTTTTCCCGCCAAAAGAGCTTAGGTAGAAGCGAGGATTCTGAGTAGGCGAGGCTTGGTAGAGATTGTGCTTATCGTAGGATCTTATCGTGTCGGCTTAGGCGTAGGAATCCTTATCGTGCTTGATTATCTAGCAGCGTAACCTTAAGCTTATGCGTAGACAAAAGTTACTCGTAAACCTTACAGCGTAATTGTGAAGTTATCGTAGAGTTACTCGTAAGCTTTTAGCTTATGCGTAAACTATGGTTAAGAACCAAAAATCCTTTACACTGTCACGGCGTAAGGGATATCCACAAGTCGAAGTGTTCCACACACTTATCCAAGTGAGGGAAGCGAGTAACGTTATAGCTCTTCGAAGATTCTTCACCAAAATGTTATGCGTAGAAAACTAGGGTTTTGACTTTTTGACTTCTACGTGTAAGAAATTTCCAACGATTCAAATGATTTCTTTTGTACAGATAGCCTTAAAAACACTCGAATAACCCAAAAATGTTGACCTTTTTCACCCAAAGTGCTTAGAAAAGTTACGAGTAGAAATGACCACCTAAAAACCACGAGTTTAAAAATGATGTAAAACGTGTAAAGCTTCAAACTTTTCCAAAAACTAGACTCCTTAACACTATAATAACCTCAAACCATAAGAATCTTGAAGATTAAAGTGCAAAAAGTAAAGTTTTAAGCGTAACCACTTTTGAATACCGAGAGCTTACGCGTATACCACAAACCACAAAAAAACTTCAACCAACCACTCCTAAACCATTGTTAGGCGATTGATACCAATTGTAGGACCTTACTTTTATCAACCTTATCACAAACCCAACACAAATACAAGTTTAACCACGTGAAACCAAACACAAGTTATGCGTAAATAAAGAAGGAAAGATTAAGATGTTGGTGACTTGAATGATATGTTATGCGTATGTATGTGAAGAGATAAAGATAAACAACAAGTTGTATATTGCAAAAGAAAAAACACACACACACACACACACTTTCAAGCACACCCCTCAAATGACATACTTGAGGGGTATATATAGTACAAGTAACTTAAAACCCTAAAAGGCTTTGCTTGGGCTTTTCGTGGGTTGGACATGGATTGGGCTTTGGATACTTAAGCTTCAAACGGCTAGCATAATCATAACGCCTAGCCATTTAGCTTAGTCCAATCCACGAGCCCGTTGACTATTCTATCACGATATCTAACACACGTTACAAAGTTCCTAAATGTGAATGACCATCACTTCTAATATAAACTATTAAGGCTAACACCAACTCTTGTCGATTATAAGATTTTATCAGATCTTCAAGTTGATTGTGAACAACGAACTTTCCACTGTATCTGATTACCTTCCAAGCTTTTCCAAATTTATCCCTATAAATCTCCCATTCGACTATTGGATCAAGATTCTTAACCATCACTTTCTTTAGATGTAACTCTGCTTTCCTCCTCTGTTTGGAAGATTTTTCAAGAGGAGGAAGATTATTCCTGAGAAACTTGAGATTGAGCCGATTTATCAAACATACCCTGCCTGGCCTGTAAGTTCTGGATATCTTATTTCAATTGATTCACTTTAGCTCCAAAAATCTATTTTGTCGAAGCAAGATCTTGTTCCTAGACTGAAACTCTAGAAGAAAAAGTAGCACATAACGCCAAGACATCATGAATATGCACACCACCCTTAGTACATCTTGCTGCAGAAACCATGAAGATACAAAGAATATAGATGATCACGACTGACTCTATTTTGAAACCCGTATAAGAAAACAGAGTCATAAGGGGTATAAATACTGGTAGGATTTTAATTATCTTTGGAAAGAGAATAAGTTTAAAGTATAGAAAGATAATCATCACCCCATAAAATATGGTAACAGATTTAACCACCAGAACTAAGAGCCAGACTTAACCATTAAGCTACCAGCATTAACTACAACCCATCAGCAGGAATGGCAGTCACAGAGTTGGAATGAAAGTTATTTGACAGAGCAAGTTCTCTTTAAAATATCTTCTTATGGTCAACCCTCTTCAGTAAAATATCTTCAATATTTACTCCTCCACCAACTAAAAAGTCACTTGCATTAATTTTTCGGGTGGAAACATTAGGGTTGACTTGGCCTATAAAAGGGGTTTCGAATCACAAACCAAACTCATCACACACCCTTCAATTTCTCAATTGCCTACGAACCCTTCATCAACAGTAAGAACACAATGAGTAAGCCTGACATCATTGAGATTTCTTCCGATTCATCAGCCAATTCATCATCCACCAACGAATAGAAGAAGTACTTTCCTCCTCACCACAACACTTTAACATGGATGAACCTAAATCCAAAACCAAAAGCTGGGGGTGTTTCTTTTGATGAACTGCCTACACCCCCACCATATGTGGATGACTCAAGTTGTGACTATGAGTTGAGGTCCATGCCCAGCTATGTCTCCTTCTATGAAGATACTGATGATGAGCAAATAGCAGTGACATCCAAGGCTTTAGTGGTGGCAAGCTCTGCTCAAAGGCCAACTTACTCCAACCCAAAACCAGGGAAAAGAGAATAAGTTCTTGGCCTTGCTAATCGTCGTGCTTGGGAGGAGATTGGGAAAAAGGGAAGCAGATCATGCCTGACTTCAATGGAAAGGGTAAGAGGGCCATGGGATAGTTGGTTTAGGTGTTTGTTTGTTGTCTTTTGTTGTTCTGATGTGATGAAACCCTCTTTTGTAATGTTGTATCTGTGAATGCAACCTTTCTTAATGAATAAAATTGCACGCTTCTTCTTTTCATTAATTTGTTACTGATTGTTTGTGTTTGACTTTAATATCTGCAAAAAAATGTTAGTGGACAAAGAATACACAATATACAAAATTATACAAAAATGTAATAGAAATGTACCACACTAAGCCTCCCCTTAGGCTTATTCCTCCCCTCAAACAGAACAGTCAGGGATTGATCATCCCAATATGGACTAATAAGTATTGAAACCTAGGGCCATCAATAAAGATTTTTGTGTTCATAAAATTGAACCCATAGTCTAGTAGTTGATTCTGTATCCAGAGTACCTGACCACAACAACTAGCAGCAGCAACATACTCTGCTTCAGTAGAAGATGTAGCCACAATGGTCTGCTTCTTGCATTGCCAAGAAATCAATCTCCTACCTAGAAACTGACAACTACCAACAGTAGACTTTCTATCAAGATAGCTTCTATACCTCCCATATATTTGATAGATATTGCATTTCCCTGAAAAATTAGTCTAAAACCAAGAGAAGTACAATATGCAGGTCTAAAAAGCAGAATGAACTCAAAACCTGTAGGATATTGGATTTCACATACACATCAAACCATAACACAAAGTAGGCATATAAGTGGAATTCTAGAGAGAGAAAGTTAGAGGTTTAGGGAACTTTAGTGAGAGAAAGAAAATTCTTATTATGAGCTCCAACTCTCTACCTTGGAAGGTAGACAGTATTTATAGTCTTACAATAAAAGCCACACATCGTGGATCGGGCATCAGTGATGGGTAAAGACCGTCCGTCCTCCACGGTGTTACTAAACTAAATACTACTTAACATAAAGTAACTATGACTACGAGCTTTCTAACGATTACATATACTTGAGGTGACTGACTCTTTAATACCTGGAATTTCTAATTCCTAACAATCTCCCCCTAAAGGAGGTCACCTCAAACATATACTAAAATGACATTGAATACAATCAGATATTACATTAACAATTGATCTTGCATTCTTGATGTAGTACTTTGCTCGAAGCTTCGTAGTCATTGATTCCACTCATTGCATGTTTGGTTAATCCAAGTGGAGGTCTTTTCTTGATCCATTGATAATAATGTTGAGCCGACTTTTGAGATCATCGGCTAATAGAAAATCTACGATACATCCATTGTGGTGTTGGTATTATGTGATGTTGTGACTTTGGACCGACATGCTCATTCGGATCATGATATCTTCTCATCGAGTAGCGGAAGCTTTCGTTGATTCATGATATTGGCGGCAGTAGCGAAGCATGGAGTTAGTATATCAGAGTCATTGATGCACCAATCATGATTTCTTTCGATATGAATGTGTTGTGTGAGCATGCGGCTATGGATTGACCGCTCCATTACGATCACCAAGCGTCGGGTGTACATGCATAAGACAGTTAGCAATAAAGCGCACGAAAGTGTCTTTGAACACTTTCGATGAATTGAGGTACCGGCCCACGGTTCCCGTTGATCGGTACAAATCGCACGTGATCGGTATAATTCGAAGAATTTCCTTGACAGGGGTTTTCGCATTTGTACTCTAGTTCTCAAACGAGCGTCTCAAAGAAGACAACAGCGAATGAGTGAACGCGAATTTAAGTCCGATTGATGAAAAGAGATTTGAAAAACAATCATGAATTGCTCAATAGAAATTGTTTTTGCAATATAACGAAGGTTTTAATGAAAATCAATTATCAATCATAAAACACCTTTTGATTTGAAAAATTAGTACGATCGACGTGCTAATGAAAAGAGTTTTAAAGCACAAAGACAAGGTTTTCAAAGGTATCCGTCAATCCATAACTTTGAACCGGGATTGATTCAAAAGATTGAATCGCCCCATTGTTTCTGTTCGGTTGTCACATGGTTGATCTGTATAATAGATCTCACATGCCACCTACCAGGAGCTTGTTAGATGTTGGCTCGAGAAGGCTTTCCATCTTCACAGTGAATATGTAAACACATCACTTTCGGATGTTACGGCAATACCACAAGGATAATGCGTAGGACTCAGGATATAATTTCTCTTTCCACATTGTGTGAAGCAGAGAGTCTTCATTGAAATTGTCCTAATGAGATTTATTGATGATCTCGTGGCTCTAGACTCAATTTGTGCATATTTGGATCCTATATAGGAGACTAGGGAGAGGGTCTCCTTCTTCAATATCAACAATCTCTAAGAGAAAGTCGATAGATAATGTAGGTTCCCGGTGAGAATGAAACAAGCCCTTTTAAGAGGAACTTGAGTAGGTTTGGGAAGTTTAGTGCGGTCGTCCTTTGGGTCCATGACGTCTTGTCTTCAATACCGGAGTTACCTAAGTAACCACCATTAGCATATGTATTGAACCGGTTTACGCCCTAAGGTTGAATTATTGGAGGGCTATTTGTTTTCACCCCTTTTCACATTCAATTCTTTTTCATTCTTCAACCCCTTGATTGCTTACGAGACTTCATAACTAGAACCTTGTTGGGTTTATTCCGATTACTAGCTCGTCTCAGTCCGCACTCTTTCCATATCTCACTTTTCTCCTTTTTCATCATACCTAAGGACTCTACACTATCTAGTGGATTGTCCCTGGGTAGATCCCTCCGATTCTGGCGGGATCATGGGAACCAATACCTAACCTTATCATCCTTATATCACCATACATAAAGTAAAGTTGGTCGGTCTATTTGGTATTGTTCATCGGCCATAGGAACCAATTGAAAACCATTTGAAAATCAATCCGGATACTTGTGATATATTATCAAAGCATTTTGTACCTGAATTGTTTTGATATTTTTAGAAGAAGAACTCCCCCTCAACATGTGAATCAAGTATTTGAAATAGTTTTCCACGCGGAGGCAAGAGAAAGAATTAACTTCTTTGATTACCATTTTCTAAAAATATCAACATCACTTCCCTAATCGAATCAAGTAGATAAAGCATTTTGGGGAAGGATGAGGTTTTCATGATTTTGCTCCCCCTCAATATGTGCCTCGAGATTTGAAAAGAGTTTTGCACATACTAGAGGAACACGCATTGAGATAAGTGATCACGTTTCAAATCATAGGTTTAAGATAGATGCTCCCCTCAACATGTGCATGGAAAATTTGAAATCGTTTGTCACATGTGGGAAGGAGAGCTTGTACATCCTTATAAAACCATTTACCGAATTATCGGTTTAAATCCAATTTAAATCACACATTCTCCCCTATCACAATTATCAAATCATTTGAGATTTGTGATCTCTTATAGATTTAAATTGATTTTGAAAGCTTTTGAGGAGAATTGTGACTTGATTATGAAAGCGTTTTAAGCGATAAGGATCGGATTTTGAGATTTTAAACTCCATTGGTTAAACATGCATGATTATCTTTTGAAAACAATTGAATGCCAAATAACTTTTTAATTTAATTGAAATCATTCTCCCCTCAATCAATGACATAGGTTGTTGATTGAGAGATAGATATTTTGACAAATAAGTCAGGATGATTATCAAAAATAGAGTCGAGTTATTTTTCAAAGCGATTAGTTTTCGAGATAAATGTTTTTAGAATCGAGCATGGAATTTTGAAAATATGATAAATTATGGCTCTGTTCTTTCTTTGACAAAGCGGGTTCTTGCGACAATGACAATAAACCATTTTTCTCTTTCTCTCAATTTTTTTTTTTTTTTTTAATGAAAATTGAGCAACATCTAAAGTCCCGTGTCATTCTTTGAATGACAGCACAAAACCGTAGATATTATCGAATCGAGAAAAACATGACAAATTGACAATATTTTTGAAGATTTTTGAATTTTTCAGATTTTTATGGATTTTGAAAGTTTTATAATTTTGTATTTTGTTTTTGAATAAATATTTACAAGAGATAGATGAGCATAGACCTTTACTCCTCGTCTTCTTCTGAAGGCGTTTGAGTGTTTCTGGTTGAAGGCTTTTCAAGCCTAGTCGTGGAAGTATGAACTCAAAGCGTTCTCTTGGAAGAGCTTTGGTGAAGATAATACGCTAACTGATATTGAGACCTCACAAAATAGAGTTCCACCACACCCTTTTCCACTTGTTCTGATGAAATGATGTGAATGTCGATATGCTTAGCTCTTGAGTGTTGAACGTTATTGAATGAAAGAGCAATAGCACTTTTATTATCCGATCTGAGAGGATTTTGTTGAATACAAAGCCATAGTCAGTTAATTGAGATCTCATCCAAAGGATTTGAGCACAACAAGATGACATGGCTATGTATTCTGCCTCTGTAGAGGAAATAGAAGTACTCATTTGCTTCTTTGAAGACCAGCTCACAAGCTTATCACCCAAAAGCGAGCACCTCGGACGTGCCGGCAGTATCTTGACATCTGCATGATCGGCATCTGCATAGGTACATTAGTGACATACCGGAGTCCTTAGGGTACCAAAGTCCCATATTGATGGTTCCTTGGAGATACCGAAAGACCCGTTTAACCGCTTCAAGGTGCTTTTAGTAGGCTTAGCCTGGTATCTAGCACACATGCAAACGCGAACAAGATGTGCGGTCTACTAGCGTTGAGGTACATCGGGGATCCAATCATACTACGATATTTCGTTTGGTCAATCATGATCCCTGAGTGGTCCTCATCTAGTTTGGTTCGATCAATCATGGGAGTGTCAACAGAGTCACTTGAATCAAATCCAAATTTCTTTAAGATCTCAGTTGCATATTTAGATTGATTTATGAAAATGCCTCGGGACTTTGTGAAATTTGTAATCCCAAGAAAAATGACATTTGTCCCATCATTGACATTTGAAATTTTGAACTCATTTCATTTGAAAAAGCGATCACATTCATTAGGGTCGGTCGAGGCAAAAATAATATCATCAACATAAATTTGAACATGAATTAAATGTTTGCACGACTTTCGGTGAACAATGTTGGATCAACTGCTCCTTGGCTGAATCCGGTAGATAGAAGAAACTTTGATAGCGTATCATACCATGCCCTTGGAGCTTGCTTTAAACCATAAGAGCCTTCTTCAAAGCGATAAGCGTGGGTAGGATGTCGGATTCACAAATCCTTCAGAGGTTGGTGACATAGGCGACTTCTTTAAGATCTCCGTTCAGGAATGCCGTCTTCACGTCCATTTGATAGACTACCATGTTCTTACTTGCGGCATTAGCCAAAAAGATTCTAATTGCCTCGATTCGAGCAACAGGAGCAAAAGATTCTTCAAAGTCTATACCCTCCTCTTGGCGGTATCCTTTAGCAACTAATCGAGCCTTGTTCTTCAACACATCACCATGCTCATCAAGTTTCACTTTGAAGATCCATTTTAGAGCAATAATCATAGCACAATCTGGAGCGGTACTAACTCCCATACATCAAGTCGATCAAACTCATGAATTTCATTTGCACATATCTTCATTCATGGCGGTTTGACATCTTTTGGTTCGATCTTAGAGTACGAGGTTGAAGAAGCACCATAAGGCATCGGTTGCAAGTTGTTTCCGTGTTGATCTTGGGCGAGAGGATTTCCAATGATGTTGTCTAATGGATGATCGTGAGTCCATTTTACGAGGTGTTCATGTGGTAGTTGTTGAGGGACTGAAGTAGCAGAGTCGATGTCTCACGAAGAAGATGGTTACGATGAAGATTGAGAGCAAATATGTTTTCAAATGGAGCATCTTTAGGAGTAGCAAAAGGATTAACTTCATCATTGATGCGAAAGCAGTTCCATGATGTACATTTGAAGAATGATGATTTGTTGATGAGACTGAAGGATCGGCAAGCGGTGCTTCTTGACTTAATGATATTGAGGCTGAGGATTGACTTCATTCAAAGGAATATGAGCGACCTCTGTTGTAGGAATTGATACCTCATTAGTACTTGGATCATAAAGTTCATCAAACATAGGATCAAACAATTTCTTTAAATCATCTTGAGATGGAGGTACATATGGAGTTTCTTGAGAAGAGTTTGGAACAAGGGATGAACCAATGGACTTGTTTTGAAGTGCGGGTTCGAGCTGGATTGTCGGAGCCATTTGACCGGTCGACTCATCAAGCGTAGCGTGAATTGTTTCCATGATGTTTCGGGTTCTTTTGTTGTAGATTCGGTATCCCTTTTTGTTTGGTGCATACCTACAAATACTCCAATGTCTGCTTTAGCTCTAAGTTTGCCTAAGTCTTGACCCTCATTAGTTGGATAACACAATGCACCAAACACACGAAGGAAAGAGATTAGGTTTTACATTTGTGGACAAGTTCATATGGAGTTTTCCATGAGCGGTGTGAATCGAGGGAGCGATTTTGTGTGTAGCATTCAGTGGCAATAGCTTCAGCCCAGAGAAACATTGGAACCTTTGAGTAAATCGGCATTGTTCTAGCGGCTTCTACAAGAGTTCGATTTCGTCTTTCAACTACACCGTTCGGTTGAGGAGTTCGTGGAACACTTCTTTGATGGCTGATTCCAATGCTTTCATAAAATTCACTAAGTTGTTTGTTAACAAACTTAGTTCCATTGTCTGTCGGATAATTACGGACGGTTTTGTTAAGTCGAACCTGCAGGTGTTTGATGAGTTTGATGATGATATCAGGAGTTTCATCCTTTGTCCTTAAGAACTGGACCCAGGTGAATCTAGAGTAATCATCAACCACAACTAACACATATTTCTTCCCAAAGATATTATGCACTCTCATTGGTCCACATAAATCCATATGAATTGTATGAAGAACTTCAGAGTTAGTAGGTTTGGATTTATGGGCATACTTCTTGCTTTTCCCAATTGACATGCTGAACAAAGATGATCCTTTTCATACTTTAGTCGAGGTAAACCTACAACTAAGTCCTTTATGGAGAGATCATTGATGGTGCCAAAGTTCAAGTGATTGAGACGACGATGCCATAACCATGACTTTGTTTTGGAAGCCTTTGACAACAAGCAAATTGGAGAAGACTTCATCATATCATCGATAGAGATGGTGTAAAGATTTGAACCACGAGTTCCTCTTAAAAGTTCCTTACCATCAAGTTCTCTAACAAAACAAGTATGTTTTAGAAGGCTACTTCTAGATCAGAATCACGAAATTGACCAAGCGAGAGAGACAGATTATGACCAAGACCTTCACATAGTATACTCTAGAGATAACACTATCACCAACAACATAATCACCATAACCCATAATTGCACGAAATGATCATTACGAATCTAAGCTGTCCCGATGAATTTGCTCACGAAGTTCATGAGCATGACCGGTCTCGGTCATATGCTTGGAACGGCTGAGTCCGGTACCACGAAGCGATTTGAACGATCTGTTGTTGAACACAGACAAGAATGGATAACTGGATAATTGGGATCCCCATGCAAGAATGGGTTCCACTTGGTTAGTAACAGATAATGGAACACCCACATCGAGAAATAGAAACATCCATATCGAGTAGAAGCAATGGAATCATTGGGAATAGATGCAATCTTTGGTGTGCGTATTTGACCTATTCAAAGTATGTTCACTTCTTAAGGGAATAGTTCTACCGGTAGGCATCCATTTTCTAGTGGGCATAATCTTAGCAGTTTGAGAGCAAAACTGATTATTCTTATGGCCAAAAGGTATCCAATAATAACCTATCTTTATAAAAGTTCTTCCTGTGGGTTTCCTCTGTTTTCTAACAATCTTTCGTTTTTGCCTTTTTGCCTTCTTTGCACGATTATTAGCATTAACAATTTTAACGGGCATTTGACAGCATTAGACAAAGCATTCACACCACATTCATGATTAGCAACAGCGAATTCAAGCGGACATCATTACAAGGTTTGCAAATAGTATCGAATTGAATTAATTACTGATGCGCTAAGGCTAATACTAGAATCAACACGATTAGTTTTATTCAACTCAAGCTTAAAGATCCTAGGTTGGTCTTCTACTCTCTTCCAATGCACATTTTTAGCTTGCAAGGTCCTATCATTCCTTGTATTGTCTTGAGACTTTGACCCTTCGCTTTAATGTCATTGATCTGTAGAGGGAATTATGGGAACATTAGTTGGTTGATCTACTTTTTGCATTCTGAACTAGGCGTGCAAGGATCGTATTACTAGATGACACATTGATGTATACTTTCTTAAAAGCGGGCCTAGAATGGTTTGAAGGCTCGGCATTAGGCATAGAACAAGGCATCACAGCTTTGCCTTTTGCACCTAAGGTTAAGGATTTGGGACATGTTGCAATTACACATTCTAGCAACTCTTGAGATCGTTTGGCATGGAGGCAAGCAAACCTAATTTCACTATCAAGAGGTTTGTTAATGAAATCCTCTTCGACAATCTCACGGAGACATTCTAGACTATCCTTAAGGTGAGCACGGTATTCATGAAAAGCATGTTCATTATTCCTAAGATGAGGAGGAATATATTTAACTGTCACAGTGTATTTGCAATCTAAGGGTAACTTTGGGACAACATTCTTATTGAAAACAAGTGGTAGTTTCCCATTTCCCTGACTTCTCAGATTCTCAATTTCCTTTTGTAAAGGCGTTATTTTTTCGTTGTTTTGGTCACGGGTGACTTTTATTGAATCATATAACTCTTTAAAATGTCGTTTAACTTTTTCATTTTCTTCTAGAAAACTCTCGTTTTCCTTTTGTAAGGCATTAACTAAGTTTTGAAGATGAAAAGTTTGAGAATTCTGAGAATCTAAAGGAGGAGGCATTTGGGAGCCTGTCATATTGTTCTTTTGACCCTTTAATTGAGAGATTTGGGCTTTCAACTTTATGATCGTGTTGCAATGAGCTTGAATCTGTTCATCACGTTTGTTAATTTGAAAAGCTGCATCAAACTCTGGAGCATCTGAGGATGTCTTGATATTTGAAGTTTTGACATTTTCTTTAAGATGTTGATATTTTAGTTGTAAATTAAAATGCTCAACTCTCTAGTTTAGAAAAATGTTTAACAAATTGTCGTGATCATCGGTTCAATTTTCTCGTATAGTTTAGAATTAGTTTTTTCAAGCTCAATGACACGATCATGGGAGACTTTCAGAACAGAGATAATTCATGAAATTGAGAAGCATTAATAGAACAAGTTGTAGCAATGAAAAACACATCTTGAGCAATACATTCAGAAATCATATTCTCATTTAGTGTATGCAAGTTCTTCCTTTCAATCTCATTATATTTTAATGCTCGCTCATAGTCACTAACCTCAACTATCATAGCATCAAATTCCTTTTCCATTTCTTTAATTCAATTCATTCCCTTTTTAAGACTCTCAAAGTGATCTTTTAGTTGTTTAAAGAAAGGCATGACTTCGGTTAAATAACATTCTTTAGTTTGCTCAAAACCTCTTTCTCCTTCAGTTATACCAATGGGTGTGATCCTTTTCTTGCAAGTTTTCTCAAAATCAACAAATAGTTGAAAGATAACATATTGACTGATTAAGGTCTTGCTTTTAGTGGCAATTGTTCTAGGAACTAGATGCATTGGTGTATTTAGAGGATACACAGTCGCTCTAGGCATTTTCCAAAGGGGGGGGGTTGGTTTCAACAATATTTTCGACTTTACCTTATCTAAATCCATTTTAGAACACTTGTTAGGGAGGTTAACAATGTCGAGGCTTAAACTTGTTTAAGGCAATCAATTCTCCTTTTGTAATCATGGGGTGTGATGATTAATTTCTTTTCTTTACATTTTGGATCAGCTAGTTTCTTGTTTAACTTTTCCCTAGTGATTTCATCGGATTTCTTATCTTCCTCACATGTGCACTTTCAGCAACTAGGTTTCTGTATAGGTTTAAGGATTTCCTTGCCATCATAAAGAACCTTATGAGCATTTCTAGCCTTTTTAATGACCTCTGGATTTGGTTCCTCAACAAGGGGAATGCTATGCTTATCGCTTAGGACTCTATGCTTAGTGATCATGTGGCGATCTGAATGGTGTTTCCTTATGCGTACAACTTATTTTCGAGCTTGTTTTTCAAGGTTTTAGATTAGAAAAATCATTCAAAAGTTTTGATTCCTTAGCTTTGAATTCTTGCTTAAGCATTTTAACATTTTCTTGAAGTTCTTGTTTTTGCTTAGAGTTTTTGAAAGTTTTACTTGTAAGGAGTTTAACTCTTGTTTTAATACTTCTTCTCTAAACCTACTTTTCTAATAGTTGTATGATGAGTGTCCATTTCACTGCATCGTTTTCAACTCAAATTTAAACGCTGTTCAAAATCAGCAACACGCTTTAATGCATTAAAATGATAAAAATATCAATCGGTGTTTTATGTGTTTTAATCAAAACTATCAAAATCAGGATGGCAGATGCAAATTGCAAAACTTCACTTTGTTTCCCAGTTTCAGTTGTCAAAACAGATCCACGGCGTATTTTCAAAAGTAAAATCACCAGTCCTTTTAATGTCATAACATCAAATTTAGTCCTTTGGTAAATGTCAAGTTTGAGAAAATTACAAGTTTGGTCTCAGTTTCAAATTTGGCAAAATTAGTCCTTGGAAAATTGGAAAATGTCAAGATTGGTCCTTGCATTATTGAACTTTGTCACTTTTAGTCCTTGGAACAACTTTGCAAAATTGACAAGATTGGTCCGCTTGAATTCCAGAATTACAACATAGGTCCTATGATTATTAAACCCTTTATATCCTTTGGACCTATCATCCGCCTTGGACCACTATCATTTGCCTTTTGGACCCTTACCACTTGTGACCCCCGGATTATTAAACCTGGTCATACAAGCCAGTCGAATAACCACCGCGGCGCTTTAAACCCTTTCTTCCGCTTGATTACCTGCTACCGCAACCGCTGCACGAACCTCTTATCTCTTCCATGTCCCCCCTCCTCCCGCAATCCAAAGTGCATTTAATGTTGCTCTAACACTCAACCCCAACGGCTAAACTCCATTTCAGCCAAAAATGGAATAAAGGGCCATGATCACATTTTCTCATCCAATGGCCACAAATAATGGTGGGAACTGCTCATCTTAGAGAGAGAAAGCTATGGGAGTATAAAAGGAAGCTAAGGGAAGCAGTTTGGGTGGTAGTTAGTTTTTTATTTTTCCTTGTATGTCGTTTTTTATTAAGTTATCTCAATTAGTGTTTTAAAATGTAATTTTAAGCTTTAATGTATTAAACATAAGCCACTTAGTCATTGTAACTCATTTTCAAGTATTAATTCCAAGTTTGAGCAATTTTCTTGAAAAGTCAAAAGTCATCATCAACTGTTCATCACCTTATTTAGTGCTTATTTTGATTTTTCTCAGCTTATTTGGTATAATGATGAACATTTGCTTTTAATTTTCTGTATTGTAGTTGCTTGAATAAGTTTTTGCTCTAAAATCAAGTTAAAAAGCCAAAATGGCTAAATTTTAATATATGCTAATTAGTGCTTATTCCAGTGTTATAATCTGTTTCTATAGCTTTATTTTGAGTTACTTAGCTCTTAGGATTCATAAAATTAGGCCTGCCTTAGTCAGATTGGCATTAATCTGTGATTAACAGGTCCTATAAGGGTGTTTGGTTTAGTAGCTAGTTAGGAGTTTAAGACTATTTTAGAGCTTTAAATTGCTTCAAGTAGGATAGTTTAGGTTAGTATAAGTCAGTATTTACATAAAACACATAGTCATTTCATGAAAAGTCAAAAAAATCCTTTTAATCCTCATTTTCTGCATCAAGTTCTTCACCAACAGTTAGCATAGCTTGCATTATCATCACTTTAGTTGCATAAATAGTAATTTTAGCCTGAACTAGTCTTACTTCAGATTATCACATCATTTTCATTCCATTTGAGTCGATTAAAGTTCACAAAAGTCAACAGATATGTTTTTATAAAAAGTCAAAAGAGTGTCAAAAACAGTTTTTGTGCAGAACTTGCAGGGGGGCACACGGTGCTATTATTACAAGTAGAAGCTCTAATTTGGTTTACAAACTCTTTGCTAGGTGGGCTTGAGTCCCACATTTACGGTTTCTGTTTGAAGCTTTAGAGTAGCTTGGCAGTAGCTTAACAGTAGAAGCTGTCCACGATCGCACATCGGTTAGCCCCTCTCCTTATATCGCGATTTTGCTTTGCTCTTTAACTTCTTCATTAGTAGTCCTCATAAGCTAAAATTTTGGATATATAGTCTCTGGTTGGTGGTCTTTAGAACCACACTCTTAGTTTTCACTTTGGCTTATTTGATTAGCAGTTGCAGCTTACCTAAACTTGGGTCCGTTTCTGTTTAGCTTAAGTGATCTGTTTGTCTTAATCATTGGTAAATGCTCATTAGTGGTTAGGAGTAGATGTAACTAGTTGCCTTAAAGTAGGTTCAGTATATTTTAGCTTATATTATCAATTGGTTCATTTTTGTGCTTGTTAGCTTATTTCAGAGTGCTATTTCCTCTAGTTTGCATTGCGCGTCAGATTCCCTCACATAAGCCACTGGTTTTCTATTTTTCATAGTTTGAATAATATTTTAGGATTTCCTGAAAGTTTATATTTTTAGACTTTGTTATTATTTTCTTAATTTAAAATAGTTTTTAGGCATTTTTAATTAGCTTTAATTGCATTTAATTCAGAAAAAGTTCCAAAAATAATTTTTCAATTTTAATAGTTTAAGATATATATAAAAAGCATAAAAAAGATTTTTCCATATTTTTCCCCTTTTATTTTGTATTTTTCACAATTTAAATTAGATTAAATTAGTTTTAAATTAGTAGAAAATAGGAAAATAATCAGAAAAATACAAAAACAGTTTTGAAAATTCTATTTTGATATTTTAGACTTTTCTAATTCATAATTTTATTTTTCTAGCCTTATTTCCTAATATCTTGCATTTTAGGTTATTTTTTAAATAGTTAAAAATAGTTTTTAATTAATAATAATTAATTAAATAGTCATAAAATAATTTTCCTTTTATAAATTTTCTTTTATCATTAGGATTGTAAAATGTATTTTCATATTTTTGGGACTTTTATTTCTTAGACTTCACTTTTTATTTTTGCGTTTACGTAATTTTATTTTAAGCGTAAGTTTTAGTTTTAATTTTAGCGTTCATCATTTTAAATATAGTGATAGCGTTTATTTAATATTTTTTATCTTTTAATTTTCTTAATTTGTATTAAAATCGCTTTAATTTATAACCTTTTTCAGTAGTGTAATTATCCTATCCAAATCCTTTCTGATCATTATCATTAGTGATCATTCTACCGTCTGATCTAGTGCTTGCACACCATTGAGTCTCCGTGGGACATAACGACCCGGGAATCCACTGTATTCTCTGATCTTCATTGCATTTGTGTTTAAAATTTGTTTTAAGTCTGTTAGGACGGCCGGTTCGGACAGATCAAAATTTTGGCGTTGCCGGGGGCTTTAGCGTGTGTTTAGCCCTTTTGAGATCCATTCTTGCACATATTCCATCTTTTGTAAAAGTTTTTTTTATAAAGTTTTCAAAAATCCCAAAAAGTTCATTAGCACTTTTCCTAAAGTGTTAAAAGCGCCAAAAATATTCCTCCTCTTTGTTTTTTATAGCATGTTTTTCAAAATGCCAAAAATATTCCTCTTTACCTCTACTGCTTTTGATTCTTTATTCACCCTCTCATCATGATTCTACCTTCTCCTATTCTCATGGAATCGTTTATTTCCTTTGTGGTTGTGGTGAGCCTAAATGGTTCACCCTGTATTTGGTGCGTGTTAATACGGTGTGGTAATGATATTCAAAACGAGTTGTTTGTTTTGTGGTTAGAAATTCATTTGATTATGATCCTAATCGAACTCATTTAACGACCTCAAACTTTTTCAATTACCACACGGCCCGACTTATCTTCATATAACTGCTGTGAATTTTGTGGAGGTCCTCCCCAAGGATTTGAGTGTCAATCCGGAAACACGTTTGTCATGAACGTTTTCGGTGATGCTCAGACTTTGGTTGTGACCAACATCCATATGATTCACCATCCAGACTCAACGATTTCTTGTTGTGAGTACTGTGGTGGTTACACTCTGACTCGATTGTCAATCGAGGAAACAGCTTGTCTATGGCGGGTTCCTGATAACAATTATGACACCAGCAACATCGACTCACAGCCACATCGGTTTCTTTGTTGTGATTACTGTGGTGGTCCTGCATCGCTTTCGGATTGTCAGACGAGGAACCTATTTCCTTGCAACAATTCGACTATTAGTTTAAAACCAACCTCCCGTGTCATAACGATTCCCTCGACATCACCATCTCTCACGATTTGGTTTTCGAAGATTTATTCCAAAAACTTCAAGATCACGAGGAATGCACTAATGATTTGGCGTGGCGGACCCAAGAAGACGTCATGGTGAATCTATGGAAGATTTACTCGCAATAGAACGGCGACGCAACCGTTTTTGTTTAATCGTGCATGCTTCGATAGCCGAAGATGAAGAAAACGGCGAAGTCTATTCCTTTGGCGATATCATTTCTCAACTCCACCGATCTATTGTTATCACACAGATATTCCTTCGCTCTACTCACGTGGGGGCGAGCATCTCGGCACTATTCGAAGCGGAATTATCTAATGTTGAGAACTTTATCGATCCCAGTAGTCGATTCTTGACCATGAGGGTGTGTCTTCTCCTCTTACCGCAAATGATCTTGTTGAGACTTTCTCAGTTTTTGACAAGTGATTATAGTGATGCCAATTATTTATATTCTAAAGACACGAGTTTATTGATGCATCACTTCATTCCGAGATCGTCAACTTAGAGAGGATGTTGACCATGTTGTTCCACAACGGTTTATACGACTATCACTAATCCCTTATTCGAATTAGATTTGAATTTACTCTAAATTGATTAATCCATCTTTGATAGTGAGAGTCCGACACGGAGAACTATAATGGGCGAGGTGCATATTTATAGCCCAAATTACCGCACATGTCCCTTTCCGTATTCCTCTCCATGAGGATTGCGGTGAGACTCACTCATATCATATCTCCGTTGGAATATGATTGCTTGGATGGCAAAGATCATGATCGGGGGAATCTCCGATTTGCATATTATGACAAATCTTCCCACCCTCCCTACCGAGATGCCTCCAACCCAAGAGCTCACCGATAAAATCCAACAGTGCAACTGCAATCCTAGAGGAAGAAGATCTAGTCATGATTGTTATCATGATTTTCTTTCTTTTCTTCACTTACTCGGTGACTTCCTCTCTTCTTCATCGCCGAGGTGAGGACATATCTTTGACCCGGCATTTTCATTTATCATCTGGTAAGTGCGTCTCTCTATATCTCATCGGTGTGGAACTTTCCGTGCTTCAAATGTTGTCCAACATCTTGAATGAAAGTCCGATGGAGATTGTTTTCTTCCACTTGCTTCCCATGAACCAATTAATTTGAGTTCGAGTCAAGCTAGCGACTCGGAAATCAAAACAGTAGCATGCCATATGGGTTTCACCAATTTCCCCGACTCTTTCTATTTTCTACCACCCTAGTGTGGGGGTTGCCAATGTTTAAAAATCCTTTAAATAATGGTAGTAATATTTCCCTTTTACGTTCTATGTTTGCATAGCCGGTACTTTGAATATTGAGGGCAATATTCATTTCTAAGTGTGGGGGAATTCTCACGATTTCATACATTATCACCCAATTCCCCCGTTTTTGGCCAAAATTTTTGGAGTAAATTCTACACTTACTCATTTGGTTATCAGTCCGCCATGCGTAAGGCAAAAGGATTGGCTAATCCAGGAGCAAGCGGCTCTTGGTAAAGATTTCTCAAATCCGTTTATATGGCTTGCAATTTGCCCAAAATTGTATGGGTCCTCAACTTCACCATATCACTAAAAGTGAAGAGTTGGCTAGCCCGCAAGATTATGGCTTGTGGTAAAGGCGGTGGAAAAACCATAATTGGTAATCAGCTCACCAAAGATAATACTGATAATTTATCTAAAGTTGGCTAGTCGAGAGAAAAGCTGATACGGTAAAGACAAATCAAATCCGTTGACAGTGGTGGTTTGCTCAAAATCACATGGTTATGGGGTTACCATGGTTCTTGCTTGAACTGAAACATTTGGCTACTCCAAAAGTAATGGCTTTTGGTAAAGAGTTTAAAATCCATTATGTTTTCTCAAATCATTGCTAGGGACTAGCAATATCTCAGTGTGGGGGATTGATGAGTGTCCAATACTTCATTTTTAGTCGATATAAGCTGCAATCATCTAAAAACACTCAAAAATGCATCAAAATGATAAAAATATCACAAATCAGTGTTTTATGTGTTTTAAATGTATCATCAGGATGAACGTATCAAATTTGCAAAATTGCAGTTTCAGTCCCCAGTTTCAAAGTTGTCAAAAAAAAGTCCCTGACACGTAATTTCAAAGTAAAATCACCAAAGGTCCTTTTAATGTCATAACTTGTCAAATTTAGTCCTTTGGTGAAAAATGTCAAAAGTTTGAAAAATTACAAGTTTGGTCCTCTAAGTTTCAAATTTGGCAAAATTAGTCCTTGGAAAATTGGAAAATGTCAAGATTGGTCCTTGCATTATTGAACTTTGTCACTTTTAGTCCTTGGAACAACTTTGCAAAATTGACAAGATTGGTCCCTTGAATTTCAGAAGTTACAACATAGGTCCCTCTGATTATTAAACCATATCCTTTGGACCCTATCATAACTGCCTTGGACCCTGTCATTTGCCTTTTGGACCCTTACCACTTGTGACCCCCCTTGATTATTAAACGCGGTCATACAAGCCGTCAAATAACCACCATGGCGAAACCCTTCTTTCCCACTTGATACACTGCTCTTACTGAACACCACGCCGCAGCTCGGCCAAACCTCACTTTTATCTCCTTCCATGTCCCCCTCCTCACCATCCAAAGTGCATTTAATCGCCCCTCTGACGCTCCACCCCAGCGGCTAACTCCATTTCCCCCAAAAATGGAATAAAGGGCCATGATCACATTTTCTCATCCAATGGCCACAAATAATGGTGGGAACTGCTCATCTTAGAGAGAGAAAGCTATGGGAGTATAAAAGGAAGCTAAGGGAAGCAGTTTGGGTGGTAGTTAGTTTTTTTATTTTTCCTTGTATGTCGTTTTTTATTAAGTTATCTCAATTAGTGTTTTAAAATGTAATTTTAAGCTTTAATGTATTAAACATAAGCCACTTAGTCATTGTAACTCATTTTCAAGTATTAATTCCAAGTTTGAGCAATTTTCTTGAAAAGTCAACAAAAGTCATCATCAGTTTCACCGCTTATTTAGTGCTTATTTTGATTTTTCTCAGCTTATTTGGTATAATTATAGACATTTGCTTTTAATTTTCTGTATTATAGTTGCTTGAATTAGTTTTTGCTCAAAAATCAAGTTAAAAAGCCAAAATAGCTAAATTTTAATATATACTAATTAGTGCTTATTCCAGTGTTATAATCTGTTTCTATAGCTTTATTTGGAGTTACTTAGCTCTTAGGATTCATGAAATTAGGCCTGCCTTAGTCAGATTGGCATTAATCTGTGATTAACAGGTCCTTTAAGGGTGTTTGGTTTAGTAGCTAGTTAGGAGTTTAAGACTGTTTTAGAGCTTTAAATTGCTTCAAGTAGGATAGTTTAGGTTAGTATAAGTCAGTCTTTACATAAAACACATAGTCATTTCATGAAAAGTCAAAAATCCTTTTAATCCTCATTTTTAAGCATCAAGTTCTTCACCAACAGTTAGCATAGCTTGCATTATCATCACTTTAGTTGCATAAATAGTAATTTTTAGCTTGAACTAGTCTTACTTCAGATTATCACATCATTTTCATTCCATTTGAGTCGATTAAAGTTCACAAAAGTCAACAGATATGTTTTATAAAAGTCAAAAGAGTGTCAAAAACAGTTTTTTGTGCGAGAACTGCAGGTGCTTACCGAGTGCTTATGTATTACAAGTAGAAGCTCTAATTTGGTTTACAAACTCTTTGCTAGGTGGGCTTGAGTCCCACATTTCTGGTTTTCTGTTTGAAGCTTTAGAGTAGCTTGTGCAGTAGCTTAAGCAGCATGAGCACCTGTCCAGATCTGCACTTTTATCAGTTAGCCCTCCTCACTTTATCGCGATTTTGCTTTGCTCTTTAACTTCTTCATTAGTAGTCCTCATAAGCTAAAATTTTGGATATATAGTCTCTGGTTGGTGGTCTTTAGAACCACACTCTTAGTTTTCACTTTGGCTTATTTGATTAGCAGTTGCAGCTGCCTAAACTTGGGTCCTGTTTCCTGTTTAGCTTAAGTGATCTGTTGTCCTTAATCATTGGTAAATGCTCATTAGTGGTTAGGAGTAGATGTAACTAGTTGCCTTAAAGTAGGTTCAGTATATTTTAGCTTATATTATCAATTGGTTCATTTTTGTGCTTGTTAGCTTATTTCCAAGTGCTTATTTCCTCTAGTTTGCATTGCTTGACTTGATTCCCTCACATAAGCCCTGGTTTTTCTATTTTTCATAGTTTCAGAATAATATTTTAGGATTTCCCTGAAAGTTTCATAATTTTTAGACCTTTTGGTATTTTTCTTAATTTAAAATAGTTTTTTGAGGCATTTTAATTAGCTTTAATTGCATTTAATTCAGAAAAAGTTCCAAAAAAATAATTTTTCAATTTTAATAGTTTAAGAAAAATATAAAAAGCATAAAAAAGATTTTTCCATATTTTTCCCCTTTTATTTTGTATTTTTCACAATTTAAATTAGATTAAATTAGTTTTAAATTAGTAGAAAATAGGAAAATAATCAGAAAAATACAAAAACAGTTTTGAAAATTCTATTTTGATATTTTAGACTTTTCCAATTCATAATTTTATTTTTCTAGCCTTATTTCCTAATATC
This sequence comes from Chrysanthemum makinoi, assembly GCA_910596185.1. Lineage (NCBI taxonomy): Eukaryota > Viridiplantae > Streptophyta > Magnoliopsida > Asterales > Asteraceae > Chrysanthemum > Chrysanthemum makinoi. Next base: position 69,687,483 of record OU343217.1, on the reverse strand, counting down.
TTGCATTTTAGGTTATTTTTTAAATAGTTAAAAATAGTTTTTAATTAATAATAATTAATTAAATAGTCATAAAAATAATTTTCCTTTTCTATAAATTTTCTTTTATCATTAGGATTGTAAAAATGTATTTTTCATATTTTTAGGACTTTTATTTCTTAGACTTCACTTTTTATTTTTGCACGTTTACGTAATTTTATTTTAAACGTAAGTTTTTAGTTTTAATTTTAAACGTTCATCAATTTTAAATATAGTGATAGCGTTTATTTAATATCTTTTATCTTTTTAATTTTCTTAATTTGTATTTAAATCGCTTTAATTTATAACCTTTTTGTTAGTGTAATTATCCTATCCAATCCTTTCGATCACTATCATTAGTGATCATTCTACGTTATCGATCTAGTCTTTACACCATTGAGTCTCCGTGGGACATAACGACCCGGGAATCCACTGTATTCTCTGATCTTCATTGCATTTGTGTTTAAGCTGTTTTAAGTCTGTTAGGACTTGACGGTTCGGACCAGATCATTGTACGCATTTGGTCATCCATTTCATGCTCACGGGTGGTCAACTCAAATTTTGCACGTTGTTCATAAATAGCAACACGTTCTTTATAGGCATTCAGTACAGAGATAACAACATCATCAGGGGCACATGCAGTGTATTCATCAAAACATAGTCATTGTTATTGCGGAGAAGATGCATCACTTGAAACAATTTCACTTTCACTTTGTTTCACATATTGATCATATGGGACAACATTGATATTACCCATGTTTTCAATATTTGATTCAATAGTTTCAGTTGATTGTACTTTGTCATGCATCTTTTGTACATCAGCATCATCGTATAGTTTTAATACCTCTGAGATGAGTTTGTCTTTGGATGGGCCAGCTTGGGGTGAAGAAGAGACCTTGGGAGAAACCATTGGAGAAATGCTAGCCATAAAAATTGTGTGTGGAGTAGGTCCATCATCCACATCAGAGTCGTATGCATCACAATCAGCGACTTGAAAGGCGTTCGATGATTGTGCCTATCTCTGAATTGGCTGCTCATCAACATCTACATCATAGGTCTTGGCATTGCCCTCGGCAAGAAACAATAACTCCTCTTCATCCAACGCAGCACCATTATCCTGAGCTTGTACAAGCAGCATCTTATCTCTGAAGTAATCGGCATTCGTGGGCGTTTTGGAGATGTGCAGTTCCTTGCAATGTGTCCCTCACCACCATAGTTATAGCATTTGATCGACTTAGTTTGACTTTGATTTCCATTTCTTCCTCGATTCTGATTACCAACATAACCTCTACCAGCTCCTCTTCTCTTCCGATCATCTTGTCTTTCCGCTGGTTGCACAACAATTTTCCCATCTCTGGACAGTAGCTTGATTGTGTGGGTTAGAAGCGTTAGAGGTTGTTGTTGGTTTTGGGGAGAGAATTCATGTTTTGACTAATCGGAGAGCCAGTTGATTAATGAAGTTACCACATGTGCATCGAGCATCACTTGTTTGAACTTTGGATTGGGAATGAGTTTGTGAGTTCCATCACCCATGGGTATAACTTGTGAAGCTTTAGTGGTAATCCCATGTTTGAGTTGGAAGGCAGTTGAATCATTTGATGAGCTTGTCTCTCCAGGATTTGTTTTGAATTGTTCAAGAATCCTCTTTTCAAACATGGCATGTCTCTCATTCGGAAGAAGGAAGGCATAGAGCTGCTCATAGTTAGTATTCTTCAATCCTTTAGTGAGCTTCGTAGAAGTAACAAATTTGTGCCATTCGGGATTCATGTTGTTTACAAATTTTGAGTTCAATTTGAATGTTAGGCATAGTCATTACGATGTTCCTCATGTCATTCACCAGCTTATGAAATCTCACATAGTACTCATAGACACTTTCATCTGGTTTCATCTTGAAGTGCTCAAATTCATCATACAGTTGTGATTCTCGGTCTTCAACAGTTAGCTCAGAACCGAGAAGAAGCATCTTGACATTATCCCATACACCTTTTGCCTCGGTGTTGTGATTGATAAGCTTGTAGATGTCCTTTGGTAGACCTTGCAGTATAATGTTGGAAGCTCGGATATCTGCATCGAATCTCTTTTTCTCCTTATCGTCAAGCTCATCATACATCTTTGGTGTGTCCATTCCGTAAATCAAAGTTCCATCTTCACAGTGTATCAAGTATATCTTTAGTAGTTTCAACTCGGTAAGGTCCTTCATCAATGGATTTGAGAATGTTAACCTCATTTTCTTTTCCAAGACAGTACAATCTGATTCGTTGAGCCCAAGAGTCATAGTCGGTTCTGTCAAGCATGGGTGGACGAGTGTTTGAACCAGCTGCTTGAACATCCTCGGAAACAGTGGAGATGATTGTAGGAGCGTTGGTAGACATGATGACAAGTTAAACGAGATTTTATAACTCTATGATTAAACGGGGAAATAGATTCTTTCACGGGATTTTACTGAATCAAGAAAATCGTATTTAAAAGGAAATCACTCAATCGCTAGAAAATTGTGAACCAAGTTAGCTAAGTGCTAACTTAAGCTTAAAGTTCCAAGTCGTTATGTAACAACTCGCTACAATCCAAGTCGCTAACAAAATTTTGGCAACAATTCGCTAAGCACCAAGTCGCTAAATATTCAAGTCGCTAAATAGCAACTCGCTAGGTACCAACTTGCTAACACCAAGTCGCTAACAATATAAAGTACAAGTCGCTAACTTCCACCAGTATTCGCTACCGTAGTTGAGATTCCACTACTTGTACTGTTTGTCGGCTTGTCTCACTAGGCAAGTCGCTAGGCCTAAGTCGCTAACTCCACACGCACTGCTAAGCTACCAAAATGTAAAGAAAGTCGCTAGCAAGAAAAGCTATCCGTAGATCAAGTCGCTAGCTAGAAAACTTCACAAACACCACTTTTCAATCCAGAAACAACCCAACCAAGATGATTCAAGCTTACCAAATGAAAACCTAAACACTTGTGATGATTCTAAACACAAAGTACTAACAAAATCCAAGCTTTAACACAAGAAATCAACCAAATGATGCAAAAACCACTAAACTTTTCAAACTCAAAAACCACCTAAAACCACTAGAAATCCAAAGATGTGTAATATATGATCTAACCATGGCTCTTGATACCAATTGTAGGATATTGGATTTCACATACACATCAAACCATAACACAAAGTAGGTGTATAAGTGGAATTCTAGAGAGAGAAAGTTAGAGGTTTAGGGAACTTTAGTGAGAGAAAGAAAAATTCTTATTATGAGCTCCAACTCTCTACCTTGGAAGGTAGAGTATTTATAGTCTTACAATAAAACGCCACACAACGGGCTGTGGATCGGGCATACAGTGGGTAAAGACCCGTCCGTCCTCCACGGTGTTACTAAACTAAATACTACTTAACATAAAAGTACTGTGACTACGAGCTTTCTAACGATTACATATACTTGAGGTGACCGACTCTTTAATACCTGGAATTTTTAATTCCTAACAAAACCTAACAAAACCACTAGAATTAATCCATAAAGAAGCCAAAGAAAATTGTTCAAGCACACCAAAGGTATTGTAGCAAACACAAAAATCAACGGATGTCCACAAAACCACCAAATCACACCAACACACAATTGTTCATAATACTTTCATAAAAATCTAACTATGCATAGGTTAGCCTATGCTTCCTCCAAAGGTAACTGAAACTCCTTGGAGTTCCTCAAGCTCTTCCTAGTGATCCTTGTTACCAGTCATATGCCCAGAACATCCGCTGTCAAATATTCCTCTATCTCCTAAGTTCAAATAAGGATGTTCCTGCACTTACGAGAAAAGAATTAGTTTCTCTTGGGGACCTAGGCTTTGTAGAGGCTTTGGTGCGCCTTGTGGACCTTTAGATTTGTCGGCATTAAAAGAGCGGTCTACTATTATACTTGAAGTTTGAGTGAGTGCGTCTCCAGTATAACTTGCCAAGGGCTTAACAGATCCCAAATTACCCCTTGCAGCATAGGATTGAAACATTTGAGCTGAATTTTGAGACATGGGTCTTCTCACAGGTGAGTGAGAACCATAATGAAGTCTTTGATTGAACTAGTTCACATGTGGTTTTTTAAACTTGGGATTGGGTGATGGACTGGTGGATTGTGATTTAACATTCATATACCCAGAATTAACTTTAGCTTGGCCAGGCTTAACATGACCAATATTAACTCTAAACATATTACCATTATTAAAATTTTGCCTACCAGTACTAACTTGAACACCAGTACCACCCTTGGTCTAACATAAGTACTACCAGTATTAATAGGTATTGGTCTAGTAACAAACTTTTTAGCATGGTTAATCATGTTCACATTATTCCACACTGGTTTACTTACCCCATTCCCAGTGTTTATAGCCATTTCTTTCTTTCTCAAAATCTCTAGCCATTTTCTTTTCATGGAAGTCACAATCTCTAATAAGATGGCTTAAGCTATTGCATACAAAACATCTTTTAACCCCAAAGGAGTAACCTGCACCTAACTCTTTTTCCATTCTTGCATTCCAGTTAACCTTGTCAATGCTATGTGTTTCTATTTTTTGCCTAGGAGTTGTTCTTAGTGGAACAAAGCTAGGTGAATCTGATTTTAGCTTAGATGGAGACACACTAGGTTTAAATGGTTCAGGTTTAGACACACAAGTTTTGCTAGTTTTAGCTTGTTTTGACACATAAGTCTCACTATTTAAAGCTGGTTTCGAGATCCTTATAGGTTCAGACTTAAGTTCTAGAGAACATTCAGAGATATTTCCAGTGGGTCCTTCTCTGTCATTAGATTGACTGGAAGAATACTCACTAGTCTTATCTTCTGAGACACTAGTTTCAGAACTTTTCTCATAGAATCCTTCTTGTCATTGAATTGACAGTCAATAAATTCAATGGAATAGTCTTGAGAAGCAAAAGTCTCAGGGTTCTTCCATTTTCTATAATAAAATAAGGATTCATCATATTCATTTTCAGGTTTAGGAGTATAATCATCATTAATTGGTGGTGGAACTCCCTTGTTGTTGTCAGTTTTAGAAAATCTATGATATATAGGTTTACCTTCAAAATCACCTTTTGAATTAACAAAAACATTTTCCATCACCTCTTCCTCATATCCTAAAACCTCTTTATCTGATTTTATCCCATACCCTAAACCAATTTTGCTTGTTGAGCTCATTCCTGAATCAACTAGCTTCTATATATTTTATACTATTTTGCCATTTATCAACTATCTTTTGCAACTCTTCTTGATCTTTAACTGTCTTCATTCCAATTCTTCTATATTTTCTAAGCTTCTCATCTTTTTCAAATATTTCATTACTTTGGAAAGTAAGCTTTTCATTAAGAGATGCATTCTGTTTTTGAAGATTATTAACTTGTTTTTCTAAGGTTTTAACAGCACTTTCATAAGCAAGTTATTTAACTTCTTGATCACCCAATTGACCCATCTGTTCATCACAAAGAGACTGTAGTTTATTGTATGAATCAATGCAAATATTTTAGCATGCAGTTACCTCACTGCTGGAGCTTATGGCCAAGAGAGCATGATTGACTTCAGTCCCTTCAGTAGGATACTCTCCCCAGTTAATCACACCAACTTCCAAAGTTAGCAGCCCTGTCTGACTCTTGCCTTTCTTCTCAGCATGCCTAGGATAGAAGGAATCTCTTTTCTTTTCTCCATTTGCCTCATTTCTTTGTACATTCCTTAGCAAAGTGACCCCTTTCTTGACACCTGTAGCACTTTAGCTTTGACTTGTCAAAACCTACTGGTCTCTTTCCATCAAAATGCACATTTCTACCAGTATTCTTAAATAATTTCTTCATCTTTAAGGCAATCATTGCACACTACCAGTTGATATCCATTTCCTCCATCTCCTCATCTTCAATCTGATCTAAGTCTTCATTAAGAATGTTTTCAGATTGATTTATTAACAGGGAGTAGATGATCTTATCAGCAAAACCAGCAGCCTCATCCTTTTCCTTTACACCAGTAGAAACTGTATAGCTACCAGAACTAAAACCACTACCAGACTTAACTTTGGTTTTAGTGTTCTTGCCTTGAGAGATAAAAGCAACATTGTTGTCACTTGAAGAAGCTCTTGAATTCCCTTTGATGTCTTGTTCATAAACTCTAAGATTATTATACAAGTCATCCATTGACAAGGTGTCAATATCTTCTTTAGTTCTCATGATCATTGCTAGATTTGACCATTCATTGGGCAATGATCTGAGAAACTTCATATTTGCATCTTCATTGGACACTTCAGATCCATGTGCTTCCAACTGTGATAGGATTTGTTGGAACATGTCATAGCCTTTCTCAAGGCCTTCAGAACTGCTAATAGTAAACGCTTCAAACTGTTATTTATAAACAACTTTTTGCATTTTCTTAGAGTTAGCATTTCCTCCAAATCTGGTTCTAATAGCCTCCAATATCTCCTTAGCATCATCCATACTGTGGAACCTTCTAAGATGTTCCTTTGGAATGGCCATCAATAGGAGATTTCTTGCCTTTCTTTCTTTCTCTACATCAAGTATATATGCAGCAAAGATTGGTGGAAGTACCCTGACTATGCCATTTTTGCCCTTGGAAATTCTCTTCTGTTGGGAATTCTGTGAAGTATGAATTATGCTGAAATTACTGCTAAAGGATTCTGCTGAAGTAGTGTGGAATCTGCTGAAGATATAATTCTGTGGTGGTAGTGTAGATGGTTTCTCTGAGGAGATAGTATTCAGCGTATTCTATAGTATTTCTCTTACGATATAGTCAATCAGTATTAATTTGTTAGGATATGCATGAGCTATTTTAGGTAGTGATATGCATTTATTTTATATTATTATTTTATTTAGGGTTCCTTGTGACTAAAAGGAACGTAGGACTTTTATATTAGAGACACTTGAACATTAGAACTCTCTGGAGAAAAACATTCCAGGAAAAACACCTTTAGAGAGAGTGAAAAAGATCCATAGAGGATCATTGTTTTATGAGAAAAACCTTGTCGGTAACTTTGATTGTGTTAATTATTATCCGATGTGCATCTATTCAATCATTGTTATTATTATACCCTAGTTGAGTCCGGATCTTGGATTCAACAATTGGTATCAAAGCGGGTGGCTCTTGATCTAGGGTTTATAAGATTTTTCTCTAATTAGGGATTATACCCTAATTCATCGTTTGCAGCAGATTGGAAAACAAAAGAGGCAGCAGATGATCTGATTTGTTATAAGGTATTACTCGTACACAATATTCGTTGATCTCTTAACATGGGACAGCAGATGTGGGACATGTACTGATTGTGTTTGGAATTTAATGTCACTGAATTATTTTACTGAATTGGTTCGAATATTCGGATGATGCTCTATTAGTGTGATGTTATAATTTGGTCATTCATTGTAATTAGTATCGTGAGTCATTCCACGTGATCCAATAATATAATTCTCCCATTGATTTGATGGCGACTGTTTTGATTGCACGTGGGTATACATGAATTGGATGAGATTTGCTTTGATAAGGTGGTCACGTGATCATAATATTGGTTCATTTTATTTGTGATGTTCGCTGATTTGTATATGTGGGTTGTAATCTCTTTCATTGATTTCGTTTCCACTGATATTCTTTAAGTCATTGCTGCTGAATTTTAGTGGGTCCCACACGTCTCAATCATCAGTGGTTTTTGTGATTATATAATCTTCTGGTCCCCACTTGGTTAACGTGAGGACAATTTGATCTCACTTGGGTCCAAGGTTTGAATGAGATATTGATTTCGTTGGTCACTTATTTGCTTTGCCAAAGGAAGAATTTGATTGGTGCATTCATATAGGACTAATATTTAATTGAACGACATACTGCTGGTCATATGAAAACGCAGATGCTGGTCCCACTCGATTCATGCTGATTGGCCACTCGTGAGATATTACTGTGGATTCATTGTCTATCACGTAGGGACATTTCTTTCATTGGCTGAAATATTGGCTAATTATTATCTATACTAAGAGGCAAGACACGAGGTCTTCACCTGCCACGTGTCCCACATTTAATGCCAACTTTCGCAAGTTGGCAAAAATAGTCCCTGAGGTTTAAGTGTCGTTGCAAAGTAAGCCCAAGTTGGCAAAAATAGCCCCTAAAGTTTAAGTGTCGCTGCAAAGTAAATCCTTTATAGCAATTTGGGGCAAGACACGAGGTCTTCACCTGCCACGTGTCCCACATTTAATGCCAACTTTCGCAAGTTGGCAAAAATAGTCCCTGAGGTTTAAGTGTCGTTGCAAAGTAAGCCCAAGTTGGCAAAAATAGCCCCTAAAGTTTAAGTGTCGCTGCAAAGTAAATCCTTTATAGCAATTTGGCAAAAATAGTCCCTATCCAAATTCACGGCTACAAAAACAATCCTGCTGCATCGCGCGGGTTTCCACACTCGTTATATATACTATAGGGCAGGACATGTGGTCTTTGCATGACACGTGTCCCGCATTAAATGCCAACTTTAAGCAAGTTGGCAAAAATAGCCCCGAGGTTTAAGTGTGTCGCCAAAGTAAGTCCTTCACAAGTTGGCAAAAATAGTCCCTAAGATTTAAGTGTCGCTGCAAAGTAAGTCCTTTATAGCAATTTGGCAAAAATAATCCCTATCCAAATTCACGTCAACAAAAGCAATCCCGCTGCATCGCGCGGGTTTCATCACTCGTTATATTCGATCTTTGGTGGAAGATCACATAAATTGTTAATTGATTTGAAGCGGGACCCACTATGGTATATCTGATTTAATGGCGTTCATTGTTTAGTTGTGTTTTTGGATTCATTAATTGGATAGTGGGTCAATAGCATGTATTACTGATATCACATTTAATTACTGCTGAGCATATGTTGATTCTACTGAAGTACACGTGGGGAGTTCTTTTATTTGGCTTATATCTCTCGTTAATGCTAATGGTTGGTCCCACGATTACATTACTTTGAGCACATTGAGTACATTTTGTTTCTTCTGATCACACGAGGGGAGTTATTTTATTTGGTTTGTATCTTGGCTCTTTTAAAATGGCAGTATTTGATAATGAAAAGGATGAAGTTATATTTCCTTATTTGATGAATGATGAGTACGATGTTTGGGCTAAGAACATGGAACACTGGATCAAAAATAATGATATGAATATCTGGAAGGTGATCCAAAATGGCAATTTGTTTGAGCTGGATGTGTCCGATGGAAATCTCTTTTCATCCTCGACTTCTGAATGAACATTGTTTGTACAAAAGAGGTCAAAGGCGAACTACCTTGCTTAAATCTATTCTGTGATCATCTAGCGAATTTAGTTATATGGATGATGCAAGTTGTATATGGAATGCACTCAAAGAAGGTATGGTGGAAAATTTTGAAGTCAAGAAGATGAGCAGGAAAGCGATCTTTGCGGGTTATCTGAAGAACTTGCCCGATCCACACTTTGCATTCATGGGCATCTCTCAATTACAAAAGCTGTTTGTTTGGTTGTTGTGAGCGTTATAATGAACTCAAAGAAGCTTATGATATTTTGAAACCTAAATATAATGAATGCTATGTTGAAGTTGAAGCTTATAAACAGGCTTTAAAAACACTAGAAAGACAAAAGGTTTGGTTTCAGAAGAATCAAATAGCATGATGAAAGTTAAGTGTGTTAGAAAGGGATCTCTGTGCTAAAAATGAGTTAAAAGTTAAATTGAGAGCGTGTGGTGTCAGCAGTGTGTTGAAGAAAAATTGATCTTTGAAATTGCTAGGCATAACGAATGGTTACTAAATGGAAATAAGTTAGCAAGTCACATCTATGCTAGTCAAACTCCTAATACTTCAATAGGCTTAGGCTTTAAGAAATATGTAGGATTAGAAGCTAGAGATGACACACGTAAATCCAGTTGTGACTTAGCTAATTATGTTAAAAAGGTGACCTACATCTTTACGTGGATCCATTAGAGGAATACCTATGCTGTTGACCTTTCCATCACATTGACTTTTGATGGATCATGTATATGGCAAAAAGTCGTGACTTGCTTGGACCTTAGTAGCAAACTAATGACTCTGTCTCTTGTTGCGAAAGTGACAAGTCATTGACCTAGAATCCATTGACTATGCCTCGGTGATTCAGTGATAAGTCGACTCATCTAGGCACACACCCATGACCACACCCAAGTCTAAAGTTGCTGATGAGCCCAAAACAAAGCTGTTACCTATTACTGTTGAACACAATTTTGCTTCTAATTTTGTTTCGATAAGTTTAAATGTAATAAACAAAAGTTGTGTTAAGAATAAGTCTTTTAAGAAATCTTGTTTTGTGTGTGGTAGTAAATTTCCATCTTATTTAAAATTTGTGATTATCATGAGAAAAAGATGGGTGTTTCCTCTGGCCATAAGACTTTTAGACCCACATGGACTAATGTTGCTAGTATTCCTCCATTTGTTCCCAATTTTGCACATGTGAGAGCGGTAAACCAGTTCCTCTTGGTAAACCAAAGGTGTATGCATCATTTTATCTTTGTGGACTTAATAGGCCTTTTCCAGTTCCTACGGTGGAGGATATTCTTCTGATTACTACTGGTTGGTGGGCAGTAATGCTCGACTTAGGCCCTATAAACCTACTAGTTCTTATTTTCAGTCCTATACACCTTATGTATCTCATATGAATATGGAACATGGTGGAGTTGGAGTAGCAAATATTGTTAAGCCCTCAACAGGTTATTCTTGGAAAACTAAAAGGAAAGGTTCATTCTGGGTACCCAAGAACAATAGTCCTTGTCAGGTGCATTGATTGAGGGGAGACATAAGCCTAAGGGGAGGCTTAGTGTTGTATTTTTGTATTCTAACCATTTTGCGGTATTTGGATCATCATTAGTCTAAGGGAAGCAGTGTTTACTGTGACACCAACTATCTTTGGTTTCTATTGCACTTGATGGTATATTTTCATGTTTTGTTTATTTTTAATTTTTATTCTTCTTTGTTTTATATTAAAAAAGTGTCTTATTTTATTTTGTTTGTGATTAAAAAAAAACTCTAACACAATACTGTGTTGATTTCTACTCTTTAGCATTGCGAGGTTTTGGTGTTGGTTAATAACCACACAGCTAATGGTTTTCATCTCGCGTGTCTTTCTAACACAAAGAGTTGACTAACCCGTGATTGCTGGTGGTAAAGCGGCGGAAATCCATAAATGGTAATCAACTCACCATGATGATGGCGGCATTCATCAAAGAGTTGGCTAGTCAAAAAGCACGGTTTTGGTAGAACATCTAATTCCGTTGATAGTTCGATTTACTAAAAATCGAAGGATTATCAATGTACCACAGTCTCACTTTACAAACATTGGCTATGCGGGCAAAAGCGGCTCAGGTAAAGACATATCAAATCCGTTTTATAGTTGTTTTCAGCAAAATCAGTTGGATTGTCAGTGTTTACCATGGTTTGAACTTAAACATTTGGCTACTCCGGTAGTAATGGCTATTGGTAAAGAGACATCAAATCCTTATTTTCGATGATTCAATCTCCACAGGTGTTAACACACTGGTTGTGATGAGAATAATTATGGAAACTAATATGTTTTTGATAATGCATTTGTCATTTGTTGTGGATTTTTAGAGTTTATCATAGAAGTCTGGTTGTTTTGATTAGCTAACTTTAGATGTTCGTACAATACTCTTGTTTTTGAAGTGTTGAGATCTGTCGGTGGGACTTAACCAAGTCAATTCGGTTTAGGGAGGATTGTTAGAATTCATGAAGTATGAATTATCTTGAAATTGCTAGCGAGGATTCTGCTGAAGTAATGTGGAACTCTGAGATATAATTAAATGAGTGAAGCCGTGTAGATGGTTTCTGCGGAGATAGTATTAAGCGTGATTCCATATTTCCTCGATATAGTCAATGAAGTGACCAGTTTGTTAGGTCTTGCATGAGCTATTTTTAGGTAGTGATATGCCATTTATTTTATATTATTGTTTTATTTGGGGTTCTTGTTATAAAGGCGTGGGACTTTATATTAGAGACACTTGAACATTAGAACTCACGGAGAAAAACATTCCGGAAAAACACCTTTAGAAGAGTGAAAAGATCCATAGGATCATTGTTTATAAGGAAAAACAGCTATCGGTAACTTTGATTGTGTTAATTATTATCCGCTGTGCATCTATTCAATCATTGTTATTATTATACCCTAGTTGATTCCGGATCTTGGATTCAACATCTTCTTTGAATTCCCATTCTGGATCACTTTCCAGACCTCATTATCTACATATTCCAGATAATGTTCCATCTTCATAGCCAGATGTATTTCTTCCTTTTCCAGAATAGGAAGTTTGAGGTTGAGAATAGTTGTTGCTGCAGAAGTTGTTGTTGTTTGTTTCTTAGATCCACTGCTGGTCTTCAGGGGTTTCATGGTCAGTGCCTTTCATCACTAAGATGATTTGAGATTATCATGTGAGAGACATTCTTTAGGGTTTTAAAGTGAGATGAGATAGAAGATATTATGGTGTGTTTGTTTCTTCAATCGCAGAGTCCTTAATAAGGCTACGATCTGCTTGTTGGTCCAAACGTTTATGGATCCAAGTAGCCTTTAATGACTAATAGTAATCTTGAATAAATCTAATGAAGAACTCTTAGCAAAAGCTTAATGTGTTAATGCGGAATCTTAACACACAAAGTATGAAGAACACAAAATAACTAACCCATTATTTTCTATTAACTTGCTCAAAGGCTAATGATTACAACTCGTACTTAACCTAAACACTTTAAGGATCCTTTTATACACCAAGGAAACCCTAATTGACTAAAAACTTGTAGAAGGGGTAAAGATATCTTCTCCCTAAGAATATCTATATTCATAAATATCTATTCCTAATATAACTCTAACAAACTATTACTTTGGGACATACGGACTTGGACTATTGTTGCAATGGGACTTAACATCTTTAGTAGTGGCGGACTGCTACCATGAGACAAATTGCAGTTACGGACTTAATTACTAAAACTACCAGAATTAACTCTAAAAAAACTTAAACATACTTAAATCTGTTTTACAATTTATAATTCCCAACACATTTTGCAGGAGACATCAGGATTATATATCATTAAAATTACCACATTAACCTATTCTGTTTTAGACATAAACAGACTTAACTAACGACTATTTGTTCTGCCAGACTTAACATCTTTAGTACTGGCAGACTTAACTACCAAGATACTTAATTCTAGTCTACCAGACTTAATTACTAAAACTACCAGAATTAACTCTAAACAAACTTAAACATACTTAAATCTTTTTTACAATTTATAATTCCCAACACATTTTGCAGGAGACATCAGGATTATATATCATTAAAATTACCACATTAACACCATCAGCCTATATGATATTTCTCATTCTCTTATATTTTAAGCCTCTAAATTTACATAATTTAAGCTTTTGTAAGAGAAAAATACTTAGGCACCTAAACTTGTAAGGGAATAATGTTTTGGAAAGGCTCGAATTATATTTGAAATAAGTAAACACTGTAAAATGCAGAAAAATAATCAAACACCCTAAAAAACACATAAACTCTTATATAATTGCCAACAAATTAGTTCAGGGAGACAAAGAAGCATCTAGGTAAATTCCAAAACTTCGACCAGCAAATAAAAGAAGGGAATGCAACAACAATAGAAGAAGAATTTCAGTTTCACAACTAAAATCCTCAATTCCAAACAACCCATAAAGAAACTTAAAATGCCCCGCTTATAACGGGTTAAGTGGTTAAAACAATAAGTACCTCCATAACAACGAACCCTGCAAGATGTCAATATAGCAATGATATTTGTATCCTTTTGAGACCGGATCATGTCATCTATGTACTTCAAAGCTAACTTCCCCCACAATGAAATCCTTAATTTCAAATCTTCGTATTTTTTATGACAAATTAAGAATGTAGTTAAATTCAAAAGTGATGCAGAATTCCATAATATGCATTGGAATGATAAAGATACCTCGTATCACAGACAATAATTTTACGAATTTAGGTAATTAGTAAAATACATCTATAATAGAAGTAAAATACAGTGAGTTACAATTTGGGTAATTAGTAAAAACATGTAAGTAAAAATTATAAATGATAATAGAATGACCACCTGTTAGATCTTGTATCATTTCTGGCACGAGAATCCATCATGTTGAATGGGACAAATTCAAACACAAATCTATCAAAAAGCTCTAACAGAAGAGATGAATGTTGTACTGATGTCACACTACAAAACTCAGCAAAGATATTGTGATCTAAAGGCCTATACAACATATATACTCGCATACCAACAACCTATGTATAGTATGAAATCGACCCTCCATGATCAAGTTTTTATACTTGTTCATAATCTTTGCGAGGACCCTGACATGGATTGAATTACGTTGTAGTAGAAAAAGATATTGATCAGACGTGTAATGTTGATACAAATTTTATCATAAAAATGTAAGTTTACTTACTCGGTCATCCACTATGATGATGTCCAATGAGATACCTTGATTGTTTTTTGGGTTGTAAGTAGTCCATAGCCGTGAAACCATAACATTAATGGTCCAATTATCAGTAACATTAGCACGCAACTTACTGATATAACGATATCGGTTTTCTCAAACAGCGAACGTTAGCTATAAAATACGAAAACAACATAGTGTCAAATACGGTCACAATTTCAAAACAGAATTTAGACACACATCTAACATGCCTATAGGCAAATTATAGTAAACATCTTTATAAACAACATTTTTTTGCCATATTATTATCACATATTCCTCTGTTATCAATATAGAACCAAAGACCAACACGCGAAGTTACTCGTGATGCGACAACATAAAGTTGACCATGTGTAAAAACCGGTTTCTCAAGGTACGCATAAACATGATTAAAGGTTTAAACCTGGATTTTGTTAATTGTCATGCCAAAGCAAACTTTAACAGGAAATTTCCTTCGTCTAAATTGAAAAGGCCATGATTTATAAGTTGAAGTCATATCAATTCAGTTGATAAATACTTTAAGTAATAACATGTCTCCTTTATTATTTCATCCTCAAGAACATGCAGTGATATTAGTTATGATTAACTGCGTCCATTACCAGGACCGCGTGTTGCCATTTGTATGGCAATATAGTAAATCGATATTGAGTTCAAGTTTATGGTTTGGGATACCAGAGAATCTTAATCTGTTTAGAAATTTAGGAGGGTACATTATTTTCATTTCTTCTAAGTTTCCCGTACTCGGGTTTATCTCATCAGCCCTAAGAATTTCATGCATCTCACCTATCATCTTCTCAAGAACATGTGAATTAATCTTATTGACGATCTTGTAAGATATAACTTTTCACATACACATCAAACCATAACACAAAGTAGCATATAGATGGAATTCTAGAGAGAGAGTTAGAGGTTTAGGGAACTTAGTGAGAGAAAGTGAAAGATATTATTATGAGCTCCAACTCTCTACAGAGGTAGAGAGTATTTATAGTCTTACATAAATGCCACACATGGGCTGTGGATCGATCTGGTGGAAGACCGTCCGTCCTCCACGGTTGTTACTAACTAAATACTACTTAAATAAATATTACTACGACTACGAGCTTTCTAACGATTACATATACTTGAGGTGACCGACTCTTTAATACCTGGAATTTCTAATTCCTAACAATCTCCCCAGGGAGGTCACCTCAATAATGCACTAAAATTACATTGAATACAAACAGATATGACATTAACAATTGTTCTTGCATTCTTGATGTAGTCCTTTCTTCCTAAGCTCGTAGTCATTGATTCTTCACATTGCATGTTTGGTTACTTCAAGTGGAGGTCTATTCCTGATCCACGTGATAATAATTTTGAGCCAGCTTTTGGGATCATCAGCTAGTAGAAAATCTCGGATACATCCATTGTGGTGTTGGTATTATGTGATGTTGTGACATTCGGACCGACATGCTCACATTACGGACCATGATATATTCATCGAGTAGCGGAAGCATTTGTTGATTCATGATATTGGCGGCGTAGAAGCATGGAGTGATAATATCAGAGTCATTGATGCACTAATCATGATTTCTTTTGAGATGAATGTGTTAGGTGAGCATGCGGCTATGGATTGACCGCTTCATTCGATCAGCGCAAGCGTCGGGTGTACGCATAAGACGATTAGCAATAAAGCGCCGAAAGTGTCTTTGATCACTTTCGATGAATTGAGGACACGGCCACGGTTCCCGTTGATCGAGTAGTCTTACTGTGATGGGTATAATTCGAAGAATTTCCTTGCGAGGGTTTCGCAGCTGCTCTAAGCGTTCTCAAACGGAACGTCTCAAAGAAGAACAACGGAGTGAGTGAACCCGGCGAATTTCGTCGATTGATTAAAAGAAATTTGAAAAACCATCGTGTATTGCTCAATAGAAATTGTTTTTGCAATATAACGAAGGTTTTAATGAAAATCAATTATCAATCATAAAACACCTTTTGATTTGAAAAATTAGTACACATTCGACATGCTAATGAAAAGAGTTTTTAAAGCACAAAGACCGGTTTTCAAGGTATCCGGAATCCATAACTGAAGATTGATTCAAAAGAATGAATCGCCCCATTGTTTCATTCGGTTGTCACATGGGATCTGTATAGATCTCTCATGCCACCTACCAGGAGCTTGTTAGATGTTGGCTCGAGAAGGCTTTCCATCTTCATTGTGAGTATGTTTGCATATCACTCGATGTTACGCAATACCACAAGGATAATGCGTAGGACTCAAGATATAATCTCTCTTTCCATTGTGTGAAACAGAATGTCTTCATTGAAAGTGTCCTAATGAGATTTATTGATGATCTCGTGGCTCTAGACTCAATTTGTGCATATTTGGATCTATATGGAGACTAGGGAGAAAGGGTCTCCTTCTTCAATATCAACAATCTCTAAGAGAAAGTCGATAGATAATGTCGGTTCCCCGTGAGAATGAAACAAGTCCTTTTAAGAGGAACTTGAGTGGTTTGGGAAGTTGAAGTGCAGTCGCGACACCTGGTCCATGACGTCTTGTCTTCAATACGATGTTACCATCATAGCATATGAATTGAACCGGTTTTACGCCTAAGGTTGAATAATTTGGGGGGCTATTTGTTTTCACCCTTTTCTCATTCAATTCTTTTTAATTCTTCAACCCCTTCATTGCTTACCGAGACTTCATAGCTAGAACCTTGTTGGGTTTATTCCAGTACTAGCTCGGTCTTAGTCCGCACTCTTCCCATATCTCATTTTTCTCCTTTTATCATCATGCCTAAGGACTCTACACTAACTAGTGGATAGTTCCTGGGTAGATCCCTCCGATTCTGGCGGATCATGGGAACCAATACCTAACCTTATCATCCTTATATCACAGTACATAAAGTAAGGTTGGTCAGTCTATTTGGTATTGTTCATCTGCCATTGGATCCAATTGAAAACCATTTGAAAGTCAATTCGGATACTTGTGATATATTATCAAAGCATTTTGTACCTGAATTGTTTTTGATATTTTAGAACGAGAACTCCCCCTCAACATGTGCATCAAGTATTTGAAAAGTTTTGCACGGAGGCAAGAGGATGAATTAACTTCTTTGATTACCATTTTCTAAAAGATATCAACATCACTTCCCTAATCGAATCAAGTAGATAAAGCATTTTGGGGAAGGATGAGGTTTTCATGATTTTGCTCCCCCTCAATATGTGCCTCGAGATTTGAAAAGAGTTTTGCACATACTAGAGGAAACCTGCACATTGAGATAAGTGATCACGTTTCAAATCATTGTGGTTTAATATAGATGCTCCCCTCAATGTGTGCATGGAAAATTTGAAATCGTTTGTCACTTACGGGGAGGCAAACATGCTAATCACTTAAGAAACCATTTATCGAATTATCAGTTTAAATCTATTTAAATCACAACTTCTCCCCCGATCAAAATTATTAAAACATTTGAGATTTGTGATCTCTGTAGATTTAAATTGATTTTGAAAGCTTTTAAGGAGAATTGTGACTTGATTATGAAAGCGTTTTAAGCGATAAGGATCGATGTTGAGATTTTAATCTCCATTGGTTAAACATGCATGTACATCTTTTGAAAACAATTTAATGCCAAATAACTTTTTAATTTAATTGAAATCATTCTCCCCTCAATCAATGACATAGGTTGTTGATTGAGCGATAAGATTTTGCAGATAAGTCCGATGATTATCAAAAATAGAGACCGAGTTATTTTTCAAAGCATTTAGTTTTCAGAGATAAATGTTATAGATTCAGAGCATGGAATTTGAAAACATGGTAAAACATGGCTCTGTTCTTTCTTTTAAAACCGGGTTATTGCTTGAAAATGACAATAAACCATTTTTTCTCTTTCTCTCAAACATTTTTTTTTTTTTTTTTTTTTTAAATTCGAACAACATCTAAAGTCCCGTGTCATTCTTTGAATGACAGCACACAGACGTAGATATTATCGAAGAGAAAGCATGACAAAAATGAATATTTTTTGAAGATTTTTCAAATTTTTATGGATTTTGAAAGTTTTATATTTTTCTATTTGATTTTTTGAAGGTTTTATAATTTTGTATTTTTTTTTTTGAATAAATATTTACAAGAGATAAATTAGTTTAAGAGAATGATGAAATGAGTACCAAGATAAAGATATCGTTCAGCACGTTGTAGAAGAAAGGAATCAACATCTCTTAAACTTTCGCCACCAAAGCATTCGAGGCTTCTAAGAAAATCGTCGGGACATGAGCCTTCTCAATTTGAATCTTTGGTACCTTCCCCCTTAACCGACAAACATCGAATAAAGACCATTTCCCTAAGAAGTAGAGTTGAATACAAAGCGGTCTCATTGATTGAAGCTCAGCACCATGAAGAACACGAGAACACCGAAGTAACAAGTTGAAACATTGATCATCTCAGTGGTTATCAAATCCGGATTAACGATTCGTCCCGATCACATGAACCTGTTGTGCATCCCGATGTACACCTTACTCTTCAAGATTGACCAGTTGTCTATTTAGGGAACAATATATCAACATCTTCATTTTACCAAGTGCATTCGAGTTATATAACATATAACCAATCAACACATAATGTACACATGTACCCAACAAGAGTAGAGACGATGACATCCATGTAACATGTTGAGTTACTAATCATCTCTGTGGATGTCAACTCTGAAATAAGCGAATTAGCTTCGATCAAGTGAACAAGTTGTGCATATAACCGGAAGCACTTTATCATAAACCGTATATAAGATGTCGATAAGCATTATCATCTCGTTCCAAATATTCTTCTCACATTTCTTCCGAACACGAGTAACATAAACCAAAGGGCTCCAGAGACCACTTCCCCCAAATAGTTGGAATAATATATCCTTCCCCAAATGGTTTTGATACCTCAGAATCAGCAAAACATAATATATCCATAAACTTGAAATCTTGTGAGAAGAACTCAAATAGCCCAAATGAATCTTGTGAGAATCAACTGCTACATAAACTCTCTCTGACTATCTTTATCAACCCATATGTAGACAATTTGAAGTGACCACTTGTTTAAGAAAAACCAATATACCAAACTTGGCGGAAGTCGAATTCCCGTATTTGTGTCTTAAGCTTGCACTTAAAGATGGAAGAACGGTTAATAGAATTATGCACCAAGCAAACCTCTTAAGTACTCAATACTCAATTAAAGTATGAGACATTAACACCTCTTGCGATTATCCACAACGTAATACAGTGACACGAGTAAAACAACGTAACTCCTAATAGTGATAGTTAACTAGGTCTTCAACCATCCACCTCGACTGCTGGTAACTAGATAACCCAAGACTTCAACTCTAATTCTTAAGCTCGAGCAAGTTATCAAATAAGATCACGCCTTTGTGAACGTCAACTTCAACCTCAAATAAGTGATAAAGAGTAACTTCGAAGTAATCAACTTGTGTCAAATGCCCAACATGTGAATAAACATACAACCGGATGTACATTCACCACTGAATGAACGAACAAATGATGCCTCAACATCAATGTATTCTTCCTAAAAGTATTCATGTAGAGCCTGATATGGAGGATACACCAATAACTTCGAGCGGATGAGGTAGACATTTTCCTTGAAGTTCATGTGTTTGATTTATAGCATGCACGATGAGAGGAATAATAATCCATGAAGATTTGGCAAAGGAATACCAAAGAGTGGATCATTATTCATGAACAATAATCCGTGAATAGTTGGCAAAGGAATACCAAAGAGCGGATCATTATTCATGAGTGCAACTGCAATATTATCATTATCAGCGCCTTGAGGAATAACTAGAGATAGGGATTTTTTGAGTAGTCTGAGTTGTACTTCTTTGATGATCATCAAACATATCTTGAACTCATGAATCACATATTCTTTGATGATCATCAAATATTCGCTAGCGGTTGTAAATACTCATCAAACATATCTTGAACCAATGAATCCCAAACAATAAATCCCATTTATCCTTAGTGAGTGAAACATTAGGTGTTGGAGGAGAGTCATCAAACTTTAAGTCGTATAACCATTATTCAAACATCCATCATCATTTAGTATCACTCTTCTCATAAATCCCATTTATCCTTAGTGAGTGAGAGTCATCAAACTTTAAGTTAATAACCATTATTCAAACATCCATCATCATTTAGTATATTCACTCTTCTCCCCTCAAAAATTGCATCCGAAGTTGCCATTTTGATTTAGCAAGTGAATAAGAATATACATTAATGAATGTAGATCCATTTGATGACTGAATGAGCATGGGAGAAACATGAAGCTTGTTGATGAAGAATGTCGATGAGAATGGTCATAAACATGAAGATTTCTCTTCTTCTGAAGATAAAGCGCACTGAAGCGTACTCTTTTCTTTTCTTTGAGGAACGGGCTGAAGTGTTTATCTGCGACGCCATAATGATGAAAAGACGAGCTGGGCCCGATGTGAACAGGCGTCATTGTTAGAGCCAGTTATATGTTTAGAGCCGCCCGAATCCAAATACCAAGGGCGACTTATGCGACACTGCTTTGGACAATGACGAAGACAGTTGGAAACATTGGATCCCGTGCTCATGGGGTCCTTTTGGTTAGCATACAAACAATCTTTGAATCGCGAAACCCTAGGTGCAATGTCATTGTCACTAGGAGCTGAACTAGTAGAAGCATCAAACTTAGTCGAGGGACATTTTGTGCTTAATGGGATTATTCTACCGGTTGGCTTCAAACCTTAAGGCACTACTCTAGGCATAGTGGAACTAGTTAAGGGGCAAGGTTTGCCATTCGTGAATATTCGACTGTTGGCTTTGAAATCCTACATTGGTAAAGACCTTCCCTGTAGGTTTCGAGTTGCTTAATGTTTTGCTCTCCAAACTTTCTTAAGCGGGTTATGAATCTTAGACCTCGAAATAACACATCACATTTATCATGATTACCAGAAATTAAACATTTTTGCATGTTTTGCGGACGACATAAGGCCTCGAATTTATTTTAGTAAGCTTAGAGCTAATACTAGAACTAACACGATTCTTTTTGTTCAAATCAAACTTCTTGTCCCTATGGTGTTCTTTCACTTCCTTATCATGATCACTTTTAGTTTGCGTAATCCTATCCTTCTTTGCATAGCTTCTAGGTTTTGACCCGCTAACTTTAGTGTCAATCTTAACATCTGTAGAAGTAACGATGGGAACATTACATGGCTTCACTACTGCATTCTGGTCTAGAAGTCTGGGATTTGAAATTCTCGGAGGCACATCACAGGTTGCTTGCTTGAATTTAGATATGGAACAAGGCATATCAAGGGTCACATGCTTGGCTTTAGGCATAGAACGGATTTCTGTTTGGCACTTCGGCATAGAACAAGGCTTCACAGCTTTACCTTTTTCACCTAAGGGTTTTGGACATGTTGCAATTACACATTCAAGCAGCTCTTGAGATCGTTTGGCCGGAGGCAAGCAAACCTAATTTCACTATCAAGAGGTTTGTTAATGAAATCCTCTTCGACAATCTCACGGAGACATTCAAGACTATCCTTAAGGTGAGCACAGTAGTCATGAAAAGCATGTTCATTATTCCTAAGATGAGGAGGAATATATTTAACATCCTGTGTATTTGCAATCTAAGGGTGACTTTGAGACAACATTCTTATTGAAAACAAGTGGGGTTTCCCATTTCCTGACTTCTGATTCTCAATTTCCTTTTGTAAAGGCGTTATTTTTAGTTGTTTTGGTCACGGGTGACTTTCATTGAATCATATAACTCTTTAAAGTGTCGTTTAACTTTTCATTTTCTTGAGAAAACTCTTGTTTTCCTTTTGTAATGCATTAACTAAGTTTTGAAGATGAAACGTTTGAGAATTCTGAGAATCTAAAGGAGGAGGCATTTGGGAGCTTGTCATATTGTTCGTTTGACCCTTTAATTGAGATTTGGGCTTTCAACTTTCGATCGTGTTGCGAGCTTGAATCTGTTCATCACGTTTGTTAATTTGAAAAGCGCATCAAACTTCTGGAGCATCTGAAAATGTCTTGATATTTGAAGTTTTGACATTTTCTTTGAGATGTTGATATTTGAGTTGTAAATTAAAATGCTCAACTTCTAGTTTAGAAAAATGTTTAACAAAATTGTCGTGATCATCCAGTTCAATTTTCTCGTTTAGTTTAGAATTAGTTTTTCAAGCTCAATGACACGATCATGGGAGACTTTCAGGGCAACAGATAGTTCATGAAATTTGGAAGCATTAATAGAGCAATTTGAGCAGTTAAAAGATATCTTGAGAAACACATTCAGTAATAAGAGTCTCATTTAAGGTATGCAAGTTCTTCCTCTCAATCTCATTATATTTTAGTGCACGCTCATAATCACTAACTTCAACTACCATTGCATCAAATTCCTTTTCCATTTCTTTAATATCGGATTTTATCCCCTTTTTAAGACTCTCAAAATGATCTTTTAGTTGTTTAAAGAAAGGCATGACCTCAGTTAAATAACATTCTTTCATTTGCTCAAAACCCCTTTCCCCTCAGTTATCCCAGTGGGTGTGATCCTTTTCTTACAAGTTTTCTCAAAATCGGTAAATAGTTGAAGAATAACATATTGACTGATTAAGGTCTTGCTCTTAGTGGCAATAGTTCTAGGAACTAAATGCATTGGTGTATTTGGAGGATACACATCGCTTTAGGAATTTCCTACAAGGGTTCTTTTCAACAAGATTTTCACATTTTGCAAGTCCATATCCTTTTCCGAAACTTGTTCGGGGTCAATAGAGTCTAAGGCTTAAACATGTTTAAGGATATCCAATTTTCCTTAGTGTAATCATGGGGTTTTATCGTTATCTTGTTCTTTTTACACTCGGGATCTTCTAGCTTCTTATTCATTTTCTCCTAGTGACTTCATCGATTTCTTATCTTCCTCGTGCACTCACGAGTAGCTAGGTTTCTGCTAGCTTAAGGATCTCATTACCATCATACAGTACCTTATGAGCATTTCTAGCCTTTTAATTACCTCTGGATTAGGTTCCTCAACAAGGGGAATGCTATGCTTATCGCTTAAGACTCTATGCTTAGTGATCATGTGAGCAGTCGAATGGTATTCCTTATGCGTACAACTTATTTTCAAGCTTGTTTTTCAAAGTTTTATATTGGAAAAATCATTCAAAAGTTTTGATTCCTTAGCCTTGAATTCTTGCTTAAGCATTTTAACATTTTCTTGAAGTTCGTTGTTGCTTAGCGGTTTTAGAAAGCTTTTCTTGTAAGGAGTTTAACTCTTGTTTAATACTTCTTCTACTTTTAATAGTTTATGCGTATTTTGGACATCCATTTCCCGCTCACGGGTGGTTAACTCAAACTTAGCAGCTGATTTCATAAATAGCAACACGATCCTATATATGTTAAGCTAAGTGGTAAGGGAATCATCAGGCACAAATGCAGCGTACTCATGCAGTTCATAATCATCATTTTGAGTAGAAGATGCACAACTAGGTATAGCAGAAACATCCATGCAACTTACCTGAGCATTGACATGCACTTTGTGGCGGTGCATCTCTATCATGGGTACATCCGAAGCTTCCATGGAGCGTTCCTTTGCATTAACTTGCACGGGTTGTGTGCGGTTCACCTCTCTCTCTTGCGAATTTGAGCACGAAGATTCCATTTTTCCATTATCCGACTCATCATTTTTGTTGGACATTCGCATTCAGCAACGATTCTTCAACATATACATTACCCAACTTATCACAACAATCTTTCAACTTGACACTCATTCCGTCTTCATTCTTTTGGCGGATTCTTCAATGTACATTTTCACATTATCCATGAGTTGGATAAATGTCTCAATGAATTCCTGAATTTCCATTCCGGTATGTTGTTTGAAGGAAATTCCGTCAAGTGTTGATCGTGTCTGTGAATATTCCCCACGATGAATGGTGAAATTGTTTGTAGATTACTTGAAGAGCGCCTTTGGAACCATCCTTTTGCACCTCTTTATTGGTAAGTTGCAGCTTTAAGTGTTCTAAGTTCAACAGCAAGCTTCTTGTCAATGTAGGTAAGTCCTGGCGGAAAAGAGCACTACATGTTCGATCCCAGCTATGGATAACAGTTGTATGAGGTGCAGAGATGAGTGATATGGCTTTGCATTCATTTGCTGTGGCATTCTCATTGTACTCAGCACATGAAGATCTCACATCCTCATTGTTCAATTCAAACATCTTTAACGTTCAGGTAGCATACTTTATCATTGTTGTCCACTGACATCATACAATTTAAGCACTTCAAATCAGGTCAGTAGAGTAAGACATGATGTGGTAGAATGCACGGGATTTTACAAGTCTATGATTTAAACAGAAATAGAATCTTCGGGAGTTTTACTAAATCAAGACCAAACTATTAAGCAATGACCAATGGAATGTGTTAAGATGACTGATGGATCGACACAATGATAGACAATTGTGTGTTAGGACTTATGATTGTTTGTGGGATAGCGAGAGATGTTGTTTGGTTGAGATTTGGATTGGTTTTATGCGATTTTCTCGAGAAATTTAGGTCTTAAAACATAAAAACCTCAATAACTTCTGTTCAGAGCGGATTTAGCCCTCGAAGGTTTACCTAGTTCATTGGTATTGACATTCTTCGTTCTCACGATCGTTTTGATGGGTAGAACGCTGAAAAGCGGAGTTCGGATCAAAAGTTATAGCCGTTTGAAGTTTTGTCGGGGAAAAGTCAACAAGTCGCTAAGAATTCTTGAACCAAGTCGCTAAGATAATGCACTAAGTCGCTAGAAGATAATCACTAGAAGATAAAATGCACTAAGTCGCTAACCCTTAATTAAGCTACACCCTAAGTCTCTAGAGTCCCAAGTCGCTAACAGAAAAGCAAGAAGTCGCTAAGTAGTAACTTCGCTAAGACCATTCGCTAACAAATTTTTGGCGCAATTCGCTACACAAAGTCGCTAGAGACACAAGTAAGCTAAAGAGCAACTCGCTCTTGACCAAGTCGCTACCACAAGTCGCTACCGTAGTGGAGAATCCACTACTTGTACTTTAACTCGCTAGATCTAACTCGCTAGCTCCAACACTGTAAGTCGCTACAAAATGTGAAGCAAGTCGCTACCAAGAAAATATTCCGTGAACTAAGTCGCTAGCTTGAAAAAACCATATAAACCTCACTTTTCAATCCAAAACAACCCAACCAAGATGATTCAAGCTTACCAAATGAAAACCTAAACACTTTTGATGATTCTAAACATAAAAGTACCAACAAAATTCAAACTTTAACACAAGAAATCAACCAAATGATGCAAAAACCACTAAACTTTTCAAACTCAAAAACCACCTAAAACCACTAGAAATCCAAAGATGTGCAAGATATGATCTAACCATGGCTCTTGATACCAATTGTAAGATATAACTTTTCACATACACATCAAACCATAACACAAAGTAGCATATAGATGGAATTCTAGAGAGAGAGTTAGAGGTTTAGGGAACTTAGTGAGAGAAAGTGAAAGATATTATTATGAGCTCCAACTCTCTACCTTGGGAGGTAGAGTATTTATAGTCTTATTCGCCACACATGGTACATGGATCAGCATCTGATGGGTAAAGACCCGTCCGTCCTCCACGGTGTTGCTTAACTAAATACTACTTAACTAAATATTACTACGACTACGAGCTTTCTAACGATTACATATACTTGAGGTGAACGACTCTTTAATACCTGGAATTTCTAATTCCTAACAGATCTTATTTGTTGGACACAAGATACATCGCTCTTTTAGGTAATCAATATCATTGATTTTGTAAAAGATCTGGGAATGCATTTTGTACAATAGCACCGATTGGGTCATCATTTATGAGAATTAAAAGATCATCATGAATCATAATCAAAGTGGCCTCATCTTCTTGATCAAGTGCAACAGCTGGAAGTCTGCCGTCCCCCATATCCAAAAGCCATTTATTGAAATTCATAATATGATTCGTATCTGAACATGTAGACACATGTTTATAGACAAAATAAAAACCTTGCATTGGTCCCATATGGCTGCAGACTTGTTTACAGTAGAAGAAAAAATTTCACTTCTTTGTGCCTTTAGAATAACCGGAATACTTTGCCTAAAGTCGCCACCAAGAACAACGACCTTACCACCGAATACTTGATTTCTAGCCCTGTTCTATCTTCAAACATCTCTTAGTGTCTGATCGACATCAATTTCACAACATGATTCATTGTCAAGATCAATGGGGATATGAAATCTTGAGTGTGATGTTCGACCACTGGGCAGTAGTAATGAGGCAATGCCCGATGATGCAACTGACAAAACTATTTTACCATCTGAACGTTGATGTACCCGGTTGGTGCAAGTTTTAAAAATTTATAAACACGATTTAACCGTCTAACCTATTAACACATACGAGCAAGTATACTCGTCCGTAATAGCAAAGTTTGGTAAGTCGAGATCGTCCCAAGGGATTTTGTATTTGAAATTGATTTGTTTGAAAAGATTCCAACAAGAAAGCTTGTCAAGGCTTCCTCAAATAATTATGTTCTAGTGAAATTCAATAAGAAATATATATACTTGTGTGTGGTCTATAATCAATCATAAATAGTATTCATGAAGTTTTGGTGTATACTCTTAATATGATACAATCATAAGCAAATGATCTCCAACCATGGTATATGTTTGTAAAAATCATTCTAAGAACAAAAACATTTAGTTAATCCTTTCGGTCCTTATCCCAATGATTATCCTATAGAAATCCATTTGTTTGCAACATGTTCTCATTAAATTTGTTCTTACGAATCTTTCGACCCTTTCGTGATGAAAATGTTCTTAGTCTTGTTTTAATAAGCAAACATGGTGGTTGTCAATCACCATATCCCAATACTAGTTTGTCACTTCACTTTTTGGAATAAAACACAAGAGAAATCCTTTCGGTCCTTTTCTTAAAACATGTTTTATCAACAAATCAAACCAAGACTAGTATTTTCCAACAAACTCATTTAAACAAGATCATATATACATGCATCACATTTTGAGAAAACTAATATGATTAACTACATCCCAACACACAAGTATATCCCAAAACTACTCCCTGACAATAATAATAATAACTAAACACAAGTCATAACAAAGTAATTCCAACAATTCAAGAGAATAGAATTCCATAACAAAGTTCATAGAATACCTAAACTTTTGTGATTACAAGAATTAGAATTAGGGAGTTAGCAACCATGCGCCTCCAATCACCTAGATTCACCGTACCACTCCAAACTACCAAAACTATGGATGAGAATTGTTCCCTCCTTGCTCCTGGATGTTTTTCAGTAAGAACTAAGCTTTTGGGCTGAATAATATGTTTGGGTATTAGTTTTGGTGTAAACTAATACAATTTTGGTTGTGTCACACCTAGTAAACTAGTACTAGGTTCATTATATAGCAAAATGTTGCTTGCTCTACTGTCCAGCATTCCCAACAAGTAAATGTCAAGAAATGATCGGACTCCAATGATTATGGGGAGTTAAGGCAACAATAAATGCAACTTTGTGTAACTGCAGCGTGAAACGGATCGGTTTTGACTCCCACGAATCGGTTGTATTTTGACCAATCGCCCAGCGGATCCGGTTCGGGGTTGTGACCGAACGGCTGGTTATTCTGTTTGACTTTTGTTGACTTTTCTCCTATACGCTTCATTCTTTGCTCTCGCTGATGATTTCCAAGGCAAAACTTGATCTTTCCTTCATGTAGATACTTAGAAATCATTGTGCTTCCCAATCATTGAATCCAAAAGCTTCCTAGCTCGACTTCCTTCCTCGAACCTTCCAAATGTGCATAAAAACTTCTTTTCTACACTATTCGTGATACCTGGCTACATATACATACACAATACGCATCTTTGCACTTTTAACAGTTATAGTAAATATAGCCGAATACCATGCACAAAACTAACAATAACGCTACTAAAAACATGTTCATTTTAGGCGTTTTCAAATTCCACTTAGCTCTACCGCCCTCGAGTAGGTCTAACATTGCAAAGATTATTTCAATGGTCTTGATACCATGGTTCCAAAAATGTAACAATCATCCCAAAAGAGATAATCATTGTTTTGCTTATAATATGTGAAAACTTTTAAAATGAACCAAACACTTTAGATAACATAACTAGAACACCTCACAAATGATTTTAAGAATTCACTCAACACTCATATATTGGTGGGTATATGTAAAATCACAATGCCTAGTCATGATCAATGCTTTTACCATAAGCTTGTACAAGTATCAAAACAAAGAATAAATTCATCGAGGGGTTTTATCGGGTTATAATGTTAAGGCTAAGGGTTCATAAGAGGTATGGATAAGGCATGGGATAGTTTATGAAATTGGTGTTAAAAGAAAAATAATATCAAGTCTAAACCTCCATGTTGCTAGCCATCATACAAACCACAATCCCGAAAATGATTATTTCACCTCTTCAAATATCGATCTCCGCAAATATGTATAACTCAATTTAGCTCATTGGCTAATCAATATCGCTCATATAGCTCATTGGCTATAATCATTTTTTTTTTCATAACAAAGTTCCCCCACACTTAGTGTAAGCATACACAAAAAAAAAATCGAGAAAGACGTCTCTTTCATCCATGATGGAGAATGGTACACACTATAAACAAAGTGTAGCTTCTTCATAATCATCAAAAACGATCCAACATTCCAAACAACTAGCAAAAAACCAATAGACTTGACAAGGGTTGGCTAAAGCTTAAAATGTAAAATATTTTTGTATTTTTCTGGATTTAACAAATAAAAGGGATGGCTCAAAGGGTGTAACTAAGGGTATCTAGTGCTAAAAATGAGCACTAACAAATGGGTCCATATAAGGGTGGTTAACTAACCGATGTGGTTAGCTAATGTATCATTAGATGTAAAATGGAAGGCCATTTGGGTAAATCCTAAGATGCCTCTTATCACTAGAACATATTTAGATCACTCGAAAGTGATTTTAACCGTAATGCATAACTAGTACAAGTTCTAGAATCGACATAATCACGGGCACACTCATAGCAAATTTAAAAAAATGTGTATACAAAGAAACATCACAAATGTGTGGAAAAAGGCTATTATGCATGCTAGAAAATGCGATCGAATCCAAAATGAATTACTTCCGTAATTTGGTTCAAATCCAAAAATTTTCAAAAACCTTATTTTACCATTGAAATTCCCAAGTTATTATTTTTTAATATTATCAATAATGCGTTGAAAACAACTAGACCATCAAGGGCGAATTTCTTCTAATCACTTGTATCCAAAAGTCATCTAAAAATAAAAAATGCACATCATTTTTCCTATTTTCTTCCCTCCCCCATACTTTAGTTTTGCATTGTCCTCAATGTAATAAAAATAAACTTCAAAGTAAAGAAAATGGGAAAAAATAGTCAAAAATACCACGGGATAAAATATGCAATACATATATTGGGTCATAAGAAAGCATGTGAGTTATCTAACTCCAAACATTTGACCATCAATAAGCTTCCAACACTTCCATCTGCAAACAAAAAAAGAAACAACCGCAATACACAAAACAAACAAATGCAACTAAAAACTAGATAAAACCAAACAAAATACGTTAATCATCCTACAGAAATAGGTCAAGAGATAGAAATAAAATTGTTTAACACATCATAACCATTGTCTTTGAAACCATATTTAACGAATGATCCACGATCACTCTTCGTCCTCGCTCATGTCATCTCCTTCTTCATCATCATACTCATCATCATCACTTTCGGTTACATAGTTTTCGTCCACAATCTTCGAACGAACTCTCCTTTTCTTCTTCTTTCCTCCAACTCCTGATGACGATCCTCCAACATCGTAGCTTGCTCCACCAACCTCAGGTAATCGACCATATGGGGCACTGGATCAGGAAAGGTGCGTACCGGGATATGGATCGGATAGGGTCGAGGATAAGAAGTGTAAGGGAAAGGATATGGTGGAACATTGGGTAGATTGTAGGGTGGTAACTCGTAATTGGCTTCACGAGCCATGTGTTGAAAGATAGGCATGGAATAATCATTGATGTAGTTGTTTCTTAACATCATCGAGTCTCTCCACCACATTTAATCTCATCTAAATGTTGGTTCCACTCTCCCCAACTGAATCAAAACTCTTTGGACGTACCCATTTGCACGTTCTCCATTGGTATACTACCATGCTGTTGTTGTGGTTGTTGTTGTTGTTGTTGTCTTGGTTCAATCCATAACCCTACGGTTTTCAATCTCCTATTCAAAGCGTTACCAAAACCTTGTGCAGTCCACGTATCACTATACTTTGGCTCTCCACACTTACCCAATTCCTCATCAACATAATATCCAAGATTCTTCGCCAATCTCGTCACAAAATGTCCTCCACAAATGTGGCTATTGTTCTTGATTCCCGGGGCCCTCCTAGATATAACTCAGCTATCTGCCAAACTGCATTACCGTCCTTAGTTTCCTCTAGCAACATCATAACCCATAAAGTCCGGCTTCGCATTTGTCCACGCTTCCAAATCTAATAAATGGCACGGTCACTATCTGTGACACACGGTAAATTTTCAGAATTTAACGATGATTAGTTTATTACTACTAAGTATAAGTCATTAAGCATACACAAGCTTTGCCTGATCATTTGAGTAGTTAACTCGCCTACAGTAGGTAACTGCATCACTTTTGCATTCATACCATTTTATGAATATTTTTATCTTGTCTTATGATTTAAACTATAAGACGAGAGGGTATCTCGTTTTCCCAGTGACAGGAACCGGACCTTGTACCGACAATATGATAAGGACTCGCTAAAACAATTAACAAATATCCGCGACTTGGAATATTACAAAGATAAAATATTTCAGACCCGTAACAATAAAATACCACGGATAAAAAGTTGTCAAACAATGATACCTTGGTCACAATAGAATTTCGCGGGACACAAAAATAATGAACGTACTATCACTTAAACAATGACTTGTATGAAACTCAAATACAATTGAGGCCAAAATATAATGTATGTACAAGCATTGTCCAAAGTAACACATATAATAATACATATACACTATACAAGATATACAAGGAAAACATTTAATAAAATTTGTAAAGATCACTCCTTTGTCCTCTCCTCTCACTCACGACAAAACCAAAACACAAAACCAGGGGAAGAGATTTTCAAGATATTCTTCTTCCTCCCCTAACCTTACTATCCCACCTAGGCCGAATCTTGCTAAAAGGAGATAAACCAACACCTCCATCCAACCTATTCATCTCTCTCATACCCAAATCCATGAAAAATATTGCTTCCCAAATCTCCATAGATGCGCCACTATCTTCAAAGGAATCCAAGGAGGATCAAAGTAAATCACAAGAGAGAAGTAAAATCCTCTTTTCACACTCATCTCTTATATCCAAAGATTCGTGGGTCTTGGAAGTAAGCCATTTTTGGCTTCAAACAAAGTTTCAAGAAGAAAAGAGGTGGTCAAGGGCTTCCCTCTTAACCTCTTCTTAAGCAACTCGAGAGGCCAAAACACCCCACAAATCAAAACTCAAACACACCACAAGTAATATTCTCAAGGTTATCAAGTTGTTGGGTTTTGCTCGGAATCGGTATACGGGTTTGATTTGTGTGGGGTCCCTCGACTTGACTTTCATCAACATTTTCACATCTCACTCTTGATAAGGTTCATAGTCTCCCTTCTCATAGCTTTGTTGTAATATAAACGTTGTTAATGAAGTGATAAATGGTGATGTTTTGCTTTATTTGAGTTTGTAAGTTATGGATGTGCAACTTTGCAATATGAGAATAAACTTGTCACTTTGAAAATTTGATTTGGTCACTCTCTTGTGTAGTTTTGGTCGAGGTCAACAAGCCAAGAAAAATGAGAGTTAAGTCTTAAAGGAACTTGGTAACTTGACTATGTAACTAAGTAATCTCGACCTGATAATACTTATGTTTTTGATAAGCAACTATGTCACACCGGAATCTAAGTAAGTCATTGGTATTATGTGGGTTTGGTCACGTCGAGGTAGGAACGGGTTGAGTAGTACTCAACCATCGTTATAGTCTTGCCATTTCTTTGTTCTATCGCGTTAAGTTGACATGATTGGTCTCGACCCCATCACCATCATCACCTGGGGCTTAAGCCTTTGTCTTAACTTCACCTTGTAAAATTGATGTCGTGTATAGTCAAGTTTGTCAATGCTATAATGAAGGTATGGATGTCTTGTTTGAAAAATTAGTTTCTGTCGAATGTACCAAACAAAGAAACTGGAAGAAAATTTGATGGCGAAGTGTTATAAATGTTAGTATTGAGCCTAGAGAAATGATGTGAGTTGGTAACTTGTGTTGAAATCATTGAGTTTGCATAAAAGTAAGGGCGAGTTGATTAGTACTTTCCGACCTATGGTCTTACCAATACCTGTATTTGGGTAAAGTTCTTACCAATACCTGTAGTACTATGTGTTCAGTTCAAAATAAAACCAATTGAGACCGATAGTATCCGGCATTAACCCGCGTATGTTTCCCTTTAGTGTTCGAGAAATTAACCATGTTGAGATGAATTTGTCATTAGTATTTGTTGTTACTGTTATGTCGAGAAGAGAGAGGCATTTGTGAAGTAAGTCATATAAAATTTTGTTAGTAACTCATAGTGAAGAACCGAAAACATGAGTTGTGGTGGCAATCGGGTTAATGACACCTTCTTGCCTGAGTTGAATCTTTGCCAAAACACTAAATGGTCTTATCGAAAACCTACCACTACTGTCGAGTTGTGTTCCTAGTCGAAACGGTTATACCAACTTCTACTTCAAGAGCAAACCATTAGTATTAACAATCTAGAAATGAGTAGTTTTACTAAAATGGGTTAACCTGGCCCAGATAAAGCTGTTGGACCAATTCCTCTCCCCCCATTACAAATACTCCATCAGGCCCAACCCGAAATCTGTACTCCATCATTGTATTGAATATGGGCAGCATTAGTGTAAAAAACTGGGGGTATCGTGTGAATGTATAAGCAGGACATCGAATAGTACTCGAAGCATTTTATTGGATGTCAAATATAGAAAACCGTTCCTCGTTTATTCTTTCTTTCACTTATTAATTGTCTTAACATCAAATGTGTACAAAATTTAAAATAACGAAATGTCACGAATATTGGACATAAACAACAAGTGTTTTAAACATGATTTACCTAAAATGCCTACGACAATGTCCAACGTCAAAATGTGAACTAATGTATGATAAAAAGAAACCATCAAGTCGTGTTATCATTTAACCAACTTTATAGTCTTCAAATTAAATTAATTTATTTTCTAAATACTATTAGAAAAATAAACAAATAATGCTTTTGACAATACCAATTTGTGTCAACATAAATAAGTATATATATATATACACATTTATATACTTACTAATGGAACATTATTTAATTATTTGTTTTACATCGAACTTTGGATTTTAAAACCTTACTAATGTCAATATAAAAAGAGTATATATACAATCATATACTTACTAGTAAACCTCTTAAATTATTTTTACAAACTAAAGGTTGATTTTAAAACCATTATATAAGGATAATATTAATTGCACCATTTTAAGTAAAGAATACTTAAAACGATGAACTAAATATTGCCCTCCTTATCTAGGTTGCGTGTCGGTGCCGTCTCACAACAATCATAAATCCACATTTGGATTTGCACTTTTGCTAAGGTGAGTTTCATAGCTCCACTTTTACTTGATAAATTGTTTTATACATTTTGGGGTGAAAATATGCAAAAATTTTTGTGGACCAAAACTATTACATGATTACTATTACGTGGTTTAGCCTAAGCCCTTATGTTCCTAGAGAATGCCCTTTCTCATGAACCGTCAATTCCCCATTGGGAAACACGAATGTTATAAATAGATCTATTGAGGGGACTCTCCTCCGTTCGGTTGGCTATGCTTAGGCCAAAGCGAAACGTATACCATGTCGGAACCAAGTGTTGAGGGACAAAACACTTGCTATGGGCCCTATATTGTATGACATCTTTTAGCATCTGAGAACGTCGTAGTATCGGTTGCATAAACTTAGAGCTAACGTAATAGACATTCATACATATATCATTATATTCGTTGTAATGATTATATGCCTTTGCTTATGGTCCAAGCTTACTATTTTAATTTAAACCTATGAACTCACCAGCTTTTAGTTGACCTTTTTAGCATATTTTCTCAGGTGTTTAGATTTGTTCATGAAGGCAAGGCAAGAAGCGGATGTATGGTCGTAGTAGTATTAAAAGTGTTTTACACAAATGATGTTTTACATTGGGACCACTTTATCTAATGGGATGTACCCATTTATTTAAACTATGTTGTGAGCGTTTTAAAAACTATTTTATGAAATCAAACGGAGTATGTATTCCGTTCTTTATTACTTGTGTTATGATTCACCAATTCCGTAACGCTCCCGAATAACACGTATGCTTCCGCTAAACAAATTTGGGGTGTTACAGATTGGAATCAGAGCCTAAGTTATAGAGAACTAGGTACATATAAACCCTAAACTATAACCACTTTTCACCAAAAACATCATACTCGACGCGATTGCGCTTGCCTTACTTGCTAATTTATTTAAAGTTCATTTAATAGGATTACATGTTTTATTTCCTATTTACTTATGCACTATTTCATATCCATCATGAGCATATTTTTCCACATACTTACATATGCACCTTTGTCACAGACTATGCCGTCCCCAGCCTTTCCTCGCGATGTTCAGGAGGACATCCTACTAGCTCACTCACCGACCATCCGCCAAGCTTGCACACTTAGCCACGATCCATACGTCAGGCCACACTAGCAGTCCAGCCAGCTATTGCACCCTCTCACCTATCTACCTACCTTCGACCTCCATCACTCTGTTGTGTTGAGGCAAAAACCCCGTATGATTGTGAGAGTACCGGATATCGAGAGCGATATTCATATGTGCTGCACTAGCTTCTCGGATGACCCGCGCCTACATGGGTCCTTCTACTACTTGAGTCGACACCATCACCCACTGAGTCACCACCTCATCGAGACTCAGGAGATCTACTGTTTCTTACTCGAGGAATATCCGGAAGAAGATCGGAAGAAGAGGTCCTGAGGAAGAACTACGAGCCTATACCGTGAGAGTGTCCCTGGTTATGTTAGCATAGCAGCGGTGTGAGTACACAGGTGTCTGGAGATTGTCCAGAGTATCAGGAGTTTGGACAGAGCTCCAGGATGGCTCAGAGATGAGGCGATGACATGGATGATTTGCCATTTGGATTAGAGCATTTCTCCAGGTCAGGAGGAGTAGTGAGGAGGTTGATTGGAGAGATATTGATTACTTGATCGATTCGGTACCACTTGTCACTAGTCCGAGCTATAGTCCGTCATCACCTTCATTGTACCATGCAGCAGACATGGAGCGCCTTGGCGCTTTAAAACGACTTGAGACCATTGAGGAAGCTGCCGGTTGAGGCAGACCGAGCGGACCTGTCAGGATCTCCGGATGGTGATCCGACCCTCCGATGAAGGATATTTATCCAGTTGGACTCTCAGGAGACTCTGCTAGGAGTCCATTCTGATCAGCTAGAGAGGATCGATCCGACAAGCTTGCAAGCTTGCGAGCAGCGTGTTGAGGGCTTAGACGAGTTCTGATGTGTTGTTTGAGAGCATGGGACTCGAGAGACACGAGAGGATGCGACTGGGTTTTAGAGTTGAGACTCAGGTTGAGGACGTCAGAGAGTTGGACAGCAGAGTACGAGCCTTGGGTAGAGGTCAGACTTCAGATACCGGACGACTAGAGGAGCTAGAGAGCGTCCAGTGGATTGCTAGAGATACTGTCAGAGAGGGATGGCAGAGGACTACTGGTTTAGAGTCTATGTTAGCATCATGATGAGACGTATCCGAGGTTGGAGGATACACGCGAGAGCTGTTGCTACCATTGAGCGACTCCGTACCGAGCGTGGACATCCCAGATTCCATTGCATGATGTATTACACTAAACTGAGCTATAACAGTTAGTGTTAGTTATTATTCTCGTATTTCCATTGTATTTCCATTGTATTTCGTTGTATTCCGTTGTATTTCGGTTGTATCCCAGCTAGTATCTCATCATGTACGTAGGACCTGTAGAAATTCTATCTATGTCAAACTTATTTTCCCTACCCAATTGTCTTTACTTTTATAGATTGCACATATGATCTATCTACGATAACCACACTATTATGTGGCACTTACCTTGTTTAAAAGGTTCTATATCTCATCACCTTTCTTCTGCGAAATGCATGCAAAGAAGATCAAACGTACCAACCCGGTGGAGCCTCCAATGCTCCCATCGAGAGTAAACCATGACCAAAACGGCTGCTATTCCAACGAGTCACACCTGATCAGGTGAAGCCACTACTCCTGCTAGGGCTACTCCAATCCAACCTATCATGAATCAAGCCATGATCGAACAACTAGTCAATGAGCGGGTAAACGCCGCTTTAGCTGTGATGAGTGTCTAAATACTCATCATTTTTGTACAAAATAAACTGCAAAATCATCTGAAAACACTCAGAAACACATCAAAATGATCAAAATATCGCAAATCAGTGTTTTATGTGTTTTAAAAGCAAAAATATCAAAATCAGATGAAAAACATATCAAATTTGCAAAAATTGTAGTTTTAGTCCCCCAAGTTTCAAAAGTTGTCAAAAACAGTCCCTGAGCACATAATTTCAAAAGAAAAGTCACCAAAGGTCCTTTTAAAACCAAAAGTTGTCAAATTTAGTCCTTTGGTGGAAAATCTAAAAGTTTTGAGAAAATTACAGTTTGGTCCCTGAGCTTTTAAATTGGTCAAAACTAGTCCTTGAAATTTTCAAAATGACAAAATCAACCCTTGGATTATTAAAGCTTGGCAAGACCAGCCACTTGACTACTTTCATAATTTACATGATTGGTCCTTGGATTTCCAAATATTACATTTTGGTCCTTGGTGTTAATAATCTCACAACCATCCGGACCCTATAATTATCCCAAGCCCAACACTAAACCTCTTGGCCCAATTCACTTACCCAATCCAAACCCGGTCAACAAACCACCCTTTGGTCAAATAAACTAAAGCGCCCAAAGTCTTCACCCCACACCTGCTTCTGCTACACCACAACCATCCCCCTCACTCAGCATTTTCCTCTCCTTGTTCCCCGCCTCCATACAACTACAAAATCATTAATTGCACCCACCCATTCCCTCAACCCAAAACAACCTTCATGACTTTTTGGCGCCAAAAAAACAATCAAACGGCCAAAAATCACTTGACTCATCCAATGGCTAAGGAAAAAGGTGGGATATCTTTGAGAAGGCTAGTGGGAAGCAAGCTGAGCTATAAGAAAGGAAGAAAGAGAAGCAAAGATAGCAAGTAGTATAGTGTAGTTTTAGTTTTATGTCGTTTTTATAATTTCAAGTTTACTAGTGTACTTTTAAGCTTTTAAGCTCTTGTTTGAGCAATATTAAGTGTATGTAAATCTTTATTGAAAACAAATTTCAGTTTCCATTTAATTACAGTTTATGCAATTTTCAAAAATCTCTATAAATTAGAATGTTATTTTTGGTTGTTGTTTTGGACTTATAAACTTGTATAAGTCTTATCTAAAGTTTTAATAAGTCTACTTTATGTTATCATTCACTTAGAAAGTCACTTAATCAGATTTTACTCAAAATTCTCAATTGGTCAACAAAAGTCAACCATCAGCTCAAAATGCAAATGAATTGGATTTGGTGATGAGGAGTGATCATGGGTTAAACTAGCTTAGAATAGAGTAGGATTAAGGTTTGGTTTAGCCTTGATAGCATGGACTCATGAGAGTAAGATTTTCAACTTTTTCATTTTAAGCCATTTTTGTATTTCTTGCTTATCTATGTAATTGTACTCATAATCTGTTAAAATCTGTCTTAATAGTAGAATTTAGAATAGTTAAAGTTAGTTTGATCATGATTTATGCCTGTTCAATCTTTGGATTAGTTTTTGTTTGCAAATCATGTTTTAAAGGGATGTTTGGAATTGATCTTTAAACTGTACTAGAGGATAGCTCCATGCTTAGTTCCTGTTGTTTCTTGTTTGTGTAGTCATTTGAGACTCATTTGAGTCACTTACTTGTGCCTGCAAGGCTCAGTAGTCAAATCCAACTCATAACTGTCTCAGCAGCTATCTGCTTGGATTTTAGACATTCATAAGCTTGTTTCTTGTTTAGAACTCATAGACATAGGTTGTATCAGCCTTACTTTATCTCAATACATCATAAATAGTCCATAAATTAGCTCCAAATCTCATTTAAGTCAACCTTTCAAAGCTGTTTTAAAAGTCAAAAGGCACTTCTATACTAATTTATGCAGAAAGTGCAGGCCTTGCATTACCTTTATTTTAGCTAGTTAAAGCCTGATATTGGTCTACTTAGTCTTCTAGGTGGTCTTCAAGACCCTTTTCTGGTTTGGCTCTTGATTATCGATGAGCTTATAAATAAGCTCAAACTTGTGTCTATTCCCCGTGCGGGCACTTTGCTGCACAGGTTTTATGGAGTTTTTGCAGACCTCACAGTTAGCTCATGCGAGCTTGTGTTGAGCTGAATTTTGGCTTATAGAATCTCACCCAGGTCTTGTATAAGTTCCAATAATTTCTTTCTAGTTTCAGCAATTGATTGCTTATTTTCTTGCAGTTGGCCCAGAAATGTTCTTTAGCTTAAATCTCAAACTATCAATCTGTACTAGCTTGTGATCAGAGGTTGTAGCTTATTGAAGGCTTGTTCCATTTTTAGTTCTTCTGAAAAGGCTTATAGTAAACCCATTTTTTTTTTTTTTTTTTGATTTGGTGCCCTTTGGATTCAATTTGCTTATTGAAGTGTATTTCCCGCAAAGCACTTCCTCATCGAGAATCTTTAATCCTCCCAAACAAGGCCTGTTTTTCCATTTTTCTCACATTCCTAATATTATTTTAAGCATTTCCTGAATTTTTCAGATTTTTCCTAGCTTGTTTGGTATTTTTCTGCATTTTATCTAGTTTTTAAGCATTTTTAATTAGCTTTAAATACAAATAATTAAGAAAAAGTTCAAAAAAATAAGTTTTCAATTTTATTAAGTTTAGATAAATATTAGAAGCCTAAAAATTATTTTTCCATATTTTTCTTAGTTAAATTTGTATTTTTAAATAATTTAATTAGTTTTAAATAGTTTTTAATTAATAATAAATATATAAAAAGTCTAAAAAATATATTTTCTGTTTTAAAATTAGTTTTATCATATTTTAGATTTTTCTAAGTCTTAATCTTATTTTTCTAGTCTTATTTCATATTTTCTTTTATTTTAGAGTATTATTAAATAGTTTAAAATAGTTTTTATTTAATAATAATTAATTAAATAGTTTTAAAAATAATTTTCCTTTTCTAATAATTTTCTTATATAATTAGGATTGTAAAATTGTATTTTCTATATTCATAGGTATTTTCCTTCTTTAGTTTCACGTTTTTATTTAATGTTTTCGTTCTTTTTATTTAAATGTAAGTTTTAGGTTTTAAACGTTCATCACTTTAAATATAGTGATAGCGTTTATTTAATATCTTTTATCTTTTAATTTTCTTAATTTGTATTTAAGTCGCTTTATTTTATAACCTTTTTCAGTAGTGTAATTATCTTATCCTAATCCTTTCGATCACTTATCATTAGTGATCACTCTATCGTCTGATCTAGTGTTTGCACACCATTGAGTCTCCGTGGGACTTAACGACCTGGGAATCCACTGTATTCTCGATCTTCATTGAATTTGGTTCCAGTGTTTTAAGTCTGTTTAGGACTTGTGGTTCGGACGGATCAAATTTTTGGCCTTACCATGCCGTGAGCTTTAGCGTGTGTTGCCTTTTGAATCCATTCTTGCACATATCCCATCCTTTGTAAAAAGCTTTTTGTAAAGTTTTCAAAAATCCAAAAGTTCATTAACACTTTTCGAAGTGTTTTAACACCAAAATATTTTCATTCTTTATTTTTATGGCATGTTTTTCAAAAATCCAAAAATATTCATCTTTACCCTCTAATCTGTTTAATTCTCCATTCCTTATCCTCTAAACCGATAATTCTATCTTCTCAACCCTCTCGTTTTTAATTCTTATGGCGTCTTGCGATAAAACTATGGCAGAATTACTATTCGAAGAGCTAAAAGCTAGCCTTCGTAAGATGCACTTGATTGGTGACGATGACGAGGAGAGTGCTATTCCATTGAACAATGTTATCTCTCAACTCCCTCAATCTACTGAAATCACACCGTAGCTCATTGACTCTCTCATAATGGGGGATAAGCATCTCAGCACTATTCCGGAAACGGAATCGTCTAGTGTTGAGAGCCTTATCCCGATCCCAAGTGAAGTCTGCGGGAATTCTTGACCATAAGTGTGATGTGTTTTCTCCTCTTACAAATGATCTTGTTGAGACTTTCTCAGATTTTGACAGTGATTATAGTGATGCCGATTCTTTATATTCTAATGACATAGAATTTATTGATGCATCACTTCTACATTCGAGATCGATCAACTTAGACGAGGATGTTGACCATGTTGTTTCCACAACATTTCATACGACTATCACTAATCCCTTATTCGAATTCGATTCTGAATTTACTCTAAATTCAGTTAATCCAATCTTTGATAGTGATGAGTCGACACGAGAGACTATAATGGACAAGGTGCATATTTATAGCCCACGAAGTACCGCACATGTCCCACCTCCGTATATTCTTCATGAGGAGTTCGCCGGTGAACTCACTCATATCATATCTCCGTTGGAGTATGATTGCGTGGATGGCAAAAATCATGATCAGGGGGAGAGAATCTCAATTTGCATAGTTATGACAAATCTTCCCACTCTCCCAACCGAGATGCCTTCCAACCCAAAGAGCTCAACCAAGAAAATCCAAATAAGTGCAACTGCACTTAATCCCGAGGAAGAAGATCTAGTTATGATTGTTATCATGATCTTCCTTCTTTTCTTCACCTACTCGGTGACTTCCTCTCTTCTTCACTCCTTCGGGAATGAAGACACTATCTTTGACCCCGGCATTTTCAATTATCATTTTTGAGCCGGTTCTATGTATATCTCATCGGTGTGGAACTTTCACATGCTTCATATGTTTGTCCAAACATCTTGAATGAAAGTCCGATGGAGATTGTTTCTTCCACCTTACTTCCCCATGAACAAATTAATTCGGGGTCGAGTCAAGCTAGCGACTCGGGAATCAAAAACAGTAGCATGCCATATGGGTTTTCACCCATATTTCTGACTTCTTTCTATTTTCTACCACCTAGTGTGGGGGGGTTGCCCATGTTTAAAAAAAAAAAAAAAAAAAATCTTTCAAAATAATGGCCGTAGTATTTCCCTTTTACGTTCTTTGTTTGGCATAACCGCCGGTACTTTGAATATTGAGGGCAATATTCATTTCTAAGTGTGGGGGAATTCTCACGAATTTCATATATTATCTACCAATTCCCCCGTTTTTGGCCAAAATTTTTTTTTGGAGTAAGTGTTTTACACTTTCTCAATTGGTTATCAGTCCGCCTTGTCTAATAGACAAAAGGATTGGCTAATCCAGGAGCAAACGGCTCTTGGTAAAGATTTCTCAAATCCGTTTATATGGCTTGCAATTTGCCCAAAATTGTATGGTATTCAGCTCACCATATCCTTAAAAGTGAAGAGTTGGCTAGCCCGCAAGATTATGGCTTGTGGTAAAGGCCGTGGAAAATCCATAATTGGTATTCAGCTCACCAAAGATAATTCTGATAATTTATCTAAGAGTTGGCTAGTCCAGAAGAGTACGGCTTCTGGTAAAGACAAAATCAAATCCGTTGAAA
The DNA here is from genome assembly GCA_910596185.1 of Chrysanthemum makinoi. Taxonomy (NCBI): domain Eukaryota; kingdom Viridiplantae; phylum Streptophyta; class Magnoliopsida; order Asterales; family Asteraceae; genus Chrysanthemum; species Chrysanthemum makinoi. Next base: position 69,645,082 of record OU343217.1, on the reverse strand, counting down.
GCTGGTGGTTTGCTCAAAATCACATGGTTATCGGTGTACCATGGTTCTTACTTGAACTGAAACATTTGGCTACTCCAGAAGTAATGGCTTTTGGTAAAGAGTTTTTAAAATCCATTAAAGTTCAAATCATTGCTAGGGACTAGCAATATCTCAGTGTGGGGGATTGATGAGTGTCTAAATACTCATCATTTTTGTACAAAATAAACTGCAAAATCATCTGAAAACACTCAGAAACACATCAAAATGATCAAAATATCGCAAATCAGTGTTTTATGTGTTTTAAAAGCAAAAATATCAAAATCAGATGAAAAACATATCAAATTTGCAAAAATTGTAGTTTTAGTCCCCCAAGTTTCAAAAGTTGTCAAAAACAGTCCCTGAGCACATAATTTCAAAAGAAAAGTCACCAAAGGTCCTTTTAAAACCAAAAGTTGTCAAATTTAGTCCTTTGGTGGAAAATCTAAAAGTTTTGAGAAAATTACAGTTTTGGTCCCTGGGCTTTTAAATTGGTCAAAACTAGTCCTTGGAAATTTTCAAAAATGACAAAATCAACCCTTGGATTATTAAAGCTTGGCAAGACCAGCCCCTTGACTACTTTTCATAATTTACATGATTGGTCCTTGGATTTCCAAATATTACATTTTGGTCCTTGGTGTTAATAATCTCACAACCATCCGGACCCTATAATTATCCCAAGCCCAACACTAAACCTCTTGGCCCAATTCACCCCCATCCAAACCGGTCAACAAACCACCCTTTGGTCAAATAAACACAAACGCCCAAAGTCTTCACCCCTACACAGCTTCTGCTACACTCAACACAACCATCCCCCCTCCTCAACATTTTCCTCTCCTTGTTCCCCCACCTCCATACAACTACAAAAATCATTAATTGCACCCTTTACCCATTCCACTCAACCCCAAGCAACCTTCATGACTTTTTGGCGCCAAAAAAACAATCAAACGGCCAAAAATCACTTGACTCATCCAATGGCTAAGGAAAAAGGTGGGATATCTTTGAGAAGGCTAGTGGGAAGCAAGCTGAGCTATAAGAAAGGAAGAAAGAGAAGCAAAGATAGCAAGTAGTATAGTGTAGTTTTAGTTTTATGTCGTTTTTATAATTTCAAGTTTACTAGTGTACTTTTAAGCTTTTAAGCTCTTGTTTGAGCAATATTAAGTGTATGTAAATCTTTATTGAAAACAAATTTCCAGTTTCCATTTTAATTACAGTTTATGCAATTTTCAAAAATCTCTATAAATTAGAATGTTATTTTTGGTTGTTGTTTTGGACTTATAAACTTGTATAAGTCTTATCTAAAGTTTTAATAAGTCTACTTTATGTTATCATTCACTTAGAAAGTCACTTAATCAGATTTTACTCAAAATTCTCAATTGGTCAACAAAAGTCAACCATCAGCTCAAAATGCAAATGAATTGGATTTGGTGATGCAGAGGTTGATCATGGGTTAAACTAGCTTAGAATAGAGTAGGATTAAGGTTTGGTTTAGCTGCAATAGCATGTGGACTCATGAGTAAGATTTTCAACTTTTCATTTTTTAAGCCATTTTTGTATTTCTTGCTTATCTATGTAATTGTACTCATAATCTGTTAAAATCTGTCTTAATAGTAGAATTTAGAATAGTTAAAGTTAGTTTGATCATGATTTATGCCTGTTCAATCTTTGGATTAGTTTTTGTTTGCAAATCATGTTTTAAAGGGATGTTTGGAATTGATCTTTAAACTGTACTAGAGGATAGCTCCATGCTTAGTTCCTGTTGTTTCTTGTTTGTGTAGTCATTTGAGACTCATTTGAGTCACTTACTTGTGCCTGCAAGGCTCAGTAGTCAAATCCAACTCATAAGCTGTCTGCACTATGCTTGGATTTTAGACATTCATAAGCTTGTTTCTTGTTTAGAACTCATAGACATAGGTTGTATCAGCCTTACTTTATCTCAATACATCATAAATAGTCCATAAATTAGCTCCAAATCTCATTTAAGTCAACCTTTCAACTGTTTTTAAAAGTCAAAAGGCACTTCTATACTAATTTATCGCAGAAAGTGCAGGAGCCTTGCATTACCTTTATTTTAGCTAGTTAAAGCTGCGATATTTGGTCTACTTGCAGTCTTCTAGGTGGTCTTCAAGACCACTTTTTCTGTTTTGGCTCTTGATTATCGATGAGCTTATAAATAAGCTCAAACATGGGTGTCTATTCCCTGTGCAGGACGCTGTTGCTGCAGGTTTTATGGAGTTTTTGCAGACCTCACAGTTAGCTCATGAGAGCTTGTGTTGAGCTGAATTTTGGCTTATAGAATCTCACCCAGGTCTTGTATAAGTTCCAATAATTTCTTTCTAGTTTCGGCAATTGATTGCTATTTTACAGTGCAAGTTGGCCCAGAATCTGTTCTTTAGCTTAAATCTCAAACTCATCAATCTGTACTAGCTTGTGATCAGAGGTTGTAGCTTGTTGAAACTTGTTCCATTTTAGTTCTTCTAGCTTATAGTAGCTTCTGTTTTGATTTGGTGCCCTTTGGATTCAATTTGCTTATTGAAGTGCTTATTTCCATAAGCACTTCCTCATCAGATCTTTAATCCTCCAAACAAGGGCCTGTTTTTCCATTTTTCTCACATTCCTAATATTATTTTAAGCATTTCCTGAATTTTTCAGATTTTTCCTAGCTTGTTTGGTATTTTTCTGCATTTTATCTAGTTTTTAAGCATTTTTAATTAGCTTTAAATACAAATAATTAAGAAAAAGTTCAAAAAAATAAGTTTTCAATTTTATTAAGTTTAGATAAATATTAGAAGCCTAAAAAGTATTTTTCCATATTTTTCTTAGTTAAATTTGTATTTTTAAATAATTTAATTAGTTTTAAATAGTTTTTTAATTAATAATAAATATATAAAAAGTCAAAAAATATATTTTCTGTTTTAAAATTAGTTTTATCATATTTTAGATTTTTCTAAGTCTTAATCTTATTTTTCTAGTCTTATTTCATATTTTCTTTTATTTTAGAGTATTATTAAATAGTTTAAAATAGTTTTTATTTAATAATAATTAATTAAATAGTTTTAAAAATAATTTTCCTTTTCTAATAATTTTCTTATATAATTAGGATTGTAAAAATGTATTTTCTATATTCATAGGTATTTTCCTTCTTTAGTTTCACGTTTTTATTTGTACGTTTACGTTCTTTTTATTTAAACGTAAGTTTTAGGTTTTAAACGTTCATCACTTTAAATATAGTGATAGCGTTTATTTAATATCTTTTATCTTTTTAATTTTCTTAATTTGTATTTAAGTCGCTTTATTTTATAACCTTTTTCAGTTAGTGTAATTATCTTATCTAATCCTTTCGATCACTATCATTAGTAATCATTCTATCGTCTGATCTAGTGCTTGCACACCATTGAGTCTCCGTGGGACTTAACGACCGAGGAATCCACTATTCTCGATCTTCATTGAATTTGGTTCCAAGCTTTTTTAAGTCTGTTAGGACTTGACGGTTCGGACCGATCAATTGCAGAAACCACTTTCGTCTACTAATCTTTGGAACTTCAAGACCACCCACAGCAACCGCACTTGTACTTATCAAGACTTTCGTAAAACCATGACTGGAGGCTTTAGTGGAACCGAAAGGTCGGTCGACTAGATGGATCGAAAAGCTCGAGACTGTGTTTCGAATCTGCAATTGTGAAGAAGATTCTAAGGTTAAATATGCATCATTCACTTTCACGGATCTGCTTTGACTGGTGGAACAATTTTCACGAAATCCGCTAGTATCGATGTTGCCTATGCCATGCCATGGGAGAACTTCAAGGAAATGGTACTTAATCTTTATTCTAAATAATGAGATCGAAACTCGAACATGAGTTTGGAACCTCAAGGTTCAAGGCACCAATATGGTCGCTTATAATCGCGATTTCAAGAGCTGCCTTATGTGTCTGAAATGGTTCCCGAGACCCGATTGTTGGAGAGATACATCGGAGAATTGCCTCAACCTATCAAGGGCAACGTAACCACTTCTAAGGCTGTTGATCTTCATGAAACCATCGAAGTAGCCAACAAACTCATGGACCAAGTGATTGAGGATTCCATGGACAAAGTGGTTGACAGTAAGAAGAGAAATGGGATGACCATTCTCAAGGTTACAACAACTATGAATCCGAGTGGTAACAACAATAGGAACAACCGCAACAATCAAAACAAGAGGCAAAATGTTGCTAGAACTTATGCAGTGAATGTCGGGGAAAGAAAACCGTACTGGGGCGCACCATTGTGTAATCGATGCACACTTGCATCACAAAGGCGTGTACCGTCAAGTGCGTAATTGTCGAGAAAATGGACATTAACCCAGGCTATGAGTCCAAATCATTGGCGGCGGTTCAAACAGCTCATTTCAGGACCCAAAGGCTAATGTAACTTGCTTTGGTTGTGGTGAAAAAAGGGCATTATAAAATGAATGCCGATAGACGAAGCCAAGGCCGTGAAATCAAGGAAACGAGTCCAGGAAGCCATGGGAATGGCAGGATTGAAATTGGACAAACGAGTAATCAAGGAAATGGAGAAGGGGCTAGTGGGAGAGTCTATCTTTGTAACAAAGTGGAAGCTTCAGGAAGACCCGAATGTATTGACCAGTGCGTTCCTTATAAATACCGTTATGCATCCATATTGTTTGATACGGGGCCGATAGAGTTTTGTTTCTAATACGTTTAGTCCACTACTCGATATTGCCCCAACCGCATTAGGAAATGCATACAACGTGGAACTTCAAGTAACATAGAAAGGGTAGACACCATCCTAAGAGGTTGCACCCTTAACCTGTTAAACCACCCATTCAATATCGATTTAATACCAGTAGCATTGGGTAGTTTCGATGTTATTGTCGGAATGGATTGGTTAGCAAAATATCATGCTGCCATCATTTGCGACGAAAAACTCGTTCGAATACCCTATGGAGATGAGGTCCCTATGGTAGAGGAGACAGTGACATGAGAAGCTTCAAGACGCATGTCATTTCGTACCAAAGTGTTAAGGTGTATCGGGGAAGGATGTCATATCTTCCTAGCACAAGTCACCGGAAAGGACGAAAAAGAAGGGGAAGAAAAAAGCGTCTAGAGGACGTCGCGGGGTAGTAAGAGAATTCACAGTCTTTCCGAAGACTTGCCAGGACTTCCGCCCGACCGGCAGAGTTGAATTCAGATTGATTTAGTGCACGGTGCCGCCCATTGGCAAAGAGCACCTTATCGATTAGCCCCAACGGAACTTGGGAGTTATCAAACAAGTTGTCAGAACTTGCGGAAAAGGGTTCATGAACCAAGCTCATCACCCAGGAGCACCATCTGTTCGTCAAAAGAAGAAGCCGGAACCGGGGATGTGCATCGACTATCGTGAGTTGAATAAACTAACCATTAAGAACCGTTTACCCACTCCGAGAATCGATGACTTATTCGATCAACTTCAAGGTTGAGTGTTTATTCAAAAATCGACTTAGATGCGGATACCATCAACTAAGAGTTAGAAGATATTCCCAAAACGCCTAGAACTCGTTATGGACATTACAGTTCAAGTCATGCCTTTTGGGTTAATAACGCACCGTTGTGTTCATGGACCTCATGAACCGGTGTGTAAACCCTACTTGGATAAATTTGTATCGTATTCATTGACGACATCTAATTTATTCAAGAGTGCGAAAGAACACGAAGAGCATCTTAGATTGATCTTAGAATTGTTGAAGAAGGAAGAACTGTATGCGAAATTCTCGAAGTGTGAGTTTTGGATACCTCTTGTACAATTCTTAGGTCATGTAATTGACAGTCAAGGCATACATGTAGACCCCGCCAAGATCGAGTCAATAAAGGATTGGGCGACACCCACAACTCCTCTTGAGATACGCCAATTCTTAGGACTTCTGGCGGGTACTCTGAAGATTTATTGACGGATTCTCAAAGATTGCCAATCTTTAACCAAGCTAACCCAGCGCCAAGTTTGGTGGGGAGAAAAAGAAGCTTTTCAACTCCTTAAAGAAAAGTTGTGTAGTGCACCTGTTCTGGCCTTACTTGAAGGTAGTGAAGACTTTGTTGTTTATTGCGGCCACATAAGGGCTCGAGCGTTATCAATGCAAAGAGAGAAGGTGATAGCATACGCCTCTCGCCAATTGAAGATTCATGAGAAGAACTACACGACACACGATTTGGAGTTAGGATCAGTTTTGTTCGCCCTCAGAATTTGGAGACACTACTTGTATGGCACAAAGTGTGTGCGTATACACGATCACAAAGTCTACAACACATCTTGGATCAGAAAAATACGGATATGAGACAACGCCGATGGTTAGAATTACTCATTGATTACATTGCGGATTCGTTACCATCCGGGTAAGCGAATGTAGTTGCGATGCTCTCGATGGAAAAGCGACCAAAACCTCTTAGAGTCAGATCCTTGGGTATGACAATTAGTTCACCTCTTCCAACTAAGATTCTTGAGGCTCAATTGGAAGCACTCAAAGAGGAAAATCGTCCGAATGAGAACCTTTACGGAATGCCAGAGAGTGAAAATGGATTCGTGAAAAGGTCGGATGGAACCTTGTGTTTCAAAGCCAGTTGGATACCACTCACGGAGGAATTCCACGACATTATATGCATGAATCCAAAGTCTAAATACTCCATCCACCGGGATCCGACAAAATGTACCTTGATTTGAAGAAATTGCTTGGTGGCCTAACATGAAAGACATTGCAACATATGTCGTACGGTGTCTAACTTGTTCAAGGTTAAAGCTGAACATAGAACCCTCAGCCTACTATACAGCCCGAAATCCCCGAGTGGAAATGGGAACGTATAACGATGGATTTTATCACTAAGTTACCTAAAACCTCTAAAGGCTACGACACTATTTGGGTAATAGTTGATCGTCTACCAAGTCGTACATTTTCTACCGATGAAGGAAAGTGACGGGATGGAAAAACTTGCACAACTATACCTGAAGGAAATCATCGCACGCCATGGTGTACCGATTTCCATCATTTCAGACAGAGATAGCCGTTTTACCTCAAACTTCTGGAAATCACTTCAGCAACTTGGGTCTAACCTCGACATGAGCCCGCTTACCATCCTTAGACTGATGGACAAAGAGAGAACAATCAAAACTGGAGGATATCTGAGAGCATGTGTGATAGACTTTGGAAATGGCTGGGATAAGCACTTGCCCCTAGCCGAGTTTTCTTACAATAACAGCTATCACACAAGTATCAAAGCATACCATATGAAGCACTCTATGGTTGGGAAATGTAGATCACACGTGTCTTTGGGCGAAGTTGGAGAAAGTCAACTTCTTGGTCCGGTTAATCAAAACTCTTGAAAATTGTACAAATCAAAAGCCGACTACAAGCAGCTCGTTGACCGTCAAAGATTCACGGATAAAAAGGAGAAACCACTTGAGTTCAAGTGGAACAAAGTTATGCTCAAAGTTGCGCCATGGAAGGGTGTAATTAGTTTAGAAACGTGGAAAGTTAAATCCTCGTTATATTGGACCTTTCAAAATTCTTGCTAGAATCGGACGGTAGCGTACGCCTTGAATTACCACAAGAACTCAGCTCGTACACGGCGTGTTTCCGTGTGTGCAACCTAAAGAAATGTCTTTCCAACGAAATTCTTGCTATTCCTTTGGAAGAAATCCAAGTTGACGAAAGATTGAATTTTGTCGAGGAACCCATCGAAATTATGGATAGAGAAATCAAACGGCTTAAGCAAAGCCGCATCCCGATCGTCAAAGTCCGTTGGAACTCTCAGAGGTCCAGAATACCGCGTGGGGCGTGAAGATCAATTCAAGCAAAATACCCACACCTTTTCTACTTCACCAAGTAATCCTAACGAAAACGAGGACGGTTTTCTCTTCCAAACGGGAGGATGTGACACACGGTAAATTTTCGAAATTTAACGATGATTAGTAATTTATTACTACTAAGTCTAAGTCATTAAGCATACACAAGCTTTGCACGATCATTTGAGTAGTTAACTCGCCCTAGGTAGGTAACTGCATCACTTTTGCATTCATACCATTTTATGAATATTTTTATCTTGTCTTATGATTTAAACTATAAGACGAGAGGGTATCTCGTTTTCCCGGTATTGAACCACGGCCGCGTACCGACAATATGATAAGGACTCGCTAAAACAATTAACAAATATCCGCGACTTGGAATATTACAAAGATAAAATATTTCGGACGTAACAATAAATACCACGCGGATAAAAGTTGTCAAACAATGATACCTTGGTCACAATAGAATTTCCGGGGACACAAAAATAATGAACGTACTATCACTTAAACAATGACTTGTATGAAACTCAAATACAATTGAGGCCAAAAATAAATGTACAAGCATTGTCACAAAGTAACACATATGTATAATAATACATATACACTTATACAAAAGATATACAAGGAAAACATTTAATAAAATTTGTAAAGATCCTCCTTTGTCCTCTCTCTCTCCTCGACAAAACAAAACCAAAACCAGGGGAAGAGATTTTCAAATATTCTTCTTCCTCCCTAACCTTACTATCCCACCTAGGCCGAATCTTGCTAAAAGGAGATAAACCAACACCTCCATCCAACCTATTCATCTCTCTCATACCCAAATCCATGAAAAATATTGCTTCCCAAATCTCCATAGATGCGCCACTATCTTCAAAGGAATCCAAGGAGGATCAAAGTAAATCACAAGAGAGAAGTAAAATCCTTTCACCACTCTATCTCTTATATCCAAAGATTCGTGGGTCTTGGAAGTAAGCCATTTTTGGCTTCAAACAAAGTTTCAAGAAGAAAAGAGGTGGTCAAGGGCTTCCTCTAACCTCTTCTTAAGCAACTTCGAGGCCAAAGACACCCACAAATCAAAACTCAAACACACCACAAGAGTAATATTCTCAAGGTTATCAAGAAGTTGTTGGGTTTGCTCCGAATCGATATACGGGTTTGATTTGTGTGGGGTCCTCGACTTGACTTTCATCAACATTTTTCATCTCACTCTTGATAAGGTTCATATCTTTCCCTTTCTCATAGCTTTGTTGTAATATAGCGTTGTTAATGAAGTGATAAATGGTGATGTTTTGCTTTATTTGAGTTTGTAAGTTATGGATGTGCAACTTTGCAATATGAGAATAAACTTGTCACTTTGAAAATTTGATTTGGTCACTTCTCTTGTAAGTAGTTTTCTGTCGACGTCAACAAGCCAAGAAAAATGAGAGTTAAGTCTTAAAGGAACTTGGTAACTTGACTATGTAACTAAGTAATCTCGACCTGATAATACTTATGTTTTTGATAAGCAACTATGTCACACCGGAATCTAAGTAAGTCATTGGTATTATGTGGGTTTGGTCTACCGTCGAGGTAGGAACGGGTTGAGTATACTCAACCATCGTATGATCTTGCCATTTCTTTTGTTCTATCGCGTTAAGTTAACATGATTGGTCTCGACCCCATCACCATCATACTCGGCTTGTAAGCCTTTGTCTTAACTTCACCTTGTAAAATTGATGCGTGTATATCAAGTTTGTCAATGCTATAATGAAGGTATGGATGTCTTGTTTGAAAAATTAGTTTTACATCGAATGTACCAAACAAAGAAACTGGAAGAAAATTTGATAGGCCAAGTGTTATAAATGTTAGTATTGAGCCTAGAGAAATGATGTGAGTTGGTAACTTGTGTTGAAATCATTGAGTTTGCATAAAGTGTAAGGCGAGTTGAGTAGTACTTTCGACCAGGCCTATGGTCTTACCAATACTGTAGTACTATGTGTTCAGTTCAAGGTAAACCCACTTGAACCGATAGTATCCGGCATTAACCAGCGTATGTTTCCCTTTAGTGTTCGAGAAATTAACCATGTTGAGATGAATTTGTCATTAGTATTTGTTGTTCTTGTATGTAGAAGAGCAAGTTTGTGAAAGTAAGTCATTAAAAATTTTTTTGTAACTCATAGTGAAGAACACGGAAAACCATGAGTTGTGGTGGCAATCGGGTTAATAATCGACACCCTTCTTGCCTTGAGTTGAAATCTTTGCCAAAACACTAAATGGTCTTATCGCAAACCTACCACTACATTCGAGTTGTGTTCTAGTGAAACCGTTATACCAAACTTCTACTTCAAGAGCAAACCATTAGTATTAACAATCTAGAAATGAGTAGTTTTACTAAAAATGGGTTAACACAAACTGGAGTAAAGCTGTTGGACCAGTCCTCTCCCCCCCCCTCGTACAAATACTCCATCAGGCCCAAGCCCAAAAATCTGGTACTCCATCATTGTATTCGAATATGGGCTGACCCATGTAAAACCTTGGGGGTATCTGTGTGAATGTATAAGCAGGACATCGAATAGTACTCGAAGCATTTTATTGGATGTCAAATAACGAAAACCGTTCCTCGTTTATTCTTTCTTTCACCACATTTCTTATCGTCTTAACATCAAATGTGTACAAAAATTTAAAATATAACGAAATGTACGAATATTTGACATAAACAACAAGTGTTTTAAACATGATTTACCTAAAATGCCTACGACAATGTCCAACGTCAAAATGTGAACTAATGTATGATAAAAAGAAACCATCAAGTCGTGTTATCATTTAACCAACTTTATAGTCTTCAAATTAAATTCACCTATTTTCTAAATACTATTAGAAAAATAAACAAACTAATAATTGCTTTTGACAATACCAATTTGTGTCAACATAAATAAGTATATATATATATACACATTTATATACTTACTAATGGAACATTTTAATTATTTGTTTTAAATCGAACTTTGGATTTTAAAACCTTACTAATGTCAATATAAAAAGAGTATATATACAATCATATACTTACTAGTAAACCTCTTAAATTATTTTTAAACTAAGGTTGATTTTTAAAACCATTATATAAGGATAATATTAATTGCACATTTTTAAGTAAAGAATACTTAAAACGATGAACTAAATATTGCCCTCCTTATCTAGGTTAGTGTCGGTGCGTCCACAACAATCACTAATCCCCATTTGGATTTGCACTTTTGCTAAGGTGAGTTTCATAGCCCTTTTACTTGATAAATTGTTTATACATTTTGGGGTGATAAATATGCAAAACATTTTATGGACCAAAACTATTACATGATTACTATTACGTGGTTTAGCATAAGCCCTTATGTCCTAGAATGCCTTTTCTCATGAACCGTCAATTCCCCATTGGGAAACGCGAATGTTATAAATAGATCTATTGAGGGTGACTCCTCCGTTCGGTTGGCCATGCAGGCCAAGCGAAACGTATACCATGTCGGAACCAAGTGTTGAGGGACAAAACACTTGCTATGGGCCTCTATATTGTATGACATCTTTTAGCATCTGGCTATGCCGTGGTAATCGGTTGCATGAACTCAGAGCTAACGTAATAGACATTCATACATATATCATTATATTCGTTGTAATGATTATATGCCTTTGCTTATGGTCCAAGCTTACTATTTTAATTTAAACCTATGAACTCACAGCTTTTAGGTGACCTTTTAGCATATTTTCTCAGGTGTTTAAGATTTGTTCATGAAGGCAAGGCAAGAAGCGGATGTATGGTCGTAGTAGTATTAAAAGTGTTTTACAAAAATGATGTTTTTTTTACATTGGGACCACTTTATCTAATGGGATGTACCCATTTATTTAAACTATGTTGTAAGACAGCGTTTTAAAACTATTTTATAAAAATCAAACGGAGTATGTATTCCGTTCTTTATTACTTGTGTTATGATTCACCAATTCCGTAACGCTCCCGAATAACACGTATGCTTCCGCTAAACAAATTTGGGGGTGTTACACTATCAACTTGTGAAGTATCCTCATCAACGGATTCCTGATGGTTGAGGCATTCCTCCTAGTGCAAGAAGGATCTCCACTTGATTCCAATAAGCAGGAATACTAGGATAGTCTTTTTCAAACCTTCGAAGCCTAGAAAAGTGAGCTTCAAACAATCGATGATTAACCTCATGTGGCTCATACAAACCAGAGCCAGCAAAACCCCGGCAGTGTAAGCATGATCCCTTCCATAAAGCCTAAACCAAACACAAATTTCCTTCATCAAGTTCTGAACATTCACGTTTCTTTTAAAATACATGGTTGAAAAGAACTCCATACACCATTCTCGATAGACCACTTCATTGACCTTAAATGCTCTTTCCCATGATAAATCATTGACGAATCTCCATCCTGAATATACATAAGATGTTAAGCATCATTCCTCTTAACTCATCTTCACAATCACATTCCGCAAATAAATCCCAATCAATCACCCTTGGAACTAAACATGTCCTATGTTGCAATTTCGACAACCTTTCCCGAAAAGCATGTTTCTCCCGTCGGTGAGATCTTTGAACTTTAAGTTGGCATTTGCCTCCGTCTTCACACTATACTTAACTTTCTTCTTCTCGTTCCTTTGACAAAACTTTGTAACAAGCGGGTTCATTGGAATCGCCTCTCGCTACCTACAATAATTTTCTGTAGAAATCACAAATATAAGACCATATGAGAGTGTTAGAACAAACAAGAAGGTTCATGGAACCCTCTAAGATCCATTTCCAAAATTTCAAAAATTTTAACACGAAACCGTAACGGATTCGGTTGGATCACCAACGAATCGGTTGCTCAAATGACAAATCCAACCGTTCGGTTGCAATGCGAAAACGAAACGGTTATGCGATCGCATAAGACTTTTGTCTCTTAAACCTCCTTTTATCGAATTTTCTAAGTCCTCCTCTAGATCGCATTCTATCATCGTCAATGATTTCCACATCCTTGAATTACTCTAAATTCGCTCTTCAAATCATCAAACATCATACATTCATCATCTTAGAACTCAACTTGATAAACCTATATCCTTCATCACTGTTCTAATCAATAATGTGGCATCTATCACTCTAAAACACATCATCTATCATTATTAATCACCAATTGCAACTTATCTTGATTCACTAGCACGACCCAATCAAATCCAAAAATTCAATCATCTAGTTTTCATTCCATGGTGAATCAATCAATACAATTCTTTTTGCAATGCACTCCTATATCAATTACCCACTCAATCCTAAAATATCACAACTTAATTTGAATTATAGCAAAAACCCCCAAATTGGTGACCTAATATTCAATTCGAATCAAATGCTCTAATTAAACCTTAATTGAGTTAATTGAATGTAGATGCTTACTTGTTTGGGTGCCATGATGTTTTCTTACAACTTAAACAACCTTCAATCAGCTTCTCTTGGACGAATTTTGCAAAACCCACTGGAGATTTAGTGTGTGTGTGTGTGTGTGTGTTTTTCTGGAAAAGTGATTTTTGGTTTTATACTTGAATGCAACGGTTCAGTTATGGACAAAACGTTTCGGTTTTCTTTTTGCCAAATTTTGCATTTTACACATGTTACTTAGGTATTTACCTTCAAGCAACAAAATTTTACTCAAAAATCACCGCTAAATTCACACAACCTTCATTCACCAATTGGAATTTTAAACAATCATCCAATCTTAAAAACTAAAATCATCATACTAAACCAAACTTCAACTCAAAACTCATAGTTATAATGCATTAACCAAATTACCTCAATCATGAAAATAAAAATGAAAATAAAATAGGAAACAAAATCTAAATGCATCAAATCAAAAAGAAATAGTTAATGAAATTCAAGCAAATAATTGCTTGTTTTATTCGGTTCTTTGTCTTTTCTCAATTCCTCGAAATACTCATGTCTTAGGATGTCCTCACTTTGAAATTTTCCGGTTAACTCACGGAACGTTTCAAAAGTTTTGAACTTTCTCATGAATCTTCTTCCGTGGGACATAGTATATCGAACTTAACATACCATGCTCCATCTCCGGTTTGTCTCTTGTAAGTCCCCGACCCTTGGTCTCCCTCCAAATTCTTAAGTTGCGGTAAGAACCTAAAAAGTCGGTCAACGTTTTGTAAACTAGTATGTTTTTGAATGGGTTATAGAAAGCTTCCACCGCCACACGTCCATTTCGTCCTCTATATCAAAATAAGGCGGACTAACGGTCCGTACATTGGGTTACCTTGGACATCACGTCCCACTTCAAAACATGTTAAATCATCATCTGCTTCAATCCATTCCAAATCCTCCATAAATTCCAAAGTTGGTCCTCTTGGTTTTGGATAGTATGTTTGCCTTGAAATCCCATCATCAATAGTCATTGTGCCTCTTCCCATGTCTATAATCGCACCACAAGTTCGTAGGAATGGTCTCCCCAATAGTAGTGGTAAACTCTTGTCCACTGGAATATCTAGGACAAGAAATGGCCAAATCACGGTTGATAGCCAATTTGCACTCTCATTCTTCACTCTCCCATTGCCTTCCGGAGAATTATCCGCCATAGTAAGCTTCGAATGATTAGGTTGCGGATTACTTAGTCCTAAAGTCTTAAACAATGGATACGGCATCACATTAACACTTGACCCGTATCATTAAAGCATAAACGGTGTAGTCCCATTCACTTTGATTGGCAACACAAAATTAACCGGATCCTTTTCCTTCCTTGGCATGCCTCTAAAAATTGATCTTGCTCCTCCTCCGTGAGATTCTTATCTTCCAACCTAGCCCTTGCTAGCATCAATGCATCCAACTTCTTACGGTAAAGCACATAATCTTGGAGTACTTCTATCACCGGTTTCTTTTCATTAAGCTCAAGAAACTTTTGTTCTAGGTTTTCTAAATAGCTTATTTTTGCTCAAATGGGTTAGGGTTTGAAATAGTGGTAGGTGATGATGGTGTGGAATCATTTTTGGTGGTGGAGGTTGTTGTTGGGGTTAGTTTGTTTGATGAAGTTTTCTTCCGATTTGCCTTTCCCATTTTAACTACTTCCACCTCTTTCTCTTCCATGTTTGCACAAACTTCCACTAGCATCTCGTTTACTCCCTTTCCTTCTTCCAAATCAGTTATATTAATCCTCATTTCACTTATTGCAAAATCTACTTGACACTTGGTCGTGACAAGAAAATCTCGACCAAAACACACATAGGTTCATCGCATTCCCTTCTTCTAACTCAACAAAATCCGTTTCAAAAATGTGTCCATGAATATTGACCTTAAGATTTTTGACCATCCTTCTTCCATATGCTTCATAGTCCAAACGTACATGACCAATTTCGTCAAGAACCTTCTCCAAAATGTAGTTTTCTCCATAAGCCATATTAAGCTTGTCGTCCCAAGCACTCTCTTCCACACTACAAGGCATTCCAAACCTCATTAGCGGCGAATCATACACCGTTAAAGGTGCTTGTGTGAACACTACGACTCTTCCCTTCTTGGGTAGTTGAACCTTGTTTCACTGTTTCCTCCATATTATCCGTATCAATCCTCAAATCTTTCTTACTCTCTTCCAAGATACCTCCAATCTTTTCAGTGAACTTCGGTATCCTTGAACATTTCATCAAAATACGAAGGTATTCGAGCTTCGCTCAAACTATCCATATTACTAGACAAACTTGACAAAACAAGACAAACAAAATCCAATTATTAGCGTTAGAGATAGTAAAAACAAGAACAAACTATAGAAACATATACTAAACAAGTTAAGACACTTAACAAAACCAAAAACATAAATTAAAACTCAAAATCTAAAAATGATAAAATCAACCTGAGAAACTCCGGATTGATTTGGCTCACCAACCAGATCGGTTGGTTGAAATAACTAAGTCAGAAAGTCGACCGGATCGGTTGCGGGTTGCAACCGATCGGTTTGATCGAAAATTATTTTTTTTTATATATATATTTAAAAAAAAAAATTTAAATGCAATTAAGGAGTCATTAAGATGTACTAAACTCTAATTAATAAAAAAAACTCTTCATGAACCAACAATTTAATAACTTAATAAAAAAATTCATTAAACTAAACTAAATAAACTACTAATTAAAATCTATCATTAAAACAATTAAACATATAACTGAAAAACATTACTATCTAATCATTAACCATTAAAACTAAAATTAAACCAAAACTTAATAAACTAATAAATAAATAAATGTAAATCTAAGTAATTAAACTACAAGACATAATCGCAAATAGAATCTAAAATGACAAAATTACTCTAGAAACCATAACACTAAGAACTAAAAAGACTAGAACAATAAAAATCACAACTAAAATTTACATTGGCAGTTAGGTTGGATCACCAACGAATCTGTTAGTTAGTAACCAAAAAATATATTTTTTTTTACTTTTTTTCAACAAATTTAATTCTAATACTACCAATTTTACAGAAACTCAAGAAAAATTAAAGAAAATCCACAGCGGTATAAAACTTGATGTGCCGGTTGGTGCAAGTTTTAGAAATTTATAAACACGATTTAACCGTCTAACCTATTAACACATACGAGCAAGTATACTCGTCCGTAATAGCAAAGTTTGGTAAGTCGAGATCGTCCCAAGGGATTTTGTGTTTGAAATTGATTTGTTTGAAAAGATTCCAACAAGAAAGCTTGTCAAGGCTTCCTCAAATAATTATGTTCTAGTGAAATTCAATAAGAAATATATATACTTGTGTGTGGTCTATAATCAATCATAAATAGTATTCATGAAGGTTTGGTGTATACTCTTAATATGATGCACAAATCATAAGCAAATGATTCCCCAACCATGGTATATGTTTGTAAAAATCATTCTAAGAACAAAAACATTTAGGTAATCCTTTTGGTCCTTATCCCAATGATTATCCTATAGAAATCCATTTGTTTGCAACATGTTCTCATTAAATTTGTTCTTACGAATCTTTCGACCCTTTGTGATGAAAATGTTCCTAGTCTTGTTTTAATAAGCAAACATGGTGGTTGTCAATCACCATATCCCCATACTAGTTTGTCACTTCACTTTTTGGAATAAAACACAAGAGAAATCCTTTTGGTCCTTTTTCTTAAAACATGTTTTATCAACAAATCAAACCAAGACTAGTATTTTTCAAACAAACTCATTTAAACAAGATCATATATACATGCATCACATTTTGAGAACACTAATATGATTAACTACATCCCAACACACAAGTATATCCCAAAACTATTCCATGATAATAATAATAACTAAACACAAGTCATAACAAAGTAATTCCAACAATTCAAGAGAATAGAATTCCATAACAAAGTTCATAGAATACCTAAACTTTTGTGATTACAAGAATTAGAATTCGTGGATTGTAGCAACCACGCGCCTCCAATCACCTAGATTCACCGTACAACTCCAAACTACCAAAACTATGGATGAGAATTGTTCCCTCCTTGCTCCTGGATGTTTTTTTAGTAAGAACTAAGCTTTTGGGCTGAATAATATGTTTGGGTATTAGTTTTGGTGTAAACTAATATAATTTTGGTTGTGTCACACCTAGTAAACTAGGACTAGGTTCATTATATAGCCAAATGTGCTTGCTCTCTTGTCCAAAAACGTTCCCAACAAGTAAATATCAAGAAATGATCGGACTGCAATGATTATGGGGAGTTAAGGCAACAATAAATGCAACTTTGTGTATGCTAGCGTGAGAAACGGATCGGTTTTGACTCCAACCGAATCGGTTGTATTTTGACCAATCGCCCAGCGGATCGGTTCACGGGTTGTGATGACGGCGGTTATTCTTCATTTTGACTTTTGTTGACTTTTCACCTATACGCTTCATTCTTTGCTCTCGCTGATGATTTCCAAGGCAAAACTTGATCTTTCCTTCTTTGTAGATACTTAGAAAAATCATTGTGCTTCCCAATCATTGAATCCAAAAGCTTCCTAGCTCGACTTCCTTCCTTAAGAATCTTCCAAATGTGCATAAAAACTTCATTTCTTCACTATTCGTGATACCTGGCTACATATACATACACAATACGCATCTTTGCACTTTTGCAACATTATGAGTAAATATAGCCTATTATCATGCAAAAAACCAACAATAACGCTACTAAAAACATGTTCATTTTAGGCGTTATCAAATTCCCCACACTTAAGTTCTACTCGCCCTCGAGTAGGTCTAACATTTGCAAAGATTGATTTCAATGGTCTTGACACCATGGTTCCAAAAATGTAACAATCATCCCAAAAGAGATAATCATTGTTTTGCTTATAATATGTGAAAACTTTTAAAATGAACCAAACACTTTAGATAACATAACTAGAACACCTCACAAATGATTTTAAGAATTCACTCAACACTCATATATTGGTGGGTATATGTAAATCACTCAATGCCTAGTCATGATCAATGCTTTTACCATAAGCTTGTACAAGTATCAAAACAAAGAAAATAAATTCATCAAAGAGGGCTTTTATTGGGTTATAATGTTAAGGCTAAGGGTTCATAAAAGGTATGGATAAGGCATGGGATAGTTTATGAAATTGGTGTTAAAAGAAAAATAATATCAAGTCTAAACCTCCATGTTGCTAGCCATCATACAAACCACAATCCTGAAAATGATTATTTCACCTCTTCAAATATCGATCTCCGCAAATATGTATAACTCAATTTAGCTCATTGGCTAATCAATATCGCTCATATAGCTCATTGGCTATAATCATTTTTTTTTCATAACAAAGTTCCCCCACACTTAGTGTAAGCATACACAAAAAAAACGAGAAAAGGCGTCTCTTTCATCCAAGATGGAGAATGGTACACACTATAAACAAAGTGTAGCTTCTTCATAATCATCAAAAACGATCCAACATTCCAAACAACTAGCAACAAACCAATAGACTTGACAAGGGTTGGCTAAAGTTTAAAATGTAAAATATTTTTGTATTTTTCTGGATTTAACAAATAAAAGGGATGGCTCAAAGGGTGTAACTAAGGGTATCTAGTGCTAAAAATGAGCACTAACAAATGGGTCCATATAAGGGTGGTTAACTAACCGATGTGGTTAGCTAATGTATCATTAGATGTAAAATGGAAGGCCATTTGGGTAAATCCTAAGATGCCTCTTATCACTAGAACATATTTAGATCACTCGAAAGTGATTTTAACCGTAATGCATAACTAGTACAAGTTCTAGAATCGACATAATCACCGGCACACTCATAGCAAATTTAAAAAAAAAGATGTGTTTTATACAAAAAGAAACATCACAAATGTGTGGAAAAAGGCTATTATGCATGCTAGAAAATGCTATCGAATCCAAAATGAATTACTTCCGTAATTTGGTTCAAATCCAAAATTTTTCAAAAACCTTATTTTACCATTGAAATTCCCAAGTTATTATTTTTTAATATTTATCAATAATGCGTGAAAACAACTAGACCATCAAGGGCGAATTTCTTCTAATCACTTGTATCCAAAAGTCATCTAAAAATAAAAAAATGCATCATTTTTCCTATTTTCTTCCCTCCCCCATACTTAAGTTTTGCATTGTCCTTAATGTAATAAAAATGAACTTCAAAGTAAAGAAAATGGGAAAAAGAAATAGTCAAAAGATACCACGGGATAAAATATGCAATACGCATATTGGTCATAAGAAAGCATGTGAGTTATCTAACTCCAAACATTTGACCATCAATAAGCTTCCAACACTTCCATCCTGCAAACAAAAAAAAACTGCAACACGCAATACACAAAACAAACAAATGCAACTAAAAACTAGATAAAACCAAACAAAATACGTTAATCATCCTAAAGAAATAGGTCAAGAGATAGAAATAAAATTGTTTAACACATCATAACCATTGTCTTTGAAACCATATTTCACGAATGATCTATGATCACTCTTCGTCCTCGCTCATGTCATCTCCTTCTTCATCATCATACTCATCATCATCACTTTCGGTTACGTAGTTTTCGTCCACAATCTCCGAACGAACTCTCCTTTTCTTCTTCTTTCCTCTAACCCCTGATGACGATCCTCCAACATCGTAGCTTGCTCCACCAACCTCGGTGTCGACCATATGGGGGCCTGGATCAGAAATGGTGCGTACCGGGATATGGATACTGGATAGGGTCCAGGATAAGAAGTGTAAGGGAAAGGATATGGTGGAACATTGGGTAGATTGTAGGGTGGTAACTCGTAATTGGCTTCACGAGCCATGTGTTGAAAGATAGGCATGGAATAATCATTGATGTAGTTGTTTCTTAACATCATCGAGTCTCTCCACACATCCCTACATTGAATCTCATCTAAATGTTGGTTCCACTCTCCCAAACCTGAATCAAAACTACTGGACGTACCCATTTTCACGTTCTCCATTGGTATACTACCCTGCTGTTGTGGTGGTTGTTGTTGTTGTTGTCTTGGTTCAATCCATAACCCTACGGTTTTCAATCTCCTATTCAAAGCGTTACCAAAACCTTGTGCAGTCCACATATCACTATACTTTGGCTTTCCACACTTAGCCAATTCCTCATCAACATAATACCCAAGATTCTTCGCCAATCTCGTCACAAAATGTCCTCCACAAATGTGGCTATTGTTCTTGATTCCCGGGGCCCTCCTAGATAAATACTGGCTATCACCATGCATTACCGTCCTTAGTTTCCTCTAGCAACATCATAACCCATAAGTCCGGCGACATTTGTACCCTGCCTCCATATCTATTAAATGGCCCGGTCACTATCAACTTGTGAAGTATCCTCATCAACGGATTCCTAATGGTTGAGGCATTCCTCCTAGCGCAAGAAGGATCTCCCACTTGATTCCAATAAGCGGGAATACTAGGATAGTCTTTTCAAACCTCGAAGCCTAGAAAAGTGGGCTTCAAACAATCGATGATTAACCTCATGTGGCTCATACAAACCAAGAGCCACACCAAAACCCGGTAAAGTGTAAGCATGATCCCTTCCATAAAGCCTAAACCAAACACAAATTTTCTTCATCAAGTTCCGAACATTCACGTTTCTTTTAAAATACATGGTTGAAAATAACTCCATACACCATTCTCGATAGACCACTTCATTGACGCTAAATGCTCTTTCCCATGATAAATCATTGAACGAATCTCCATCCCCTGAATATACATAAGATGTTCGCATCATTCCTCTTAACTCATCTTCACAATCACATTCCGCAAATAAATCCCAATCAATCACCCTCGGAACTAAACATGTCCTATGTTGCAATTTCGACAACCTTTCCCGAAAAGCATGTTTCTCCCCGTCGGTGAGATCTTTGAACTTTAAGTTGGCATTTGCCTCCGTCTTCACACTATACTTAACTTTCTTCTTCTCGTTCCTTTGACAAAACTTTGTAACAAGCGGGTTCATTGGAATCGCCTCCTCGCTTGAGCTACCTACAATAATTCTCTGTAGAAATCACAAATATAAGACCATATGAGAGTGTTAGAACAAACAAGAAGGTTCATGGAACCCTCTAAGATCCATTTCCAAAATTTCAAAAATTTTAACACAGAAACCGTAACCAGATTCGGTTGGATCACCAATTGAATCGGTTGCTCAAATGACCAAAATCCAACCGTTCGGTTGCAATGCGAAACCGAAACGGTTATGCAGTCTGCATAAGGCTTTTGCCTCTTAAACCTCCCTATACTCGAATTTTCTAAGTCCAATCCACTCCTAGATCGCATTCTATCATCCTCAATGATTTCCACATCCTTGAATTACTCTAAATTCGCTCTTCAAATCATCAAACATCATACATTCATCATCTTAGAACTCAACTTGATAAACCTATATCCTTCAATCACTAGTTCTAATCAATAATGTGGCATCTATCACTCCTAAAAACACATCATCTATCATTAGGAATCACCAATTGCAACTTATCTTGATTCACTAGCACAACCCAATCAAATCCGAAAATTCAATCATCTAGTTTTCATTCCATGGTGAATCAATCAATACAATTCTTTTTGCAATGCACTCCTATATCAATTACCCACTCAATCCTAAAATATCACAACTTAATTCGAATTATAGCAAAAACCCCCAAATTGGTGACCTAATATTCAATTCGAATCAAATGCTCTAATTAAACCTTAATTGAGTTAATTGAATGTAGATGCTTACTTGTTTGGGTGCCATGATGTTTTCCTACAACATAAACAACCTTCAATTAGCTTCTCTTGGACGAATTTTTGCAAAACCCACTGGAGAATTAGTGTGTGTGTGTGTTTTTCTGGAAAAGTGAATTTTTGGTTTTTATACTTGAATGCAACCGGTTCAGTCATGGACACAACCGTTTCGGTTTGCTTTTTTGCCAAATTTTGCATTTTTACATGTTACTTAGGTATTTACCTTCCAAGCAACAAAATTTTACTCAAAAATCCTGCTAAAGATTCACACAACCTTCATTCACCAATTGGAATTTTAAACAATCATCCAATCTTAAAAACTCAAATCATCATACTAAACCAAACTTCAACTCAAAACTCATAGTTATAATGCATTAACCAAATTACCTCAATCATGAAAATAAAAATAGGAAACAAAAATCCTAAATGCATCAAATCAAAAAGAAATAGTTAATGAAATTCAAGCAAATAATTGCTTGTTTATTACGGTTCTTTATCTTTTTCTCAGAATTCCTCGAAATACTCATGTCTTAGGATGTCCTCACTTTGAAATTTTCCGGTTAACTCACGGAACGTTTCAAAAGTTTTGAACTTTCTCATGAATCTTCTTCCGTCTGGACATAGTATATCGAACTTAACATGCCATGCTCCATCTCCGGTTTGTCTCTTGTAAGTCCCCACCTTGGTCTCCACTCCAAATTCTTAAGTTGCATCGGTAAAGAACCTAAAAAGTCGGTCAACTTTTTGTAAACTAGTATGTTTTTGAATGGGTTATAGAAAGCTTCCACCGCTAACGCACGTTCCATTTCGTCCTCTATATCAAAATAAGGCGGAGCTAACGGTCCGTACATTGGGTTACCTTGGACATCACGTCCCACTTCAAAACATGTTAAATCATCATCTGCTTCAATCCATTCCAAATCCTCCATAAATTCCAAAGTTGGTCCTCTTGGTTTTGGATAGTATGTTTGCCTTGAAATCCCATCATCAATAGTCATTGTGCCTCTTCCCATGTCTATAATCGCACCACAAGTTCGTAGGAATGGTCTCCCCAATAGTAGTGGTAAACTCTTGTCCACCGGAATATCTAGGACAAGGAAATCGGCCAAATACGGTTGATAGCCAATTTGCACTCTCACATTCTTCCCCTCTCCCATTGCCTTCGCTTGAGAATTATCCGCCATAGTAAGCTTTGAATGATTTGGTTGCGGATTACTTAGTCCTAAAGTCTTAAACAATGGATACGGCATCACATTAACACTTGACACCGTATCTGCTAAAGCATAAACTGGTGTAGTCCCATTCACTTTGATCGGCAACACAAAATTACCGGGATCCTTTTCCTTCCTTGGCATGCCTCTAAACAAAATTCGATCTTGCTCCTCCTCCGTGAGATTCTTATCTTCCAACCTAGCCCTTGCTAGCATCAATGCATCCAACTTCTTACGGTAAAGCACATAATCTTGGAGTACTTCTATCACTGGTTTCTTTTCATTAAGCTCAAGAAACTTTTGTTCTAGGTTTTCTAAAATAGCTTCTTTTTGCTCGTCGGTTAAGGGTTTGAAATTAGTGGTAGGTGATGAGGGTATGGAATCATTTTTGGTGGTGGAGGTTGTTGTTGGGGTTAGTTTGTTTGATGAAGTTTTCTTCCAATTTGCCTTTCCCATTTTAACTACTTCCACCTCTTTCTCTTCCATGTTTGCACAAACTTCCACTAGCATCTCGTTTACTCCCTTTCCTTCTTCCAAATCAGTTATATTAATCCTCATTTCTCCCATTGCAAAATCTACTTGACACTTGGTCGTGACAAGAAAATCTCGACTAAAACAGACATTAGGTTCATCTGCATTCCCTTCTTCTAACACAACAAAATCCGTTTCAAAAATGTGTCCATGAATATTGACCTTCAGATTTTTGACCATCCTTCTTCCATATGCTTCATAGTCCAAACGTACATGACCAATTTCGTCAAGAACCTTCTCCAAAATGTAGTTTTCTCCATAAGCCATATTAAGCTGTGCGTCCCAAGCACTTACTCCTTCCACACTACAAGGCGTTCCAAACCTCATTAGCGGCGAATCATACACCGTTAAAGGTGCTTGTGTGAACACTACGACTCTTCTCTTCTTGGGTAGTTGAACCTTGTTTTCACCTGTTTCCTCCATATTAACCGTATCAATCCCCAAATCTTTCTTACTTTCTTCCAAGATACCTCCAATCTTTTCCAGTGAACTTCTGGTATCCTTGAACATTTCATCCAAAGTACGAAGGTATTCCGAGATTCCGCTCAAACTATCCATATTACTAGACAACTTGACAAAACAAGACAAAACAAAATCCAAATTATTAGCGTTAGAGTTAGTAAAAACAAGAACAAACTATAGAAACATATACTAAACAAGTTAAGACACTTAACAAAACCAAAAACATAAATTAAAACTCAAAATCTAAAAATGATAAAAATCAACACAGAAACTCCAACCGGATTCGGTTGGCTCACCAACCGAATCGGTTGGTTGAAATAACTAAGTCAGAAAGTCGAACCGGATCCGGTTGCGGGTTGCAACCGATCGGTTTGATCGATTTTTTTTTTATATATATATATTTAAAAAAAAAAAACAGAATTTAAATGCAATTAAGGAGTCATTAAGATGTACTAAACTCTAATTAATAAAAAAAAACTCTTCATGAACCAACAATTTAATAACCTAACAAATAAAACTCATTAAACAAAACTAAATAAACTACTAATTAAAATCTATCATTAAAAAAATTAAACATATAACTGAAAAACATTACTATCTAATCATTAACCATTAAAACTAAAATTAAACCAAAACTTAATAAACTAATAAATAAATAAATGTAAAGAAAATAAATCTAAGAAATAATTAAACTACAAGACATAATCTCCAAATAGAATATAAAATGACAAGAATTACTCTAGGAACCATAACACTAATAACTAAAAAGACTAGAACAATAAAAATCACAACTAAAAATTTACACAGAAAGTCCAACCGGATTCGGTTGGATCACCAACCGAATCTGTTAGTTCGTAACCAAAAAATATATTTTTTTTTTTACTTTTTTTCAACAAATTTAATTCTAATACTACCAATTTTACAGAAACTCAAGAAAAATTAAAGAAAATCCACGGCAGCGGCGCAAAAAACTTGATGTGCCCGGTTGGTGCAAGTTTTAAAAATTTATAAACACGATTTAACCGTCTAACCTATTAACACATACGAGCAAGTATACTCGTCCGTAATAGCAAATTTTGGTAAGTCGAGATCGTCCCAAGGGATTTTGTGTTTGAAATTGATTTGTTTGAAAAGATTCCAACAAGAAAGCTTGTCAAGGCTTCCTCAAATAATTATGTTCTAGTGAAATTCAATAAGAAATATATATACTTGTGTGTGGTCTATAATCAATCATAAATAGTATTCATAAAGGTTTGGTGTATACTCTTAATATGATGCACAAATCATAAGCAAATGATTCCCCAACCATGGTATATGTTTGTAAAATCATTCTAAGAACAAAAACATTTAGGTAATCCTTTCGGTCCTTATCCCAATGATTATCCTATAGAAATCCATTTGTTTGCAACATGTTCTCATTAAATTTGTTCTTACGAATCTTTCGACCCTTTCGTGATGAAAATGTTCCTAGTCTTGTTTTAATAAGCAAACATGGTGGTTGTCAATCACCATATCCCCATACTAGTTTGTCACTTCACTTTTGGAATAAAACACAAGAGAAATCCTTTCGGTCCTTTTTCTTAAAACATGTTTTATCAACAAATCAAACCAAGACTAGTATTTTTCCAACAAACTCATTTAAACAAGATCATATATACATGCATCACATTTTGAGAACACTAATATGATTAACTACATCCCAACACACAAGTATATCCCAAAACTACTCCATGATAATAATAATAACTAAACACAAGTCATAACAAAATAATTCCAACAATTCAAGAGAATAGAATTCCATAACAAAGTTCATAGAATACCTAAACTTTTGTGATTACAAGAATTAGAATTCGTGGATTGTAGCAACCACGCGCCTCCAATCACCTAGATTCACCGTACAACTCCAAACTACCAAAACTATGGATGAGAATTGTTCCCTCCTTGCTCCTGGATGTTTTTCAGTAAGAACTAAGCTTTTGGGCTGAATAATATGTTTGGGTATTAGTTTTGGTGTAAACTAATACAATTTTGGTTGTGTCACACCTAGTAAACTAGTACTAGGTTCATTATATAGCCAAATGTGCTTGCTCTACTGTCCAAAAACGTTCCCAACAAGTAAATATCAAGAAATGATCGGACTCCAATGATTATGGGGAGTTAAGGCAACAATAAATGCAACTTTGTGTAACTAGCGTGAGAAACGGATCGGTTTTGACTCCAACCGAATAGCTTGTATTTTGACCAATCGCCCAGCCGGATCCGGTTACGGGTTGTGACCGAACGGCTGGTTATTGCTGTTTTGACTTTTTGTTGACTTTTCTCCCATACGCTTCATTCTTTGCTCTCGCTGATGATTTCCAAGGCAAAACTTGATCTTTCCTTGCGGTAGATACTTAGAAATCATTGTGCTTCCCAATCATTGAATCCAAAAGCTTCCTAGCTCGACTTCCTTCCTCCAGAATCTTCCAAATGTGCATAAAAACTTCATTTCTTCACTATTCGTGATACCTGGCTACATATACATACACAATACGCATCTTTGCACTTTTGCAACAGTTACGAGTAAATATAGCCGATTATCATGCACAAAACTAACAATAACGCTACTAAAAACATGTTCATTTTAGGCGTTATCAAATGTATTGAAGCTATAATTGTATTCCACAAGTATGTCTTTCATGTATCTCCGCTACATTATACAAAAAAAAGGCCTCCATTTTTCGCGTTGACAGCTTGCATAATGTTATCATACATATCTTTTTGTTGGGGATTCAATCCAGCATACAAATTGCTAAACCGGTCCAATTCCTCACGCGTGTTGTACCTTATATCTTTAGCAATCTGCCTATTTGTTCCCATATTCAATAGGTTATGATTGATCTGAGGGAGGTTAGGAAAATCCGTCAATGACCTATTAATACCATTTAAAATCATCTCAATTTCCATTAAAGTGTAATTTTGAATCTCTTCATTCATAAACACCACCTGGTCATTCTGCAACAGTTGTTGTTACTTGTAAGGAATATCTTCTGATAGAAAAGGAAGACATTCCCTAAATAGTTGTGCATGATCAGAAACCGTATAAAATAATAATATGGTTACAAAAAGATCCCGAAGTTGATCCCCAAATTTTCATTGATATGCATTTGTTTTCGCTTGAACCCACTCAACATCATCCCCTAACAGCCTATATACCTTACAAGTCTACCGGTATGTTGGATACTCTATACCATCTACCGTGCGAAACCACATACAACATTTAGTAACATACAAAGATAGTACTTCTCCCCCATTGAAGGAATGATGTAATATATATGGCCAATGGCCATCCCATTCTTACGTGGCCTCCATTCTTTATCATTATCATGCCATGTAAACATCGTTGGATAATCTGAATAAGCTAGACTTCGTCCTTCGGGATATATTATATTTGATTTCATCCATCATGTAAACTTAGACATTGCAGAGGTAGTTCTATTAACTATATCTTCAGCATCATGTCCTCTCTAAAGTAAACTCTGTTACAACCTTTTTCATGAAATGGAAGTCTTTCAACGATGATAGAATGATAATTCATTTCAAAATCAAATATTTTCCAGCATCATTCAGACGCTGAAATGTATCGACAATTGAGGTATTCTTCAATATCATTTTCACGTTGCACTATAGAAGCATATGATGTTCTTGGTCCTAATGATGATTTGTTATTTTGGCCTTCTATTACTATAGTTGCACGATCTAGACCTTTTTTTAGATATGCAAAAAGGTATTTAACCAACGATCCTTAGTTACACCATTCAACATTTATATGACAATCATATTTGATAATCAAATCAAGGTTATGCAGAACGATGAAAGTGTTATCAAGCATAATATTTCTTCTACCATATTTTGCTTTTCTGGCACTGTTTGTCCTCTTATAATGGGCCAACCGTCACTGCTAATATAAGTTTCTGGATAGTATGCCTTCGGGTATCATTTTTGACATCCACGGTCTCTGGACATACATGAATTTGAAGGGTTAAGCTCTCCACACGGTCCATGCATCATATGACTACGAACCGCCTCAAATCCAATCGGATCATCTACTTCAAATGGTAACTCTGCGGATATGACATGATCAATCTAATCAAGAGAAAATATCTTATCTTCTTTGTGCAAATATATGAGAGCATGACAATGCGACAATCCACGTTTCTAAAACTTGATTATTTAAATAACTGCATTTGTACAGAGCAAGATTAATGTACTAAATATGATAAGTATGTACAACAAAAGAAGAGAAAATGTGTGTGAAAAATACGCACCAGCTTTAACTCGACCAAAATGATTAGCTTTCCTTATATCTTTCATAACCTCGTCTAGTTTGATCTTAAAAACCTTTGCGATGACATTTTGTTTATTACGTGTTGGTTGGCCTGGTATGGCATTTTCAACATAACGTTGAATTTCAGACCAATTTGGATCGCACGTCATGGTTAGAAAAATGTCAGGAGGTCGAGCCCAACGACATATTGCCATTGTATCCTGATATTGCTGACCCATGTGTCTAGATCCTCCGTTAAATGATGAGGGCAAGATAACTCATCGGCCAATGGATTCTAAGTTTGTCTCTCCATTAGAAAAATGATCATGTAATCCGCTATACAACTCAGAGCGAATCGTGTTTGGATTTATTTTATACCAGTCTAGATCATGGTCAAGAATAGCAGTTAGAGGTGGCAATTTGTGCTTAAAAAAAATGCTAAATACCTATTTAGAAGATTTGGGCACATTTAGCCCGCTCATTTTTTGAAATGTGCATATATTACCTATTTAGAAGTTAAATGGGCATAATGGACACATGTTTTTCTCGAACATTAAATTGTTTTTAATGAAAAACTTATAGATATAATATATTTAGTTACTCAAATATAAATAAGGTGTTACGTTTGAGGAGTTTTTTTTTTTTTTTTTTTTTTTTGTGTCATTTTAGGTCTTTTCTAAACCGATTCGTATAACATGAGCCTGTTTGGCCTGTGCCCGTTTAAGACCGTGCCCGTTGGGCTAGTGCCCATTTAGCTCGTTGCCCGTGCCTGCTCGGCCCGCCCGTTTTGCCATGTTTAATAGCAGTATAAGCATCAACAACAAATTTATGAAATAGACGCCCAACTTTAAGAAATGTCTTTCCTTCGTGAAGCCTGTGGTGCAGACGGAAAGAATAATATTCCCTCAAACTTAAGTATTTCCTCCTTGTTGAAAGACGTACATTAAGAGGAATGTACAAACGGAAACCATCTTCTCCGTACGGGAATATCAATGGACTGCAAAGCCATAAAGCTTGGGTGCAACTCAGAAATTCGCTTCACAGAATTTTGACCTTGCTCACCGCCCCTTTTTTCAACAATTACATCTCTAAAATTTGTTGGGTTACCGTCTCCCGGTACTAATGCCACCACTTTAGAAGCAGTGGGTAGGCTGTATTGCCTTGCATTTCTTTTCCGTGTACCAATTAGACAAAGAGTTACGGTTGCATTGATCCAACACTTAATCTTTCCCTTGCCATCCTAAACGCCTGTACTAATGGGTTGTTTTGGTTTAGCATGGTTATATGGTCTCGAACCAACATCTGAAGCATCACATATTCAGGACTTGAGGTTAGCCTTCTGTTTAATGCATAGAAACAATTCTCAACTTCATTTACGGTGTCAAATATGTACAACTGGGCAAACCTAGGACGACCGTCCTCATGTGTTGGTAAGAGAGCCCCAATTTTTTGATGGTTGTGGCCGTTGAGCTGAAACGTGTAAGGTGTACCACCATTATTTATCTCTTTGTTTACCTTTCCTCCTGTCGACATGAAGGAAAACATCGAGCATAAAAGCTTTATATGCTTCCTAAAGAGTTTAGAACGTTCACCACCATTGTAATCCATTATTTCTTGTAACAATTATGGAGGATCTTCAAGAAAAGGAAGCTAAACTTTTTCTTCACTACAACATATCAAGAATTTTGGGACACGTGGAGAATGGGATATAATTGTTCGCTCCTCATACCAAAACATCGCTGCGCAATGCGGCTATTGGTGTACATCGTCGCCACAATTCCAGTATTCGAACATCCTACCTAAAAAGACAACAAATTTAGATGTATAATGAGTAAAACATAACAGATTAGACATAATAAAAATGAAAATAAGAATATGATTTAGTTTCTTATGATGTTGTCACGCGTTACGATACACGTTGGAAGCGGAAGCAGTCCTTCTTGAGCGCGTTGAACGTGGTATTGATGTTACGGATGTGTTATTCAGTCCCGTCACATCAAATGTATTGGCCAAATGCTCTGAATTTGGATTGTCATTGTTATCAACAACAACATGTCATGCATTTTGACACGAATTAGTTGCGTTGTTGGTTGAAGGAGACCCTCTTATATGATGTAAATGTGACATTGAGTTTACAGAGGTGTTTGAACTTCCGGTAACATGAACTGGATTGCCCACATGAAGCGGGTTTCCATTGCTATCAACAACTGTACTTGAAGTAATAATGGTATGTGGAGTTGGTCGGGTTGAAACACGAACACGGTTATCATCAAAAGGCAAACCTCTAATGATAATGTTACATAAATGAGGCATATTTCGATGTTAAAGTGAGTAAGAAAGTTACATCTTCATGTGAGTAATGGCAATTTATTGGAAAAATTCAATTTTATTAATCACTAAACTGAAACTTGTATATTATCAAAAACAATAACAAAACCATGAAAGTGGCTGGAAAAAGCACTTGGAAAAATTAATAAAGTAAATAGAATAATGTTTACTCACCTGATGTGACATTGTGGTTAGCTAGTATGTTTGAGCGAGGAGGTAGAGTACCAAAATTTTCGACATCATGATTTATATGTTGTCTAACATTGCGAGAAACGGATAGAGAATCAACTCGAGATGGAGGCCTGCCACGATGTCGTGGTTGTATAACTGTAGTATTATTGTTAAAACTTGAAGGTTGTGTGCCTAACCGCGGACGACCTCGACCTATTCTAACTTGAGGTGTTTGATAAGAATTCAAATTTGATGAAACGGCTTGAAGTGGAGGTAATGTATCCTGACTGATATTTGAAATATCAGTTAATGGTTGCACATTTGGTGTCGAGGAAGGGCTATAACAATTCGATAAATGGTTACTATGTCCATTAATGTTTGCATTTGGATCATAGTTCCCATTTAGTTGTCTCCTCATTTCTATCAGATAAAACAATAATAATATATGAAATGTTTGTAGTTCTATAGGCCGACAAAGTCCACAAGTTGATCCTATAATGATATAATGTTATAGCTGGTGTTTTATACGATAACGAAAGAACGATTAAAGAGAGATTATAAAATAACCTGTTAAAGGTAATTCAACTTTAGTTGAGTATAAATTAATCTTCAATAGCTGCAAGAAATAGAATAAGCAATTAAAGGGTCTAGAAATACATGTATATTAAGTTGTTATCCTATAAATGATAAACTACCTAAATGCATTATGATGAAAACAGTTTGGCCGTCTTTTTGAAAAAGAAAACATACATATTTTCGCAAAAAAATAGCAGTTATACTAAGTGCAAGGATTACTTTAAAGGATGGTTGGACATAGTCGGTTTAAGAGGCTGTTTGGACACAAACATGGTTAAAGGGCTGTTTAGATAGATTTTGGTTTAAGAGGTTGTTTGGACACATACAAGTTAAAAGGGCTGTTTGATTTAAACAATTTTCAAAATGGCTCAGTTTTATCAAAATGGGTCACTTTATCAAAATGGATCAAAACGGGTGAGCTATTATACACCATGAATTCTTTATGGAAAGTTTACCACTAAAAGCTATTTTGGCCTTCACTAATGTAATCTTAACCACACCAATATTATATAATCTTAAAGCTATAGCTGTGAAAATACATGAATTATAAAGTTGAAAACCATCATCTTGAAAAAATTTGTTAATCCCAGTAACACTAGATTTTTTTCCTTAGCTTGTACAAATGATTGGTTATATTAGATAAATCTAACACAACTAATAATAGAACTATGTATGAATATATTAAAGATTATGCGGAATCTAATCTTTAATATTAACAAGAATTTTTTAATGAAACAGTAAGCACAATGAACACAATTCAACAAAGAAGCCTCAATATTATTAATGATAATAATACGAATACTCTAATAGTATTAGGGATATAAAACCTTGAAGCTAAACGATTTTATGTTTCTGTATATTTTTCTATTCACTGTATCTAACTTTATGCCCCACGACCTTCTTTTATATACCAAAGAGTCCTAACCGGCTTACAATACTTTCTTAAGGATATCAAATCTTTTCTATACTTATCTAATACATATCTTATATCAAAAGTTATCTTATACATATCACATAAGCAGTACTAAGCCCCAACTTTGCACGGTCTCAGCATAGTTCTCTTGGGAGCTAGAGGATTGCCCCCTGTTGCGTCTGGATCTCTTGCTCATTTTCTAAAACAAAGTATCAAAAAACGGGAATCAATGAGTATTGAAACAAATCAAAAGAAAAGCATCAGACGGTTCTGACATCGTCACGCTTGCGGGCTGACGCCGTTGCAGTCTACATTAATTCAAATTCGAGATTTGCGAGGGAAAAATCAAGGTTTTAAACCATGTTTCCTTAACCCAAACACCCCTATTCCAGCAAAAGGATGTAGCGCTATGGTGGTTTAGTCACCAATCTTTTCCTAACCCCTCACAAAATCAAACCCAAATGCTAACACTACCAATAGCCTAATCTATTGTTCAATCAATAAGATTTATGAGCGAATTAAGCATTAAGCATAACTAATTAAAAGGGTTTCGGATCAAAAGGGAAACCACAATTGAAGGGTAAATTGAGAAATTGACTAGACAAGAATTAACAATTATTACTTACCAAGTGGAGATTGACAACAAAAATTGGAGAAAATGGCCTTGAGAAGTCGGTGGTTATGTGTGTGGGGCGGATAAAATGTATAGGATAGAGAATGAAAGGGATGGTTTGGTTTTAAATATCTAATCCAGACGGGGTGACGGCGTTAGCGTTTAATTGCGATGGCGTCAGGGCCCAAAATTTTCAAAAAAAAAACGTTATGCATCCTTTCAAAAACACACAACCACCCGGGTCAAAAACCTTGTTACTATTTTTGGCAAATATATGGGTCTTTATTTTAAAAAACATTTTGTCAAACCGCTTGTAATCTCCATGATGATAAGTAGTAAATGAGTTAATTAGTCTTTTATCGGGGGGTTTGGTGTGGGTATCTCGCGTACCTGGTTTGAACCCAAAGAAACGTTTCCTTATGTTATAAAAGTTGGGAAGTGTAACCTGCACCCTCCCAATGAACACGTCTCTAGAAAATATTTCTTTTACACAAGGAGTGTAAAGGCTAGAGCATTTGCTACGTTGTGAATTTACGAGGAAAGTTGTTTCGTTGTTCAGGTTTAGGGAGGGTTCAACATTTGATTTTACGAGCTCCGGTATCGCAAACACCTTCTCAACCTTTCTAGGTGTAGCTTACTTTTTGCGATTTCTTCACGGAGTTTCATCATGAAATTGTCAGCTAATTTCATAAAAAGTGTCACGGGTTTTTCTCATGTGATCTTCTAGAATTTGAATTTGTTTCTCTTGGTTGTTAACGAATGTTAACATTACATCTTCAAATTCATCTTGTTGTGATTTTTCTAGAAATACAAACCCTTCGACTAAGTCTACATGTTCATGAAATCTTTGCTTATAATCATGTGTGGACATCTCCATCCTCATTAACTCATTCACTTGTTCCTCAATGCTTTTGAGTAATTGCACTTGAGCATCCACACTTCTTTCATCAGGGAGTATGGGATTCTCCCATTCTTCTTCGTATTGTGCCAACTCCTCGATGACTTCCCAACACGTTCCAAAATCGAGGTTACTTAACCTTCCACCGACGGCATACTCAATAGTTCGTCAAGTGGAGGGGTTGACATTGTCATAGAAAATTTGGACTTAAAGCCAAAGATCAATGCCATGGTGAGGGATTTTGTAGAGTAAGTCCTTGAATCGAGACTATGCCTCATAAAGGGTTTCACCTTGACATTGTTGGAACATCAAGATATCATTCCTAAGCTTAGTGGTTCTCCCCGGTGGGAAAAACAAGGCGAGGAAACAAGTAGTGAGATCATCCCAACTTGAGATGGATCCCGCGGGAAGACGCTCAAGCCAATTACTAGCTTGGTCCCGTAAAGAGAATTTGAAGAGACACGGTCGCGTTGTCTCCCGAGTGGTAGCACAAAGGTCAATTGAGTCAAAAAAATTTAGGAAATCCTTGAGATGATGATTTGGATCTTCGGAATGAAGTCCATGGAATGCACATTCGTTTTGCACCAATCGGATGATGTCGGGTCACAGGGCCGTAGTTTAAGCTAGACGAGGAAGCTCAATGGTGTTCTTATAGCCTTGATGGCTCGGTCTAGAGTATTCACCAAGATTACGGCCTCTTGGCGGGTCTTGTGGTGGTGGATTTAGTGGTGGTAGTTGATGTTGTGGTGGAATGTTGTTGACGGGTGAATTATCACCTTCTTTAATGAAAAGTGACAAGGTTACGAATAAAGACACGAAGAAGGGGGTAGACTACAAGAAAACTAAATAAAAAGTAAAAAACCTCACTTGATAGGAATCAAGCGAGTGAACCTAATTGAGATAGAAGACGAACTAGCTATTCTATTCCCCAACAGCGGCGCCAAAAACTTGATGCGTGGTTCGGGGTCGAAAGACTTCCTTTTCCAAGAGAAAGCTTTACAACCCACTAGGTAGTGTACATAATCGTTGCAGTGTAGTATGGGTAAGCCCAGGGGGTTGATCATTCTATAGGGTAATAGAGATGATAGTCGAGATGTATGACGAAAAGGCAAGGGTGAGGGTGATTCTTTTTAGTCTTTTTATATTTTTTAGAAAGCAAATAAAATCTCGGGGTTTTGAAGAGTGGGGGTTTAGTATTTTACCAGTTAAACTAACTAACAAACTAATTAAATATATTTAAACTAAATGATAAAACTAAAAGCTACGGATTGTAGGAGAGTGTTCTTATGATAACTAAAAGTGTGTTTACTTAGATTTACTTACTCCCTAGTTATCTTTTATTAGTCGGTTGAATTGTCACATCCTTGCCTAAGTGATGCCTTGTATTCTATGTTTTAATCATATGGCGGTGCCAAATTCCCTTATTCTATGAGTGTACATGTCTTCTCTAGAACACTCAGGATCGACAAGTACTGAGGTATCTCCCCCGAATATCCTAGTATCACAAATCGAAACTCACCCAATAAATACAAAGGGAGCCTAATAGTGCACTCTAAGGCTAATAATCGCTATTTAGGACGTTCAAGCTCGCAACTATGGAAGAATAAGCTAGTTTTCCTTAATCTAGCGTGACAACCAATTACATAAATGACAACCTAACAATAATCAATAACTAGGTTACATTGGATCTAAGCAAACACTCATTGATTTAGTTACACATGATAGGAATGCAAGAACACAAGAAAACAATCAAACATAGATTAAACATGGTGATACAATGGATAGACAAACTTATCTTGAAGTAATAAAGAGGGTTTAGAACCCTAAGGTACTGTCCAAGTCGGACTAAAAATGAACTATGGTTTGCTCTCCAAAATAACACACTAAATGCAGAAAATTCGAGGTCTATATATAGATTTTACAACTGCGATGGCGTCGCATTTTGCTGGTGATGCCGTCTGATCGCCGTTATTAGGGTTTCATCTTTGCCAAGTCATTACTGGGACGGCGTCACGTTTGAGCTTGTGACGCCGTCTGGGTTGTAGTGGACGTCGTCTTGAGAAAGCTTTGGTCATCCGGTGTAGAAAGATTGAGTGACCGCCATGTGGAAATACAAGTGACGTCGTCCCTTGTTAGGATCAAAAAGTGACATGAGCCGTCGCTTGAGAAAGTTTGGACCACGTTGTAAGCGACGACGTCGCCCTTGAGGTTGGAACGCGGTTTGGACCACTGTTTCAGCCTTGTTTTCTTGACTTCGCTCTTTTTTTCATATTTTCGTCTCTTTTCGTCCAAAAATGCTTCATTCCAGCATTTTACTTCCAAATGACCTAAAATGTGAAAAGGAACGATTTTAAGTAGTAACGGATATAAAATGCAACGATTTAGGGATTAAATGACCCCCTAAAAACATATGTTTTAAATCCTTATCAGGTTTTGACTTTTTGACTTTGCTACGAAGCTGGTTTTTCCTACTGAGTTGGTGTTTCCCTACTAAGCTGGTTTGAAATCTCGCTACTTCGCAGTTCTCAATTTTGACAAAAAAAAAACACTTGAAACCGATTAAGAACAATAAAATTTGAAGTTTAAAACGATTTTAAGCGTACACCATCTAGTTATTTCACTAGTTTTACTAGAAAAATGTTTAATTTTAACAAATTAACCATTAAAATAACAAGATCTAAGAGATTGAAATAACAGCGAGGTACGATCTAGTATGAAAAACACAAAATTATTGACTTTTGATGATTTTCGGTTTTTGAAGATACATAAAGTAGCATAAAAATTGTCACAAACAATCAGTGAAGATTAAATGAAACAAAGTTACAACTACAAAATTGTTTTGACTCAAAATCCTACTTCGTTGGTTTTTCTTCGACACTATAACTTGTGATTTGGACACACAAATACAACTTAATCACCCCATGTGCTCTTATACCAATTTTTGGTCAACCAAGAATCAATATCAAACACAAAATAGAAATGAATTAAGAGTGAAAGAAGCGAGGTAGAGTGGAGGTGAGATAGAGAGAATAAAAGTGAAACTCTATTAAGCAAAATGAAACCCTATTAAGCCACATCCCTTACCACAAGGTAAAGAGTATATTTATACTTAGTGAGGGGCGAGGTAGGACAAGGGGCGAGGTAGAGACTGACTCTTAATGGGCCGATCTCTTCAACTTCGTTACTAAATGGGCAACCTACCTCGCTCCTTTATTACACATTATTTACAATAAACGTTACCCAACAAAACCTAATAATAACACTTTTAGGACGAATCCTAACACTTTTGCCGCCACTAGTCCCATGAAGGTTTACTCTAAATAGATAATGACTTATAAATATGTCTTATTTGTCACCTCATCTTTTTATATATATCAAATAAGTTTTCTTACTATTCCAAGTAACGAACTTGAGTTTTGCGTCACTTTGGTGTATGTTATGATTTTTTTGCCCCTCTCAGGTAATAAGAGTGTTAATAAATTGAAGGGTTAAAAAGCCACAAAATACACTAAAGTGACGCAAAATACAAATTGCTACCTCAATTTGCAAAAACATTTATTAAATACATATAAAAAGATAGAATGACAAGTGTGATATTTTTATAAAGTGAGGCAAAACATGTACAAAGTAATAAAATACTTGCAATTAATCTAATCCAAAACATTTTGGACATTAATATTGCCGTACAAATCAAATATAAATTATTGTAACATTGTTCTTTCTT
The DNA here is from genome assembly GCA_910596185.1 of Chrysanthemum makinoi. Lineage (NCBI taxonomy): Eukaryota > Viridiplantae > Streptophyta > Magnoliopsida > Asterales > Asteraceae > Chrysanthemum > Chrysanthemum makinoi. Next base: position 69,607,332 of record OU343217.1, on the reverse strand, counting down.
TCAAACAATGTTTTATTTGTTATGTCCTTTTGTTCTGTAATCTTTGGCCTTTAAAAAACCTAAAAGAGAAACATAATGACAGATTGACAGCTAAATTTCTTGTTCGAGTATAACTAAGCAAAGTTTCCTCTAGCAAATGTAGTATAAATACATGTAATAACCATTTTTACCCACAACTCACTCAATTCATTCTCTTCCAATGGCCGCTTTCCATTTCCTGTTGTTACTACTAACTTTGGTTGTATTACAGCTCTCCGAAGCTAGTCGTCCTAGTTTATTTTCTTCAAATGTTGATTCTCCACTAGTGTTCAACGGCACGAAATGGGCTGTTCTTGTTGCTGGTTCAAGTGAATGGTTTAATTATCGCCATCAGGTGTGTATCCTCTCAAGTTTTCACTTAATAGTTTCCAACATGTACGTATATACCAACTGGAATATATAGTTAACTCTAGCTATTTATAATAAAAGCTGCAGACAAGATGAATTTAAATAATCAAGTAACATATGGAATGACTTCTCTTAAAATTTATTAGTTTATACCTAATCTCAATTTCAGGCAGATGTTTGTCACGCGTATCAACTATTGAAAAGGGGTGGGTTGAAAGATGAGAATATAATCGTGTTCATGTACGATGATATTGCCAATAACACATTAAATCCAAGGCCCGGTGTCATTATAAACAGTCCTAATGGCTCGGATGTCTACGCTGGAGTGCCAAAGGTATGCTGTTTAAGAACAATAAAAATAGAATACGAAAAGAAAGAGCCACAAAATGCTTTTTTTACAAGAGATCTCTCGTATTAAGTTTCTATGGCATATATTTTTCTTGTTAATTCTTGGACATTAAATGCAATAAAAAAATCTTTTTGATCTTGAAGATTTATATTTTGTTAGGATTACACGGGAGAATATGTAACCGCAGACAATTTCTATGCTGTGCTTCTTGGCAATGCATCAGCCGTGACAGGGGGGAGTGGGAAAGTTTTATCGAGTGGACCTCTAGATAAGGTCTTTGTGTACTTCACTGATCATGGAGGCCCTGGGGTTCTTGGTACCTATTGTGTTACCAGAATTGTCTTTTGTTGCAAAGTAAAAATTCGTTACTAACATATATTCTTGCCTTAATTTCCCTAGGGATGCCTGGAGTGAGCCCTTACATTTACGCCAATGATTTTATCAGAGCTTTGGAAACGAAGCATGCAATGGGTACCTATAATGAGATGGTAATATACATCTTGATCTTGAATTATCGCTAATCACTGGTCACGAGAAATTAAATTAATCACTCAAATGATAAAAGTAGGTTATATACGTAGAAGCCTGTGAAAGTGGAAGCATTTTTGAAGGTCTTATACCAGAAGATCTGAACATTTATGTGACAACTGCATCAAATGCTGTAGAGAGTAGCTGGGCCACATATTGTCCGAATATGACTGCTACCCCTCCTCCAGAGTTCACCACTTGTTTAGGTGACTTGTACAGTATTTCATGGTTGGAAGACAGGTATTCTTTTTCCCACATAGTAGATTTAGTCACTTTCTGTTGTTCATTGGTCATTAACATATTTTTCGCAACTTCCATCGCTTAGTGACTCAGAAGATTTGAACACTGAAACTTTGGAACAACAATACTTGAAGGTTGGAACATTAGGCTTTTTTTGCTTTATTAAACTCAAAGTCTGCAACCCAATTTCTATCTGGCGTCAAGTAATACATGTATTCATGTCTTGTTTGCGACTGAGAATCACTTAAAACATTTGTAGGTGAAGACGAGGACTTTAAACAACAATTCTTCCGAAGGATCTCATGTGATGCAATATGGTACACAACGGATAAGCAATGAGACTGTTTCGGTTTATCAAGGTTCATTTACTTGGAACTTCACATCCAATCCATTCCAATCTTCCGAATCCATGGGTGTTGTCGACCAAAGAGACGCAGATCTTTATTCAATGTGGCAAACGGTAAGTACTTAAAGGAAAATACACGACACAAGAATAATGCATGCTCTTTTTAGTACTAACAAATTGATGTAATTTAATACTCTGCAGTACAAGAAATCAACTGGAGAACCAGAACAAAAGAAGGAACTACTTAAGAAAATCAAGGAAATTACGGCACATAGGGCACATTTGGATAGCAGCGTTTCGATGATCGAAGGCCAATTATTGGCAGACAGACTCATCGAAGTAAGAGGCGACGGAATGGCTCTCGTGGACGATTGGGACTGTCTTAAATCCACGGTGATTAAAAAAAACCTGATCTTTCTTGTTTATTACTTTAATATCACTTTTCTTTGTTTTGTCACTATTAACTTCTCACACGTTTGATTGATTTAGGTTCGAACATATGAGACACATTGCGGATCATTGACTCAGTATGGCATGAAACATACACGATCATTTGCTAATGTATGCAACAGTGGTGTTATTAAGGAAAAAATGGATGAAGTTGCAAAGAAAACATGTAGCTCATATACAATGGGAAAATGGGATCCTGCAATTGTTGGTTATAGTGCATGATCAACAAAGAAGCTGATGCTATTTAGAATGAATGATATATTTTCATTTTTCACTAAATTATCGTCTACATTAATGGTAACAATAAGTAGACAAAAGATCCTCTAATATGAGGTTGATGTTCATCTCATATCTATATTTGTAATGTTTTTTGTACCTTGAGAAAGCAATGAGTATAATTACTGATATTATGTGGCTAAAAATATGTCTTCAAGTTTTGTCTTTGATGGTTTGGCTATTTAATTGTGGCTAAAAATTTAGACGTGGTTGAGGGTGCAAACATGCCTAAGCGAATAATGATCATTACACCATTTGAATCATGTTCATATTTATCTTGGTAGCATGTCGGGATTTGCAAGATGAAATAGAAAAACTTTCTTGTAGGATCAGATGCATGCCTTGATTTAGCAATTATCAGAATCAAGTATAAGTGTCTATAGAAGTCATAAAATCAGTGTCACTAAATGTCATAAATTCAGTCACTACAAACAAAGTGTTTAGCAGTAACAGACACTAGTGTAACTAAGAATCATAAAATCAGTCACTAAAAGTTTCCATGTTATTAAAATAGATTTCAAGAGTGGCTAATTAGAAGTTACTCCCTCCGTCCTAAAATTATTATCTCCCGGCAAAAAAACACAAACTAAAAAATTGCATTTAAAACTGCTTTAATTTTTGTAAAAGCCACTAAATAGAGTTTTACCCTTTCACTGTTAATTAATGATTTCATTTAACTTTGTAAATAATAATATTAATTTTGATTAGGGTATTAAGATAAACTTAAACTAATCAACTTTTATATTTAGGCATGGATAATTATTTGGGACAAACAAAAAAGAAAAGAGGAATAATAATATTGGAATGGAGGAAGTAATAAAGAATGACACAAGAAGAGTGTGAGATTAGTTTAAAAGAGAAACACTTTAATTCTAAATATCATCAGCTTGGTCTAAGCAGGACTTTAAAAGAGCCCTGTCTCTACCTCGCCCCTCACTTAGTATAAATATACTTTAAAAGAGAAACACTTTAAAAGAGCCCGGTCTCGCAACTATTTGGTTAAGAAATTTTTTACACAACAAAGGATACCATTGTATAATTTGCTTATCATTTCTTCTCATTCCGGGGTGCATATATAATATAAGCATAAAATTATTAAAAACAGTTACCTTGATAGTATACCATCAATAAATCAGAATTATTCTTCTAATAGGTGCATGGTAAAATCATTATTAAGGTCTGAAAAGCCGAAATTGTGGTTTTATAATAAAATATAAATGAGCGAGTAGTTAAGTTTTTCCAATTTTTGCTATCAAAATGCTCTGTCCAGCGTTGTGTATTTGAGAAACCAAAAGGTTTTTCCTTTCTAACACCAATGTTTATCATATACTTGTCATGATTCCCAGCACGAATATTTCTACTTGTTAGTTTTTGGACACATTTTATATGTGTATGACCGGATTCGAACACGAGACTATGTGATTGCACACTTTGCGTATGACAGTCGATGTTTAGTAATTAATATATAATAGTTATATTTAATTATAAAATCACAAAAATAAATACTTAACGGTCGTTATACTTAACGATCGGTTATAGATTTAGGTAGGGTATTCATACCGTAACTTGTACTCTAAGTTTACCTAGTATAAATACAAAGGCTTGTATTCATTCTTGATATACCCCTATGCCCATAGGGATTCGATTTGTTTAGCTCAAACAAAAGTGTTTGGTTTGTTATCGTGATTCAAGGAACTAACATTCACATAGAATCGTTACCAATACGTGTGTATAAGCTCGTAGATTTAAATCCATGTTGGATTTAATTTGCCCTAATCGACTTTTATAAACCCTAATTAGGGTTTGTGATTTTGGTGATTTTGATTTGCTTTGCTAAAAGGTACGCTTACGATTTAATTTTAGATTAATTAATTACGAATATTCGTTTAAGTCTTTCGTTGCGTGCTTTATGTGATATAGGTTTATAATATGCATGTCATGATTATTTAATTCCAACAGTGGCATAACGAGCCATTAATATTGTGTAATTAATTACCTAAATGCATAAAAACGAATCATTGATTGATTATCGCATGTGATATGGTTTCTAGGGTTTTTAAATCAAAAACCTAATTCTTTTTATTTTAGGCAGATTGCCTATTACTATTAGAAAAAAAATAGGTTTTGTAAAAAGTGTAGAAACTCTAAGTTGCATACAATTTTATGTGTTAACCAATGAATAATTTGTGTTATGTCATTAATAGTAAACGATCTTGGAAACTTGATTATATGATAACTAGCTTCATAACCCGCCCAATGGGAGGGTTCGTTTCATAACATTGCTTGAAGAAATCTAAATGGACGTACATAAATCATGAATGACAAAAATATCATACACGAAATAAAAATTCATTGTAAACAACCTATATAATAATAAAAAATAACAAAGAAAACTACAACAAAGTGGTCTTATGTGTATGTGAAATGACCATATAAGACATTTAACATACTTGTAATATAAGTAATGCCAAACATCTACATAGACTTTGGGTTTTAAGTACCCAAAGAAATTTGCAATCACTAACAAAATCACAAGTTCCTACGCAAGTAATTTACCTTGATGAAACACTAACTACTAAAATTGTTTTATTTTTTAGCACTAACCACTTAATCCTTATTTATGCTGTGCGGTTGAGAGGTGGAAACATCTCACTACAGAGAACACAAAAAAACCTAAAAATTTGTGAGCATTCTCTTATTTAATAATATTCTTAGAAGGTAATTCATCAACTTGCTGCTTGAGTCGACTATACTCTGGATTGCTGAGTCAAGCCGAAGAGCTGCTTACACAGAATCAAGCAAACATAAACACGGATTTCGCTTGTGTCTGGTAGCAGATCTTTCATATAGTACTTGTAAATTTATCATTTTTCTCCTTTCTTCTGGTATAAAATCAATTGAGCACCCAGAGAAGCCACGCCTTACAAACCTGTCAAAATGGAAAGTCCCAAATGAAATGTCATGCTAATTATAAGCTGCATCGTGTCATAAAACAAAAGTTGTCTCCTAATTTCCTATACTTGTTGCAGCTTTCATTGTTGGCAAGATTTTCAGGTTTTACCATATGATGGTATGGAATTTGATTGTCAAAGATTCTACGAGTTGCATTATTATAGGGTGATTTTGACACATTTCCGATTAGTCCACCATCTATACCAAACAATTGTAAACTCAGTTTTGGGAACAGGGGTAGTATTTTCTATGACTGATCGAGTATAGTGGTCCATTATACATAAGCATCCGCAAATATTTGTGGTACAAAATGTAAAAGCATATATACACCTACCAATTAACGGTCCGGTTTGTCAGCAAGAAAAGCCTTTGCAGTCTAATTGAAGATGCTTTCTTCTCAATATAATCTGCAAGTCGACAGTGGTGCTAATATTAAATAGTAATTCATAGTAAAAAAATGAGCAAGAAGCGCATAATAGGAAAAAAAAAGTTACTCATAGTCATATCAAGTAATTTGTCCCCTTGTCCTTGGCCTCGACAATCGGGAGAAACATCGATAGCAGCAACCTTCCCACACTTATATTCGTAGAATGGAAAGATATTAGTACATGCAATAATTTGCCCCTCTCTATCCACAATGATGAAGGAATCCAATGCATTTAGTAGCTACGAACATAAACCAGTGTACAATTGAGTTCTTGAAGAATGAATATATATTATTAGGAATATTTTAAAACAAAGCATTGACACCAACCTCCCCATCAGTCCTCTTGACCAAAGTGCCAGAGTCTTTTAAGGGTTTGAATATTTGCCTTATTCCAGGTAGGTCTTCCACCTTTCCCATTCTTGTCCCTTCGTAAAGATCACTGCAAATTTAATATAAACAGTTAGTTAATTTGCATGTTTCTTAACAAAATTCACATGAGTTATATCACCAAATTATGATACCTAGCCACCATAATCCTGATTCCGTCTCTTTGAAACAATTCCTTTAATAGCACTCTAGCTACGTTACCATCTACAGATGAACTTTTTGTACACCTCCCTAGTGTATAAAAATGAAAAAGAAATTAGAGAACTTCAATCTAAACACCAGCATTCGTTATTTAAGTACTTACTCTGCAAGCAAAGGCAGCAGCAGCCAAATCTGATAAATAACCATTTGATCTACTCAGCCTTTCTTATCCTCCAATAACAAAACCTTGTTCACTTCCTCATACATCTGTTCATTTAACAGGTTTAATAAGGCACTGAGAAAGTCACTGATTCCTAACACATAAAAGGCACTAAATGATTTTTGCATCAGGGATGATACATAATGAGGCCCAAACCAATGGTTCTTATTGAAAAAACCAAGTTGTAACACAAACATAACATGTAATGTCGTCGAAGCTATGACAAAGGTAGAAATACAATTGTAGTTTTCTTATTGCAAACAAATGTTGTGTCAGATTAACAAATACTCTGTATCAGAAAAGCATGTCGTTCATAACATGTCAACCTAGTCATAACTTATTAATAATACCAGGCTCAAACACACGACTAAGTATTAAGCCTCTTAAATGACCCCAAACAGTTAAATAACATGTTAGTTGCTTTGCAAATGGACCATAATTTTATGCCCATTAACAGTTGGCCTTTTAGGATGCCACTATTGTTTTGTCAAGTGTTGTACTACTATTAACGCCTCAAAAGTGATAAATCAATTGTGTGTAAAAATGCTACTTTATTCCAAAGTACTTGAAAAGGAATTTCAGATTTACCGCAACATATGGTTCTTCAGTATGAAGCAAGGTGGCTCGAGATACATCAGTCAAAGACACCATGTTGGTACCTATAATAGGATTACTACAAATCATGAAGTGGGAAATGCGAAGAGCAGAGGATTGCATACTAACCATTGGTATCTAATGGCGAGAAGAATGGTAAATGAAGTCATTTGTGTGGTTGTTTTCCACTTTCCCAAATTATTTACGGCAACAACCTGAAATCATGCAATATTTCATAACAGGCTTGTGATAAAAAGCTAATAAATAAAAGATGATGATAGAAGAAGTGCATAGAAATATACCCCAGAAAGTTTACTACCCTGAGAAGCAGCCCATTCTGTAACTGCGGACATTGTTATCTGGAATACGTTGAAAACTGTTCATCAAATACTTACAAATATAGAGAAAAAAGAAATTGCATTACTAAAAAGATATTGCAGACATTACTACCTATAAAAATATCGATTAGGTGTAACGCAGTGGAAGATCCATTAAAAATTCTAAAGCTTATCTAAACCCCCTAAAAACATTTATACATAACATGTTTCGGGCCAACCAACCCCGACCCTTTTGACAAAATATAATGACCCAATTTGACCAGGTATTATTAGTTAGTAAAAGAGACATCAAATAAGAACCTCAAGCTTGATCATTTGATTTTGTTGCAAGGTTAATCACTTTAGCTACTGACCTTCCACTCCACTCCTAGTATGGAACAAACTTCGGCTGACAAATCTTGTACTTGTGGCAACTGGCAATCGAAGTCATCTCTCACTTGGTATAAATCCAATCTTACGCGTCCTACTTCTCTAGCTGCAGCTTCTCTTATGTTCATCAACTCAGTGTTTCTTTCCTGTTAAAAATCCAAAAATTATAAAACATTTGTAATTTTTTTTAAGTAAAAACGATTAAGTTAATGTTTATAAATAATAAAAATACCGAAATTAGCAGGAGTTAACTGATCCTGCAAGCATTGTCCTTTTAAGCAGATTTTCTTTCTCCGCAATCATAAGGATATCGTTAGTTCAATGAACATAATTTGACTATGCAACTGTCCTTGACTGGTTTCATGCTGAAGTTTGAGACATTTTGGTCAACCAAAAATTTTGTTACATTGGTCTTCAATCCAGATGCCATTTCCTGATAAGAATAACATATGTATGTAAGGAACAGTAAGGAAGCCACTTTTTACCATTAGTGATAATTAGATATCAACTAATATTAGAATTTATATTATGACGTAAGTTGAAAGAGGAAAAAGGGAAGCAAGGAAAAAGGTCTATTACATGAAGCTTGGTATGAAAACATGCAGGCGACATTTTTTGAGTCTTTAATATCTTGCTGAAGTTTTGCAATGACCAGCTCTTCAAACACGGGATCACTAGTAATTGCATATATGCATTTTTGTATATCTTATCTTGATCTTACCACGAGTCCTACCTTCCAACCAAAATTAAACTAATAAAATCAAAGTGGCAAAGATGTATAACTTTTTGGCCCAAAATTAGGGATGCGTGAAAGGTGACGTATAGTGAGCCAATGAAGTAAGTTTTGTAGAAGAGCAACTCAAAGTGAATTTGCTATAACGTCTAATGATCACAACCACTCAACCAATAAACATGTTGTTGCAGAAACAAACTTCCCAACATTTAATCAGATAATCAGATGTATGAAAGTGCGGTGTATATCATGTTTGGATTTGCTTCTGCAGTAACAACAGTAACATAGGTAGTCATATATCCATTATTATTCCTGCATCTTTTATAGTATCAAGCACATGTTTCTGCTGTCAAGCTCAAAATCTCATATCTAGCAATTTCAGTATCAAGTTATTAATACTTTAATTTGTAATGACTTAAAGAATTAAGCGGAAAAGGATCAAAGCTTGGAGAAAGCATCAACAAATGCTTCTTATGACGACCAAAACCCAAATTATAATCATACAAATACCCTAACTAAGATTTTTAGGAGGGTTAGGGTGTGCGATGAAGGTATGGTTTGGTGTGTTCGACAATGCAATTGTATCGTGTGATTTCATTTTTGTTCAAGAACTAATGTTTACTAAAATACATTTTTTTGCAATAATATCTAGCATGCTAATTATTCATACGAAATTCATTTTTTATGAGCTTGTTTTGACTAAACGTGACACAACAATATCAAAACTTATAGCAAACCACACCATACACTTGCAGCGTCGATCTATGACGTGTAACCAAATAACCCTCATGGTAAAAACTAAGCAAAATTGAAAATACCCAACCTTATAGCAAATGAACAGACAGCAGCGGGAAAAACCCTCTAGACCAAACCAAAATAATCATCACCTGATATTTAGGGTATTAAATCAGAAAACCCTGCTATGAATCATGATCGATAAGCCGTAATCAGTTTACATATTAAACAGTATAAAAGATAAATTAAAAAAAAGGCATGAAATTATTTACACTCTTCCAAACAAATAAAAAAACAAAAACTACAACAACACTTATACATCAAAACTATAACGAAATGATAACATACCTAATGGGTAGAGAATTGGTGCAGAGAATTGTGTCCTATTTACGGATACATTAAATCTCAGCATGCGTAAAGGCATAATCCTTGCCTACATACACCATATTATGAAATAATAAGTACTAATAATAATTGATATGTGACTCATAATAGAACCCAAAATCGTACCTTTGGTGTATCATCATTGATTTCCGGCTTGATTAGTCGGTCAATAGACCTAATACATGAACAACAAAAAAAAAATGATTTAATTCCTCAAAATAATGTTGGATATTTTAGTGTAATTGGATTAACTTGTTTTGACCAATTTCATCATAATAATACATCATTTAGGTTTGGAGGTGCGGAGTGCACACCCACTTGAATTTATTATGATCTTAGGGGCTAAGCCCCAAGGGGGGGGTCGGGGCGGCCCATCTGTAGCAGGGTCCAAGGGCGGCACCCCAGGGTCCAAGGGCGCCCGGCGGGCACTATGTCGCTATGTAAAAATTCTGCCAAGTAGTGTGGAATCGGCGATGTTATGAATCTGCTGAAGTTATGATTCTGCTGAAGTTTTGATTCTGCTGAAGTTATGTTCCTCATAAATTAATTTTTCAGAAATTGAAGGACAAAATTTGACAACTTGAAACCCTAAAACGCCTTTGGCGCTTATCTCGTATCATAGTTATATATGATTTATTTGGTCAGATTAAGCAATACGGTTCATAAAATCTCGAGATAAACACATACGAAAATTCTCATTCTCTGAATTGTATCCGATTGAATAATTTGGTATAACCACCGAATTGATTCGATCTGAAAGTGTTCACACGCCTTTCAGAGATTTAAGTATATCCGATTGTGTTCGTTATTACTACATATCCCCTATAAAGATCGAATCAATTAAGATGACGAACCCTGATTCTGTGAAAGACATGAATAAGACGTTTTCAAAGTTGGAGAAGTTTTCAGGATTTTCGTAGATGGCGTAAGAAGATGCATTTTTATCTCACGAATTTGAAAGTGGTGTATGTTCTGAGTACCCCGTGCCCTGAGGTCGTTGAGAATGAAACGCTGGAACAGACTCGTAATCGTTCAAAGTGGGAAAACGCAGACTACATATGTCGTGGTCATATTCTTAACGGTATGTCTGATTCCTTGTTTGATATTTATCAAAACGTAGAGTCTGCAAAAGAATTATGGGATTGCCTAAAAGCCAAATATATGGCAGAAGATGCGTCTAGTAAGAATTTCCTTGTTGGTAATTTTAATAACTATAAAATGGTAGACACTAGGCCTGTCATGGAACAGTACCATGAATTGCAAAGGATATTAGGACAGTTTGCACAATATGATATGAAAATGGATGAATCAATTTCTGTCTCTAGTATCATAGATAAACTGCCCCCTCTTGGAAAGATTTTAAAAACAATCTGAAACATAAGAAAGAGGAATTGAATCTGGTTGAACTTGGAAGTCATTTCCAAATTGAACAATCCATACGTGATATGGAAAAGGGTTCTGTTGGTGGTACTAAAACCATGGTTGGTTCTTCTGTGAACATGGTGGAGGAGGGTGAATCCTCTAAGGTGGTAAAGGAAACGAAAGTGGCAAAGCAATAACAACAAAGGTTCTGATAAGAAACCAAAAGTAACCTGTTGGAAGTGTGGGAAACTCGGACACTTTAAGAAAGATTGCAGGTCTAAAAAGGGTGGAGGTAATGGGAAAAACAAGGATGGTTCTAGTGGATCCAAGGATCCCGAAAGCAATCGAGGTTCGTTTTTGGTACCTACTGATCATTCTGTTGAAAATTATTATGTATCAATAATTTCTGAGACATTCTATATGCAGGATGATGATTTATCATGGTGGGTGGATTCAGGAGCAACATGTCATGTGTGCAAAAATCTTCAATGGTTCAAGGACTTTAAGCCAATTGAAGATGGATCTTTATTAAAGATGGGCAATGTTGCAACTGAACCGATTAAAGGACTAGGATCTGTTAATCTAGTCTTTACTTCTGGAAACTCTTTACTTTTAAATAATGTTGTGTATGTACCTGGAATTCGTAAGAATTTAATATCTGGTATTGTATTAAATAATTGTGGCTACAAGCAAGTCTTGGAAAGTGACAAGTATATCTTGTCAAGACATGGAACCTTTATTGGCTTTGGATATTTGAATGGCATGTTTAAATTAAATTTGGATGTTTCGTTTATTAATAATTCGTAAGAATTTAATATCTGGTATTGTATTAAATAATTGTGGCTACAAGCAAGTCTTGGAAAGCGACAAGTACATATTGTCTAGACATGGAACCTTTATTGGCTTTGGATATTTGAATGGCATGTTTAAATTAAATTTGGATGTTTCGTTTCTTAATAATTCTGTTTGCATGGCTTCTACTAGTTCTAGCAATAATTGTGGTAAATCTAAATTATGGCATGCTAGACTAGGACACGTACATTACAAGAGAATGATAGACATGTCAAAAATGAGTCTAATACCTGCTTTTGAATTGAAGTGTAAAACTTGTATGTTGACTAAGATAACTAGACAACCTTTCGCCAAAAATGTCATTAGAGATACTAAGGTATTAGAACTTGTACACAGTGACTTGTGTGATTTTCATTCAACTCCATCACTTGGTAATAAAAAGTATGTAGTTACTTTTATTGATGATGCTACTAGATACTGCTATGTTTACTTGTGTCATACAAAAGATGAAGCTCTTGATAAGTTTAAAATTTATAAAGAGGAAGTAGAGCTTTATCATGGTGTGAAGATTAAAACACTTCGACGATGGGGAGGTGAGTATTATGATCCAAGATATTTTCAATCTACTGGTATAGTACATCAGACCACTGCTCCATATACACCTCAACAAAATGGTATATCTGAAAGAAAGAATTGGACATTAAAAGAAATGGTTAATTCCATGATATGCTATTATGGCCTAAGTCATGGATTTTGGGGTGAGGCTATGTTGACAGCCTGTTATTTACTAAATAGAGTTCCTAATAAAAGGAACAAGATAACCCCTTATGAACTTTGGTATAAAAAGGCACCAAAACTGAGTTATCTCGAGTTTGGGGTCAGTAGAGCTGTGGTAAGACTGACTGATCCTAAAATAAATAATATAGGTCAAAGAGGTATAGATTGTGTATTCACTGGCTATCCTGAGAATTCTAAGTGCTATAGATTCTATATCATAGAACCTAATGATTATGTATCCGTGCACTCTGTTATTGAGTCACGAGATGCTGATTTTGGCAATGAGGATAGGTTTACATCTTTACCTAAACCTGCAGACATGATTGCAAGTTCTAGTAATTTTGGTACATCGATCAAGTGATCTGCGTCTCCTCCGAGCCTTCGAGCCTAGGAGGAGTGTAATAGCAAGAAAAACCAAATCTTTTGGTGGCGATTTCCAACTATATTTGGTCGAAGGATCAAGGAATGAAATTCAATTTCAATATCAATATTGTTTCAATGTTGATGAAGATCCTAGGACCTACAGTGAAGCTATGGCTTCAAGAGATGCTGCATTTTGGAAAGAGGCAATCCAAGATGAGATTGATTCTATAATGCATAATAATACTTGGAAATCGTCGATTTACCACCGGTTGTAAACCATTGAATATTAAATGGATCTTCAAAAGGAAGATGAAGGTGGATGGAAGCATAGACAAGTATAAAGCCAGATTGGTTATCCAAGGCTTTAGACAAAAAGAAGGTATTGATTTCTTCGATACTTATGCTCCTATTGCTAGGATTACCACCATTAGATTATTGTTAGCACTTGCGGCTATACATAATCTTGTAATTCACCAAATGGATGTTAAAACAGCCTTTCTGAATGGTGAATTGGATGAAGAGATTTACATAAAACAACCAGAAGGTTTTGTCATGCCTAGTAATGAAAATAAGGTTTGTAAATTGGTTAAATCTCTTTATGGTTTGAAACAAGCTCCTAAGCAGTGGCATCAGAAATTTGATGATGTTATCTTGTCTAATGGTTTTGCATTAAACCAAGCAGACAAGTGTGTATACAGCAAGTTTAATGCTTCTGGTAAAGGAGTAATCATTTTCTTGTATGTTGATGACATGTTGATCTTTGGTACTAACCAAGATCAAGTTGATGCAACTAAGGAATTCTTGTCCTCTAAATTTGAGATGAAGGACATGGGGGAGGCTGAGGTGATTCTTGGCATTAAGATCATACGTGGAGAACATGGCATTACTATCTCTCAATCACATTATATTGAGAAGATGTTGGATAAATTTAATCTGAAAGATTGTTCTCCAATAGGTACTCCTATGGATCCCACAACAAAACTTGTGCCTAATAAAGGTGTTGCTGTGAATCAACTTGAATATTCAAGGGCTATTGGATCTCTCATGTATGTCATGATTAGTACTAGACCGGATATAGCTTTTGCTGTTGGAAAGTTGAGTAGATATACTCACAATCCAGGTTTAATCCAATGGCGAGCAATTAATCGAGTATTTATGTACTTGAAAGGAACAATGGATTATGGTTTATCTTATCTGGATTTCCTTCGTTCTTGAAGGTTATTCAGATGCAAGTTGGATTTCCAATACGGAAGATCATTCTTCCACAACTGGTTGGGTATACCTACTTGGAGGTGGTACCATTTGCTGGGCATCTAAGAAGCAAACTTGCATAACTGATTCAACAATGGAATCTGAGTTTGTGGCATTAGGCTGGTAAAGAAGCTTAATGGCTAAGGAACTTAATTTATGAAATTCCATTGTGGCCTAAACCGATATCGTCCATTTCTATCAGATGTGATAGTCAAGCTACTTTGGCTAAGGCATTCAGTCAAGTATATAATGGTAAGTCTAGACACTTAGGTGTTAGACATAGCATGATACGTGATCTTATCACGAATGGTATGATATCTGTGGTGTTTGTGAAAACACAACACAATTTAGCCGATCATTTAACCAAAGGGTTGAATAGAGATCTCGTGAAAAATTCGGCTATAGGGATGGGATTAAAGTCCACCAGAAATCTCTGATATCAAGATACCCAATTCCCACCTAGTATGACGCTAGGTGCTGAATTCAATGTAGAAGGCTTAATATTTAGAGATTGGAACACATTAGAATATTCATCCCAAGGTATGTGTTCAGACCTACAAGTTAGGGAGGTTAAATGAATATATTCTTAATAGCTCTTTTGACAAATTGCGTTGTAGGTGCAAGACTAAAAGAGTTACCTATATGAGCATGAAGTTTAGCCGCTTCAAGAAGATGGGACTTGGCTTTGACATGCTTATGAAGGATAAGGACATAGGCTAGTAAAACATGTGTCAAGATAGAACTACTATGTATGTAAACTTTTGTGTACATTATCTTCGTGTATTCATATTGAATTCGTGGTTCAATCCTAAGCGACACCCTGGTATTCAAATATTTGGAATGTGTAATGTACTAATGTGAAATTCAATCGTCACGACATTTCATTTATGCAAAAGTTTGATTGTTTGAGATTACTTGTATTTAGTTAATCAAGGATTGCACTAAAATAGGGGAGGAATGTTGGATATTTTAGTGTAATTGGATTAACTTGTTTTGACCAATTTCATCATAATAATACATCATTTAGGTTTGGAGGTGCGGAGTGCACACCTACTTGAATTTATTATGATCTTAGGGCGAAGCCCCTAAGGGACGGGGTCCGGCGCCCAGTAGCAGGTCCAAGGGCGCAGCCCTGAAGTCCAAGGGGCCGCCCTGGCACTATGTCGCTATGTAAAAATTCTCTGAAGTAGTGTGGAATCTGCTGATGTTATGAATCTGCTGAAGTTATGATTCTGTTGAAGTTATGTTCCTTAGAAATTAATTTTTCGGAAATTGAGGGACAAAATTTGACAACTTGGAAACCCTAAAACTGCCTTTGGCAGTTATCTCTTATCATAGTTATATATGGTTTATTTGGTCAGATTAAGTAATACGGTTCATAAAATCTCAGATAAACACATACAGAAAATTCTCATTCTCTGAATTGTATCCGATTAAATAATTTGGTAGAACCACCGAATTGATTCGATCTGAAAGTGTTCACACGCCTTTCAGAGATTTAAGTATATCCGATTGTGTTCGTTATTACTACATATCCCCTATAAATAATAGATCTAAAAATGGCATAGATTAGATGAATATGTTATTTGAATTAGATTAGGCATTTTGAAATTGGAAATGACGAGTGAAAAGAGGAGGATTGACATGTTGTATTACTGGCATTGAAGAATAATTTGTGTAGATCCGAATGAGTAGGGCTTCTGTTATGTTTCCATGATATGATGAGAGATGCTAATTTTTTAGAACGAATACCAGTTTGAAAAGAAGTATTTGTACCACAAAATGTGGATTGCCTCGGTGGTTGAGGCGTTTGGCTATGAAACATTAAACCCATGTTCGAATCTTGCATGCTACAATTTTTTTTTATTATGTAACCGGATGTAGTGCCATGGTGGCATTTCCACTTCATGTTCATCTTGCATGCTACCATTTTTTTTATTATGTAACCGGATGTAGTGCCATGGTGGCATTTCCACTTCATCATATGATGAGCCATGTCAACATTAAAATGCCTAGTAAGCATTAGTGATGTGTCAATGTAGTCTCATATATATGTATAGATAAGTGTTTCTGTGGGATCCATGATGAAAACATGCATGTTTTATCATGGATAAATGGACATATATGCGTTAATTGTTAAGTGTTTATGTTATGCATGCTAATTGTACGATATATGTAAATTAATTAGGGTTATTAGTAATTAAATTGTATGACATATTAATTGACTAATAGGTTAATTAATTATAAAATCAGGGAAGACCCCATATGCATCTTTTTATTTTATCAACTATGTGTGTTATTGTATGTATTTATTACAAGACTTACGCAACCAATTATTGGTGTATGTGATCCGGCGGTACCTACCTCGAAAAATAATGAGAGTCTTGTTTTAAATTCATACATGTTAGCTGATTTAATTTAGTATGATCATTATTTTAGTTGGTTAGTTTTATTATTTGCTTATCTGTTTATTTATTGTTTGACAAGTTGTAAGCAAAGGGTAATTTTTTAATAGAAAATAAATCGGACTAAACAATTGTGAAATTGAATTATTATAAACTTTAATTTGCGGAATCTTATGTGTCATTAAGGGGTTGGCCTTTCATGCCGTAATGCGTTAAATGCATCCCCACGACAAGATTAGCAAATTCAAGGTTTATAATGTGTTTTTTAGAGTTAAATCTTAAACTTTTAATCGATTGATATTTAGTATACCAATAGTTACAAAGGCTCATCAATTATTGACAAACTATTAGAGAGGTATAAAGAGGTTGCCATGTATTTGCACCTAAAGAAGAAGGTTTTTAATATGCTTCGCACTGACCCACTTCTCCGCTTCTTTGTGCTTTAATATGGAGTTACCTAAGACTATTTTATGTATAAAAACATCTTAAGGGTGAATTGACCTTAATTTCAAGCGCCACTTTGTGATAATTATCTGAATAACTTGAGTCTTTGATGGGTTTACCCAATACCTCGATTAAAAGTTTGTTGATTTAATCTTAGTGAAAGAAACTAACGAGTAAAGTTTTGTTAAATCCTATGATACGAAGATGTGTGCATGCTTCTTCATACATATCTTGATTACACACATCAAAATTAGTACCTTTTAAATTTAAGTTTACGCCATCTAATTAAAGAAACACTTGCAGTTGCGATTTACATTATGTTAGACTTAGCTAGATTGCAATCCCAAGGAAAATCACCACATTATGTGAGAGGTAGCTGGAAGAAATTTACAGTTTTTCAAAATAGAAAAATTTACTGAGTTAGATAGTAAGATCTAGTAACTCAAGACATAAGATGGGATGAAACAAGTTTACTTTGCACATAGTGTGGCAATTAGTAAATCCCATAATGATCTAGGAATTGCAACATGACAGGCAATTATTTTTCGACAATTACCTTGTTGAATACTTTCATTACTAGCAGATCAACTGATGTAATAGAACTATGTCAATTGGATCCTAGCTTTAAGAAAATTATATGGTTTATATGAATATTTACTGTTAATACAAATAAGCCGTAAAAACGTTTATTTATATTTTACGATCTTCTAATGTTTTGTCGATAACAAACATAAAATCATTTTAACGAAACAAATAAAATACGTAAATGGTTTGAGCCAATAATTTACTAACACACTTACATTTTCATATAAAACACTAAACAAGTAATAGTGCTTACATTTTATAGAAATGCATATGTATAACAACTAGTGTTTACATGTACTTATATATATACTTAGTATATATATTGTAATGGGAAAAAATCTAAGTACTTGACCCATTAGCTAGATACATTGAATGTAGTTGGGTAAAACCCAAAGTCCATGACCCATACCCAAGGAGCATGATCCATAACCCATGACCCATTGCATGTCATCATGCATGAAGTCATGTTGGGTATTATCCATGGTCCATGAGCCATGCCCATGATCCAATGTCTACATACATTGTATCTAATTGGGTACCCATGACCCAAAGTCCATAACCCATGACCCATGATCCATGACCCATAACCCAAATAGGAGGAGCATCTGGCGGATCCCCAGGAATACACTTGACAGATCCCTCAAGCAAGAGATCCGTGGGATCCGAGGAACAGTAGTTGTTTTTGTCTATAAATAGTGAGCCATTTCTTCATTGTAACTCACCCCCTTTTCACACACATTCTCTCTTAGTGTTGTAAACTCTCTAACCTCATATCCAAAGGATCTTTCTACGTAGTTTTGTGTTTGTTTGATTCTCTAGGTTCCTCTTAAAGGCGAGATCACCACCTCTTGAAGTTGAGCAAGCTCAAGTCCATGGGTTGCCAAGCTTCGTCATCATCAAGACTACTGATATTATCTTTTTGATAGTTCTTTCCTCTCTTATTAGAAGTGTTGTGTTGAAGACATAGGTGAAAGATGTCTAAAAGGTCAAGTAGAAGGCATTAGTGAAAGGTGCTGAAAGTCCGTGTCAAAGGCATTAGTGAAAGATACCGAAGGTCCGTGTCGAAGGCATTAGTGAAGGGTGCTGAAGGATCGTGTCAAAGGCATTAGTGAAAGATGCCAAGGGTGTACATTCGATATGGTGCATCGATGTACAAGATAGATTAGTTTGGGTAAAGGATATTGATATCCTTGATGGTGTTGTAATAAGGAGTGTATCTCCTTTGGGATATGTGTTGTGTTGTGTTAGGTAGTAGTTCATCCTTTATAATGGAACTCGGTATCTAGCCTTGTACCAGATAAAGTATAGGCGACGTTGTGATAGGTTTGGTTCTACCTCGTGGAAGAACCCGGTGTCTAGCCTTGTACCGGATAAAGAGTAGGCGACGTTGTGAAGGTTTCTCCGCCATAAGGAGATTGTGTTGTGTAGTGCTTACGAACTCTCGAGTAGTTGACTCGGGGAGTGGAGTAGGGCAAGGAAGGTGTCCTTGTAGCCGAACCACTATAAACACTCATGTCGTGGTTTTGTGTTTCTTACTCTTTACCTTTGCATTACTTATTTATATACTTATCTATCAACTTCCAACATACACATCAACTAGATTGACATAAGTTGATCAAAATAGTTTAAAACGAAGTTTTAATCGGTAAAACTATTCAACCCCCCTTGTAGTTTTCCACAATTGGTACAAGAGCTTCGTTACTAAGTTTCTTAGAGTATGTTGAACTTTAAAAACTTGGTACGATCCGTGTATAATTGAAAACTAAAAAGAATGAAATATTTTAAAACAAATTGTTTTTATTTTATGTTGGATAGTGATAGATTATTCTAACAATTTCTCTTTAAGAAATCTTCCTGGTAGGACTCTTCCAAAGTCTTCATTTCTATCCAAAGAAAAATGAAGTCAACACTCAAGGAAGAACCCAAAAGTAATCACAACCTACTTATACTAAGAACAATGGATTACTTTAAAAGCTCATGAAGTATTTCAGATATATGGTCTCTATAAACCATATCAAGAGTTTAGAGGTATGTTCGCTCACCCACAAACTAGCTGATCTTTATCTATAATACGCTCATATGAATATGTTGATGATATGTGTCTTATTCCTATGATAAAAACAATGATTTTAAATATTGTCTTATAAAAATATATGAACACATGCATTAGGATGTTAACTTCAATAGTTGCAAGTCTCTTAAGTCTCTCTTCACCACTTTCCTTACTTACTCATCATCAGAAATAGTATTCCTCTTTGATATTCTCAAATATACTAGAAATCATCTATGCCGTCTCCGCAAAATAGATCATTGATGGTTAACTTATCAAAATCAACTAACCATCGAAACACCTTGGCCAAATGTCTATTCAAATAGGAACCTCATTTTACAAGTTCTTTTTCAAAATAAGTTAGTGTATAACTTATCACAAGTAAAAAGAATAAATCCAAATATTTTTTTCTGTCTACAGTAGCCGGATCCCACAAGTTGTACTAGCCGGATCCTTAAAACAATGGATCCGGGGGAATCGTGTCACAAAAATCAGATATACGCTTTTCAAAACCAAAATAATCCATTTTCCCTCTCCCCACAAACACAAAAACGACCTAACTTCTTCTTCCATCTCCATAAGGCCTCATATTCTCAAGCATCTCATTCTTGAACATCATTGTAAGTAATTACACTCATATGTTCTATTCATCATCATCTTCATACTAGGGTTTATGGTTTTAGACTTTTCAATTAAGATTCAATTGATCACCAATTGAAGAAATTAGGGATAGCAAAAATTAATTACAAAAGGATTCTATATAATTAAAGGTTTTTCAAAATAACATTGTTAATACAAATCAAAACCATAAACCCAACTTGACAAATTTCACCTAATTAGAATATTTGTTTTTTCTAGGATCAATCATGCCCAAAGCTACCCAACAAGATCACCATGACACCGTCCACTACCTCTCTAGATACTATCGAAAAGAAGAGCTTTCTAAAACCAATCGCAAAATCTTCAAAAAACTTGAAAAACGACTTATCCACGAAGGTCGTGTAGTTAAGGAATGTTTCCTTGAAAACACCGACATTCGTCAAGTCTTCTCGGAAATTAACTTTGATTGTCTCTTAGATATTGATGAACAAATTTCTCCGGTTTTTTTCTTTGAGTTTTACAAAAGTGTTAGGATCATTCGAAAAAATGATGAAAGCATCTCAATCGCTTTTATTGTCAACAACCAAAGCATTACCTTACCCCTCAACACGTTTGCATAAATTCTTCACATTCAATGTGAAGGAATTTGTATGTATTCCCAGGATTGGGCCATACCCGCTCAATCCTTTGCACTAGACCCCAAACCAATTTATCACACTCCTCTCGATGACCCCGTAGTTGTTCGAGACACCATCTTCAAGATAAGAGCCGACCAATCTCGTCTCAACCGCAACAAAGAACTCATTCATCGTGATAGCTTTCAAATAGAACTCTCCGAGATAATTCCAATTTACAAAAAGTGGAAAGAAATCCTTAGAGAAAATGTCATTTGCTTGGTCGGGAACAAAGACCATCATAATGCGTGTCTTGTCCAAATGATCTATTGTCTCATCCACCAAAGAACATTCAATCTTGCCTATTACATTGTGAAAATAATGGTAGGTGTGTTCAAAGTCAACAACATGGTACTTCCCTATAGTATGCTCCTAACACGACTCCTTGAGTATGCTAGTGCAATGCAACCTTCTCCTATCAACGATGATCATTTTCTTGCCAACCATGTTATGGTACCACTTACCAAACAACCTTCTAAATGGCTCATGATCAATGGAAAAAGGCCTCGTGCTCTCTCGGACTCTTCGAGCGAAGATGAAGAAGAAGTCAATCCCGTTGCTAACTTCTGAATCGACCCAATGACCGAACAACTTCCCACTCTTCCAAATGAGTCTAAAGAATTCAAGCAAACAAAGGGGATGATCAAATGCCTAACTCACTACCTCATGAATTCTGGAAAGAAGAAGGGAAGAGATTGACGAAAGAGACATTATGCTCGTCCTTATGGTTATCTTAGATATTTTTTTGATCATTAAAACAATGAATGCTTATGTTTGTGCAAGATTTACCTTGTTACTTCTATGTTTGAATATTATCACTATTACTCGTCCTTATGTTATTGTTTGTGTGTGATATTTATTTATTTTGATGTTTACTTACAGTAGAAACTTGTAGTATTAGTATGCATCATATAGTACAAAATCTGCACACTTTCTGTAAAGCTATTGATCTGCAGTAGCTGGATCCCTGGGCTATAACTAGCCGGATCCCTCATATGAAGGATCCGTGGGATCCGGGAAAACAAAAATGGATTTGCAGACCTCCACACTTCAATCATTCCTCTAGACCACATCATACTAAATAAAAATAATACTTTAGGATTACTCAAGTCTTCTTCAAGCTCACTAGGTCTCACACTCACTCATATTTAACTTAGGATCACATTCAAGGTGTTTTTGATTTATCACTCCCATTTAAGACCCTCTTCATTTAAGACACCTAAGAAGACTGAAACACTCAAGATGTATAGGTACTAGACCTTACAAAACATCATTTTCATTTTTCTTGACTGCTGAGAGTCGGATCCCTAGGCTTAGCCTAGACGAATCCCTCATTTGAGGGAACTGACTGCACAGATTCAGCTAATCCTAGCTAAAACAATCATTTCAAGCTTTTCTTGCTAACTTGAACACTCCATCTTGCCTTAATTAACCTCCTTGATCAGTGCAACTCTGAAGTTGACTCTTGTGCATGCAAATCATTGCAATTTAAAGGATCTTAGTAGCTTAAGCTTTAAATTCACTTGTCAAATTCTTCCCTTTATAAACCACCTTGTTAGTACTTCTAAGTCACCACCTACAACTTCATTCTCAGCAACTAGAAACCTTTATCTCACTATCCATTTATCATTTCATCATGAGAAAAGCTCCTAGTGCTAACTTATCCACCAAAGGACCACCTAAGAAACTTTCTCGGGTTGTTCACGAAATTTCTTCAACCGAATCATCACCCATTAAATCCACAAACGCTAGTATTTCCCCTCCACCAACTCAACCAATCAAACCAATCCCCAAAAGGATTGTTCCCACAAAACTACCATTGCCAAACACTACTATACCTCCTAAACCAAACACCCCTATTTCCACTAAACCATCACCCTTGGTGCCTAGAGCCATATCATTCACCACTCCACTTTCATCTCCACACCTCTACAACTTAGAGGACTTGCCTTCTAGGCCATCTCATCCTCCACCATTGCCAACATTCTCCTTAATTGAGAAAATAGCGCAACAACAAAACCATGGTGTTGAAACAACACTAGCACCGATATCCTTTTCTCCATCACCCTCGAATAGTCCATTATGGATTATGAGGAATCATCAAAGTCAACCATCCGATCACATGGAAGTAGATACCTCTCTACCACCGTCCTCGACACACATTCCACCATCATCACCCTTAGTTGATCCATCTCCAAATGTATCTCCACAAATCCCTCCTTCTCTTGTGGATCTTCAACCTTCCTCATTCAACCTTCCACCTCAAACCACTCCATTTCTACCACCACCACTTCCAAGCCATGACAAAGATTGTTATCATTGTTAACATGTTGAAGGTTTAGTACATGAACTACGTTTCATGTGCTATCACCTCCTCGAACGTTTCGATGAGGTCAACAAAACTAAACATTCCTAAGCTTAAGGATTCAAGTGGTGTTCTAGTCTTAAGCTTAACTTAGATTGATTAGGAATCATATTTCATGTTTAAGTCATTCTCTTAGTTTTAGAGATATGTATATCATTTCTCATATTTTTATTGAATGAAATTACATGTTATATGCCATATGGTCATGAGAATATGTTTGGTGCCTTAATACATAACTTATTTTGATGTTGACATCACATTTTACATCCACATTGCTGTCATAAGTATGCAGGCAGACGGATCCCTCACTTTGGTCTAGACGGATCCCTCCCAGGGAGGAACCGTGGGATCCGTGCAACAGAAATAATTTTTCTTACTAAATTGAGTCTTATTTGCAGAATATTATGCATCATATACTTGTTTTCTAACCTTTGTTTTGTAGATTTTCAATATACACTTGAACACTTTGACACCCTCAACAAGGGGGAGTTTCTTGTCAAAGCAAAACATTGCAAAAACGCTTGCAATACTTTCGCATAGGAGTACGTTACTACTTGACGTCCTCCTCACAAAGGAGCACTCGTCAAGGGGGAGCATGTTCGTCTAAAAGACGAAACCATTTGCAAATGATATTGTAAAACACTCGCTTAGTCTTCCTAATTACTTGACGCCCTCAACAAAGGGAAGCACCTCGTCAAGGGGGAGCTAAGACGAGAATCCTTCTCTTCACTTAATCTCTATTTTTCATATTTTACTTTTCACACGTTTTTCTTAAAAACAATGGGTTAGTTTCTTTTCGACGCTCTTTTTGTTTCGAGAAAAAGGGGGAGAAGAGAGTAAAAAACTCCAATTCAAACTTTTACGAATTTTAGTTTTTCCTTAAAATACTCTTATGTTTTGTCATCAACAAAAAGGGGAGATTGTTAATACAAATAAGTCGTAAAAAGGTTTATTTATATTTTACGATCTTCTAATGTTTTGTCGATAACAAACGTAAAATCATTTTAACAAAACAAATAAAATACGTAAATGGTTTGAGCCAATAGTTTACTAACATACTTACATTTTCATATAAAACACTAAACAAGTAGTAGTGTTTATATTTTATAGAATTGCATATGTATAACAACTAGTGTTTACATGTACTTATATATATACTTAGTATATATATTGTAATGGGTAATGTAATGGGTAAAAATCTAAGTACTTGACCCATTAACTAGATACATTGAATGTAGTTGGGTAAAACCCAAAGTTCATGACCCATACCCATTGAGCATGATCCATAACCCATGACCCATTGCATGTCATCATGCATGAAGTCATGTTGGGTATTATCCATGGTCCATGACCCATGCCCATGATCCAATGTTTAGATACATTGTATCTATTTGGGTACCCATGACCCAAAGTCCATAACCATGACCCATGATCCATGACCTATAACCTAAATATGAGGAGCGTCTGGTGGATCCCTAGGAATACACTGGATGGATCCCTCAAGCAAGGGATCCGTGGGATCCGGGGAACAGTAGTTGTTTTTGCCTATAAATAGTGAGCCATTTTTTCATTGTAACTCACCCCCTTTTCACACACATTCTATCTTGGTGTTGTAAACTCTCTAACCTCATATCCAAAGGATCTTTCTATGCAGTTTTGTGTTTGTGTGATTCTCTAGGTTCCTCTTAAAGGCAAGATCACCACCTCTTGAAGTCGAGCAAGCTTAAGTCCATGGGTTGCCAAGCTTCGTCATCATCAAGACTACTGATGTTATCTTGTTGATAGTTCTTTCCTCTCTCATTAGAATTGTTGTGTTGAAGACATAGGTGAAAGATGTCTAAAAGGTCAAGTAGAAGGCATTAGTGAAAGGTGCTGAAATTCCGTGTCAAAGGCATTAGTGAAAGATGCCGAAGGTCCGTGTCGAAGGCATTAGTGAAGGGTGCTGAAGGATCGTGTCAAAGGCATTAGTGAAAGATGCCAAGGGTGTACATTTGATATGGTGCATCTATGTACAAGATAGATTAGTTTGGGTAAAGGATATTGATATCCTTGATGATGTTGTAATAAGGAGTGTGTCTCCTTTGGGATAGGTGTTGTGTAGTGTTAGGTAGTAGTTCCCCTTTGTAATGGAACTCGGTATCTAGCCTTGTACCGGATAAAGCATAGGCAACGTTGTGATATGTTTGGTTCTACCTCGTGGATGAACCCGGTGTCTAGCCTTGTACCGGATAAAGAATAGGCGATGTTGTGAAGGTTTCTCTGCCATAAGGAGATTGTATTGTGTAGTGCTTATAAACTCTCAAGTAGGTGACTCGGGGAGTGGAGTATGGCAAGGAAGGTGTCCTTGTAGCCGAACCGCTATAAACACTCGTGTCGTGGTTTTGTGTTTCTTACTCTTTACCTTTGCATTACTTATTTATATACTTATCTATCAACTTCCAACATATACATCAACTAGATTGACATAAGTCGATCAAAATAGTTTAAAACAAAGTTTTAATCGGTAAAATTATTCAACCCCCCTTCCAGCTTTCTACATTTACCAAGGGTATTTAACTTTCTTGAAAAAGGTTGAATTAACGAAAGTACTAGCTTTTGAATTTTTTTTGTAGAATGGCTCAACCTGATAATCACACACTAAAATCTGCTTTCAAATCTATTTTTGATCAAGAAAGATTCAATGGCGATAATTTCAATGATTGGTATAGGCAGCTCAGGATTGTCCTGCGAGTGGCTAAAAGACTAGATTATGTGAATCAGCCTATTCCTCCTGCTCCTCCTGCTGACTCAACTATTGAAGTGTTAGGAGCTTGGACTATTGAGTATGATAGACACAATGAAGTTACGTGCCTTATGCTTGGAAGTATGATCCCTTCATTGCAAAAGCAATTTAAAAATTATTCTCCCATGGATATGCTCAATGAACTCAGATGTACGTATGTTTGAGAAGCTGGCAGTTGTAAAACTGTATGATCTTATTGATTCTCTACACAGCTGCAAACAGGGGGACGGTAAATTTGTGACTGCTCATGTCCTTAAAATGAAAAGTTACTTGGACCAATTTGAGCGTGTCAACTATCATTACCCACAGGATGGATGTGTTGGCCTGATCAACAGATCCCTTAACAAAGAGTTTGGTGGTTTTGTGTGCAATTTTCACATGCATTGCACGAGGAAGACAGTTAGTGAGTTACATGCAATGCTAATTGACTATGAGAAGGGATTACCGAAAAAGGCACCTACACCTCAGGTACTAGCAATACAAGGTGGTAGGATTCATAAGCCAAAAACGCAAGTGGACAAAGGGAAAGGAAAAGGTAAGGGTAAAGGTAAGTAGCAAGTTATGGCTTATCAACTCAATCCTATAAAGAACCCTCCCAAGAAGAAAGATCATCCTGGAAAGGAGATGGCTTGCCACCACTGCACATAAGTAGGACAATGGAAGAGGAACTGTCCACTCTACCTCTCAGAGTTGCGAGAAAAGAAGAACAACAATGTTGAACACGTTGCCAGCACTTCAGGTATCTTTGTAATAGAATTATTTACTTTTTCTCATAAAAAAATTCCCCGAATGTATGACACTAGATTTTGGTATTCATATTTTCAATACACTACAGGGACTTAGAGGACCAATGAAGCTAGCCTGTGGGGAGAAATACTTGTTCGTAGGAAATTTAGTGTGAGCAACTGTTGAAGCCATAGGAATGTTTGATTTAGTTTTGCCTTCGGGATTAGTACTAGTTTTGAACAATTGTCATTCACACCTTCTATTATTAGAAGTGTTGTTTCAGTTTCCTTGTTAAAAGATATTGGTTTTATTCACAGGTTTACTAGTTATGGAATTTCAGTTTCTTTAAATAATGTTTTTTACTTTAATGCAATTCCTGTAAATAGTGTGTTTGAGATTTATATGCGTGGTACTGTGAATGATAATAATAATTCTATTTTTAGCATCAATAATAAGAGAATCAAGTCTAACATGTATTCTACTTATCTTTGGCATTGTCGACTTGCTCACATAGGTAAGAAACACATGGAAAAGCTGCAACACGATGGGCTTTTGCAACATATCAATGATGAATCATTTGATAAGTGCGAATCTTGTATATCTGGAAAGATGACAAGAAAACCTTTTTCGCATCAAACGAAAAGGACTTCAGATCTACTTGGATTGATACATACAGACGTATGTGGAACACTGTTGGGAATTAAACCAACAGTAGAAACTGTTAGTATTGAAGAAGAAACTGCTGAAGAATACACTAGCAGTACTAACTGACTTAGTACTGCTAGTACATATAGTTTGTACTAGTTATGTGATATGTACGCGTTTTGTATTTATAGGATAGATATTGTGTATATCTTATACGAATATAGATTGATATTTATCTCATAAAGGACTCCTTGCACTATAAAAGGAGGTCCTAGGTTAGTATTTACATATGTATCTTTTGTTAAGCTTCAAGGTTGTAAACCCTTGTGATAGTTGAGATCACTTGTATTATTATTAATAATATTGAAGCATTTGGTTATATCATTGTTCTCTGTTTCATTCACTCAATCATACAATCAAGCAGATTATTCTTCTAAAGTATTAAGTAGTAGTTTCCGCATACTACTTAGTATATCCTCAAAGTATCTACAACACAAGTCTCAAGTGTTTAGATCCTCACAAGTGGTATCAGAGCCTTGGTTTATGATACTTTGATTTAGAAGATACTTACCTAATCACTTTGTTTTCCCAATCAAGATTCATGGACATGGAATCTACACAAAACCACTGCTGCTAAGTTACCCATGCTCAAACAGAATGAGTATGAGACGTGGAGGCTTAGGATTGAGCAATAATTTTTAGTACTGGATTATAATCTCTGGGAGATTATAGACAATGGAGATTCTTTCGTTCCTACACCAACTGAAATAGTCGTTAATGGCAAGACTGTTACTAAACTTAGTACAGTTCCTCGCACTGCAGATGAAAAACTTAAAAGGAAGAATGATATCAAAGTTAGAATCTTGTTGTTGATGGCTATCCCCAATGAACATGTTCTGGCTTTTAGTCCATACAAGACTGCTAAAACTTTGTTTGAGGCTATTATCACAAGATTTGGTGGTAATGAAGCTACCAAAAAAACTCAAAAGGTTTTATTGAAGCAGAATTTTGAGAACTTCACTGCTACCAGCAATGAATCTCTTGATCACATGTTCAACAGACTGCAGAAGTTAGTCAGCCAACTGACTGTTTTTGGTGTCAATGTTCTTCAAGAAGATCTAAACTCCAAGTTTCTAAAAGGAAACTTCCACTCTGGTAAAATATATTAACCAAAAAACCGTTTAAAGTACAATGGAATGTGGCTGAAATGCCACCTTAACCTCAAGCAACCGATTGAACAACCACTAGATCATTTATGACATGCCATAAATGAACAGCTATTTACCAACAACTAGAATAACCACTTAAAACATAAAAAGACATGCAAAGCAAATAAACAAATCTACATAAAAGATTACTTCCTCGAACGATCTCGAAGCTTGAAATCAAACGGATTGTTAAATTCCTCAAATTGACCAGGTAAGTCATATACCTGGGCCGCATAATCATCAGAAAGATAGCCTTCAAACTCATTATATCGTCCTACTGATGAAAAGTAACTACCCATAGAATCATTTGGCTCAAACACCTCATCATCACTCTCTGAATCAACCACTTCACCCACCTTAGAGAATGGGTTGCCCTTCCTTTCACCATCAGCAACTGGAATAGGTTTACCATTATCATCCATAAGGGTAGCTTTCCCATCAATAATAAGCTTTTCAAGCTTCCTAATTTTATCAGAAATAGGAGTGTTCTCCATAGGCGATGGATGCGTAGTTTTGGAAGAACTAGAGATAACTTCAGGAGTACACGTAGTGCCAATCACAGGTTCCAAAACCGAATCTTGTTCCATAAGCACATCGAAACTGTTCTTCAAATCAACAAGGTTGATATCATCCACCCAATTATTATTCTTACCTTGGACATCCCGGGATGGAGCCGTACTACTAGGAGGATCAGTAGTAGGTTCGTTACAAGAAGTAGAACCTACATTAACCGTTGAAGAACCTATATTCGATTGGACAGAAGACTTAGACATCGATGCTCCTCCATTCTTTGGCCTAGTAACCAGCCTATAGTAATACGAAACTTTAGGCTTTTGAAAACGAATCCCATCAACCTGACGATTAGTACCCTGAAGCTTACCTTTTTCTTTCATCTTATAAGCTTCAACGAAACCCTCTTCATCAACCTACGATTTATCTTTCACAACCATTTTCACTTTCATAGGATATCCATCATCATTGTGATCAAATACTTTACAAGTCTCACATCTTGGCGGCTTCCTCTCATATTCAATATCAATTTTTTCCAATGAATGACCTGACCCATTAGGGTAAGGGATCGCAACCGCAAGAGAGTCAAGTAAGGCTTCCTATGAAGACACTTCCACAAGGGCCCTAGCATAGGAATTACTACCCCACGACTTAAGGCACATCGTACTCGTGTAGGAATCAAGCATGATAGGATGACCAATTTGCGTTGTAATCAAACTAAGACCAACCTCAGAATGCGCAACAACCGGAATCTTATGGAGTTTAACCCAAACAAAGCTAAAGTTATATCATCTTTTGTAAGTTTAGTGTTTGGAGTCCAAATATTCAAAAAGATAGGCACCAATCGTATCAGCTATGGACCTCCTTCCAACACCCTTTCCATACACTCTTTGGTTTCCAATTGAAACAGAAAAAAACCATTATTAAGCATAACCCTTTGTAAACCAAACTTCGCCCATGTATTTCTAACATAATTTTCAACTATTGAAAAAGCGAGTCTCTTACTAATGAAATAACCATACAAAGTATTAGTGAATCTAGAGCTTACCTCATCGATAACTTCTAAAGGAATGGTGACATTAGCACCAGGCACACAATTTTCGTTTCTCATCTCCGAAATCTTAACGGTCTTCTTGGGTGTTTTATCCTTAAACATATCCGCAAAAGATATAGGAGTAGAACCTGATTGAGGCACCAAATTTGGCACACTCGCATCACTTGTACTCGTACCCACATCAATCTTAGGACCCTTAACCACACTAGATGATCTCGCACCTTCACTCCCACCCAACGATTTACCATCAATATTCAAAGCTTTAGGCGCACTTTTATTAATCAGAAACCCTTCTCCATCATAAAAACCCACGTACACTAATAGAACAGGTAACAAAAAAAGCATACAACAACAACCAATCTAAAAGGAAAACCCTAACTCAAAGTTAGGGTTTTAAACGCTAGAAGCACGACACACTAACCCATCAAAATGATCATAGCAGGTGAAGATATAATCGATTATAACAAACCCACGATCTAACAAACCAAAAGTGAATTAATGAAGAATTAATTCAATAAAGATATACCATGCACGAATATAACCAATTCAATAAAGACAACAAAAGCGAATGAATGAAGAATTAATTCACCGACCCATGATAAAGTTAACCAATTAATAACCAGCCACGAAGTGAACAAGATTAAAAAATTAAAAGGTTAAAATTCGATCGACGGGAAGATGTTATCGCTTTTTTGTCGCTAGTTGATCAAGCACTTGTTTCTCTAAGAACACGATTTGAGCAATACAAAGAGTATGAAAAAGTTTTTGGCTTTTTATATTCACTTCTCACAAGTTGAATTCCTTTGATGACAACACTCTTAAGTCCCATTGTGCTCATCTTAAAGTTGCACTCAAGAATAATGAACAGTCTGATGTTGACGCGAATGATCTTTTTGTGGAGTTGAGGTTACTTAACAAATATTTTCCTAACAAAAATCTGGGACCTTATGATATTTTGAATTTTCTTAAAGAACACAACTTTTTTCCTAATGCAATGATTGCATATAGAGCATTACTCACAATCCCGGTAACCGTGGCATCAGCAGAAAGAAGTTTCTCAAAACTGAAATTGTTGAAGTCTTACTTGATGTCCACAATGTCACAAGAGAGATTTAATGGATTGACATTAATAGCAATCGAAAACGGACTATTGGAGAGCGTTGATTATGAAGCTTTAATTAACAACTTTGATTCAAAGAATGCGAGAAGTAGTGCATTTTTCAAAAAATAAGTTGCACTATTTATAGCTATTTGTTAAAGTGATTCACAATTTTTTTTTTTTTTTTTTTTCACATGTTGACTTTTCAATGTTATGAATTTTTATACTAGTATTTAAAGTATTTGTGTTTAAGGAGACCAATTTTTTTTAACTGAACAGGGCACCCAAATTTTATGAGACGGTCTTGATTCGAATCCATCAATAATACTCTCATTATATCTATAAATTAAATTATGAGAATTTACTATAGCAAGTAATCGACAAAAGCCAACTAACCATGGCGAAATTAGTAATCGAAAGCATGTCGTCGACACCTCGAGCAGCTTTTGCCGCCGTTAGCTAATTTTGGAAACTCGCTTCTTCTGCTGCCGCTTTCGGTCTCTTTTGTTGGCTCTTTCGTTGGCAGTTCTTTCTTTCACTTAAACACAGCCACAGTGGGTTTATTTTTAAGGTTTTCATTTTCTTTAATGAGGTTGTATCAAGTTCTATATGAAGCATTAGTGGCTGTTAATCTCAATCAGCGTTATAAATGGCAATGTTTTAAAACCGGGGTTGACCCGGCCGGTTCAACTGGTTGAACCGGGAACCGGCTCGGAGACCGGGCCGGATAGGACCGGGTTTTTGCATGGTTGAGAACCGGATTGAACCGCCGGTTTTTCATTGACCCGGTTTGATAAACCCGGCCGGGTTATGACTTTTTATCAAAAAAATTAACAAAATGATTTTTTTTTGCCATTAACTTTTCTAAATTTAAATGAAAAGTTAAAATGATGATAACTAATGTTTCTTAAAATTTTAGAAAATAGTAAATTATAGTTATATATGATCTTAGAATCACCAATTAATATAGTTTTACTAAACCATTTTATAATTTAGAATCACCTTGAAAGTTTTGGCTATATTTTTATAGATGTAGACTTAAAAACCAAAACTTATTGGTATAGTCTCAATTTTTTTCATGGGTTTAATTGAATGTATGAATAAAAACGAATAAATTATTAGATTATGCAATACTACTTATTAAATATAGGAAAAAATATATATATGTATAGAGAACCGGTTCGATCCGGCGGTTCAACCGGTTGAACCGGTGACCCGGTGAACCGGCGACTTAACCGGGTCGATAAAAAAACCGGTTTTTAAAACATTGATAAATGGTGTAAGCATGCATGAGCATTATTTTCTGTATAATATTTTTTTCATGTATCATTGTCATAAATGGTAAAAAAGATATTCATGAGCATCGTGTGTATCGACTTTTTAACTATATGTTAGTCCGTAAGTTTCAAAACCATGTTCTTATGTGCGTGTATCAATGTTTTTTATTTGTATATCAAATCATAGCGTAAAGTTAACACATGATTGTATTATTAATATTTTAAAAGCAAATGAAGGATCCAACCAAATCGCGTGACTTCACAAATCAACAATGTTGTATCAATATTATGTATATCGTCATCGAAGATTCAAGTGTATCAAATATGATTTTTAATTTGTATCGAAGATTATAATGATATAATTGTCGTAAACTCATGCATGAGCTAGTTGTGTATTAATTTGAGTGTTGATTGGCATGACTAACTTATAAAACTAATTTTATGCCTAACAAAGAGATTGAGACATTTGGCTAGATCAATGGTAAATATGAAAAAGAAGATTTAGTGCAATCTATGTGTCACACAATGAGTTGTTTAGTCATATTTTTAGGCATATGACTTAGGCATGAGAATCATTTTCTTATTAATTTATGTTTTCATTTATCGACATTATAACCTTGTGTATTATTATTAAAATAGTATAAAAAATCTTGTAAGTTCAATCAATTCATGTGTCAATTTATTTTATTTGTGCCTCAATATAAAATAGTCGATTGGTCTTCAAGTGTAAAGGAACGGTTGCAACAGTAACGAAAATTTTAAATTTAAAAAATGGTGTTGAAAACCAAAGAGGAAAATGATAAGCGCGTTGTTTTGGTTTATATTGGGCTAAAAAATTGCCATCAACTTTGAGTAAATTACCACATTAACCATTTCACTTAATTGGATTTAATCACATCGTTATTAATACATACGGTCTATATCAGTTCTTATTCTTTTTTACTTTAAGTATACACACACACAATTGTGAGGAAGTTAAAATAAAAATACACCTTAATTTTATCATGGAAAAGTTACAAAGATTCGTAATAAAGGTTTCTGAAAAGTTCCACAAGAAAGAGAAAACCGTGAAAATAAGTGATTAAAAATGTGAAAATTTATTTTTGTGACCAAAAACTTGCGCACAAAATTTTAAGCATAAGAAGAATGTTGCATTAGGTTTTTTATTTTTATTTTGTGCATAAATAAAGAGCTAAAGAATTACAAATTCTAAAAGCTTTTTATTTTTATTAAGACACTTCCCAAAATTGTCCCTTTTCGATCCTTGATAGCATTCCCACTACAACAACGCCTTTATCTTAATTTCATCCTATTATGGTAATACATAACTTTTTGTAATTTTTAAAGGCTATATTATGGTAACTGTAATATATAATATGTAATATATAAATAATTAATATGTTACACCAAAACATTAATTAACTTTATTTTGCATTAAATAGGAAAAACAAAAAATTGACCCCATAAATTTGAAGAGAGCCATATTTTAGTCTTAGTCATACTATGTTCTTGTTCAACATTGTTGGTCCGATTATGGTTTCCCATCTAAGACTTGCAATCCTCATTTTGTTTGTGGTTCAATTAGCGATAGCTAAACGGCTTAGCTTATTAGATACCTTGAGATCTACTGGCAAACCACATGGAAATAGCACGACATGGGCTGTTTTAATAGCTGGTTCATATGGGTATGACAATTATCGTCATCAGGTAGACATTTACTCTCGAATTTCTTATAGTATTTCAGAGCACTCATATCTCTTTGAGATTTGAATTGATATAAATTAACGTCATACATGTGTTATTTCAGGCAGATGTTTGTCATGCGTATCAAACACTGAAAAAAGGCGGGTTGAAGGATAAAAACATAATAGTGTTTATGTATGATGATATTGCCCATGATCCAAACAATCCACGACCCGGTGTCATAATTAATAGGCCCAAAGGATCAGATGTGTACGCTGGTGTGCCAAAGGTACATAAACATCATGTGACAATTCTTTTAGTTATAGCATTTACTATGATAAACTTTTGTAAAAGTATGTAAAAGTCATATAATATATTATTTAGTCAATTAATTAACTTTTTTTTTTCTAACTCTTTTAATGTATTTTTACGCCGTATAAAATTTTAAAACCATTGTAAATAAACATAATAATGTTTATAAAACAAAAATATAGACATATAGCAATATGACAATGCTAGACGGATATATGCTAAAATAAATGTTAATTACTCAATGTGTCTCACCTCATTTATTCACAAATATAAAAGTTGAATTAATTACTTTGTTTATATTTTCTTAATTTGTATAAAGACATCTTTTTTCATACACATATACCTCCTGTCTCATAGTATATTGTAGCTCAATATGTCTATTTTACTCTCAAATTATTGATATTGTTTCGAAAAACTTGCCTTATATTTTAAGTGTAGTTATTGTTAAAATTGAAAAATTAGTAATTTATGACTACCATTTTTATAAATTCGAAAACTTTTGAAACATATAAAAACAAAATTAGTAATATGAACAACAAAATTCAATACTGAATAAAGAAAGGGAAATTGATTAAAAAATGTCATATTTTGAATTGATTAAATCTATCTTTAAATATACGAGTTAAAAATATTCGTTATAACTCATTAGAAAATATTTTAGTTTCCTTTTGAAACTGTTATTTTTCTATCTTGTAAAAAATTGAGGAATTTATATGTTGGTTTTATTGTGAGATAATTATATATAGTGGCTCCGTTTATTATAGCTAGTTAGTTGATTTTTTCTCGACATAGCCAGTCGTCTGAGCACAACTAGTCATGTATCCTTTCCACTTAAAAATCTATACCAAAAAGATATATTGTGCTAGGATTATACTGGTGCAAATTTGACCACGGCCAATTTCTATGCGGTGCTTCTCGGCAATGCAACAGCGGTTAAAGGAGGAAGCGGGAAAGTTGTAACGAGCAAACCCAATGACAAGATTTTTGTGTACTATTCGGATCATGGCGGCCCCGGAATGTTAGGTCCGTGTTTCTATATATTGTTTTTGCTGATGAATTATAATGTCAGTATGTTACATATCAAAGTAATGTCTTTTGTTAATTTCTCTAGGGATGCCTAGCCCCCCTTACATAATAGCCGATGAATTTATTCATGTTCTTAAAGAAAAGCATGCGAGTGGCACATATGATGAGATGGTAAAATACATATAAATTCTATTGTTTTATTGTTGATTATTTGATCGCTAGAATAAAAAAATAAAAAAAGGTCATTCAATGATGTATGTAGGTGATCTATTTAGAGTCGTGTGAAAGCGGAAGTATTTTCGAAGGTCTGTTGCCCGATGATATGAACATTTATGTGACAACTGCATCAAATGCAACCGAGAATAGTTGGGCCACATATTGTCCAGATACGAAGCCCCCCTCACCTCCAGGATTCGGCACTTGCTTAGGTGACTTATACAGTATTTCATGGTTGGAAGACAGGTATTTTTTCAACATTGTAAATTTAGTGACATATTTTCGTCATTGCGACGGATGTTGGCATCGAAAAAAGACTATTTGTTTTCTATATATAGTTGATTAAGCTATTAATTTAGTCATTTTTTTACTTGGATTTTTTAGTGACAAAAATGATCTCCG
Organism: Chrysanthemum makinoi; assembly: GCA_910596185.1. NCBI lineage: Eukaryota > Viridiplantae > Streptophyta > Magnoliopsida > Asterales > Asteraceae > Chrysanthemum > Chrysanthemum makinoi. The sequence continues at coordinate 69,570,868 of OU343217.1, read as the reverse complement.
GCATGAAACTTTGGAACAACAATACTTAAAGGTTGGATTATAAGTTTTGCGAAAATCAGACAGTATATTTCTATATTTGGATTTATAAGTGTTTGTGCAATATCGCCCAAAATATTTTCAGGTTAAGAAGAGGACTCGAAATACTGATTACAATGAGGGATCTCATGTGATGCAGTACGGTACTCTATGGATAAGCAATGAGACTGTTTCAGTTTATCAAGGCTCTACTGCTAAACATTCTCCCATGGATCTATCTCCATCTTTCGACTCCATGGGTGTTGTCAACCAACGAGATGCAGATCTCTATTCTATGCGGCAAAGGGTACTTAATTTAAACATAGATGACAAGTTAATCTGACTTGTACTTTATATAAAAGTTGATTACTGATTTCATATTCTCTACAGTACAAGAGATCAACTGGAACACAACAACAAAAGGATGAACTACTTAAAAAAATCAAGGAAGTAACGGCACATAGGGTACATTTGGATAGCAGTGTTAACATAATCAAACAAAAGTTGTTAGGTAATGGAGATGGACCAGTGAGAGCTCAAGGATCTGCCCTAGTGGATGATTGGGGGTGTCTCAAATTTATGGTAAATAATTATAACATAAACGATTCTACTTCATGTTACAATGATTTAATTTGTTTAGTTTTTAGTGAAATGTTAACTGATGAATTTATCTTTTGATTGCTTTATAAGATTCGAACATTTGAGACATATTGTGGAACCCTGACTCAGTATGGCATGAAACATACGCGAACATTTGCTAACATATGCAACAATGGTGTTACCGAGAAGGCCATGGATGAAGCTACAAAAGAGGCATGTAGCAAGCATGAAATGGGGAAATGGAATCCTGCGATTGTTGGTTACAGCGTGTGATCTATTTGTAACAAAACAAGTGGTAAACTGAATGAATGAAGAAATGTTTTGATTTCTTTTGTTTTTATGTAAGAAAATTTTGCTTGCAATCAAGTGCAATTATGCAAACAACATTGAATGTTCGGTGCCTATCTATCTTTGAATAATGGTTATGTTTACGGGATATAGAACAAACAACATACAATAAACAGATCTTATGGTGTTTCTCTTTTAATTTATCATAAAGCACAATATATACATTATTTTTCTATTGGTCCAAAAATTTGAGTAGAACATGAATTTGTTAAAAAGGTAACCAATTTTACCCAATACTTATTTGATAACTACTAACACCATTCGTAATTTTTAACATTTATAATTTTATTAGAAATGAATCAAAGAGTTATAAGGATAGTTGGGTCAAATTCTTATCATGGATTAGAATTGTTAAAATATATAATCCTATATTCTTGTGTTTCTTGGTTTTATGTTTTTGTTTCAGGTTGTCTTTGGGCTTGTTGCTCCCCAGCCCATGTTCTCTTTTCTAAGCCCAAGCTCTCTCCAGCCCAGCTGAGTTGTGACCGTTGGAGGTTCAGCTATATAAGTCTCTCTCTCTTCTCTTCAGCTAGGGTTAGAAGAGTGTATTTGGTTTTATAAGCCGCTATAAAAATCTCTCTCATTTCTGCTGATCTTGAGACTTTAACTCAAGATCCTAACTATCCTTTTGTTATTGTTATTTATCTTGTAAAACTATTATCAAGTTAGATAATAGGATCACACCAAAGTAGCTGTGGTGATCATTTATGGTTGTAAGCTTCCGCTGTTGAACTTTTGGTTGTTTGATCTATATAAAGAGTTTTGGTTTCTGCATATCATGTTTTTCTACATGGTATCAGAGACAGGTTGTTTTTAAAAGGAAAAAAAGGGTTTCTATATTTCTGGGATCCGGATCTGTTGTTCGTGGCTTGGCGGTTCTGTTGCCTCCTAGACTAAGTGAATCTAGGAGAAACATTCGATTGTCTTCGCGGAGATAGCGCTGTAACACCTCTTGTCTCTCTCCTTTTATTTATGTCCTTTATTTCTCTGTTTAGAATACTGGAGGATAGGTTGAGGGACATTTGAGAAGTTTGATTGGTTGTTGGAGTTTAATTGTGTTTGTGGTGGTATAAGGTGTTGTTGTTTTTATTTATCATTGTTGTTGGTTGTTTGTTTGGTTGTTTTTAATTTTTGGTATTATGTCTGAACATAGTAATTCTGACAATGAGGGTGTCAGTGATCCTGTCACTCTTATTGGTAAACTTGATGTTAGTAATCCTCTTCATTTGCATCCAAATGATTACTAACTATCTGTTATCTCTGTCAAACTTAGAGGGACTGAAAATTATCAAATTTGGGCTAATGCTATGCTTCTTGCTCTAGAGGGTAAGAATAAAATTGGTTTTATTGATGGCTCTTGTAAAAGGTCCATTATTGATGAGGTTCTGGCTAAGCAATGGGATAGAGTTAATGCTGTTGTTTTAGGATGGATTTTGAATTCTATCTCTGAGGAGTTATTCCTTGGTCAAATTTTTTCAAAAAAGGCTAAACATGTTTGGAATGAGTTAAAGGAAACATATCATAAAGTTGATGGTTCTGTGATATTCAACCTGCATCATAAAATCAGTTCTTTGAAACAAAATGGCTCGAATCATGTCGACTATTATCATAAGTTGAATGCTTTGTGGAAACAGTATGATGCCATGGTTGAGTTGCCTAATTGTGTGTGCATTGCATCTGATGAATTTAAAAAGCATAATCAACTGCTGAAACTTATGCAATTTTTGATGGGTCTTGATGAGTCTTACATGAGTATTAGAAGTTCCATTTTGTCTAGAGATACCTTACGATGTTAAGGGGCTTATGCCATTATCTCTAGTGAGGAATCTCACGAGTGGCATCTGGAACCAATTTGGTGCCTCTCAAAGGGGTCGACCTCTTTCTTAGCCGGTCCTGCTAGAAACAACTTTCAAAAAAATCAGAACTCGTACACTAATGCTAGACATAACTCTGCTGCATTCAGACCCAATTCCAACACTATAAACCACGTGCCACTAATGTGACAAGACCTAATGTGAATGTTAACTCTGAAGTTGTGTGTGAGCATTGTGGTTATATTGGTCATACTATAGACAGATGCTTTAAAATCATTGGGTATCCTGCTGACTTTGGAAAAAGAAAGGGGACAAGGTGGTAAGGGTAAAAATGTTGCCTACAACTCATTGGGACCTCGAGGTCGATAGCCCCTCTGGATCCTCGGGTTCAGATGAGCAACTTGCCACTTCGGTCTCCCTCATTAAGGAAAACAAAATGTCTGAGAAAAATGTCCAAGCCAACATGGCAGGTACTTACCTTAATTCTAGCAAACTGTTTAATGACAATTTTGATAAATTTTTTTGTTCCAGTTCTAGTTCTATGACAAAAATGAAATATGTTGGTAAAATTGTGGACTCTGGTGCTAATCAGCACATGACCAATAGTGAAAAAGAGTTAGAAAATGTTTATGATATATCTCATCTTAATATCAAAGTGTCTCACCCAAATGGTACTAATGCCATCATCTCTAAAATTGGAAACCTTAGACTTCGAAATGGTCTTGTCTTGGTTGATGTGCTTGTCATTCCTGATTATTGTGTGACCTTGATTTCTGTTCATAAACTTGCTAAAGATAATAATATCTTAGTTGTGTTTGATGAATGTAAATGTTTCTTTGTGAATCAGGATTTGAATCTGAAAAACATTCTGGGGATTGGTAAACAATGTGGTGGTTTATACTATTTAGATACTGAAGGTACTAAATGTGATAATGATAATATTCAGTATAAGAGTTGTTTATCTAGATATGATTGGCAATGTATACTTGGCCACCCTGGTGACCCTGCTCTTGATGTTCTAAAAAATTATTTGAAAATTGAAAAAAATGAAAAAAATTGAGGTTTGTGATATCTGTCAAAGAGCTAAACAAACTAGGGAACCGTTCCCTTTAAGTGATCATAAATCTAAAATGCTTGGTGATGTTGTTCATCTTGATCTGTGGGGACCATATATGGTGGTCAGTCACTCTGGCCATAGATATTTTCTTACCATTGTTGATGATTATACTAGAGCTGTGTGGGTGTATCTCATTAAATCCAATGATGAAGTTTTTGAGTCTATTAAGATCTTTTACAATTTGATTAAAACCGTTCAAAAGACTGTTAAAGTGTTTAGAAGTGACAATGGAACTGAATTTCAAAATCAAACCTTTAACAAGTTTTGTGATAACATGGGGATTACTCATCAAACTTGTTCCTTACACCCACACAAAATGGGTGGTTGAAAGGAAACATAGACATCTCTTGAATGTGCGATGTCTTATGTTTCGGGGGAATACTTAAGATTTTGGAATGAATGTGTGCTAACTGCTACTTATCTCATTAACAGATTACCATCTTCATTGCTAAATGGAAAATCCCCCTACCATATGATTTATAATTGTCCTCCTAATCTCTCTCTTATCAGAATGTTTGGTTGTCTTGGTTTTGCTACTATTCTTAATAGTCATGATAAGCTCACCACAGATCTAAAATGTGTTATGATGGGTTACTCTAGTTCTCAAAAAGGATACAGGCTCTATAGTCTTGATAGATGTCAATTTTTTGTGTCTAGAGATGTTAAATTCTTTGAGTCCATATTTCCTTTTAAGGAATCTGTGTCAAATGGTATTAAGAACAAGCATACTGAAACTGATGTCTTTCATGAAAATAACCGCCTTTTTTTTTATCTAAATAACCTAAGCTTCCTAATGATGAGAGATGTTTCTAGACATAATAGTGACCATGAGTCACTGGTGGAGGTAGCCCTCAACTCTTGGCGACAATGTGCACATTGATGATTCTTCATCTGGATCATCCAGTGATAACATTGATGCCGATGCATGATGTTGAGGCATTGATGAAACCATACCTGAAGGAAATGTTGATCCCAACATAAATACTCAGGGTACTCAAACCTTAAGAAGATCTTCTAGAACTTCAGTTTTCCAAAACTATAATGACTTTGTTGTTAAAACCAATGTGAAATATGGGATTGAAAAATATGTTGGGTATTCTAACTTAAATGGTGAAAACTTGTGTTTTGTCACTCAATTGAATAAGAACGTGAACCAGGTCCTTCTTTGAAGCATCACAAAACCCCTTATGGGTTGATGCTATGAACTTAGAAATTGCTGCCTTACTTGAAAATGATACTTGGGATGTTGTTGAACTACCCATAGAACGACCTTGAACTCCAAATGGTGGAAACTTAATATAAATCCAATGGTGAAATTGAGAGGTACAAGGCTAGACTTGTTGCCATGGGGTGTGCTTTCAAAGGGAAGGGTTAGAGGAAACCTTCTCCCATTGTTAAAATGGTCACGTGAGATGTGTGCTTAATGTTGCAAGTTGTGAATTCTGGCCCATCTTTCAACTAGATGTTAATAATGCCTTTTTGTATGGTGAGCTTGATGAATCTGTTACATGAGACCTCCTCGGGTTCTATGTTGGTGATAAGAATCTTGTTTGCAAACTTAAAAATCTATCTATGGTCTTAGCAGGCCCTAGACAATGGAATGCTAAACTCACCTCTCATGCTCAGATGAAAATGGTTTAGTCAAAGTAAATCTGATTACTCTTTGTTTACTAAATCGATAATGGTGTGTTTTCTTGCTCTCCTTGTTTATGTTGATGATATAATTGTGCGGAAATGATCTTGGTGAAATTGAGAAGTTTAAAATGTTTTTGAAAAGTAAATTCAAGATAAAGGATTTGGGAAAGCTTAAATACTTCCTTGGTATAGAAGTGGTTGATTCTGATAATGGAATTTGTCTAAATCAGAGGAAATATGTGCTTGATCTGTTATCTGAATATGGTATGCCCCAAACCTTCTAAGACTCCTTGATGGCTAAACTCCATGTCCCATATTCCCACTGCTACTGATCCTGCTCTTGTGAACATTGTTGATTATCAAAAGCTTATGGGAAAGCTTATATACTTAAATACCAGACTGATATATCCTATCTTTGTGCATTGTCTTAGTCTATTCATGCATTCTCCTTTAACTTCTCACCTTAAAATTGCTTTTAAAATCGAGATACTAAAGGGATCTCCTGGTCTTGGCATTCATATTACTAAGAATCCTGGAGTGTCTCTTAAAGGATACTCGGATGCTGGGCTAAATGCATTGTCACTTCGTATTCTTATGGGTTTTTATGAATGAGAATCTCATCTCTTGGAAAAGCAAAAAAAAAATACTCTCTCAAATCTTCGAGAGGTTATGAAACCCTAGCATCTTTAACCAGTGAGATCATTTGGATTTTGAAAATTCTTCAGGATTTGCAATGTATAAATCTGTACCATTGATGACAGCTTGTGACATGCTCAACTATCAAAATAGCTGCTAACCCTGTATTTCATGAGAGGACTAAACACCTTGAGATTGATCTCCACTTTGTGAGAGAAAAAATCTTAAATGGTGTTGTTAAAACTGTCAAGGTTGATTCAAAAGCAAATTGTGATATCTTTACCAAAGGGGTTGGACATTTCTCACATCGGTGTCTTGTAGAGAAACTTGGAATGATTGACCTCTTTGGAATATCGGATTAAGGGAGGATGTTAAAATATATAATCCTATATTCTTGTGTTTCTTGGTTTTATGTTTTTGTTTCAGGTTGTCTTTGGGCTTGTTTCTCCCCAGCCCATGTTCTCTTTTCTCTAAGCTCTCTCATTGGTGAGTTGTGACCGTTGGAGGTCAATATATATAAGTCTCTCTCTTCTCTTAGCTAGGGTTAGAAGAGTGTATTTGGTTTTATAAGCCTTCTATAATCTCTCTCTCATTTATGCTGATCTTGAGACTTTAACTCAAGATCCTAACTATCCTTTTGTTATTGTTATTTATCTTGTAAAACTATTATCAAGTTAGATAATAGGATCACACCAGAGTAGCTGTGGTGATCATTTATGGTTGTAAGCTTCCGCTGTTGAACTTTTGGTTGTTTGATCTATATAAAGAGTTTTGGTTTCTGCATATCATGTTTTTCTACAAGAATACTTACTGATTTTTAGTGAGTAACTTAGGCTGTTTTATGTTCAAATATTTGTCACAGACAATTGGGTCAAATTTTGACCCAATGATCTCCCTTATTTGAATATACAATATTAAAGTTTGATCCTTTGTGTTTGAGGTTGATGAACTTTGTTCAAACTTCATGTTTAGGGACTTTGTCAAGGTTGATGGACCTTTCCATCTTCAGGTTGAGGGACTTTGAATGTTCAGTGACCTACCTTTTTTTCTTCAAGTTGAGAGACAATGCATTTTTCATAATATAACTAAAAGTACTCCCTGTTTCACATCCTGATATGCATGCATATTCCCTGATGACATCCCCTGATGCATAGATGCATACTCATGCATACTCCCTGATGTACATTTTACTCCCTATAGTTCATTTTATGCACACTTCCTGATGTACATTTTATGTGCGCTCCCCAAAACCATTTTTAACTATATAATTACGAGAATTCCATTACGACAAGTTGATTATACCTTTTATGAGTCGGGAGACTCGATATTATTGGTTAGTCGACGGAGATAAAGTTAATAGTCAAATATAAAGTTAAATGTGTTAAAGTCTATCAAAAGGTGTTAAAGTATATGAAAATGTGATGGTCTATCAAAATGTTTTAAGTCTATCATAAATGTGTTCTCTAGGGAGGGGGCCAAAATAAAGAGAAATGAACTTGAAAGGCCAAAGGTGTTAAGTAACCAAACTTGTACAAAAGAAATATCTAGAATTCCAAAGCTTCTTCTATAAGCTTCTCATATTTTGCTAGACTTATCTTAAGTCTTCCACACACTTTTCATCTTATAAGTATGTTTGTTTGTGCCGTGAGTTTCCAAAAGAGTGAAAAGAACAAGGGTTTTGCTATGGATCATTTTGAAGGAATATTAGTGCTTATATTCAAGTAATGAATCCCTAGCCATGTCCATATGTGAGTCTTGATGATTTTAGATAGGTTTCAAGTGGGATTGATGACGGCGACGAGTCATTGGTAACTTGGCTATGGATCCAAGGTAAGTAATCTTGGTTATAATATGTTTAATATTGATGTGTTCATATTTTGTGTGATGAAAAAAGGTGTTAAGGACCTAGACGGGTTGTTTTAGAATGAATAGAATACATGGAGACTTAGTTGAATAAGTGTATGTTAGCTACTGGTTATGAACTAACCAAGGTACGTGTAGTAATAGTTATGTGTATGATTTTTTTTATGTTATGTTATAGTTGACATGTTAAAGCTTGATATGTTATAGCTAATATGGTTGGTTGATGGTTAAAGTGTTATAGATGCGTATGATGTACGGAATGGACTTGGATTAATGGTGTATGTTTATGAAGCGAATATGAACGATTGATGTATCATACATGTTCTAACCCGGTTACTTACTAAGAGAAAGCTTATGTTATGGTTGTTAACGTTTTTGTAGGTTGTATGGCTTAAGTAAGGTCTCAGATAGGGGCCTACGAACATGAAGTAGAAGGTTTTGAAGCGCGGTGGATTTATGCATAGGAAAATAGTATTAAATATCGGGCTTGAAAAAGTTGAACCCAATTGAATTGTTGAATTACAGTCTTTTTTAAATGTAAAGTGTATTTAATGTCTTTTTACAGTGTGTATACTCTCACTTGTTCTCTCTCTAGATAACACACACACTCCGCCTCTCAAACACCGGTACCGGACAATGAGATCTGCCATTATCACCTATGAAATCTCAAACGAAGCCACATGTCGTAACTCTTCCGGTGCCGATGTTTCTCCTCCGATGCTATATTCCGTTAACTTTTTCTTATAGTTGTTTATGATCAAATCTCCGACGGTATGTTTTTTCTTATTGTTTGTCATGTTTCGTCAAAGACTCTTGGTAAAACAAGAGTGACATTGAAATGGTGTAAGTTGTATACCATGAAATGGTTTAATTTTAACATTCGTCAAATGTGAATGTCATCATTCTGAAGGTTATGTGTGTATTGTGATGGAAATGAACTTCCCAAGTTACTTATTATGAAACGCCAATACGCATCATAAGAATTGATAGAATTTTTTAAAAGTGGTCTTTAGTTATGGTACTGTCAATATGCAAATATATAATTCCAATGATCAAATAAAGGTTGAAACTTTGTGCAAATGATATTTATATAGTTATTATGTAATATGGTAGTTTTACAAGTCTTCAAGCTCGGAAAATAGGTCTAACGCGAAAAGAAGTTTAGTAAACGGATGACTGTCTTTGGGTCAAAACAATCCGAGTTGGTTTCTGTGGTTTATAGCTCTTGTTTTACACTTTCGGGCTTAAATTCTGATGTGCGCAGAAAGGCGTGTTCAAGGTCGAGAAAACCTCCTTATCTACGAGCAAGTTTTTCAATCCTCTAGGCAGTGAACCTAATCATTGTAGTGTAGTATGGGGTAAGCCTCGGGGATTGATATTGTTCTATAGGGGAATAGGAATGCTAGTAAGAAATATATGACGAGAAGGTGAGGTTGAAGATGATTCTTTTTTTATCTTTCTTATGGTTTTTTAGAAAGCTAAGGTAAAATCTCGGAGCAATTGGTTGGGGGTGGTACTTCTACCGATTACTCTACTTTTACTAATTATCTAAATATCTAATTACTACGGATAGCTATGTTTAATTGAGGTGTGCTCGTATGACGATTAAAGATGTGTCCACTTAGATACTATTACTCCCTAGTTATTTTTTATTGGTTGGTTGAGTTGTCACGTCATTTATCATAACGCGTTGTATTCCTAAAAGTCGTAGGGTGTGCGTATCCCCTAGTTCTATGAGGTTATCTCTCGTATATGATTCACGAAATCGACAAACCTAAGCTATTCCATCCGTGCACTATATCATCATTAAGCATACTCAACCATTAAACACAACGATAGCCTAGATACACTTCTAAGCCAATTTCAATTAAGATAAGAAACAACCTAACAACAATCAATAACTAGGTTTCATAGATCTAAGAAAACACACAAGTAATTTAACTAGACATGATAAAAAAGCAAGCATACACACAATCAATCGAACATGGGGTAGACATAATGATAAATTGGATTAACAAACTTATCTTGATGTGTAAATTAGGGTATGGGACCCTAGAATACTGTCCAAGTAAGAGTACAACTGAGTTATGGTTTGCTCTCCAAAAATCTACCTCCCAAAATACAAAAATCAATTTTATATAGATTTACAATCGCGACGCTTTTGCACGCCACAGTCGCCGCATTAGGGTTTCGCTTTGGGAAGTCATCGGGGACGGCCACTTTAGAGTTGTTCGCCGTCTTTAGTTGAGACGCCGCTCTTGGTTCTAGATTTGTGTCGCCTGGTGAAAACTGTGAGTGACGCCTCCATATTTAAAGCGTGATGTCGCAGGCTTTATGACCGTGAATTTCACCGAGCCGTCATGTATGTTTTTTTGATCAAACATAGAGGGACGCGGCCGCCCTTTGGATGGGACGCCCCGGTTCTCACGACGACCTTGAGTGGCTTCGATCTTGACTTTGCCATTTTCTTCATGTTTTTGCTTCTTTTCGTCCAAATGTGCTTCATCAAAGCATTTTGCTTCCAAAAGACCGAAAAAGTAAAAAGGAACAAAATTAAGCAGTAACGGATAGAAAATGTGTCGAAATAGAGCTTAAATGACCCCCTAAAAGCGTACGTTTTAAATCCTTATCAAATATCCCTACACTTGGTATTTGCTTGTCCTCAAGCAAATGTGCTTTTGACCTATCAATTTATGAGTTAGGGGGCATGAAGCATTGGTTTAAAATAGTTTATAAAAAGTAAAAGCGCCACAATAGTAATAACAAGTACGGAAATTATATACGAGCACCTCACAAGTGGTGTTTGGATTCTCTCATCTCTCGGGTTTATATGAAATATAATATGAATGGAAATGGAAGATAAACACTCATTACCTGGCATAGTACATAGATTACCATAAGCTTGAGAATAGATCAAACCTCCATCGCTTTGGCATAAGCACCTAGGAACAACTATCTAAGAGTTCTTTAAAAGGGTTGTAACGTTAGGCTAAGGGCAGGGAAACAAAAGGTTTTGTTGGATAGGGGATATTTAGTGGTGGCAAGTCAAAAATCTTATGTTACAAGCATGTAAAGCGTGGCGTTGCTTAGCCAAGAATCGACTCACTAACACTAGATAACTTGAAACAAAACAAACATAGATTTAAAAACATAAACATAAAGATAGATGTATAGGAGCATCCCTACACTTGATTTTTATAGGAGCATCAAAATATAAGGGATTTATATGAGCATTCCTACACTTGAGTTTTTATTTCTCTAACACTAATTGACCCTATTTGAAAAGATCAAAACACTTGGAGTATTTAATTACGTAGACAAAGGGAATTTGAATTTATCATTCTTTCCCGTTACTCCATAAAATATTACTTTTTACCCATGAGTCCCAATCGTCCCAAAATTGTGTACAAAAGATATGACTCGACTTAGCAACCATGCAAGTAACTAGATATTTGAACTAAGGGTTTAGTAATAAAGATGAGTGCATACAAGGTAGGCTAAGGAGATTTGGACGTACATTTAGGGGGTGGATTGTAAACAATGCTCTTCATTGATATTTCGGAAAACCGAAACATCACGAGAACCGCGAAAAGGATAGGCTCTGAGGGGTTAAATAGGGGTATCGTGTACTAAAGATGAGTACATCGCAAGGGTGTGGGGTAATTACTCAACCGATGTGGAAGATGTAATTATAATACAAGTTTCAAATAAGGGTTATCCTAATACCTCTTATCACTTAGTTACTCCTAACTACACAAGTGTGGTCTCACTAGCGATCTCGGAATGCATCACAAAACAAGTTCTAGAATCTATTATACTACCGGTACACTCACTAAGCATTAAAGACGAATGCTTTTATTCCTAAAGATCTAGGGGCGAACCTCACATTTTTTGGGTGGAATTTAAGTGGTAAACAGCTTTTGTGCTAGTAATATAATTTCTATCCATGAGACGCTTTCTTAAGACTAAAGTTTAGCTCGTAAATGTCATAAAAAAATTTAAATTTGGAGCTAAAATTGCCCTAACTAATATTTCATAGTTTATTACACAAATTACGAAGGACAAGACAAATGATCAAGTGAGTGAATAGTTTCTAAGTTCCTGTTTTATTCTCCCTCCCTACACTTAAACTGAACATTGTCCCCAATGTTTCCCGAAAGCATCAAAGTAATGATAAAGGAAGGTAAGTAAGGAAAAGAAACTATTACTCCCCTTATTAGCTCGGTAGGATATGTGTGGGTTAAGCCCTTTCCAAGAAGAATGCATAAGTAACAAGCTTCATCCAATGTGTGTTTCTTCTTCTTGCCCAATATAACCTGCACACTTATAAAAAAAACGAAACCTTCGCATAAAATTGGTGGTAAAACTATATATGACACAAAACTACACTAGAAAGCAAGTAAGATATAATGCTTGTGGAATGGATGTTTGCAGTTTTTCTAGAAAATTAAGACCTGGGAATTTCCAAAAATTATAAGTTGCACAGAAAATGAAAACTGAGTAACTGTTTCTACATAGCCCACGTCGCCGCTTTAATCGACGCCCGATTGTCCTGACAGAAAGTGGTCTTCTGCGTTTTTCTAAAAAAATTCTGGAAAAATTACCTCATTAAAACCAAGAAAAATTCCCGCAAAACATCCATTATGACTCGATACAAGCATTTTACTCTAACAAACAAACATAAATATCAATTTCAATAGTTGCAATTCTCATGTTCATGTTCTTAGAAACATATGTGATCTTCCCTACACTTATCTTTTTGTAAAATACCTTTATATGTAATTAAGACGAGATTAAAGATAAAATAAAGCATTTTCACAAAGTCTAACATGAGAATAAATAACAATGAAAGAGATATAAGTGTAGGATCGTAATATTTATTGTGTTGATGATTCGGGTGGTCTTGGATGATGAAAATACATGTTAGCCATTTAGATAGAGAAAGTAGAGAGATGGGTGTTCTAGTTAGAGACTTGCTTTGCAAATAATGAAAGGTTAGATTAGAAGCACCACCCCTTCCATGGATGGAAGGGGTATTTATAGTTACAAAGTAAACGACCTCCTGACGGCCTGTGGTTCAGGTATACAGTGGGTAAAGACCCGTCCTTCCTCCACGGTGTTACACTAAACTATTCTACGCTACAAACTAACTAATTAACTACTAAATAACGCAACAAACGACATGTCTACGAGCTAACTTATGCTAGACCATAATTGGGGTGACCGACACTTTAATATGGAATTTCCAATTCCTAAAAATGTCCCCCTAAGGGAGGTCACCCCATGAAATACATTTTGCATCATAGCATTCTATCTTTGTCTTTAGTTCTGAGCTCGTAGACTTCTATTCTTCAAATTCCGCAATCTTTGTGCTTTTGTAGCGATTCTTCAAAGTCCGATTATTTTGTACTTTCAGTGGAGGTCTTTGAACTGATCCACATCTTTGATAATCTTCGAGCTTTCATTGAGATCATCCGCCACAGTAAATCTCTGGATCACCCTTTGTTGTGTTACCATCATGTGATGTTGTGACTTTTGGACCGACATGCTCACACTTTCTGGATCATGACATCTTTTCATCAGAGTAGCAAAGCTTTCTATGGCTCATGATATTTGCAGCAGCGTAGCGTAAAACATAGTATAAATGTGACAACTCGTATTTTCAGGTCATATTTCAAAACATTACTCATGCTTCATCATTTATCATTTATCGTAAAATAGGTTTACGAGCATCAAATTCACGTAACCGTAATGGTTTAGCTGTGAATTCATATATAATCATCAAGGTCATTTCATATGGACTAAGTTTAGTCTACATATCATTATCATCATTATCATTATATTAGTTCATGCATGGTTTTGCATTTTACATTAACCGTTTATTTTCCTATTAAATAAACGCTATCGCGTAAACATTTATTTTGAACATTGATCCGACACTTCCAAAAATATTCCTAATATATTTTTATACTCATTTTAAGACTATAAAAATTATATTATTATTTTACCCGATGTTTTTAATTTATTTCGTATATAAATTGTTATATTTATATAATTACGACGGTTTTCTTAAAAACTACACGATAATTATTATTTCACTCAACTCATGTAAGAAATGTATTTTTATAATTTTTATGACCTCAATATATTTTATCTTGACCCTTTAAAAGTTATTTTTATCTAACGCTACCCTAAATATTCAAATGTGTGTACAATTCACCACAAGTCTTCAAGTAACTTACATATTATTACACTTATACATTTAATTAGCAAATAAATGCACCACTCTTATCTTTTACATATATGTGTCGACATATATGGTGAGTCACAAGTGACTTGCCTAAATATCTTGACTAGTAAATGCATTTCACTTAATCAAACACATTCAGTCAAGCAAAATATCAAACCTTTCCTCTCTTTCTCTTCTCTCTTGCAAACCGGCAATCACAAGGACCATGGAAGGATTTCATTAAAAATTTTCAAGACAAGGTTTTAACACTCTAGTCTCACTCTTTATTAAGGTTTTGCAATAAAAACCTAGGGTGATTAGGAAAAATCCTTTGTTCTCATAAACCTCATCAAGTTACTAGTAAGCATCCATATTCATGTTTTAATTTCATATTCATTGTTATGGTCATTTCATTTTACTTGAGAAAACATGCAAGTCTCATGAGGTTTATACCACTTTTTCATTGATTATAAGGGTTATATATATATTTGTGTCATCCTATAATTACTCCTTGTTATTTATCACTCTTGGTGATGTCTAGGAACCCATGACACCCTAAGAAGGTGTATGGTAGGATTAGAATAGCTTCGGAGTTGTTTTGAATTGGTTAGAATAGGTTTGGCGCGAGAAAAACCCATTTCGACAAGTCTAATTAAGGGTCTGTCCATATTTTGAAAATCTGGAAAATCCGACAGTAAGAAAAATATTTTGGGCTAGATATTTGGAAAATATACTTTAAAACAAAAACGTGGCCGCTTGAACGGGTTAAAACGGAGCTATAACGAAGAAGTTATGAATTTTTGAAGTTTGACGACAAAAACTAATTATTCCAGAAAATTCAGCAAGCTGTCTCGACTTTTTACGAGTCAAAAATGAGTCTTAAGCGTTGTTAAATGTGTCGACTTATCAAAAATATATTAGTATATGTTAACACGATTCCGTGGATATAAAGAACGTAGAAAACGGACTTATAACGACAAAGTTATTCACATTTTAAAAAGTTGCCGTAACTTTATTCTATTAGCAAAATTAACATATTTTTTATCAAACATATACTACGGCAACGAAGGACAATGTTGAGGGTCGTTTTTAACAATGACGAAGTACTTTTTATAAAGTGATGCCTTCTAGTAAAAGTAAGTTCGCCAGGCATATTTTTCAAAATGTCAAACCATATGTCAAGCGGAGTTGTAACGAATAAAATACGGTCACTTAAACTTTGCCGAAAAACCATCCTTAAACTATATTTTGGGACACAAGTACCATACTTAACCTATATTTTTCTCTATGATCGAGACCTCTAGGATGAAAACTCAAATGCTAAAACCTTGAGATAATGATACAAGCTTCCCAAAACCGTTGAGTTCATTTCTTAACACTCGATGTGCATCATTTTACGACTAGCTTTTCGAGGTCGTTTAGTCACTTTCATGAATATTTCAACGACATTATTTTACGACGAAAAGTTATAATTTCCTAATAAATCACTAAATGATTATCGTTGGATATCATTTCAATGTAATTACATTTGGAGTAATTTAAAAATGGCCAAGACGTTAAGAGATTATTTCTCGACGAGAAATATTATTTTCAAAAATTCTTAAGTGGTATAGATATCATCCGAATTGCATGCATAACATTACATCATAACTTATTATGTATCATATCATTCATAATAGGTCAAGTTTAGAGATTCACGCTACATTTCGGTGTATCCACTTTTGTCATTATAATCATTGCAACAGGTGAGTTTTCATAGCCCCATTTTCAATTATTTTAATACTTTTATTAAACTCTTTGGGGGAGATACATGCTCATCAACTATTTTTATGACATTCATGATTATTTGCAACTATATGTTTATCTGAACTGAATGTTTAGTCATATTCTATATCATAAATCATGGAACTAAAGGTCATGGGATTATTATTGAGCTAAAGGTCTTGGGATTATTATTGAGCTAAAGGTCTTGGGATTATTATTGAGCTAAAGATCTTGGGATTTGTATTGAGCTAAATGTCTTGGGATTATTTGAAACAACATTCATATGTGTTATATCAATTGATTATTGATACATTAAGTAATGTACTGTTATGTGAATTCATTTGACATCATGCATTTGAGCATAAAGTATACATATTTTGGCAATGGATTGTAAACACACAGGTTGCAAGTTTTGTATGGGCGGAACTTGGAACTGAGTGGATTTGCAATGCCTTTGCTGCATAAACGATTTTGAAAGGCTTTACATTTCAACCCAAACTCTATGAACTCACTCAACCTTTGTGTTGACACTTTTAGCATGTTTTATCTCAGGTATCTAAGGCATTCACTTCATGACATCCATATGGACATATCATAGAGTCGCAGGACGACGCGCCACACATGGGATTTATGCATTTTAAAACATCGTTTGGATTGTAACAAACTTATTTCCGCACAAGTTAATTTCATTTGGGACCTACACTTTGTAAACTCTGATTATTTTATTAAATCAAACGATGTGTTTTCCAAACGACACTTTAGGTCGTTCGATATATCTGTAATTGTGATGCTATGACAGTCAACCCCCAGGAATTTCATTCCGCAGCAAAACAGGTAATTTGGGGGTGTGACGATAAAAATATCAGAGCCAGGTTCTGTAGATATGCACCAGTCATGATTTCTTCAATTAAGTGTGGATGCTGTGAGCATGCGGCTTTGGATTGACTCCGCAATTCTGATCAGCTGCAATCGGGGGTGTACCGCATACCACGTTAGCAATAAAGCGCATGAAAGTGTCTTTGATCACTTTCGTTGAATTGAGGTATATGGCCCACGGTTCCCCGTTGATCAGTACAAGTACTGCCTGTGATAAGGTATAATTCCGAAGAATCTCCTTGACAGGGTTTCGCAGCTGTTCTAGCCATTCTCAAACCGGGACGTCTCAAAGAAGACAACATGGAGTGAGTAAACCAACGAATTGAGATTCACTGATTGATGAAAAATTTATATGAAAACAATCGCGTATTGCTTAGAAGAAAGAGTTTTGCAATACGACGAAGGTTTTATGAGAAAGATCAATTTTCAATCATAAGTACTTTTTGTATATGAAAAGAGTACACATTTGATGTGCTAGAGAAAAGAAGAGATTTACACATCGAACGGTTTTTCCAAAAGTATTTTTCAATCAGAGATACTTTTTGTGTTAGAAAATGAATACACATTCGATGCGCTAGAGAAAAGAATATTTGCACATCAAACGGTTTTTCCAAAAGTATTCGTCAATTCATTTCCTGGACCAGGGTTGATTCACGAGTGAATCGCCCTATCGTTTCTATCCAGTTGTCACAAGCTTGATCTTTTGGAAAGATCTCACATGTCACCCACCAAGAGCTTGTTTGATGTTGGCTCTAGAAGGATTTCCATCTTCATCGTGAATATTTTCATATCACTCGGATGTTCTGGCAATACCACAAGGATAATGCGTAGGACTCTTAATATATTCTTACTTTCCACATTGTGTGAAACAGCAAGTCTTCATTAATTTTGTGTCCTAATGAGATATAGTGGATGATCTCTTGGCTCTAGACTCAATTGTGCATATTTGGTTCCTGTGCCGGAGACTAGGGAGAGGGTCTCCTTCTTCAATAACAACAATCTCTAAGAGAAAGTCGATAGATTATGTCGGTTCCCCGTGAGAATGAAACAAGCCCTTTTAAGAGGAACTTGAGTAGCTTGGGAAGTTGTAGTGCAGTGCGTCACTGGGTCCATGACGTCTTGTCTTCAATACCGGTGTTACCTTGGTAACCACCAGTAGCATATGTATTGAACCAGGTTACTGCCCTAAGGTTGAATTATTGGAGGGCTATTTCTTTTCACCCTTTTCTCATTCATTTCTTTTTCATTCTTCAACCCCTTTAGTGTTTACCGAGACTTCATAACTAGAACCTTGTTGGGTTTATTCCAGTACTAGCTCAGACTCAGTCCGCACTCTTCCCATTTCTCATTTTTCTCCTTTTTTCATCATACCTAAGGACTCTACACTATTTAGTGGATTGTCCCTGGGTAGATCCCTCCGGTTCTGGCGGATCGTGGGAACTAATACCTAACCTCACCATCATTATAACTCCATACTTAAAGTAAAATGGTTGGTCTTTTGGTACAGTTCATTCTTTCTTGAAACCAATAGAAAAATCATTTGGAAAACCAATCAAGGTACTTTAGATACGAGATCAAAGCATTTTGTACCTTAATAGTTTTGATCATTTAGAAAACCTTCCCCTCAACATGTGCATATGATTTAGAAATTGTTTAGCACATGGAGGCAAGAGGACTTTGAAATATTTTCTTTGATCACAATTTTCATAGAAAAAGCCATTTGATTTTTTTGGTAAATTCTCCCCCTCAATATGTGCATAGGATATTTTAAAACATTTTATCACATAGAGGAAAGAGTTCTTTTGAAGCACATCCACGATCACAAAAGCCATTAAGAAACCATTTAGAAAATCAATCAAGGTACTTTATGTTGAAACATAGAATCTTTTGTATCTTGAAAGTTTGTTTTCTTTTGAAATGCTTCCCCCTCAATATGTGCTTCGAGATTCGAAAGCGTTTAGCACATATGGGAGAGCAACATGCACACTTGAATCAAAACAATCACCTTTTATCAAATTTCATTATTAAATCACAAATTCTCCCTCGATCAAAAATATCAAACCCTTTGAGATTTTGGATCCCAAGTGATTTAATAAGGTTTAGAAAACATGGGAGAATATGTGACCATGTTTAAATACTCATCTTGTTTTTGGATAAATCCTCCTCCTCAACATGTGCATTGTGTATTTGAAATCATTTGGCACATGGAGGCAGGAGTACCTATAAAGGACTAAAACCGATTCCATTAAAACAGATTTGAGATTTAAATCAAGATCTCTCCCCCGATCAAAAATTTCAAACCTTTTGAGATTTGTGATCCCAATTGATTTAAATAATTTAAAAGATTTTGGGGAAAGACGTGGCTTGATTTAATTTTGAAAAATGATAGATGAGGACCAATAACAGACATTAAAGATTTTTAGTGTCAGGTATGATAGTTTTTAGGAAATCTTTAAGTAAAATAAAACAATTTCACAATCAAACAAGAACAGAAAAAATTTCATTTTGAAAAATCTTGATTCTTAAAGAAAAATCATACCATGGCATAACATTAAATCTTTAGATCACCACTTTATTTCGTACAAATCGGAACTTTTATGAAGAAATATCGTTTGAAAATACTTTATTTTATATCACTCTCCCCCTCAATCGATGACCGTAGTCGATGATTGAGTGACTTAAGTTTTTATAAAATGAAGTCCGGTGATATTCAAAATTAAGTCCAGTTTATTTTCAAAACAATATTTTTCTATTTTCAAAACAATATTTTTCAAAGTTTTAGAAAAATTGTATCATCACTATTATCCCTGCACAAAGATACGTTAGGTGGTTGAGAAGCTTATGTTGTTGCTGTAGGGCTTGGAAGAAAAACCGTCTTCTGATGCAGTGAGACTTCATACGTTGCATTTTAATGCCAACTGAGGTCAAATTAAGCTCCGTTTCTTCATTTGATGATGAAGAAAACCATCTGCTGATGCAGTGAGACATCTTACGTTGCATTTTTCCATGCCAACTCTCCATAGAAGTCCAATTAAGCTCCGTTTCTTCATTTGTCAACCCAAGATATAGTTACCCTTTCCTTTCGGCATCCAATCATCTTCAATTGTGGGATCCGGATCGGGAATATTCTTATATACCAATATACCTGCATAAGTTAGTGAACACACATGCAAATATATGGTGGTCGACATCACCCAAACAGCAATCGACTAATAAAAGTCAATCCAACATATCAAACAGAACATACAAATGCATGGGAATTATGTGTTTGTCAAACTATAATCATCTAATCCTAACAATCATATCCTAGGCACCTATTCCTTCAACATAGGTTAACATGTTTTACATTTAAGTATATAGGATATTTAGATAAGCTCGTTAGATGATATAGATTTGAAAACATTCTCCCCCTCAATCAATGACTTATTTTTCAGAAAAGGTTAAAAGCGCTGAAGTCATTGATTGACTTTTCAAATTTTTTACGAAAACTCTGAATCTGAAAGATTTTAAGCAACTCATTTTCCATCATTTAGAAAACAACAAATATTTTTCTGAAGAATTTTAGACGGAAAAACATTTGTGTAGGAACAGCAGTCCTTCGACATACTTTCCTCATTTTTGTTTTTAGGATAAGTGCACGAAATGTTTTGAAAATTGGTTTAGCGCAGCACTTTCCTTTCTTGAAGAGCGGATTGCTATCTGAAATAATAGCAAACCATGGTATTAAGCGCGGGTCACAGTCTGAAATAACTGCAAGCCATAGTTTGTGACATGTTTTGAAAAGAAATATTTACACCTTCTGCTCGAACTTCATCTATGGTCCCGTGCCATTATTGAATGACATTTCTAAGACCGCAGATGTTATCGATACCAGAAGACATGTCTTAGAAAAACAATATTTTTGGTCTTTTTCAAATTTTCTGACTTTATGGGGTTTTTTATGGTTTTATATTTTTCTATTTTCTTTTTGTTGGTTTTATATTTTTGTATTTTGTTTTTGATAAATATTTAAAATGATAGATTAGATGATATAGTTTAAGAGAATGATGATACGAGTACCAAGATAAGGATATCGAGCAACCCCCATGTAGAAGATAGAAGTCATCATTCCTAAAACTTTCACCACCAAAGCTTCCGAGGCTCTTGCATTGAAGAAAGAAATTGAACCATCTGAAAGTGAGACTTTGGCAGCTTCCCCCTAAACCGAAAATCCTTTAGCTGAGCAGATTCAAAGCTTTCTTTCAAGCTTCTCTTAGCCAGGTGCACAAAGAAGCACACCATTATCATCGAACTTGCAGCTCCTTTTAAGGATAATCACCGTGATTCATCGTTCGGGGTTATATTATCCAATAGAAGAACAGCAACGTTTCATCCCAAGCTTAAATAACTCTTCTCAAATTCCTTTTACACTGAAGTCTGAAGCAGTCCATTCCAAAAGGTGTCACGAGACAACTTCCCCCACGTAGATGAATTGATGCAGTCAGTCTCTTAGAATAGAGCTCAAGAACTATCCCGAATACACATCATGCCCGGAAAGAAAACACCTCCCCAATGTTTGTGGTTGATGCGCTCCAGAACAGTCAAGCTTTATCACACAAGCCCGCCACTTGTGAATGGCGGACCGTAACAAGCTTAAAACGGCTCAGGAACGAAATCAATGAAGATCAGAGGAGTATAGTGTTTCCCCAGGTCGTTAAGTCCCAACGAGCTGTGCGAGAATAGTCAAACGTGTAGTGATCGAAAGATTTGAACGGGAAAAGGAGATTTGAAGATGATTATAACTAAGGAAAAAGCCCATAAACTACAGGGGCTTAAATGCAAATTAAAGGAAATTAAAAAGATAAAATCTATTAAATAAACGCTATCACTATATTTAAAATGATGAACGTTTAAAATTTAAAACTAAAAACTTACGTTTAAATAAAAATTACGTAAACGTGCAAAATAAAAAGTGAAACTTACACAATATAAATCCTAAAAATATGAAAAATACATTTTTACAATCCTAATGATATAAGAAAATTTATAGAAAAAGAAAATTATTTTTATAACTATTTAATTAATTATTATTAATTAAAAACTATTTTTAACTATTTAATAATTACCTAAAATACAAGAAATTAGGAAATAAAGCTAGAAAAATAAAATTAAAACTTAGAAAAATCTAAAATATCAAAATAGAATTTTCAAAACTATTTTTGTATTTTTATGATTATTTTTCTATTTTCTAGGAATTAAAACTATTAAAAACTAATTAAATTATTAAAAATTACAAAATAAACTATGAAAAATCTGGAAAATTACTTTTTTTACTTTTTATATTTATCTAAGCTTAATAAAAATGAAAAATTATTTTTTTGGACTTTTTCTGATTTAATTGTATTAAAAGCTATTTAAAAATGCTTAAAAACTAATTTAAATTAAGAAAAATAGCAAAACAACTTGGAAAAATCTGAAAATTTCAGGAAAACTCTAAAATATTATTAGGAATAAAGGAAAAATAGAAAAACAGGTGCATGTGTGGAGGAATAAGCAACTGATGTGGGAAGTGCTTAAAAATAAGCACTTTGATAAGCTAAAAGGACCAAGCAAGCATCAAACTGATACACAAGCTTGAATAAGCTAAAATTACCAAAATGCAATGAGTCTCAACTAGCTTAAACCCCTGAATTGCAAGTTTCACAGATTTGACTTATATGAGATATAAGCACAAAACAGTTGTGAGGAGCCACTTTTAAGCAGAAAAATAAGCACTCAATTAAGCCAGAGATTAAAAAGCAATTGTTGGAGCCTCACCTAGACCTGGCTAGCTACAACTAAACCAAATACCAGACCATGATGAGCCCAGTGAGCCCCTGTGCACCTTGCACAAAACTGAGCAACTCGCTTAATTCCGAGTGTCAGAGCAGGCACATGGTGTCGACTTTGAGCTTATGCAGCAGCTTATCAAAGAAGCTTTAGCCAAAAACAGATATTGAGTCTTAAATACCACCTAGTAGACTACAAGTAGACCAAAAATGAGACTCTAATTGTTTGACATGAACTCAGGCATCACCTGCAAGTTCTCAGAGAAAACCAAGATTTGACACCTATCGACTTTTAAAGAAACATGACAGTTGACTATTATGAAGTTTGAACTTGATTTGAGAACTGATATTGGTTATTATTGATGAATTGAAGTTACTAAAAGCTTTATCTATGGATTTTTAACATAAAACAAGTGATTTGATCTTCAAGAGCACAACAGACGCAGTAGTGGTGAATTAAATGTAATTTTGACTTGGTGGTGTTGCAGACCAAGACTAAGACTCAAATGAGTTTACTTCTACTTAACAAACATGAACCAAGAGAAATTAACCATTGCATATGCTTCTGAGATAGATAACTAAGCGTAACCAAACACCCCTTTAATAATCAAGTTTTGTGAATCAAAAATGATCTAAACACCTAACTAGCACATGATAATGATCCAAATCAGTTTAATTAACTTAAATACTCCCTAAATAACAGATTAGAACCAGTTGTGAATACAAATGAAGATTATACTAAGAACCTTGAAAATCACTTACATAGGTCCCATAGCCACTGTGGCTTGAAAACCAGAGAACCAAGAACCACTACCTAATTCAAACCAACCCAAATCACTCCAAAGCAACCCATTCCATGTCTGCATCAACCCATTTCTGTTCTGCATTACTTTTGCTCCAAGTTTGACTTTAGTTGACCAAGAACCAAAATGGTTTGAAACTAGATTTCAAGCTTATAAAAAGCTATGAAGAGCTTATATAAGCTTGTTAACACTGATAAACAAGCTGAATGAAGCTTGTTTTTATGAAATAGAAACTTGAATCTTTAACAAAGGAACAAATAAACATGAAACTAAATGAAACTTTGAATTAATGATTAAAACTTGGATAAACTGAAAATGTAGCTTGAGTTTGATACTTAAGAACTAATTATTACAACTCTTGAGTTTAACTAAGACATAATTAGAAAATACGACATAAGAGAAAATTAAAAACTAAAAACTACTGCCTTCTCTTTGCTACTCTGCTTCTTTTATGCTCCCAAAAGTCTTACACGTGTCCTTAGAGCAGATCCCACCACCCTATTGAGCCAATGGGAGAGCAGAAGCTATATTGGCCGTTTTATGCTTTTTTGGCGGGAAATGGGATATTTGACTTTAGGGGTCTTAGACTGCAACTAGGGGGGTGAGATAGGTGATATGATGAGGGGGTGAGAGTTTTGAGGGGATAAGGTGATGGGTGAAAGGTGATGGAAAAGGCAGGTGTTGCAGACAAGGCAAGTGGGGAAGAAACCCAACAGGGAGGGAAAGGATTCGTTTGACTGGGTGTTGACCAGGGGTCCAAAATAGGTTTTGACAGGGGGGTCACAAGGGATAAAAGGCAGGGGTCATAATGCATTTTGACAAGGCTTAGAAGGCTTTTAATATATAGGGACTAAACTTGTAATTCTGCCAAACTAGAAGGACTAGACCTGCCATTTTCTCATTGTTCACACAAGGACCAATTTTGACAATCTTTGAAATTTTAGGGACCTAACTTGTCATTATTGAAAGTTAAGGGACCTAAGTTGTCATTTTGAAAGTTAAAGGACCAAAGTTGTAAATTTGTAAATTTAATTCTCAAGGACCAGTTTTGACAACTTAAGAATCCCTAGGGACTCAAAATGATATTTCTCTTTATTTGGTTTTACCAGGGACTGTTTTTGACAACTTTTGAAACTTGGGGACTAAAACTGCCAATTATGCAAATTTGATACGTTTTTCACCAGATTTTGATATTTTTGCATTTAAAACACATAAAACACTTATTTGTGATATTTTTATCATTTTGATGCATTTCTCAGTGTTTTCAGATGTTTTTGCAAATCTAATTGGTACAAAAAATGATGAGTATTTAGACACTCATCAATCCCCCACACTAAGATATTGCTAGTCCCTAGCAATGTTTTGAGAAAAATTAATGGATTTTATCTCTTTACCAAAAGCCATTACTTCGGGAGTAGCCAAATGTTTCAGTTCAAGTAAGAACCATGGTACACCGATAACCATGTGATTTTGAGCAAACCACCAGCTTTCAACGGATTTGATTTTGTCTTTACCGTAAGCCGCACTTTCTGACTAGCCAACTCTTAGATAAATTATCAGTATTATCTTTGGTGAGCTGAATACCAATTATGGATTTTCCACTACCTTTACCACAAGCCATAAACTTGCGGGCTAGCCAACTCTTCACTTTTAAGGATATGGTGAAATGAGAACCATACAATTTTGGGCAAATTGCAAGCCATCAACGGATTTGAGATATCTTTACCAAGAGCCGTTTGCTCCTGGATTAGCCAATCCTTATGTGGGTTAGACATGGTGGACTGATTACCATTTGTTGTGTTTAGTACATAGTACTTCCACTAAAAAAAAATTTTTATTTGGCCATTTTGGGGGAAAAAGGGACTAAAAGGGTACATTTATGATCAAATTCGCCAGATTTCCACACTTAGAAATGAAGATTGTCCTCAATATTCAAAGTGTGGAAACACAACAATTATTCTCTTTTTAATATTTACAATTTTCATTCATTTTTAAGATCTATATACAACATGTGAGGCATCTCCCCCACACTAGGGTGGTACACACGGGTGAAAACCCATGTTAAGCTACTGTTTTTGATTACCGAGTCGCTAGCTTGACTCGACCCCGAATTAATTTGTTCATGGGGAAGTAAGTGGAAGAGACAATCTCCATCGGACTTTCATTCAAGATGTTTGAATAAACATTGAAGTACGTGAAGGTTCCACCCCGATGAGATATATTCCCGGCTCAAGAATGATAGATGAAAATGCCGGATCAAAATAGTGTCTTCATTCCAAGGAGAAACGGAACGAGAAACCACATCATTTGTGAAAAATGGAATAAAGATGTGCATCACAATGCAATCCCATTCTTCATTAGTGAGGAGCAAATCACCATTTGTTAGATTTTTAAGCTTAGACTTGAAGCTTGTATGGTGATTGGCAACAAAATTTCCTGAGGAGGAGAGCCGAAACGGTTCTTCAATCAACAGATTTTCAAGAAAGAGGATGTCTCCCTCTCTAATCATAGTAGTATTGTCAATTCCTGTTGGAATTGACTCATCACTAAGAAAATCATCGACCTCCTTCCAAAAGTTATCATCTTCCTCATCCGGAGTGAGAGAAGGAATGGAAGAGTCGGAAATGGGATAAGAAATGAGTGGATGATCATTATATAGGAGATTTCTAGTTTCTCCAAGATCGTCTTCGAAATCAAAGAGATCATCGTCACTTTCTCGATGAAAGTGGACGATGTGAGTGAGTTCATCGGTGAACTCCTCAAGAAGAGGATCGACCGGGGAGTGATGCCTCAACATACTCAATGTCTCCATAAGAAGTACAATCGCCGCTAAGATCGAGAAAGTATCAAAATGATCTTTTGAACACTCAAGAGGGAAATAGAATCACACATATGATCGAATTTCCCTGTGACTCTCTTAGGATTGGGACAAGGCTCTCAACACTAGACTTTATGAATTCGTCCGATTCCTTTTCGTGAACAAGTGTCAAGATGCTCATCCCCCATGTTCAGAGAGTGAGTGGGAGCTTCGGGTGTGATAGCAGCTTGTTTGAGATGGAATCTCAACCGGCCGCTGGGATATCAACCGACTGAGGGAGTTTAGAAGGACTAGCATACATATGTTTTATACTTTCCATTTGTTCTTCTCCTAGTAATTCCATCATAGTCTTTTCTCCCGATTTTCCACTAAGGAATTTCAACCGATGAACTTGATGAATATGTACATAATTCACTAATATCAAGGGTAACATCATCATCATCATCATCAGGAATGAAACGGAATCGAGATCTGGATTTGAATGCTTTTTGTAGTCTAATTGATTCCCTAACAGTGTTTTCAATGGCAATCTGGGAATCTAATTTAGCACCCCGTTCCTCCGCTAACAATTCTTCCATGGATTTTTCATTTGGATTATCTTGGGAGGACATAGCCGACTTCTCCTTAAGTTCTTTTAATAACTCAAGACTCTTCAGTAGAAGGTCTGTCGTAGTTTCATGAGGAGTCGCTTGAATCATTTGGTACCGTGGAGGTTGGTCTTGAAACGAATAGTCGTAATTGTTACAAGGAATTGGATTCCTTGTTTGACAATCCGAGCTAGAGTGAGGACCTCCACAATACTCACAACAAGAAAACTGATGTGGATGTGAGTGGTATGTGTTGTAGTCATAATTGTTATCGAACCTCGCCATAGACAAGCGTGTTTCCCGATTGACAATCGAATCGTAGTGTGAACCACCACAAGACTCACAACAAGTAAAATCTGCCGAAGTCTCACAAAGTGGTAGCCGATGGAATAAATCAGCCGTGTTATGGTAGGAATAGGGATCTTGGTTATAGACACCCGCTTCCGATTCCACCACGCTATAACTGGGGCAATTGCCACCATTATAAGGACCACCACACCATTGACAACCAAGAGGGTGAGGATAAGACATAGAAAGAATCAAAGGTTTTCAGAGGGTAAGAAATGAAGAATCAAAAGGGTAAGAGGGTAAAGAGGAATATTTTTGGTATTTTTGAAAAACATTTTGTAAAAACAAAGAATGAAAATCTTTTTGGGTTTTTTGATTTTAAAAGATGGTATGAACAAGGAGTGATTATTCAAATCACTAATCTGCTAAATGTAAGACTATTAGCACTGCTCCCCGGCAGCGGCGCCAAAATTTGATCCGCGCTCCAGAACAGTCAAGGTTTATCACACAAGCCCGCCACTTGTGAATGGCGGACCGTAACAAGCTTAAAACGGCTCAGGAACGAAATCAATGAAGATCGAGGAGTATAGTGTTTCCCAGTCGTTAAGTCCCAACGAGCCGTATGCGAGAATAGTCAAACGTGTAGTGATCGAAAGATTTGAACGGGAAAAGGAGATTTGAAGATGATTATAACTAAGGAAAAAGCCCATAAACTACAGGGGCTTAAATGCAAATTAAAGGAAATTAAAAAGATAAAATCTATTAAATAAACGCTATCACTATATTTAAAATGATGAACGTTTAAAATTTAAAACTAAAAACTTACGTTTAAATAAAAATTACGTAAACGTGCAAAATAAAAAGTGAAACTTACACAATATAAATCCTAAAAATATGAAAAATACATTTTTACAATCCTAATGATATAAGAAAATTTATAGAAAAAGAAAATTATTTTTATAACTAATTAATTAATTATTATTAATTAAAAACTATTTTTAACTATTAAATAATTACCTAAAATACAAGAAATTAGGAAATAAAGCTAGAAAAATAAAATTAAAACTTAGAAAAATCTAAAATATCAAAATAGAATTTTCAAAACTATTTTTGTATTTTTATGATTATTTTTCTATTTTCTAGGAATTAAAAACTATTAAAAACTAATTAAATTATTAAAAATTACAAAATAAACTATGAAAAATATGGAAAATTACTTTTTTTACTTTTTATATTTATCTAAGCTTAATAAAAATGAAAAATTATTTTTTTGGACTTTTTCTGATTTAATTGTATTAAAAGCTATTTAAAAATGCTTAAAAACTAATTTAAATTAAGAAAAATAGCAAAACAACTTGGAAAAATCTGAAAATTTCAGGAAAACTCTAAAATATTATTAGGAATAAAGGAAAAATAGAAAAACAGGTGCATGTGTGGAGGAATAAGCAACTGATGTGGGAAGTGCTTAAAAATAAGCACTTTGATAAGCTAAAAGGACCAAGCAAGCATCAAACTGATACACAAGCTTGAATAAGCTAAAATTACCAAAATGCAATGAGTCTCAACTAGCTTAAACCCCTGAATTGCAAGTTTCACAGATTTGACTTATATGAGATATAAGCACAAAACAGTTGTGAGGAGCCACTTTAAGCGTAAAAATAAGCACTCAATTAAGCCAGAGATTAAAAAGCAATTGTTGGAGCCTCACCTAGACCTGGCTAGCTACAACTAAACCAAATACCAGACCATGATGAGCCCAAGTGAGCCCTGTGCACCTTGCACAAAACTGAGCAACTCGCTTAATTCGAGTGTCATGAGCAGGGCACATGGTGCTGACTTTGAGCTTATGCAGCAGCTTATCAAAGAAGCTTTAGCCAAAAACAGATATTGAGTCTTAAATACCACCTAGTAGACTACAAGTAGACCAAAAATGAGACTCTAATTGTTTGACATGAACTCATGCATCAGCTGCAAGTTCTGTAGAAAACCAAGATTTGACACCTATTGACTTTAAAGAAACATGACAGTTGACTATTATGAAGTTTGAACTTGATTTGAGAACTGATATTGGTTATTATTGATGAATTGAAGTTACTAAAAGCTTTATCTATGGATTTTTAACATAAAACAAGTGATTTGATCTTCAAGAGCACAACAGATCGCTAGTAGGGTGAATTAAATGTAATTTTGACTTGGTGGTGTTGCAGCATCAAGACTAAGACTCAAATGAGTTTACTTCTACTTAACAAACATGAACCAAGAGAAATTAACCATTGCATATGCTTCTGAGATAGATAACTAAGCGAAACCAAACACCCCTTTAATAACTGTTTGTGAATCAAAAATGATCTAAACACCTAACTAGCACATGATAATGATCCAAATCAGTTTAATTAACTTAAATACTCCCTAAATAAGATTAGAACCAGTGTGAATACAAATGAAGATTATACTAAGAACCTTGAAAATCACTTACATAGGTCCCATAGCCACTGTGGCTTGAAAACCAGAGAACCAAGAACCACTACCTAATTCAAACCAACCCAAATCACTCCAAAGCAACCCATTCCGTGTCTCAGATCAACCCATTTCTGTTCTGCATTACTTTTGCTCCAAGTTTGACTTTAGTTGACCAAGAACCAAAATGGTTTGAAACTAGATTTCAAGCTTATAAAAAGCTATGAAGAGCTTATATAAGCTTGTTAACACTGATAAACAAGCTGAATGAAGCTTGTTTTTATGAAATAGAAACTTGAATCTTTAACAGTGAACAAATAAACATGAAACTAAATGAAACTTTGAATTAATGATTAAAACTTGGATAAACTGAAAATGTAGCTTGAGTTTGATACTTAAGAACTAATTATTACAACTCTTGAGTTTAACTAAGACATAATTAGAAAATACGACATAAGAGAAAATTAAAACTAAAAACTACCGCCTTCTCTTTGCTACTCGCTTCTTTTATGCTCCCAAAAGTCTTACACGTGTCCTAGAGCAGCATCCCACCACCCTATTGAGCCAATGGGAGAGCGAAGCTATATTGGCCGCTTTATGCTTTTTGGCGGGAAATGGGATATTTGACTTTAGGGGTCTTAGACTGCAACTAGGGGGGTGAGATAGGTGATATGATGAGGGGGTGAGAGTTTTGAGGGGATAAGGTGATGGGTGAAAGGTGATGGAAAAGGCAGGTGTTGCAGACAAGGCAAGTGGGGAAGAAACCCAACAGGGAGGGAAAGGATTCGTTTGACTGGGTGTTGACCAGGGGTCCAAAATAGGTTTTGACAGGGGGGTCACAAGGGATAAAAGGCAGGGGTCATAATGCATTTTGACAAGGCTTAGAAGGCTTTTAATATATAGGGACTAAACTTGTAATTCTGCCAAACTAGAAGGACTAGACTCGCCATTTTCTCATTGTTCACACAAGGACCAATTTTGACAATCTTTGAAAGTTTAGGGACCTAACTTGTCATTATTGAAAGTTAAGGGACCTAAGTTGTCATTTTGAAAGTTAAAGGACCAAAGTTGTAAATTTGTAAATTTAATTCTCAAGGACCGCTTTTGACAACTTAAGAATCCCTAGGGACTCAAAATGATATTTCTCTTTATTTGGTTTTACCAGTGGACCTGTTTTTGACAACTTTTGAAACTTGGGGACTAAAACCGCCAATTATGCAAATTTGATAATGCTTTTTCACCGATTTTGATATTTTTGCTTCTAAAACACATAAAACACTTATTTGTGATATTTTTATCATTTTGATGCATTTCGAAAGTGTTTTCAGATGTTTTTGCAGTCTAATTGGTACAAAAATGATGAGTATTTAGACACTCATCAGTGGTAAACAATGGCTTTCTTCCCTAATGATCATGTATGAAGCTCAAGAACCCTAAGTACACCAATATCCAAGAACTCTCCTGAATACACATCATGCCCGGAGAGAAAACACCTCCCCAATGTTTGTGGTAAACAATGGCTTTCTTCCCGGATGATCGTGTATGAAGCTCAAGGACCCGAAGTACACACATTCCCCAAAGAGAGAACAAACGATAACATTGATGAAACAGCCGAATCACCGATTATCTCTCGGATGACAATATCTCGGATGTCAACTCCGAATAAGTGATTATATCTCTCAATCACTGATTACGCCTCTAGTGAGACAAATTGAGCCCTAATGTACCCAATTCTCTCTCCCCTGATGATTGTGATAACATCGAGATCATCACACACTTGTGTACCTCTTATATCTTCAGAAACTTTCTCTAACATCTCTTCCCCCACATAGTTGGAATAATAACACTTAAAGCCTTGATGAGTGAAATCTTGAGATTCTCTGCTGTCATGACATTGTCTTCCCTAGATATCTTCAATCACTTAGAAGAATTAAGTTCATCAAGTTTACTCGCTTTGTGTTTAGATGTATGTCTTCTTCCCCCTTGCTGGTTTTGACACTTCAGAATCAGCAACATCTTATCAGCCTAAATACTTGAAATCTTTTTGAGAAGACCACTTTTAATCTTTGTGAGAATCAACTTGCTGAAGAATATGAGCAAGTCTAATTGGGGATTAAATCTGACATTTCACTCTCCCCCAATTAGTGCTCTCCCCTAAACTGACAATCTTTTAATAAATGCCCAAATTAAGAAGAAGTATTTAGATCGTTAAATGCAACTCGTCTTTAGTCTTCTAACATGTAGCAGAAAATGTAGAACCGACTGTAGACTCGACCTTCTTCAAGATTTTCCAGTTGGGGATTAGATAGTTAACATCTTCATCTCACCAAATGCGTTCCAATTACCTTATATGTAGCAAATCTCCTTAACTAAAATCCCTCCCAATCAAACAAGAACAGAAAGATATTCATCAAAGAAATCAGCCCAGCAACTAGAAGCACTTTGTCATTTAATCATATCAGCCCATGTGAAGATGTCAACCAACGGCTCATAGAAGAAACGCCATGTAAGGATGACCCGATAAGAAGAAGCTCGGTTCTTACATGAGTTAGGAGCCGTATGACCATATATTCTCATATGTCAATCAACCATGCAGTAAATTCACACTTCTTCTCCCCCTCAAGAATTGCATACGGAGTTGCCATTCTTGATTTAATAAGTGAAAATCTTTAAAAAAAAGTAGTCTATTCACACTTCTCCCCCGCAAAATTAGCACATGATGTCGCCATCGTAATTATAGTTGAGCAAGTGGAATAAGAAAACAATCAACAATAGTCCAGTTCACTTGATGACTGAAGCACATGGAAAAAGTATGAAGCATGTTGATGAGAATGGTCATTAATGAGAAGATTTCTCTTCTTCTGAAGATAAAGTGCACTGACACGTACACTTTTCTTTTCTTTAGAGAACGAGGCATGAATTGTTGTGTTCATACGTCATAAGAAGATTTCTCTTCTTTTTGAAGATAAAGCGCACTCAAACGTACACTTTTCTTTTCTTTAGAGAACGAGGCATGAACTGTTGTGTTCATACGTCATAATCTCTCTCTTTTCATCATCTCTTGGCAAAACATGTAATCATCACCATTATCATTCAGTAGGCTCTTTGTTGTGACAGCTGATGGAGAAAACCCAATATGATGAATTTGACCCTGAAGTAAACTAACCCAAACTCGTGACTTAAACTTTCACATATGTAACAAAGAGCGGTGCCGAGACTTCATCCTCCATTGAATCTCTAAGTACTCTATACTCTTCATCCAACCAACCATCAAGTATAAGACGTACATCACCTTTTGAAAATCTACAATTGAATATGACACTGAGCACTACAACGTAACTCCTTAAAGTGATAGTTATTTTGTGGTGGTAAGAGCCCAATTCCCCCCAAGTGGTAAAAGAAAAGGTAAAAGACACCCAACAATAACTAGATTTCCAAGTCTTCGTATTTGATAATAAGCTTCGAACAAGGATCTTGATGAATCTTCATCCAACCATCCCCGATACCTTCAGATACTAAGTACACTCGCCCGTGATATTTCACTTCAACCTCAAATAAATAATAGTGAGTTAACCGCGTTGTCACATCTTCTGGTTAAAAGCTCACATCTAGCCTCCTTTGACGTTTTAAGTGAACTATGATAATGGTTTTCATCCCGACCATGGTCAAAAGCACGTAACCCCGTAAAACCATGTAATAGCCAAACTGCCATGAGGACAATCCAAACAAACACCCAATTGTTGAAGTACACCCTTTTATCCTTTCTTCGAAGCAGAAACCGTAGCACCAGCATCAGATAAGATCCCGAAATAAGCTTTCCTTTCTCCAGGATGGTTCCGTCATTATGGGATTTTATAACTCTATGGTTTAAACCGAGAAATAGTTTCTTTCGTGGGATTTTACAAAACCAAGAATAAACCGTAAGAGAGATCCGGAACTGCACTTTACTATTAGCACGATGTTTCCATTGTCACGGGATTTTACAAGTCTATGATTTAAACCGAGAAATAGATTCTTTCACGGGATTTTACAAAATCAAGACAAAACCGTAAACAATGTCAGCTTGAATGTGTTATGACAACTTTGGTTTTGGTGAATAACTGTTTTAGGGGAACATGCAGCGGTTCATCAACGGTTCATTATCCAACATCAACAATAACATCAACCATCCAATAAACACTTTGGTAAACACATCATTCACGTATTCTGTCGGCTAATGTTGTGACCTCTTGGCGAAGTAAACCCGATATACCAAACTTGATCATGAAGTAGAATTCCTCATATTTGTTACTTAACCTTGTACTAATCCTTGTGAAGAAGAAACGGTGTACCCAATGTACAAAACCTCTTGACGTATCGTGGGTTAAGCGAGAAAGAATCAAACCCATAACTAAATAGCCAAGTCTTTATCACACTCTTGTAAATGCCCAAACAAGTCATCTTCGCGGAAGGGTAGAAAGAAAGAAGACGAAATAAGTAATCGAGCCCGGAAAACCTCACTTCAAATCCAAATAAGAAATACCGTACAACAACCCCGTGGTCAACTTTGTTTAACCATTAATTTAAGCCGTGACATTATATTCTCCGTGAAAATGTATAAACCATAGTACCCAACAACTCACCTCATTAACTCTCATACTCCAACTAGTCTCATCAACTCCAAAATTGAAAAAACCCATTCGACCCAATCATGTGTACGGCCCAAACTTGGTAACATATAAAAAATCGATGCCCGGTTCATGAAATTCAATCCAATCATCCAAATCCTCGATTAAATCCAGACCTTCATGACAGATTTGTGTATACGATCCAACACTCATCCTTCCCGGTCCATTAACACTTGGTCCAAGTGAGGTCACCTAATTCAATGATCCTTTTCTCAAAAATTAAGCTCAAGTCGTGAATTTATGTATCCTTCCGTGAAATATACCATACCAAAAATACCACTCTCAATATGAATGATACCAAAAATTTGTATCCAATTGTTATAACCAACAAAAGTTACACGGATGACAAATTTTGTTATCAAATTAATTAGCCCATCATAGAGATCCATTAGGAGTCCAACCCAACCATCCAAAATATTAAACCTGATTCAATATAACACAAATGGCCGGGCCCAGTGCATTCACAAACAAATACCCGATCCATCTACACTACATCACATAACCGGTTATAAGGTCTAATTCCCTAAGTATTTGGTCATTATTTCTAAACCTAATCTCATCCAAAAAAATAAGCCTCCCTCCTGATTATTCTCACTCCTTCACAGTCAATCACCAATCTCATATCATATCTCATCTATACTCAAGCCTCATATCCCTTAACTAATCTCAAACCCATCACACCTTTTTCTTAAAACACACTAACAACCACACCACATACTCCCTTCTTTCTTTTTGAGTGCACGAATGAAGACCAAATGTTAATGTTGCTTCAAGATCTTTAATACAAGGTTTCAGGTAGGTTGTATTTAATGTTTTCGAATCAGTTTTGTGTTTAGTCAATGAACGAACCAAGAAAACGATTATAGCATAAGTGTTGTAAATCGTTTTTCTTTTAAGTTTCGGATAGTAATTAAGAAGCTTGGCTTCAACATCTTGAATCTGTGATGATAAAGGGACAATTGTAAATCTTTTAAAGATAAAAAATTGTTTCGATCTGAGATTTGTTTGCAATTTCGTTAAGAGTCTTGTTTGATGGAGGGGTGAGACTAGACTAGATTTCGTTAATGTATTTGATATGGATTTCTGCTAGTTATCTTTTTTATTTTGAGTTGAGAGATGGACTGATGAAGTTTGTAAAAACAAACTGAGGTTGAGATAATGTTGGTATATGGTGTAAGGTCAATTGTTATACTCTTCTTCATCTCTTTCTCACAAGTCGCTAACTTTTATAGTCAAGTTTCTAACCATATTCAAAGTACAACTTATTAAGTCATTTAACCTTACAAGTCGCTATTGACTCAATAGTCAATAGTCAAGTCGCTAAGCTATTTAACCTTACAAGTCGTTAAGCCATTTAGCTTTACAAGTCACTTTTGTCAACTCGCTAAGCCATTTAACCAAATTCTGCAAGTCGCTTTTGTCAAACTCAACAGGTCGCTACTAAGATTTGTCAAGTTGCTACGACTTGTAAAGACAAGTCGCTACTTTAACTGTTATCACAACTCGCTGCAAAAATTAACCACAAGTCGCTATGAAGAACCAGTTAATGACAGATTTATTTCGACCAAGTTGCAACAACCCAGAAAACTTGCATAAAAATGCTTCAATAATACCCGTTATGACCCAATTTGACCACGGAAAAAGACCATGTATACTTCACTCTTCACTGATAAATATTGGTACAAAAAAATCTATGCAAAGATGATAAAAATACTGCCTTGGACAAAAGATTGAGACAAGACAATATGTAAACAGTGATAGACCACAAGATAGTTAATTTTTTTGACCAAAATAATACACAAAAACTTGTTAAACACTGATAACACAAAAAATAGGAAAAGCAATTTTTCGACCACAAAAATGATTTAAAGTCAGTTTCAACAAGGTTCGAACCACATACAAATCATCAAAACACAAAAACCTTGGCTCTGGTACCATTTGTAGGATCGTAATATTTATTGTGTTGATGATTCGGGTGGTCTTGGATGATGAAAATACATGTTAGCCATTTAGATAGAGAAAGTAGAGAGATGGGTGTTCTAGTTAGAGACTTGCTTTGCAAATAATGAAAGGTTAGATTAGAAGCACCACCCCTTCCATGGATGGAAGGGGTATTTATAGTTACAAAGTAAACGACCTCCTGACGGCCTGTGGTTCAGGTATACAGTGGGTAAAGACCCGTCCTTCCTCCACGGTGTTACACTAAACTATTCTACGCTACAAACTAACTAATTAACTACTAAATAACGCAACAAACGACATGTCTACGAGCTAACTTATGCTAGACCATAATTGGGGTGACCGACACTTTAATATGGAATTTCCAATTCCTAACAATAAGACACACAAAAATTGAAAAACAAAACAAGCAAGGAGTTAAGCATGGGTTGCCTCCCACGAAGCGCTTTTCTTTATTTATGAGTCTTGTAGCTAGACTCAAAGTCGTGCTCCTACGTACCCATATAAGTAAGTTTATCCTCAAGAATGTCATAGGGATCAAACTTATCTTTTAACTTCCTATTAGTACGCTTAGTCCGATATGCCTTTTCAAACTTCTCTCCATCGGGATCATAGATTGTCATCCTAATGTGCCATTCTCCATTCCCATCACTTAGTGGTCTATCCCAACTACAACTATACTTAGGCTTCTCACTCTCAACTTTCCACCAATTTATGTCAAGATTAATGGGCAACGTTCCTAGGAATTCGGTCATCTTCCTAAACACTAAAGTATCCTCGAACGGGTTCACTTCAATGTCCCTAGCCAATTATTGTTCATTGAGAGTTGCATTACTCACGAAGGTTTCTTCTAGATAGAAAGGTCGTTGAGGGCCTACAAAATCTCTATTGGTCCAAGGTCCATACCTAGATGGTTTACTATCCAACATGATCTCATAGGGTATTTGTTCATCCTCTTTGTAGTAGATATGCTTCTTGACATCGTAGATTGACCTAGCATTCCCTTCTCCTACCACTATCTTAGACATCTTACAATCAATTATGGCACTAATGGTAGCTAAGAATCATCTTCCAACTAACAATGGGCATGTTGGGTCCTTATTCATGTCTAGCACATAGAAATCTTCCAAAAGAGTTAATTGACCTACGTGGGCTACCATATCCTTTATTATCCCTACCGGATATGCAATACTATCGTCGGCTAAACCTAAGATGGTTTCCGTTGGATCTAGTTTTCCTAAGTTAAGGATTTTATGGAGGGACAACGGAAGAAGGTTGATGCTTGACCCTAAGTCGGCTAATGTGTCAAAAGCCTTGGAATTTCCAATGCTACACGGAAGAATGAATAGCCCGAGATCATCTAACTTCTTAGGTAACTTATTTTGCACAAATTCGTACCCACGTTCTCCTAATTTTAGTTCTTGCTCATATTTATCTTTTAAAGCATTATAGTAAGGCGCACGAGTCAAGACTTTAAGAACCAGATTTTCTTGGTGGAGCTCCTTATACTCCTCTTCTAGAGTGGGTTTGGGTTCTTGATTGATAGGTTTCTTAAGAGCTGGATGAACCGTTGACTTGGGTTGTTGGTATCTCATGACGGATCATTTGGAACCCATGTTGATGGTGTTAACCGAGTGGACTTTTGGGTGTGAGGGGCATGGATATGCACTCTCCCTTGGTGAGCAAGAACATGAAGTCGATGAAATCGAATTCACTTCTGGGTTCTTTATAGTGTCACTTGGGAATGCTCCAATATCCCGGTCATTGAAGGCTTTTAAAAGGGTGTCGAGCTTGGTTGTCATCTCGCTTTTTTGTTGCTTGAAATCATCTTCAAGCTTAGTCAATCGAGCTTCTTGAGATGACATGAACTTGGACACCATTCCCTCAAGACTAGTGGAAGTTCCGGTATTTGGAGGGTTGTTATAGGAGGTGTGGTTTGGTTGGGACCTATTGGGTGGGCTAGATGAGTTATTTTGGGACGGGTTTGAGTTTTGGCTCCACCTAAGGTTAGGGTGATTTCTCCATGAGGGGTTGTAGGAATTTCCTAAGTTATTTAGCTCTGGCTTGAAAGTGTACCACTTCTCTCTTGCTCCATCGGTACGCGTGGAGGCATAGTCCACAAAAGCTTGTTCGGGAGTCTTGTGCAATCACAAGTATCGTGGGGACCACTACATAATTCACAAGGTAGAGTGATTTTGTTCACTTGGTGTGAGGACTTAGGAGTTTCGTAGGAGCTCATTAGGAATTTGGCTTGATCTTCAAGTTTGAGCATCCTACGATTGGAAGGTTGTGAGTCAATGGGAGGCAAGGAGATTGCCTTGACGGTTTTGGGCAACTCACGGGGTTCATTCCAACATTAGTTTTCATAGAGGGAAAGGTCCTCTATTGTACCCCACGATTCTTTCGCGGTAAGTTCACTAAGTTTGCCACCGGCCGCTTGGTCGATGGTTTGCCTAGTTGAGAGATTGACATGATCGTAAAAGATTTGGACTTGAAGCCAAAGATCGATGTCGTGATGAGGGACTTTATGGAGCAAGTCCTTGAATCGAGTCCACGCCTCGTAGAGAGTTTCACCTTGACGTTGTTCGAACATCAAGATGTCATTCCTTAGTTTGGTAGTTCTCTCCAGTGGGAAAAATTGGGCAAGAAAATGAGTGGTGAGATCATCCCAACTTGAGATGGATCCGGCAGGAATTCGCTCAAGCCAATTACTAGCTTGGTCCCGTAGAGAGAATTGGAAGTGACGCAAGCGCGTGGTCTCCCGTGTGGTAGCATCAAGGTCGATAGAGTCAACGATTTTTAGGAAATCCTTGAAATGCTAATTAGGATCTTCGGAATGAAATCCATGTAATGCATATCTGTTTTGCACCAACCGGATGGTTTCGGATCGTAGGGCCATAGTTTGAGCTTGAACGGGGAGCTCAATGGTGTTCCTATAGCCTTGATGGCTCGGTCTATAGTATTCACCAAGAGTACGGCCTCTTGGCGAGTCAAGTGGTGGTGGGTTGAGTGGAAGTGGTTGATTTGGTGGTGGATAGTCACCCATGGTGATAAGTGACAAGGTTACGAACAAAAACACGAAGAAGGGGATAGACTACAAGGAAGCTAATGAAAATAAGAAAAAATCTTACTTGATAGGAATCAAGCAAGGGAATCTAAACGAGATAGAGATCTAACTAGCTATTCTTTTCCACGACAGCGGCGCCAAAAACTTGATGTGCGCAGAAAGGCGCGTTCGGGGTCGAGAAAACCTCCTTTTCTATGAGCAAGTTTTTCAACCCTCTAGGCAGTGAACCTAATCGTTGTAGTGTAGTATGAGGTAAGCCTCGGGGATTGATATCGTTCTCTAGGGGAATAGGAATGCTAGTAAGAAATATATGACGAGAAGGTGAGGTTGAAGATGATTTTTTTTTTAATCCTTTTTATGGTTTTTCAGAAAGCTAAGGCAAAATCTCGAGGCAATTGATTGGGGGGTGGTACTTCTACCGATTACTCTACTTCTACTAATTGTCTAATTATCTAATTACTATGGATAGCTATGTTTAATTGGGGTGTGCTCGTATGACGATTAAAGATGTGCTCACTTAGATACTATTACTCCCTAGTTATCTTTTATCGGTTGGTTGAGTTGTCACGTTCTTTATCTTAAAGCATTGTATTACTAAAAGTCGTAGGGTGTGCGTATCCCCTAGCTCTATGAGGTTATCTCTCGTATATGATTCACGGAATCGACAAACCTAAGCTATTCCATCCGTGCACCATATCATCATTAAGCATACTCAAGCATTAAATACAACCATAGCCTAGATGCACTTCTATGCCAATTTCAATTAAGACAAGAAACAACCTAACAACAATCAATAACTAGATTTCATATATCTAAGCAAACACACAAGTAATTTAGCTAGACATGATAGACAAGCAAGCATACACACAATCAATCGAACATGGGGTAGACATAATGATAAATTGGATTATATCTTGATGTGTAAAATAGGGTATGGGACTCTAGAATACTGTCCAAGTCGGACTACAACTGAGTTAGGGTTTGCTCTCCAAAAATCTACCTCCCAAAATACAGAAAAATCGAATTCTATATATAGATTTACAATCGCGACGGCGTCGCCTTTTGCATGCGACGCCGTCATTAGGGTTTCATCTGGGCCAAGTCATTGATGGGACGGCGTCACTTTAGAGTTGTGACGCCGTCATTCTTTAGTTGAGATGTCATCTTGGTTCTAGATTTGGGCCACCTGGAGTGAAAACTGTGAGTGACGCCCTCCATATTTAAAGCGTAGCGCCGTCAGGCTTTATGACCAGGAATTTCACTAAGCCATCGGGTGCATGTTTTGATCAAATCTTAATAGAGGGACGGCGTCGCCTTTTGGATGGGAAGCCGTCAGGTTCTGCTGATCAGTCTTGAGTGGCTTCGATCTTCACTTTGCCATTTTCTTCATGTTTTGCTCCTTTTCGTCCAAATGTGCTTCATTCCAGCATTTTGCTTCCAAAAGACCTAAAAAGTAAAAAAGGAACAAAATTAAGCAGAAACGGATATAAAATGTGTCGAAACAGGGCTTAAATAACCCCCTAAAAGCGTGCGTTTTAAATCCTTATCAAATTCCTATGTCATCGTATGTAAAACATCGTTCTGGACAACTTTTATGTTTTACACTTTTGTTGATTCAGACCAGAAAGAGGTCAAAATCTCATTTTAAAATCAGACCAGAAACCTTTTTGTCCACCATCAATTTTCTTCTAGTAATCTTTACCTAGCCATATCTTTCTAATCACAAGTCCTTTTAACATGATTCAAAAGGCTAAATTTTTGTTATAACTTTCTCTACATGTCTCTTATATTTTTCCAAGCTAATACTCACTAATCTTATGTCAGTTTTTAGCATACATCTCTAGTTTCAAACTAGTTATCTCAAAGGAGTTTCTAAACAAGTTTTATCCATCTTTTCCTCTATGTACATCATCAAATCATGTCATATTACACATATAACTTGTAAAAAGTATAGAATATACCAAAAGGAAGGAAAAACATGAAATCTAAACATAGTCTTACAACTTTCTTGGATGGAAAATACAATAACACAAGAACCACTATCCTAATCTTCTAGTCTTTAACCTTGGTCTCCAATCTTCAACCCAACTTGTTATAACCCTAATAAACCTTGTGCTTGGTCTTATATCTCAGCCTTTAACTGTTAG
Organism: Chrysanthemum makinoi; assembly: GCA_910596185.1. Taxonomy (NCBI): domain Eukaryota; kingdom Viridiplantae; phylum Streptophyta; class Magnoliopsida; order Asterales; family Asteraceae; genus Chrysanthemum; species Chrysanthemum makinoi. Next base: position 69,529,371 of record OU343217.1, on the reverse strand, counting down.
GTCACCATGTTGTAACACAAGCATCAATATGTTAGAAATATAGATAAGATGATTGGATGAACACTTAACAACACACACGATATGATAATATAGAAAGGATATGCGTAGAGTGATATTGAGAGTGAACAACTCCTAAATGGGAGTTTACAACATTATTTATAGGGGAAGGGAGCTAGGGCAACACATCTAGTCCCTTCCTTTTTTATAGGCTTGGACCAAGGCTTATGGGCTTTCTACATAAGCCTTGCCATTAAAACTAACTTAAAAGCCTAATTAAGCTAACTATTACATATTGATTGCTAACACTTGAGAAGTAGTTTAGGAGTAATTCCAACAATCTCCCCCTAAGTGTTAGTAATTGATGTCTTCTATAATATTGAACAGTTGTTGGTGCAGATGTAATAGTTGCTTTGACGTCTTCTGACATTCTTCTTTCTTGTGAGAAGAAGTGCCTTGATTCTAACAATCTCCCCAGTGTGAGGATCTTGTTTTCTTTGAAATTTTCAGCTTTGACATCTTCGATTTCTTTTTTCTTTAATTCTTTGTTCTTTGTGGTGGTTGTGATAGTATGTTGTTGTCACTACAGTGTCAGCCTTCGGTTCCAAATAGTCTCCACGTCTTTCTCCAACATGCTCACACACTCATTTAACAATGAATTCTAGATGTGAAGTAGTTCTCGAGTCTTTATAACTTTGTAGATTCTTTGATTAGATGAAGAATCATTATGACTTTTTGTTGCCTTTGATTTTGAGAGAACTTCTTTTTTGATGTTGTTGGTATGCGCATGTGGAGAATCAGCACGATCTCTTCCTCCCGCGAAAGCATCCATCGCCAGCAGATCTCGTACGTACGAACACCAATTTATCATTGTAATCTTTTCATAAAGAATTGATTACTACAATTGTTCTACTGATGAATGTATTTATTCCATTCACCTTGGTCGGGCGAATCAGCCGTCCGAATCCCTTAAGGGACAGTTGGCATTACATTGAACAAGTTCAAGTAATGACCCACATATTCAGGACTCGATTCTTGAAAGGAATCTCCTTAGCGGGATTTTCAGCACTTACAAGTTCGAACTTAGAGAGTGTCAACAGCATAATGTGAAGACACATCTCTAATTTTAGCAAAGGCTATTCTGAAACCGATGCCCTCAAGAAGGCTAACACGATATACCAAAGTACATCTACGGTTCATGTGAGTCACTGAGGTACACCGAAGCATCACCCCACCCATCAGACCGCTTGAGACAATACTAAGCGTAACCCACAAGGAGTTACCGAAGTGACCACCGCCGTGGCTGTTTGATGTTGACCCCGGCGGAGTTTCCATTCAATCACTGAGGATCATAGTTGTGAACCCCTCATAAATGTTCTCGATAGATTGCTAAGATCTGTGAAGGACTCTAGAATGTATCACTTGTGTCCTTATTGTTGAACGACAAGTGATGAAATGTCAAGTGTACCTAAGAGATCTTTTGATGAATCTCGTGGCTCTAGACTCAATAGTGCGCTTTGGTTTTCCTGAGTGGAGACTAGGGAGAGGGTCTCCTTCTTCAATACCAGCAATCTCTAAGAGAAAGCCGATAGTTTACGTAGGGTTCCCTGTGAGAATGAAACAAGCTTCTGTTGAGAGAAACTTGAGTGACTAAGAAGGTTTAGTGCATGCGTCACTGGGTCCATGGCGACTTTAATCTTCAATACCGGTGTCATCAAGTGACACCCAGTAGCATATGAATTGAACCCGGTGTCCGCCCTAAGTTGAATAATCTGGAGGGCTATTTATTTTCACCCTTTTATTTACTTTTCTTTTTAATTCTTCAACTCCTTCTTTCTCCGATTCTCATTTTCTCCTTTTATAATCATACCTAAGGACTTCTAAATTCTAACTATTGGTGGTGTCCTTGGGTAGATCCCTCCGGCTCTGGCGGATCATAGGACGGTTATTCCTAACCTTAGTCACCTTATAACTCCATGACTAACCTATGTTGCCATAAAACCATTTTCATGAAAAATCTCTCAAGGTGGTTATGAGTAAAAAACATTTTGTACCACTGAGAGAGTTTTATATTTTGCAGAAATACTCCCCCTCCACACATGCTTAAGAGTTTTGACAGAAATCTGCACGGTGAGAGAAGAGCTTTTGAATTAATCAACTCAAGATGGACAATTCCCTCATGAGACATGGTTACATCACTGACTAGGTCAGCTTGAAGTTGTTAACACTCCTTGGTGAGGAGGTTTGACCCGTCAAGGTTCATGTCTACCAAGATTTTCTCGAATGGTACATTCTACTAGGACAAGTCCTTTGCGAGACACGTTTACATCACTAGCGAACTAGCTTGAAATTATTACCCGTCCTGGACAAGTCTTTTCGAGTTACTAACATTTAAGAGCTTGTCAATTCATTGGTTAAGTCTTTAGCACCAGGATTCAATAGCAATTCACAACATATTTCTTATCACATAATTTTTCTCCCCCTCAAAAATGGCATATAAATGGTATTTTTGATGAAATTTTGATATCGAATATGTCCATTTCGAGTTTTGTGGGAAGATTTCCACGAAGAATAATTTGTGAACAAAGTTTTAATCAAGTACTCCCCCTCAACAAGTGATATTAACTTTTGAGGTTTTGAAAATCATAAGGGGAGGTACTTGTTCTTTTGAGCAAAACTTTGAAAAGTGAAAGTTTTGATAAGTTTTACTCAAAAGTAAGAAGCTTTCGCTCCTTTTATGAGGATTGTGGCACTGAAGCATACCATAGGGTCCTTTCATTACAATAACGGGTTGTACACTGTAATGTGTGCACAAGCCATTGTCAAGTATAGATCAACACATCCAAATATTAATGAAAGAAACAAATCAAGGAGTACCAGAAAGTCCGCCAATAACACCAAGAGTTCTTTCTAGATGTTGGTAGCCTGTTAAAGATATGCTCGGACGTCCACCCACGAAGCTCCCCAATGTCCTTAACTGATCCCGACGAAACAACCTTTCATCAATCCTTGTGATGATCTTCTTCGCATCCCTCTTTTCCCTAAAGTTCCACCTCTTCTTCGACCCTATGCCTTCATGAATCTCCTTTAACCGATAAGCTAACCCGTCTCGAACCTTCTTTAAAGTGTGATCACAAAACTTGTGAAGCTCCTTGCACGCCATGAAGCAGTTACGGTGAAGTTCACTGCGGTAAACTACCCCAAAAGTTGGTTTCGTAAGAATGGTATACTGAGCAAGATGGTTGATATCGGGAATATCTAGCTGTGGTTTGGTGAGATTAACACGTTTTTGGTAAGATTCCACGGCAAGTTGAAGGTCTTCAATACGTTCCTTGATAACGATGCTTCTGATGATTATTAGCAATGACTTGATGTACTAGAGCTGGATGTTCGTGGAGAAGTGTCGCATTCGTCCTTGTACCTTGGCAAGATACATATCTTCAATGTCATTGAGCGACAACCTCAAAAAATCCGCTTTAGAAAAGTCATATTCCTGTTCGTCTTGGCGTTTCCCTACGATTTTCTTCAGGAATGAGTAGTCCCACTTGGTAGACAAGCTAACATGCATTATTGCAACGATCCGTTGGTCACCGTACACCTCTTTTTCGATTTGAGTACCGGCTTCAGTAGTATATTCTTCTTCGCTTCGGCCAATGATGAATTCCATATAGTGCATCGAGGTCATACTTTACCACATTATCAACGGACATATGTGTGGCTTCTTCCTCGATGGCCACATTATTGGAGAAGATTACTGCCGGGAATGGGAAGGTGAGTGAAGTAGCGTATTTCTTGCTTATATCGCTACCGTGAAGAAATTCCGTGTCATTGTTGAAGAAATATCTAGGGAATCTTCGGTTGATCCGGCCGGCCAATGGTGGGTAGTGGCTTTGTCCAGCCGGTGTAGTATGGAGCCTTGTCAGTCCGGTGAAGTCGATATTGATTCGTGGTTGAGCCAATCAATGTTGTTGGACATGGCTCATGCTATGTTGTCAAGATAATATTCGACTTCTATGGCACTGGCAGAGCTGTCCTTAAGCAGTTGAAAAGCTTCGTTCTTGATTCGTTTCAACTCGCTGGCCATCTTCTTCACCTTCAACTTTTCCTGGATAATCTTGACCTGCTCCATAGTTCTACCATCTACCGGTTCTTGGCCTTCCGGTAACTGAGGGGTTGCGTCAACAAGCTTTGAAAACCAGTCATATTCTTCAGTTTCATCTTCATCTAGCCATGAAACAACTGATGTTGACTTTTTATTCTTTGGCTTGGAGGATGATGCTGGTAGCTTGGTTGTTGTAGAAGACGGAGGTTGTTGTTGAGGCTCAGGAATCTCCTCATCATCACCACCAGTGTATTCAAAATGATCGCCAATTTTTTGCGTTGGTGGTGGAGACTCAGAGTCTCGAGGTTTTCCTGTAGCAGGAGGACGTGGAGGAGATCTTCTAGTGGTGGTGGTGGTCCTTTGGGTTGGTGGAGGCATAGAAAATGATTCATCATTTTTCTTCTTGCGTTTCGGCTCAGAATCCTTATCCGTGTCATCATCTTCTCTTGGACGCTTAGCCCTTTCAAATTTGACGCTTTGCAGGAAGTTTTGAGTTGATATTCCAACAATGCCTCAAATAGTTTAGCTTCATCAGAAGTTAATGTTGTGGATCGTTTAGACATTTGTAAAACAAGCTTGGAAATTAATTCTGCATCGAAGACAACCGTAGGCTGGATTGGATTGATTTGCATTGCTACAAGAGTAGATTGCATTGTTTGCTTGACCAATTGCATGAGATTTGGATAAAGTTGTCTGGTGAACATCTCTCTTTTCACTCCAGGGACGGTGTCGAGAAGAAACTTGTGAGTATATTCTCTGATCATCTTGTCCATTTCCCCTTGGATATCTCTATTGAGAAACTGTTGAATCTGTTCCCTTACATCTGAAAACTCGTTCATCACATCCTGAAGAAAGTTCAACCTATCGGCCAGTTGATTTAATTTCTTATTGACCACGTTTTTCTTCCTTACTTGCCCCAAATTAACAATCTTAGTTTTAGCCCGTGATGCCCAAGTATTGCTCGGTTTCTTGACTGATTTGGATGCGGATCTGGTGGTGGTGTCTTTGGATGGTGGTGGAGATGAATGAGACGATGATTCAGAAGAAGATGAGTCATGAGAAGGCTCTGGGTCATTTGGAGGCTCAGAATTTTGTTTCGGGTTATGTTCAGGATTATCTAGAAGATAAGCATCAGCTTCTTTTTCAGCTTTAGCCTGTTCTTCAGCTTTTATCCTAGCCTATTCTTTAGCTCGAGCTTCCTCTTCAGCTATTTCCTTTCATCCTTCTCCTTTTTCTCTTCTTTCTCAAAGTCGAAGATGATATTATCCTCTTGCTGCTGTTGTTCAGATTCGTGAGTGGTGGTACCAGTTCCCTTATCGGGTTGATTAACCGCATCGAGAACTGGTGTGGTTAGTGCACCACCACTTGAACCTCTAGGGCCACGAGTTTGTTGAAGATTAAACTCCTTAGCAACATGTTGTAGCCTGAGATTCTTCAGTTTCTTGCAGTATTCTTTTTCTTCATCCTGTGGCTCTTCTTCTGAACTTTCTTCCTCTTCCCGCTCTTCCACCGAGTTTTGCCCTTGTCGATTTGGAACTAGGAGGTGTTTCTATCGTTGTTGTATCGCCCGTAACAGCTTTCAGTAGTGAACCTCTTCATCCGTGTCAGTATCCTGAGTCCTCGCCCTCTAATTTTGGTGTCGGTTGAGGATTAGGAATAGCAACCTTTGATGGAACTTTCCTTTGAGAGTATGAGTTCTCTTTGGATACTTTCGTACTCCCATTGCTTGCGCACTTCCAAAGATCGCCCGATCTCCCGGTCTTCTTGACTGGTATTATGAAGACTTTTCATCAATGAAGCAAACTTTGCCTGATGCTACTACTTCTTGATATCGTAAGTATGATTGAAGTTGCTTGATATCATCAGTGAGAAGGCAGTCAGGCAAAACTGCACCTTGTTTCTTTTTTGTTGAGTCTTTGAATCTGACAACACTTAGAGTAGGCTCAAACAACGCGGAGTGATGGTTGGGGTCATCAAGTCTCAAGGGAATGTCCAGATTATTCCCGAGTATTCTTTGTATCAACAACATAGTGTATCTAATGTAGGGGATCTTAGTGCCAGGCTTCTTGAGATAAGACATAATGTCTTCCCAGATCAGAGTTGCGAAGTCAATATGCATCTTGTTGACCATGCCCCGAATATCTCAGAGTTCCATGAGCTTTGGATGCTCATAACCACTATCACGCCCGTAAACAGATTTGGCAATCATGATGTACAATGTTCATCATGGCTGAGGGATGTTCTTTAGATGAACTGAAGAATGTTTAGTGATGATCCCAGCAGCTTCATCATAGCCAATATTGACCATGAATTGGAGAGTAGCCTCTTCCGATGGAGTAGCTACATAATCAGCATGCTGGATGGCAGGAAGAAGGAGAATTGCCCTTAAATACACAACAGTGATGGTGACTTGTTTGTTGTTGAGAGTCACCGTAACAGCATCTTGACCATCAGCCTTCTTCATGGTGTGCCATAACTGATGAATATAGATCTCTGGTACTGTTGCAGAATTTGTGAGCATGTTTTTGTATGGATGAGTCTTCAGAATATCCACAGCAATATGACAAGAAGACTCAGAGAACGTGAAATTATCAAAGTCCACTTTGAGATTGTTCTTTCCAATCTTCATCTTGTAACCGGTAGGGAAAATGTCTTCGATTATGAGTACATTTGGTGCGTTAAAGTTTTCCATCGTGACGTCCATATTGTGATAAATTCGAAGTTTTGAGCACGGATTTGCGTTTAGAATATGGATTGTGGATGATGGTTGGTTGAAAAATTTAATGTATGAATTTAATGAAATAGAAAGTTAGGTGGAGTGGTTTTGATAAATTTAGTTTAAGCTTTTGACAACTTTGGTCCCTCCACCTCAACCATTTTCATTCATAGCCCATAACTTCCATTTTGGTTAAGTACAAAGTGAAAGTTTGGAAAGAAACTAACGAAACTCCCCCTCGACTTTTAAAATAGAAAAATTTTACAAATTTGGGTCCGAAGAGTGTCAAGAAACAAGAAACGTGACCACCATTATCGAAGATACTACCAAAACTGGATAACATGCAAGTGCAAGGTTTTATGAAACATAAAATATTTACTTTCTCCCCCTCAACACTTAACCGAGAAAATATTGAAATTTTGAAAGATTGAAGTGTTGACGGAAGATTTGTACTTGCCATGTTGAAAGAAATTTGGATAGAAGAATATTTTTTGTATTTTATCAGATTTTATATTTTTTGTATTTTGTTTTTGAGAAAGATATATACAAAAGAAGTTTTGGTGTTTGACTGGTTTTAAGATTGTTTTAAAATTATGTCCAGTTCCTCTGGAGTCAAACACCTCATACCAATCCGGTGGACCAACTCAGTAAACCTAGCAGGAGCTAAGGCTTTGGTGAGAAGATCTGCCAGTTGGTATTCAGTACCCACAAAATATAATTCAACGGTACCCTTTTCCACATGCTCTTTGATGAAATGATATCGAAGATCGGTGTGCTTAGACTTCGAATGTTGAACAGAGTTGCACGAGATCGCAATAGCACTTCGATTGTCGCAGTAAATCGGGATTCTGTCAAATACGTAACCATAGTCTTTGAGTTGTGTTCTCATCCATATGACTTGAGCATAACACCACATGGCTACATATTTTGCTTCTGTTGAGGACAAATGACGCATAATCCTCGCTTATTCAATTGCCATGACACCGGTTTATCACCAAGAAATTATAGAGCTCTAAAGTACTTTTCCGAGAATCTAAGCAACCTGCGCGGATCGGCCCTCAAAAGCTATTAGTTCAAAACCGAATCCTTCTGGATACCGATCCCCAAGTTAATGGTTCCCTTGATGTATCGGAGGATTCTTTTAGCCAAAGAGAGGTGAGTTTCAGTTGGTCGCGACCGATAACGGAGCAAAGATATACAAGAAAGACAATATCGTGTCTATTGGTCATGTTAGATACATGAGAGACCCAATAATACTTCGGTATTTGGTAGGGTCAAACAATTTCCCATGCAAATCAGCGTCCAGTTTCTTTGTGTGTGCCATTGGTGTTGCATAGGTATAACTGCTTGTCATTCCATGTTTGTTTAAAATTTCAAGGGCATATTTGGACTGACTAAGGAAAATACCACGGGGTGATTGATGAACTTGCAATCCTAGAAAGAATGTAAGTTCACCCATCATGGACATTTCAAAATGTTTTTTCATAAGTTTTGAAAATTAGTTTGAGTACTTTTTATGTGTTGACCCAAAAATGATGTCATCCACATATATTTGAACGATTAAAATGTGAGCCCCGTGATATTGAATGAAAAGTGTTGGGTCGACCGAACCTTTAGTGAAATTATTGGCAATGAGAAAGGATGATAACTTATCATACCACTCCCGAGGAGCTTGTTTGAGACCGTAGAAGAGCCTTTTTAGTTTGAAGACGTGATTTGGGAACTCGATCAACAAATCCTTCATAGCTAACATATACCGTTTCCTTCAGTTGACCATTCAGAAAGGCGGTTTTGACATCCATCCGATAGACCGTGATGTTCATGTGAGCCGCGCAAATGCCGTAAAAAATCCGTGACAGCCTCAAGTCTAGCAACCGCGTGCGAATGATTCTTCAAAATCAATCCCTCTTCTTGTCTATAACCCTTGGCCACCACGACGTGGACTTATTTCGATAACCGTACTTCACCTCCAACTTGTTTTTCCAAATCCATTTTAGACCAATAACATAGACCTCTGTTGGTTTTTCAACCAATTCCCATACTTCAAGACATTTAAACTGGTTAAGTTCTTCTTGCATGGATTGAATCCAGTTGTCGTAAGTCATTGCTTCTTTAATGTTTTTGGGTTCGGATTGACAAACGGTAAGTGCATAAATGCAATGTTCACCGCGGGCCCAAGGCGTTGTCTAGTTACGACTGGTTGATTTGGGTTTCCAATGATGTTCGCAAGAGGATGGTCTTTAGTCCAACGATGTGTGGAGGGTTGATGTTGATATACATTGTGCAGATTGGGAGGATTCAAATGACTTGTGGATGATTCTACAACATCGGCGGCGTAATCATTTGCAAAAGGGTTGAAGAATGCTTTTGGATCATAATCGCAGTTGGGGTACTTCATGGTTCGAATATCATCACCGGTTCAGCCATTGGATGTGGTTTGTTCGCCGTTGTTGTAGAATCAATTGAGGTGCTTCATCAACAGCTTGTTGTTGTTTCGTGTATCGTATTGGATTATTATCGTGGTTGAGCAATGCGGAAACATGTGATACATCTGGAGCACGTTGATCAATATCATCACTTAACAGAGGAGCAAATAGTTGTTCCATTTTGTTGACGAGTAAGCTGTATGCTTGGTTCAGCTGATGATGGGGTTTGAGGGAATTTTAGACGGTTATGTCCGGGTTCCAAGCTGTTTTGCTCAAAAACCATTTCTGTAAGCTCATCGAAATTGGCATGAATCGTTTCCATAATCTCCATTGTACGATGATTCCGTGATCCGTAACCCTTAGAGTTTTCACAGTATCCAACAAAGACTCCAATGTCAGCTTTAGCCTTGAGCTTTCCAAAGTCATCACGATCATTATTTGGATAGCAAAGGGATCCAAAGACATGAAAGTGTTTGAGATTCGCTTTTTGGTTGTGGATAAGCTCATAAGGTATTTTGTCGCGTGGCTTAGTAATCATTGAACGGTTCGAGTGTAGCATGCAGTTGACACCTTTCAGCCACACAAGTAATCGGAAGTTTAGCATTTATTAACATTGTTCTTGCAGCTTCCACTAACATACGGTTTCGTCTTTCAACAACTCCGTTTTGTTCGGTTTTCATGCAATTGATGTTTGATGCTCAATTCCCACTTTCTCATAATATGCATGAAGAGTTTGATTCACAAATTCAGCCTTTGTCTTTCTGATTTGTCCGACTGTGAATGAGCTGAACTTGAATGTTCGTGAGAAAGGGGATGATCATCTGTGGAGCTTGATCTTTACTTCGAAGAAAATAAACCCAAGTCCATCTTGAGTAGTCATCAACAATTACCAAGATGTAGCGTTTGCCATTAATCGTCTACACGCGCATTGGACCACACAAATCCATGTAAAGAAGATGAAGTACATGCTATGAGCTGTGTTCCACCTTTGAAGGAAAGTGAGCACGAGTGCTTTTCCCTTGTTCACAAGCTGAGCATAGATGATCTTTGGAGTACTAAAATCTTGGGAGACCTTCAACAAGTTTGTATCGTGCAAGATTGGTTATGGTTTGAAAGTTTAAGTGTGAGAGTCGACGGTGCCATAGGCAAGATTTTGTTGATGTTGCCTTTGAAAGGAGACAGATGGGAGATGAAGCAATCATGTCTTGCATTGAGATTGTGTAAAGACTTGATGCGTGACCATACATAAGATCGCTTCCTGTAGATCACTTAATGAAACAAGTTTTCTCCTAAAAAGCAACTTCCAAATCTCCATCACAAAATTGACCGACTGAAAAGAGATTGTGACAGAGACCTTCCACATAATAAACTCTGCTAATTTCGATGTTGCCATTGATGTAATCTCCGGCCCTTGATAGCCGCTAAGTGATCATTCCCGAACTCCGACAGGCCAATGAACTTTGAAACAAAGTTTGATAACAGTTTAAGATTGTCCATTATGTGCGGGAACATCCGCTATCAACAACCCAGAGGATGATCTGTGATCACCGCATACACAATGCACGATACGGATGGAATAGAAGTAGATGTGGAACCCGAAGAGTTAGAGGGTTCTGATGCATTTATAGTTGAAACACACATGTTTATGATTTCCGGTATCCATGTAAAGCCAAGTGTATTATGTAACCATTTCTGCCATCTCCAACTAGTCTTAGTTTTGTCTTAGTAAATGCACTAGGTGATAGGTTCTTCCTAGGAGGTGAAGGGGGTTCTATGGGTACATCAATGATCGTAGCCGGAACACTAGAGGGTGGTTTACCTAGCACAGACTTAGAAGCATTAGTGGGCTTAGAGGTATTTCGTTTTCTATTATTCCGCTTACGAGATAAGATAGTATTAGCAACACATTCATCATGACAACCAGAAAACATGCTTTACGACAACCAACAAGAAGTTTCTTCAAACATAACCTTTAAAGTACTTAAAGGTTCAGCATTCGTTACATCACTTTTTCTATTACATTTATCTAACGCAATGTCTAAAGTGGGTGCAACTTGAGTCTTATTCAAAGTCCTAAGGTGTTCTTCTACTTCAGAGGTCTTTATTGTTCTTTTCTTACGCCGCAACTTCCTATTCTTCCTTGATGCTGCTCGTGAAGTGCTAGCGTTGGGAAAAGAGACAACTATTCCTGTTCAGAGAGGAAAGCACATTAGTTTCTTGTGACGTGTCATTATTAGGCGCCTAAGAACCTGGTGCAATAACGTTTGTGTTACTATTCCTATCTTTCTTAAGTGTAACAAACTCTGCTTTTAGATCATGGATAGTGTGTAACAAATCTTGATTTTCAGAACGAGTGTTTCCATTTTGTCGTAAAACATCTTTGGTATATGCAAGATGATCATCAATATCTTTTGACGCTTGAGCACGAGTCTTTTGGAGTAAATCAAATATGACGCCATATTCCATTTTAACTTTTGAAATTTCTTGTTCATATTTTGAAATTTGACACTTCAAAGACACGTTTTCATCATCCAGTTGCTCAAGTTTTGGATTAAGAGTTTTGGTATGTAACTGGTTGATTTTGTTTTGCAAAGCGAGTTCTCGATTTTGACAATCTTTTGACACCATTGAAGACGACGTTTTGCATTTGAAAGCTCGTTTAACAAACGCTCATTTTCAACTTTTAAAGACTTGATTTGTGACACATTATCGGTATTCTCAACATTTTCAAATGAATCAACAAATAAATAATCAAATGCATATGTAACAGAATGAAGTAACACAACATTTATGGTATCAGCACAGATAACATCTTCCAAGAGTCGATCAACATGATTTCGAAACATAATCTTTTTACATTTAGTATTTGAAATTGTTGTTTCAGTTTGTTCGAAAACTCTTTTCATAAGTCCAAGCTCCTTGTGAAAATCCCTTTCCCAATATATTGCACACATTTTCAAATTTCGGACATTAGGTAAAATTCTTTTATGAAAGATATCTCTTTGTGCTCGCGCATGAGGCGATTGAAAATGTTCAACTTTTATTTCAGAATTGATTTCAATTTCTCGTTCCAAAAGTTTGATGTCCGATAAGAATGTTTCAAAATATTTTAGACCTTGACATTGTTCAGCTAATGGCTTTATTTCATTAAATGAAGGTAAAGGACCATTGATTTGTGCAACATTGGAAAGGGGACCATCATTAGAAGACTCAGAAGTAGGTGTGATAACCCAAGGTTTGTTAGAATGATCCTGTTGTGGGACGAAAGTTACGGCTCTTGAATAGTTAAATGGTTTGTTATAAACAACATCTTCCAATTTTGACCGACTCTCTTCTTCTGCATCTAATTCCTCCATGCGATTATATTCAACAACACTCATAATGGAATCATCAATTCTATGTTCTACACTATAAACTTGATGATTTGGTTTGAATGCTCTATGTGAAAACTTATGTTTGTAATCAGCAAGATTCGGTCCATATCCATTTGGATTTGGTTTAAAAGTAAACTTTTGAATAGTTGTGATTGACTCACCATGTTTGTAAACAACATTTCGAAATTCTTTGATTTTGTTTTATAAGTCGACAATTTCTTCAAGATAGTCATCTATTTGTTTCTTTGAATGCTTTTTGTATTCACAAAACTGTTTTGACAAGTTAACAACTCAGACTTGGCTTTTTGAGTTTCCGAAGTGAAAGCGTTAAGTTGTTGTTTATGAACATATTTCAGTTGTTCTATTTGAAACAACAAAGCATTCTTGGATGCAACTAGATCACATATCAGTTTTTCCAAATATTTTTCATTTTTGTAAGATTTAGCAAAAGCGACTTCAAAACCTTTTTCACGTTTTTCTTGTGTTTGAAAAATGTTGAGTTGGAACTTTAAGCATTCATTATCCTTAGTCAACAGTGCAATTTTATCGTTTAATTTCTTATTGATGTCTAGGAACATTTCCATTCGAGATTCTTGGGTCTGAATTAAGGTCATGAGCTCAATATCTGGATTAGACACAGTTTAGCTTGTTCAACGTGAGTCTTAACACGATCATTATTTAGATCCTCAAATATAACCACGGAGTCAACTTGATTATCAATATTAACCATAAGGTCATCTTGATCGTCAAATATAACTACGGGATCTACTTGATTATCATCGGAATGAGATGTAGACGGCTCATGTTGAACACTCGACCCTCGCCGATGCATGTTGGCGGAGATATCGATCAGAATGAATATAGTTTGATCCGACTGGAGAAACCCGCCGTCGTCATACGTTGGGCATGTGTCACTCATGTGGAGCTCTTGCATGTTTGCCATTAACATCACAGCTGCATTAGCCTGCAAGTCCTCCATGTCATCATCTGAATCTGCATTTGCCATGAAGCCTTCTCATTACAGTTACAACAACGAAGACCATTAACCCCATTCTGAGCATTTCCCTGTTCAACCACTTGAGCTTGTTGTTGTGGAGCACCCATGTTATTCCTTCCATTAAACCCTTGACCACTTCCCATCTAACAAACATTACCATGATTCTGAACTTCAACACGTCTATTGTTAACAACATCTTGATTCCTTGTGTTTGATGAGGTACAAATGCGATTGTTGGATTTGTTGGAATATCGGCCGAAGGCTCTAGCAATCATGACAAACCCTTGTTGCAATGCATCGAAAGCTTCTGCATCCTCATTAGATTCACTGTAAAGTGCTTGATCATTGTTGTTGTATGGAACCATGTGAGTTTCTTGGGATTGTTGCTGTGACGGATCATATGGGGTAATTGTAGCAGTTGGTTGTGAAGGATTTGTGAAGACAGTTTGTAAGGTTGGAAATTGAGGATAACACGCTTGAGCCCACAATGTAAGAGTTTGATTATCCGGGAGTGAAGGTGAAATAGGAGCTCCACGGATGACTCTTTCTCTATCAACTTCCTTTTGGTGGGGCTTCAAATAGTCATACAATAATCCGTATATAGCATGATGAAGATTCTTCGCTTGACGGATGAAAATAACATACTTTTCCCAATCAGGACCAAGACTACTGAGGAACTTAGTGTTGATTGCAATTCTTGGCATAATGATGTTATGTTTTTCCAAGTCATTGATGATATCTGAGAATCGATGATGATATGACTCTAATGTCTCCCTTGGTTCAATCATGAAGTGTTCATATGCTAAGTAGATTTTGGATTCCATGTCTTCTTGATTGACTTCGCGCTTCCATTAAAAGATGAATGTGCTCCCACATTGCTTTAGCAAGATTTTGAGCATCAACACTACGGCATCTGGGTAATCCCAAAGGATATATTGCATTGCAAGTTCATCGACTTCTAAGTGAAAAGTTGATCAAGAGTAAGTTGATCAATACCGACAATGTTGGTGATATCATCTCTTGGTGGAAAAAGATTCGGATCTCTGGTACAGGTGATAGAAGGCATCTGAAATGGACCTTCAAGGATGACCTTCTTTAAGAACTTTCCATGTGGCTTCTTTAGATCACAAAACCTAAAGAACCTTATCACCCATTGATCGTAGTTTCGTGGAGTGAGCATTGGAGGTCTATCAAGGGATCCAGCTTCATGAATAGATTATTGGCTGCTTAAAGCTTCACACATCTTTGCAAACCAAGACGGTTCCTTCATAGCATACTTGGATGGATGCTGATTTTGAAAGTTTGTGTAAGGTTGTACTTGTAGACTAGGAGGTGGTTGAATCATTTGTGGTGGAATTGCTCCTTGAGGAAAGTGTTGTTGAAATTGTTGCATTTGTTGTGGTGATGGTGGAGGATATTGTTGATAGAGTTGTTGTTGTTGTTGTTGTTGTTGTTGAGGATACATATGAGGAAAGTAGCTAGAGTATAGTGGTTGAGACATCTTGAAACTTGTGTTGATGATGGATCTTTGTAGTCGAATGAAACAATGTTGATGAAGTAACCTTAAGTGTAGAAACCCAGCTTATGCGTAGAAAGTACCTTATGCGTAGAAACCAACTTACGGGTAAAAGAGAGCTTACGCGTAGGATAGCTTATGCGTAAGACTTGAGGAAAACTTAGCTTAGGCGTAAAACTAGAGGTTTAGTAGTAGAATACTTATGCGTAAGATTAGCTTATGCGTAAGACAAGCTTAGGCGTAAGAAAATGCTTAAGGTAAAGAATTCTACGCGTAAGAGCTAGCTTATGCGTAAAACTAGGGTTTTGCCCAAAAAATCCTTTACACTTATACCAGTGTAAAAGATATCCAAAGTAGAAGTGTTTTCAGGCTAATCCAAGCAAGAAAACACTGAGTAAACCAATAGCACTAAAGATCAAACGATGACAACCTTGCGCGTAGACTTTGAAGCTTACAAGTAAAAGCTAGGGTTTTACTATGCGTAGGATATACCAAACTTTGCCAAAACTGATTTTTAAGCGCAAAAGTGTTAAGAAACCTGATTTCTGGATGAAGTAACTTCAAAATCACCAAAATAACAAGAAAGTTGAAAACTTGATGATCCAAACTAATTTTTACCCCTTACGCGTAGACTAGACTACACGAACAAAACCAAGTTTTAAAACGTATCTACACACGTAAAGTTTGCAACTTGATGCTAAAAACTTAAACTTTATCACAAAATAAACCTAAAACCACAAGAATCTTGAGTTTTTGAGTGTAAAAAGTAAAGCTTTTATGCGTATCAAAAAGTGTATATCCGAAACTCACGCGTATACCATAAAACTTCAAAAACACAAAGTGTTTCACCCAACTAGATGGCGAATGATACCACTGTTAGGTCACCATGTTGTAACACAAGCATCAATATATTAGAAATATAGATAAGATGATTGGATGAACACTTAACAACACACACGATATGATAATATAGAAAGGATATGCGTAGAGTGATATTGAGAGTGAACAACCAACTCCCAAATGGGAGTTTACAACATTATTTATAGGGGAAGGGAGCTAGGGCAACACATCTAGTCCCTTCCTTCTTTATGGGCTTGGACCAAGGCTTATGGGCTTTCTTCATAAGCCTTGCCATTAAAACTAACTTAAAAGCCTAATTAAGCTAACTATTACATATTGATTGCTAACACTTGAGAAGTAGTTTAGGAGTAATTCCAACATTAACCTTGTATACGTTCCAACTTGCTCAAGTATTCTTCAAAACAACCCTAGGATCATGTAGTACACACTATGGCCTTTTTCTTTATTGTATAACTTGTGTCTTGAATCGAAACTTATGATGGTGATGGTGAAGTAGTGGTGTACGGATGGAAGAGAGAGCGAAAGAGATATGTGAAAATTTTATCTTGGTAATGAAGGTTATTAGATGATTATATATTAGACAATGTTTTACACATGTCTCATTAATGTGTTATTAGATTGTGTATGAGACATGTGTCTCTTGTAACTCATATCAATGCCCATCTCATGCTTGAGGGGTGGGATATGTTACTTCATTGTGAAGTTAGAACTCTACGGGGTATAGTTTGGTCCTAGTAATTACTAGTGTTAAGCTGTTAAGTCTCGAAACTTAAAACCGGGCAATGTAAAAATGTAATACTTACAAAAATATAAAAACTTATCAATATACCCCAACTAAGTATATTAGATGGGTGATAAGTTTAGCGGCGTGCATATACGTTGTTAAAACCTAATAATATAGGTTTAAGTACGCGTAATACGTAAAGAGTATAATGTTTACGTAAAAATGACAAAATGACAATAGTTCATTTAAAATATGACTATTGGTAAAATTTGAGTATATTGAACACATAGACTCATCCTAGTCTTGTGTTGGTCACGAAAAAAGTTTACACGATTAAACTTTCATAATTATTAATAAAAGTAATAACATTAAATATTAAAAGTAATATTATTTAATATAAAAAAAATTAATATTAAATAGTTAAATATTAACCTGAAATTTTCGAGTTACTACACTTGTCTACTGTGATAATGTTAGTTCAATTTATTTGTCTTCTAATCCCGTGCAGCATTAGCACATGAACCATATTGAGATTGGCATTCGTTTAGTTCGGGATTTACTTGTTGTTGGACATGTACGTGTTTTACACGTCCTTTCTGATTATCAGTCTGCGGATATCTTTACCAACGGTCTTCCTTCTATTTTGTTTGTTGTGTTTCGAGACAATTTGAATGTTTGTTCCTTACCCGCTCTAACTGCAGAAGAGTTGTTAGTGAACTTAATTATATTAGTTTTGGCTTAATATTTATATTAGATTATGATTGGTATAAGTCAAAGTGTTAGGATATAATTATTGGATCATATGTATTCTCATATTAGTCGATTATTCAATCAAGGTATGCAAGATACCTATCATGTTTTATATTTGTGTAATCAATTAGGGTAAAAGCCATAAAATAACAATGTACTTTCTAAAATGTACCGACTTGAAACGCTTACTTTTTTATTAACATATACACCCACGTACTTTCAAATTTTGTTCCGACTTCACCCATATGACCGATTTATATTAATATAATATCATATTAAATAATATTATTTTATTACAATATGGGTAAAGTCGGAATAATGCCCAGGAATATGAGTGAATGAACGTGCAAAACAAACACGAGGTAAGAACTATGAAAATTCGGATTCCGGATTGGAAATCACAAATTGTTATTTAATAAAATATCCAAAGCTATCTAAAACAAACCCTAAACCGTCCTTATAAAGGAGAAATTAGGTCTAGAATAATAAGGAAAGCAAGCCCATGAAAAACATAAATAAAAAAGTCCAAAATAAAGCCCAAAACATTAAAACGACCGTTGGGCCCCGAGTGACCATAATCAAATTAATCCGCCACCGAAGTTTGTTGCCGCAAAATAATCTCCAAGCGTATTTGTTGCCGCAACTACATCATCCTCCCCACCTGAAAACGACTGCCTCAGTCGAGATCATCATCAATCTCCAACATAGGCCGTGACGTCAGCAACATTGAAAGTGCGAGACATTATAGTGACCAGGAAGCTCAATCTTGTAAGCATTGTCGTTGATCTTCTTTAAACCCAAAAGGACCATCACGTGGTTTCAGTTTTCCAAAACGCCAGACGAAAACGTTCCTTTCGTAAATGAATCCAAACCAAATCTCCCCTGAAAACAACCTGCATGCGATGCTTGTTGGCATTATCCGCATACTGTTTATTATGCTTAAGAATCTGGTCACAACCTGTTGATGTAATTGCTTGATCTGACTAGACTGAGCTTCACCATCAGCACTAAACTGGTCAACAACAGGAAGAGGAATCAAATCAATAGGAGTAATCGGATTGCGACCATAAACAATCTCAAAAGGAGATTTCCCAGTAGTGCGATTAGGAGAACGATTATAAGCAAACTCAGCCTGAGGAAGACTAAGATCCCATTGTTTCGGGTGATCTCCAATGAAACAACGTAACAAATTACCCAAACTACGATTAACCACCTCGGCCATCACGGGTGGGTGGCGAGAACTACTAAACTGTAAGCGAGAACCCATACGAGCCCATAATGTGCGCCAAAAATGACTCACAAATTTAACATCACGATCAGAAGTGATAGACTTAGGCACCGTAAACGAACAATCTCAGCAAAATACAAACGAGCCACCTGACTTGCATCAAAAGTTTTAGAACAAGAAACAAAATGTGCCATCTTAGAAAAACAATCAACCACAACCATAACAGAATCCTTATGGCTTTGAGTCCGAGGCAAACCCAACACAAAATCCATGCTCACATCCTCCCAAGGCGCAACAGGAACAGGAAGCGGAGTATACAAATCGGCGTTACTACCATGAGTTTTGGCAACATGACAAATGCGACACCGATCGACCACTCGGTTAACATCCTTTCCCATGCCTGGCCAATAAAACTGATCCCGAACCAAGGCCAAAGTTTTAGCCCGACCAAAATGTCCAGCAAGACCTACCGAATGGGATGCCACAATGATGGCATCACGTAAAGAACTGACGGGAATACAAAGACGAGAACCTTTAAATAAATACCCCTCATGTGTCGAAAATTGTTTAAAAGTACCAGACCCACAAGAACTCCAAATAGTGCGAAAATCAGGATCATCATGATACAAATTGCGAAAGGAGTCAAACCCACGAACACGAATTTACATAGTAGTAACAAGAGAATGACGCCTACTCAAAGCATCAGCTACCTGGTTTTGTGCCCCTGCTTTATGTTTGATGACAAAAGAAAAAGCCTGCAGGAACTCAACCCACTTGGCGTGCCTGAAATTTAACTTGTGTTGACCATTAATATACTTGAGTGCCTCATGATCAGAAAAAAACACGAACTCATTCGGAAATAAATAATAACGCCATGAATCCAAGCTACAGATAATAGCATAGAACTCCTTGTCATAAGTAGAATATTTCCGCCGAGCTTCATTGAATTTCTCACTAAAAAAAGCAATAGGACGCTGCTTTTGGCTAAGAACCCCACCAATGCCAACACCCGATGCATCACACTCGACCTAGAAAACTTCATTAAAATTTGGTAATGCCAAAACCGGAGCTTGAGTAACCTTAGTCTTCAACATACAAAAAGCGTTAGTGGCCTCAGGAGTCCAAGTGAAACGACCACCCTTCAAACATTCAGTTAAAGGAGCGATAATGGTACTAAAATTGCGAATAAAACGACGATAAAAAGAAGCTAACCCATGGAAGCTACGGATATCATGAAGGGAAGTCGGGGTTGGCCAGTTTAAAATGGCCTCGATTTTAGCAGCATCCATTTTGATACCCGAACCAGAAATCACATAACCTAAGAAAGTAACCTCCTCAACAAGAAAATGACACTTCAGACCGTTAGCATATAGTTTCTGCTCACGTAAAACTGAAAAAATCTGACGAAGATGCGACATATGCTCCTCCACTGTTTTGCTAAAAATAAGAATGTCATCAAAATAAACAACCACAAAACGCCCAATAAAAGGTTTAAAAACCTGGTTCATCAATCTCATAAAAGTACTAGGCGCATTGGAGAGTCCAAACGGCATGACCATCCATTCATACAACCCATCTCGCGTTTTAAAAGCGTTTCCACTCATCACAGGCCGCATACGAATCTGGTGATAACCGCTACGTAAATCAATTTTAGAAAAAACCGTGGCACCATAAAGTTGATCAAGTAAATCATCCAGCCGAGGAATCGGAAAACGATACTTGACAGTGATCTTGTTAATGGCACGACAATCAATGCACATACGAAAGGTACCACCTTTCTTTGGAACCAAAAGTGCAAGTACCGCACACGGACTCAAACTTTCACGTATCAAGCCCTTAGCCAATAAATCAGTGACCTATCTTTGAAGTTCTTCATATTCTTTCGGGTTCATGCGATACGCTGGTTTGTTGGGAATAGAAGAACCAGGAAGAAAGTCAATACAATGTTGAATATCACGGACCAAAGGCAAACCTGGGGGAATGTCCGCTGGAAGGACATCGGAAAATTCCTCAATCAAAGGCTGGACCGGAAGGGGAATAGAGCCAACAACATCTGAATTCTGCTCGCTAATGACCAAAGCAAACACAAAAGGGCTATTTTTAACACTAGCTTCAAAATCTGCACGTTTAAGAAACAAAGAAGAATCTGGGGTGGAACTAGTACGAGTATCCAACGGAAGAAGAGTAACACTAACACCATCTTTAGAAAAGCTGTAAGTATTACGAAACCCATCATGTTTTGTTTTCCGATCATATCGCCAAGGTCGACCCAACAAGATATGGGCCGCATCCATAGGAATAACATCACACCAAATCTCATCATGATATTTTTTGCCAATAGAAAATTGAACCAGACAACGTTTTTTACCTGAATGAGGCTACCTTTCTTCAACCATGTAAGCTGGTACGGTTCTGGATGATCTTCCTCTCGCAACCAGAGCTTATCAACCATATATGAAGAGACCACGTTTTCACAACTACCACCATCAATAATCATGGTACACACTTTACCCTTAACCGTGCATTTAGTACGGAAAATATTATGACGCAACCACGATTCGTCATTGAAACTTTTAGAAACATTCAAAACACGTTGAATAACTAAAGACTCACCGTGATCAGGAGGTAACTCCTCGTACACCACCTCGTCCCCATCAGTGTCATAAATCGGACTTGACTCTTCATCAGCCAAAGCAACAACCTGAGTATTAGGATACGACCTTGCAAGATGTCCAGTGCCCCCACACTTATAACAACGTACGGTGCGGGAACTGCTAGCAGCACCAATGGAACCCGTTGGGATGGGGTTGGGGTTGGGGTTGGTTTTAGAATCAGGGGTTGTAGCGGAAGGGTTTTGGGGCTGGTTCGAACGAGTGGTGGGGTAAAAACGAGAACCACTACTAAAACGACTTCGAGCCTTCTGCTGTTTTTCAACCTTCAAAGCTAACTGAAAAACATCAGAATAAGAATATTATGGTTGAAGGCTTACAACATCAGCAATTGCAGGTTTCAACACGCCTAGGAACCTAGCAATAATCTGTTCTTCCTCCTCATTCGCATCGCAGCGCATTCGCAGTCGATCGAACTCATTAATAAGTTCCTCCACTGTTAATGCACCTTGTGACAGATGGTGATAATCAATGAAGGCCTGTTGTCTGTGATTAGAAGGTAGAAATTTCTCTTTCATTAACCGCTTCATCTTTTCCCACGAATGAACCTTGGATTTTCCTCCCAACCTGCGTTGCTTTTTCACATGATCCCACCACAAAGACGCATGTTGTTTTAGCCTGATTGCGACCAACTTCACTTTCAGATTGTCTGGAATATCCCGTAAATCAAAAACCCTCTCAACCGTGCTAACCCATTCGATAAATTCGTCGGAATGAGATTTCCCAGTGAACTCAGGAATCTCAACCTTAAGACCGATACTTCGTAGAGGATCATCACGGTAATGACCATCGCGTTGAAACCTCCGACGTCCCGCAAAAGGATTGACATCCTCAGATTCGTCGTCCCAGACGGTTGCCTCTGATTCAGTCTCTTCTCCGGGCGAACCCTGTAGGAGTTCGAGCTCTTGCACCCGCTGTTGTAGGCGTTCAATCTCAATATCACGTGCATCCCGCTGATCCCGCTGATCGGCAAAAGCACCAGCATTGGGGCCGACTTGTCCACCACCCCGACGATTGCCAATACCACGTGGTCTTCCACGTCCACGAGGATCCGTTGGGTCAGCCATTAGTTCCTAGAATCTGATACCAAATAATGCCCAGGAATATGAGTGAATGAACGTGCAAAACAAACACGAGGTAAGAACTATGAAAATTCGGATTCCGGATTGGAAATCACAAATTGTTATTTAATAAAATATCCAAAGCTATCTAAAACAAACCCTAAACCGTCCTTATAAAGGAGAAATTAGGTCTAGAATAATAAGGAAAGCAAGCCCATGAAAAACATAAATAAAAAAGTCCAAAATAAAGCCCAAAACATTAAAACGACCGTTGGGCCGTCCCGAGTGACCATGCGAATTTCAGCCCAATCCGCCACCGAAGTTTGTTGCCGCAAAATAATCTCCAAGCGTATTTGTTGCCGCAACTACATCACGGAACAAAATTTGAAAGTACGTGGGTGTATATGTTAATAAAAATGTAAGTGTTTCAAGTCGGTAAATTTTAGAAAGTACGTTGTTATTTTAAGGGTTTTACCCACTCAATTATCATCATCATATGTCATTTACACTTATAAGCTTCAGTTATACCTACTTTACCAAACAACTCTAAGAAAAAAAGTTACTACTCCAGTTCTCACAAGCTTCATATCCAACTCTTTACGCTAAATGTCATCCACTTCTTACAAATAGCCCAAAATCCACACGCTCAACTAAATCGGATTGATTGGTTTAACAATCAATGTAACATGTTTTCAATGTAATTTAATTTGTTCTCTTGGTCTTTAGGTAATACTCCCTCCGTCCCACATTAAGTGTCCACTATGACTTTTTTAAGTCTTTTTTCTTAAACTTTGACTTTAAATAGTTTTGTTCGTGTTATATAATATTTGATGCAAGATATATGAATGGATTAAGTTTTTAAATGTATTTTTATTTGTATAATTTTCATTAAGTATCATATAACACAAAAAAAAAATTATGGTCAAAATTAAAGAAAAAAGTCTTGAAAAAGTCATAGTTGACACTTAATGTGGGACGAATATAGTACTTTTTAAGTTGTAGATTATAATAATTCAAGATTGTTGTAATGTATATTGATGGGACCTCAGGACCATAAGAATGACCCGTAAGAATGGATTAGTCAACACGTAAACCAGTATTGTGTCTTTGACATTTCCAATAAATATAACTAGTTATAAATATGAATATGTTGTTACTCTTCGAGAGTTCTCGAGATCTTGTGGGTTCTACTATCGAACTTTATAAGCATGCTTTCGAGTCTCTCATTCCTTTGGCTAGCTGACGAGACTCGGGATTTCAAACCCGAACATGCAAGGTGCAAGGAGTGGCCACCGTCTCTCATTAAAAGGGTTTGTGGCTAGCTGCGAGACTCGGGATTTCAAACCCAAACATGTGGAGTCTCAAGTTCAATTCATATTAAGTGCAAACAACCCTAAAGTTGTCACGTCAATCTTTTAAAAAATGAGAGCTTTACCCAGTTTGAGTGTGTGTGACGGTAGGTTCAAACTCCGTTAATTAGTCGGCTAAAAAGTCAAAAATCACAGTTAAAAAAAAGTTCATAGAAAAAGTATCATAATCGAAAACTTATAATTAACTGCGTTAAATAATTTTGTAGAATAGGTAATACTTTTCTAGGTGTGTATGTGTAGAACATTATTATGGAGAGGTTATGGGAGATTATTGTAATCTTTGTTGATGGGACCTCAAAAACATAAGAATGCTCATATTGTCGTTGAAATTTATGGCTGGTCTGTGATATGTGAGTACATTGAAATCCATTTCAAATGATCCTATAATGTGAAGGGAATTTCATTTTCGGACTACACTGCAGCCAGATGTGTCGATCAAGTTTAATTGTAGTAGTACTCATGCATCATTTCTTGTACTTTCCCAGAATGGCCTATTCATAGATATCTTTGTGGGACAATATAACAAATTTATCTTTAACCAAAAAAAAAATAACAAATTAGTGCATGTCATGAATCAACCTTTCAAACATCAACCTTTCAAACATCATATAAGTGTTTACCATATATGTCTCGTACATTTTAATAAAATCAGTGTAAATTAATAAATTTTACTTTCACTTTTTTATCGGTTAAAACTTAAAACTGTAAATTTGTTTTGGAATAAACTAAAATACTAAAACAAACAATATTATGAGACGATGAACTAAACAAAATGTATGATTTGAAAAGATTTAAACTAGTTAAGCGCGCGCAACAATTTCCACCCATGTACCCCATGGCACATAGGTATCATGGCTCATGGGTGAATCCAAGGGCGTTTCAGCATTTAAAAATCCTCGTAAATTTGATTGTACACTTCCTAGCATTACCCAATGAACATGATAGACTTAATCAACTGGGCAGACTAGGTTGATCTTGACAACAAGACAAAAGCTCGGTTCAATATGATTGTTCAAACTACAACTTGGGTCTTATAGAGATATATATCAGAATAGAATATGATTTGATTCAAAACCTCCTCGTAAAGTACGTTAGGTGATGAAATTAGAATTTTATCCCACTCATGGATCTCGCATAGGAGTAGGATTCCATGCCCAAATTGGATTGAATTGGACTACCGATCCTAAATTTGATTTTACAAATACCATGTAATCTTTATCTAGCTTCTTACTAGTTTAATACAAATCGCCGTTAACAAAAAGCATTTAACACTTTTTATTTTGCCAGTCTCCTC
This sequence comes from Chrysanthemum makinoi, assembly GCA_910596185.1. Lineage (NCBI taxonomy): Eukaryota > Viridiplantae > Streptophyta > Magnoliopsida > Asterales > Asteraceae > Chrysanthemum > Chrysanthemum makinoi. The sequence goes on along the minus strand of OU343217.1, from coordinate 69,504,286 downwards.
TTTTGATAGGTATTCTCAGGGTGCCTCTATTTAACACGTTGTTAGGCTTAAATGATTAAATATGTTATTCGGAACTTGATATTCTTGTGATTATTATATAGTAAGTTCATTAAATAACGACTCTACATTCTCACGATAATACAACTTTCGGGTCTCGAAAAGTTAAGATGGTAACTTTTAATGCTAAATTGACCTTATCGTAAAACCGGCCCTGGTGTCAATCAACATGTAAAGTTACATAGTTTATATAATTATATATCAAATCGAGTGAATTTTATTATTGCCCCTACCTCCACTCCAAAGGTGCCCTGGAAACAAAGCAACAACTAAAACATGGCTAAGGTGGCTAGCTTCCCATTTCTATGTGTTTGCCGTAAATTGGACATCCTAAAATGCCTCTCATCTTTTTTGCTTCTAAGACTATCTTTATCAACAACCCATCACAACCCAATCTCTTAATAAAATATTATTTTCTCTTTCCTCCACCTACACAACCAATACATACAACCAATCCATATTTTTCAACCATTTATCAACAACCCAACCAAAAATATTAAAAATTAAAGAAAAAAATGAATACAAACAAAAAACTAGCCAATGAAACAATGTTTTGTCAGATTGTGGGTTGGGGATCTGGATTGCCAAGTGACCATGGTTGCAAGCAAGATTGTATACAAAAATTAAAAAAGTATTATTTTTATATGTATTTTGAGTGGGTTGGGTTGGCAACCTTGCCAATAAACATAGTCTAAGGGCTAAACATTGAGTATGTGCCCTAGAGGCCCATATCCACATATGCACACAACTGCCTCGTTCAAGAATGCTTCACGAGTGGGACTTTTGATCTAACGAAGAATAAGATCAAGTGTATGTACATGCCAAGTATTAGTAAACTCATGATAATTTAAAGGTTAACCTTGATGTCATATTATCATATGCTCTACAGTCATAAGAAAGTTAAGTCACTATATATCATAAATTTAACAAGCTACAATAAAATGGTTTTATATATATTCTCATATATATAATAAAATGTGGATACACAAGAATTTCAGGAAAAAGCTAGAGGGAGATGGGTAGCTCTGATATGATTGTCACAGTTGACTTGGTAATTCTCCATCCTTCCTGGCCGAATTCAATCCATTCTTTCTCTAATGGAGGAAATCATTGACCTTTAACCTAAATCATAGCACATCCCCACATGGCCACATACACACACAACATTTACAATGGCAAACTCTTCTTGTTCACTCATAAAATATATACAGGTTTTAGTTTTTATACAAATTTAATTTCCTGGTTTAATATGTTATTTTATTGAAAGCCATAAACTAAAATTCTTAAAGATTGTTCGGCATAATAACTCAACATATCAAAATCGTTCGTTAGAAAAACAAAAAGGAAAATCTAGTATATATTGTTTACAAATTCACTTTAATATAGCTCATGATTAGAGAAATCAAGCCAAAATCAAACTTTCTGATATTACTGTATGTGTGTTTCTGTTTGATCCTAAGTTAATGAAAGTAGTATTTGTCATTCAAATGCCTCGTCTTACATACATTTATTGTATAACGTTAAATATCCTTCATTACCAGATCTTGGATGTCTTCATTGCTTTCCTCGGTGGTTTTGTCCTCTGCTATCCTTGGTCTTGGACTTTAAATGGGCATGGTACTTTTTCTGTGAAGTCGGCTAGAGAAGAGGCCGATAAACATGTGCTTGTTACATCCTCCTCCCCTACTAGATGGTCCAAGGTTCTCCCCATTAAGCTTAATGTTTAATTGTGGCGTATGTTTCTAGACAAGCTCCCTACTAGGAATAATCTCTCCAATAGAGAATTGGACATTCCTTGTACTTTGTGTCCGAACTGTGGGATCGACGTAGAAACCCGCAATCATCTTTTTTCGGATGTTTGATGTCTTTGGATTTGCTTCAAATGCTTGGTTGTTTGTGGAACATCCAAATTCCTTATTTTATCGACCTCATTTCCTGGGAGACGTGGTTCAACGGTCTTAAGTTCAACAACCTCCAAAAGCTAACGTTTTGGAAGCCTTTTTTTCTCCATGTGGTGGCATATTAGGACGTACAGGAACGCGACCTTATTCTCTTTGAAGAAGCCTCATAAAGGAATTGAATGATCTTCGACAACATTGTTTCTAAAACTTTACTTTGGATGAATAATAGATGTAGGAAGTTTAATGTTAATTGAGATCCGTGTCTAAATGACCCGTTAAATACAATTTCTATATAATTTCTTTTTAGTCTAGCTTCGTACTAGATCTTTTAATAATATTCCGCCATTCAAAACAAAATATCATTCAAGAAGGCAGTCTATCTTCTCAAGATAAGGCAAATATTTCTTCCAAGAAGTTTTATAATCATTGCACATGATGATATCAATATATACCTTAAACAAATTTAGACTGCCATCTCTTGATGTCGGTTAGTGCTTGGTAAAAAAGTTGATTTGAACTTATTTATTCGACATGCTTGTAAATAAATGAATAATGTATAACAGCATAATAAAAAAAGTAAAGACGTGACAACGCCTAGACAAAATTGGAGGTGATGTTAATGATTCCAAACTTCAACCTCTTACACTTTATTAGTTCTTATTTCTTAATCATATTATTACTTCGAATATTTGATATAATATCAAAGGGAACATATAAGCCAAAACACAATCATATTCATCTCATGCCACCCTATTAATAAAACATGCATGCTTCTCATTGGTCACTCCAACATTGGTCTATTAGTATTCACAATGGAAATACGGTCCCAATTATAAAATATATATATTTATATTATTAATTGTCATGTGTGAATTACATTCCGCGTGGAAGAACAACATTGTTTGATTGGTCTTACAAACTTAAAGATGATTTTTTGTATAACCAAACTTAAAGATGTTTATGCAGTCTGCATATGTTTTGACGATATGACATCACACATGTTTCTAACATGCCATCAAAGACGAAGATATATTTCATCAAATTCAAATTCTTTTGCTTTTACCGATATCCAATCAAAGTTAATGTCTTGGTTTCAACTGGTCTATTTGCGTCATGCGTTCATGGGAAGATATCAATGGAAACATGAGATAACGAAGCCGATAGTAATGTTGTTCTGTTTTGTTTAGGTGATAAAGTTATTGTTCTTTTGACTTTTGTTAACTGTTGTTTGGTTTGTTCCTCATCTTGAGGATCCGTGTGTTATATATACTTTTTCTGTGTCAATATATTTGTTAGGGTAATTTAATGTTCAGTAGTCTCTGAATATCAAGTAGCCTAAGGGTGTGTTTGATTGGTATTGTATGAGATGATTAAGTGCTGAGTGCTAATTCAGTCAGCAGTAGGGGTCTTTGATAGAACTTTTTAATACCTCTGAATGACAAAATAGGCACCGACCGATTCAAGGCAATAGAGCATGCAAAATCATTAAGCAATTGTACTTTGACTCCCACACCCTTTTCTCCACGTCTCTCCTTTATTATTTATTCACCGAGTGTTTCTATCCAATCTTATGGTTTTATATTAGGAAAAAAGCTATAAATGCTTAATGTACTTTATCAAAATAACTCATTGTGCTTTCTCAACTTTTTTTATTGTCATTATACTTAAAGTTGTTTCCAGTCGATATCATTATACATAACCGCTTTCATTTTATTCATTATTTTCCGTCTTTATCCGCTAGAATCGTCCATTTTTATCCGCTTTTATTTTAATATGTCCGATAAAAACAGATAAAACGGATTAAAACCGCTTTTATTATCCATGTCAAAACGGTTTTATCCGCTTTTATCTGCTTTATACTACATATTAAAATGAAAACGGATAAAAATGGACGATTTACTTAAAATGGATAAAACGGACAGAAAATAAAAGAATAAAATGAAAACGGTTATGTATAATGACAATAAGTGAAGTAGAGAGAGCATAATGAGTTTTTTTGTAAAGTACGTTATTAATTTATAGCTTTTTTCCTTTATATTATTTTTCTTAAAACAAGTACTAGTCTCATTATTTTATTCTATGTCTTATATTTCTTTATAATTTTCTACGGGAATATTTAAAGGTTGTGTTTAGGTATTCATAGCATGTAACTTTTTCGTGTTGCGTCTAGAGGTGAGCATTTGACCCGAACGGACCGGACCGACACGGACCGAGACCGGACGGACCACATTCGGTCCGGTCCGCGGTCTCGGCTTTTGGGCTAATTCGGTCCTCGGTCCGGTCCGGACCAAAACCGACGAATTTGGCCTTGTTGGACCGGACCGACACGGACCGAGACCGGACCGCCCACATTCGCTCCGGTCTCCGTCTAGGATTTTTGCCGAACTCGGGTGTCGGTCCGGTCCGGTTTTCAGACCGTGCACACCCCTAGTTGCGTCAAGTAACCCATAACACCTTTACATAAAATCTCTATATTATTTAATTCATTTTTAAATGGAAATGCAATTTATTTGGTTCTAATGCAATTGCCACCATAATAATTTGAAGAGAAGCTTGAACTACGCTACAAGTTATGTTCGTATGTTTGACGTAGTTAAATTAAATATTTCGATCTCTAGCAAATAATTTGCAAAACAATGTATTACACTCCTTCAATAACTATTAAAATAGTTAATAAAAAACATATAAAGCAACAAAGGCTAAAATGTTAATTTATATAATTCAAATCGATCATTCAGTGCAATTATCAAACACTCAGAACCCAACTCACTCAGAGTCGTTGAATCATTCGGCTTTTGAATTATTCAGCACTAAATCATTCTGTTTTATCAAACAACCATTAAGTATATTTAGTCACAGAGTAAAATTTAGCAAAACCTCTTTTGAGTTCTTGAAGACAAAGAGTATTTACTTCAATGTTGAGGCTGTTCAACATCTGATGATCAAGTCCCAACGAAAGTGTTCTGTTCAATGAGGTTTGCCAATACCTCACTGAACGATGTCTTATCTCCTCAAACCTTAGATAGTGATAAAAGAATCTCTAGTATCTATAAAGTAGGGCGAGAAAATCTTAAAAGCAAAAGTGGATAAAACAAGTCTTCCTGTAAGTCAACACCTTTCCAGAGTTGTTATATAGGTACAACAGTTGTCAACATTGTTTTATAAAGAAGAGTTTAACTCTCACCTAAAGTAGTATCATTTAATACACTCCTCACATAACCATTAAATATGATAAGAATTTAGGAGAGCATTTACTTCGCCTTTGAACTTGGCCGCTGAACATTCAGTGAGTAAGTAAAGTTCATTATAAGTACTTACTTTGGTTCGTGTTTAACGTTAAAAAGTAGATCATCAAATTTACCTTCAGCTGAAACCGTTATTCAGCAAACATTATTTGCAATTTTTTTTATTCATTTTAATACAAATTTGAATGTGGAATGGGCTGGGGCTGGGGTTGGGGTTGGGGGTTGGGCTGGGCCTGGGCTAGGGTTTATATTATAAGCCAATAGATGAAGTTTATATTTTTATAAAGTTGTTTGTCGAATTAGTTGTAGCCGAAGATTATTAATGTAAAATCGTATAAAAATACATCAAATTAAGTTTAGATATATTTTCGGCTTTTGCGTGATAATTATAATTCATTATATTTTTAATGGTATTTAAATAATTTAACTAGCCATAAGCCTCTATAAGTCTTTTTTTATGGGTTTGGACTTATGAAGGCTTATAGCTTATTTTGTAAGCCATAAGCTTCGTGACAAATAAGACTTATTTTATAAGCTCAAACCTCGTTAAGCCCCGTGCCTAACATAACTTACATTTTTGTCATGGATAGTGGTTTGATAATTTAGGTTAGTATTTGCAACTTCCTTTAAAGAAAAAAACAATATTTGTCTTGAAAAAAAAAGCTTATGAATTGAAATTTACAAATATCTTGGGGCAAAAGGAATTAAGGGGGAGAGAGTGGTACCCTAATACCCTAAGTGTCACATCACCTCTATCCAATAAAAACCCTCCAACTCAAAACTACCCAATTTTACCCTAACACTACCCGATTTGGAAGGAGTGGTACCCTAATACCCGATTTTTTTTTTATTTTTATTTTTTTTTATATTAAAAACATACCATTTTTTTTTATATTGTATCATACTGTATGTCATTAACCATTAAAATAATTGATCTATTAGTCACTCCAGATTCTTTAAATAAAAAAACACTACACACCAAGATCACAATCCAACAAATATATAAAAATAAAAAGATCTAACAAAATTAATAAAATATACCTCCGTCTTTTTCTTTGTCAAGATCAGCAGCCATGGAATCAAGCATCATAGCTTCAACTGTCAAAATATTTGAAATCCTTCCATAATCACCGCCGGCTATGAAACCGATCTTCAACCCGATCGTGCTACCCGAATTAACCGGAATGGTGTTGCCGATCAGGTAACCCTACCCGATCCCCCTACCCGATCCCACTCCCTCCCCCTAAGGGAAAGACAAATACCTACCGCCGTCGCTTAATCCAAGGACCAAACCAAAAAGTAAAAGCGTTTCATTAACTTATCTGCACGCACAAGCACAAAAAACAAATTTAGACTGCCATCTCTTGATGTCGGTTAGTGCTTGGTAAAAAAGTTGATTTGAACTTATTTATTCGACATGCTTGTAAATAAATGAATAATGTATAACAGCATAATAAAAAAAGTAAAGACGTGACAACGCCTAGACAAAATTGGAGGTGATGTTAATGATTCTAAACTCCAACCTCTTACACTTTATTAGTTCTTATTTCTTAATCATATTATTACTTCGAATATTTGATATAATATCAAAGGGAACATATAAGCCAAAACACAATCATATTCATCTCATGCCACCCTATTAATAAAACATGCATGCTTCTCATTGGTCACTCCAACATTGGTCTATTAGTATTCACAATGGAAATACGGTCCCAATTATAAAATATATATATTTATATTATTAATTGTCATGTGTGAATTACAATCCGCGTGGAAGAACAATAACATTGTTTGATTGGTCTTACAAAATTTAAAGATGATTTTTTGTATAACAAAACTTAAAGATGTTTATGCAGTCTGCATATGTTTTGACGATATGACATCACACATGTTTCTAACATGCCATCAAAGACGAAGATATATTTCATCAAATTCAAATTCTTTCGCTTTTACAGATATCCAATCAAAGTAAACGTTTTGGTTTCAACTGGTCTTTTTGCATCACGCGTTCATGGAAACATATCAATGGGAATATCGGATAACGAAACCGATAGTAATGTTGTTCTATTTTGTTTAGGTGATAAAGTTATTGTTCTTTTGACTTTTGTTAACTACTGTTTGGTTTGTTCCTCATCTTGAGGATTCGTGTGTTACGTTATATTTTTTTTTTGGGGTCAATATATTCTTGGGGTGATTCAGTGTTTAGTAATCTCTGAATAAATTTGAATATCAAATAGCCTAAGTGTATTTAGTCGCAGATTAAAACTTAGCAAAACCACGTCTGAGATCTTGAAGACAAAGAGTATCCACTTTAGTGTCGATGCGGTTCATCATCTGAAGATCAAGTCCCAAAGAAAGTGTTCAGTTCAGTGAGGTTTGCCAATACCTCACTGAACGATGTCTGGTCTCCTCAAACCTTAGATACTGATAAAAGAATCTCTAGTATCTATAAAGTCAGGGCGAGAAAACCTTAAAAGAAAAAGTGGATAAAACAGGTCTTCATGTAAGTCAACACCTTTTCAGAGTTGGTATATAGGTAGTATATAGGTTGAACAATTGTCAATATTGTTTCAGAAGAAGAGTTTAACTCTTATCTAAGCATTTAACTTTCAATATCATTAATCATTTCATCTAGAGATGTTGTACCCTGACTACCAAATGCCAAATTTTTTCTGCCCTCGCCTTCCTCCACTTCCACCATAGGGCTTGATAATGTTGGTAATACTGGTAAGGAGGCAGATCACGTTTTGGACGATAGTGATAGTGATGAGGTCGAAATACAATGGGATTGCTTATTCATGGCTAGTGGGGTGCATATGATGTTAATTTTCTTGAGGATGAAGTTTATGATCTATATGACACTTATGACCTTGAAGGTTTAACTAAGGAGCAACGGGTTTATTGTGAAGCGATGGATATTAATCTTTGTGGTCAATTTAGACGTTAGTTTCTTATTCCGTGTCTTTATAATAGTTGTTCATAAGTTTGGTTTATCTTTCTTATGATATGTTTGGTTTAAAGCACAATTGGAGCGTCTGTTTCCCGTCTATGTTATGGGTCTAGATGTGGGATTCACCCACATCTTTTGTACTTAAATATATTTTTGAGTAATAAATTTACCTGGAGTTGTCTCTTTACCTAAAAAAAAACCTCTTATTTAAAGGAGTATCATTTAATACACTCTTCACCTAACAATTAAATGTTCAACACGTGTAAAAAAATGTTTAGAGAAACCATAATTCTTTGCTATAAAGAGAATGTCGGTAGTGGAGTAAATATCATCTCTTACAACTAATGTTTTAAAAACCGGGTTTTTAATTGATCCGGTCGAGCCACTGGGTCACGGTTCAACCGGGTTTTTCGCTTAAAACGGGCTTCCGGTCACCTGACTGGTTCACGGTCCAACCGCCCTGGTCAACCCAGGTTTTAAAACATTGCTTACAACTAATATAATAAGCATTTAAAAGAGCATTTACTCCGCCTTTAAAATTGGCCGCTGAACATTAAATGAGTAAATAAAGTTCATACTTAAGCACGTACTTACTTTGGTTCGTGTTTAAGTTATAAAAGATCTTCAAATTGTCATTCAGCTGAAAGTGATATTCCGCAAACAATATTTGTAAATTTTTTTAGTTCATTTTAATAAGAATTTGAATGTTGACAAACATATTATGTAAATTGTGTCTAATACCGTAAGTTATTTGTTTGTTCACAAACAGTTTAAACTACATCTTTGTCATGGAAAGTGGTTTGATAATTTAGGTTATTATTTGCAATTATCCTTTAAAGAAGAAAAATATATATTTGTCTTGAAAAGATAACTTTATGAATTGAAATTTACAAATATTATGGGGTAAAAGGAATTAAGGGAAAGACAAATACCTACCGTCCCCTTAATCCAAGGACCAAACCAAAAAGTAAAAGGGTTTCATTAACTTATCTGCACGCACAAGCACAAAAACCCACTAACCTATGTACGTAAATAGTTAATAAATTGGGAATTGATACTCACACCATATTTTTTGATGCATTCACCACCATTTATGCATTACAAGATTGCATCGCATAATACCTGTAGTCATAAATAAGTAGTGAAATATGCATCAAAAAGTGTGATGCAAGTATCACCTCCTTAATAAATTAACTAGTATTTCGTATAATTATTATTCTTCATGCCACGTGGCATCCATGGACTAACATCGCCTCCATGGACCAACACCATGATCGAAGGCTAACCCATGCCGGACCGCAACCGCCACGTACAGATCGAATTCAACCCTGGTTCGAGATGACATCATTCACTTGGTCTAACTTGGGGTCCACATTCCACTACTTACTCAAACATAGCCCATCTAATTATCATGCCATTACATCAACATGGTTTGATCTTGTTAAATTTACTAGTATTACTTTGGCAAAATAGTATTTTCTTCCTAGCAAAATAATTATTCACATTTAAATTGTATAAAGTTTTAATAAATTTCAAACTGAAATATCCACCAATCAAATGTTTTTACTCACTAAACTTCAGTTTGATTGGTTAAAACACAAAGTTAACATTTATTTTTGAACATCCCAAAATAAAAATATAAACATTATTTATTTTGAGGGATCAAGCATTAGTCATTTTTCTTTTCTTTTTCTAGATTATTAAATTATGTACCAAAAGTTTACCGGTTTGAATCTTGCCATGACCAGCAAAAGCTTGAGTTTAAAAATGGTGTGCTCGCTAACAACCTAAGGCCTATGAAGGTACCATGATAATAACCTAAGTCAAGCAAGGTGTTTCTCGACCAAGTGTTTGAGTGTTCGAAACTAGTCATATACGAAGATATAGTAAATTACGTGCTATTGTAGTTAGATGAGCGTGTGAATTTAATGTTTGAAGAGTGGAATTCGTTCCACCTTAAAAGTTAGGTTTGAAACAAATCTTACAAATGAGTTTGATATCATACAAATTAGAGATATGTTATACATATGTGCAAAGAATTTCGCATGCACGACATGCATCGAAAAATATATACAATTACACAAATAAGTGAATCCCTTCAAATACATGTTAAATAAACTGCAATATGTATCACACCCAAAACTAAATTTGTATAACATAATTTTCATGTAGTGTATTTCCAAAATCTCCCCGTATTCACAGACCTATGTTCGAATCCAACTTCATGATTTTTTGCCGTTCAAAAAAAATTATATGAGGAAGATCAAACACAATTGATATTACTGATTTCCAAATTCTAATATAATTTAGTTTGAACCTGACTGAGTTTAGCAAGTTATATAACGCTATCTCTTCCTTTATCATTGCCTTGTTTTTCTGCTAGCTACTTGTTACAGTCTTTTAATATATCTGTGCTGATACCAAAATTTGGGTAAAACATGAAATCGATAAAAGTTTGAAAAACACATTTTTATACAAGACTCGTTTGACAACTAATATCATTTACATACTTAACAACAAAATATGAAAGTTTAATGTTAAACGATTAACAACATTTGTATTTTCAATGTATAATTCTAATTAGAAGTTAATCAAAGAATTACAAAAATAGTTGCATACCACTATTTCAACTGAATGACAAATAAACCTCTCCTAAACATAAACCAAAACAAAAGTTTATGTTTATGAGTAAACAATACAAGCTTGCTAGCTGAGCTTATGTTATATTTTAGGAAGAGATTATGCTTTTACTATAATACATGTTTTTATAATTTCTGTGTACAAAATTTTGAACTTTTCTTTCATCATAATTTGTGTTATATATGCATAATAAAGTGAAGTCACAATTTATAGTAGATTACGTGTCAAACATTTTTAGGTAAATGGTCTTTACACCTGGTGAATATATTGCTCCAATAAACGTTTAAGTACATAGGATGCAGGTGAATCTCGCATCTCAACACTTTACATAAGCGGTAAAGCTAACATAACAAGACACAACCATTCTATAAAATAAACGACTACCCACTAGAATACATTTGACTCGAGACCAAATATAAACTAACGTCTACATTTACAAGGAAGACTTATATCAAATGCATCACAAAATGTAAGTTGATCTTCGGTTAAATCTTCACCTTCATAATAATCATATGGGTCATCATCATAGCACTCCTTCCAAACTTCCCACTTTTACCTCCTCCATTTTCCCATTTCCATTACCACCTTTCAGATGTTTCGAAGCCATAAGGTTTGCAGTTTCGCCAAACACGCGCACATCCTCTAAGTCACGCTCACTATCTTCCACAGCTGTTGCAATCGACTTACCATCCTTATTTAAATCAGCCCTTACCGTACTCGTCCCAAGAGAACTTGTGGACACGTTTGGATGGCTAGTCGCCTTATCAGACGAATTGGATATACCTCCATTTTCACCTAACTCGTGATCATTTTCAACTGTCTTAAGTGCATCAAACGGGTTTTGAAGTACTTGCCATTGGTCTATACATTTCATAATTCTTTTTCGTACCACTTGTACTAGCACCATTCTTTTTAGAAATAGGTTGATATTCTTGTTTGGTGGACTTAAAATGAAACTTAGGACCCATATTATAACCACGAAATGCTCTTTTAGGATCTTGTTAAAAACCGTCATTATTCTTGCAATTTTGCTTCTTAGGTTCCTCAAAAACTCGTTTCGTACATGTCATGTCATCATGACCAAAAACTAAAAACATTCCAAACCTAGGTGGGTTCCATTCATATTTCACCCTAACCGTATGAAGCACTTCACCCTCATCCTCCAAATTCGAAATAGAAATAAGCATGTTATCCTTAAGCTCCTCATCAGCTCAAAGATCAATCAACGCACGGGCATAATTCAAATGCCCCCATGATTGCATGCACATAGAACTAGTATACAAATCAATCATAATCAGATTACCAAGTCTATTTTACATTGCACTCAGTCCGCCCTAAGTACAGGCCACAATGGGAATATAATGTATTTTATCCCAAACAGAAATCGAGCACAAGTCTTCTTTCAATAAATTTGCATTAAGCGTCTACATCTTCAATATAATAGGAACGAATCGAATAAACCATGGTCCATTCTCTAACACTTCGTTTATACCTTCAATCGAATAAAATTTGAAAAAGAATTTAGGCCTTTTGAGTTCATCATGGCACAAAAATTACCATATTTCTTCCATGTAGTTCTCAACAACCGATAATGCAACTCTCTTGCCCACAAAATAATGATACAAGGTGAATTCAAATCTTTAGTGAACTTCCAAAATTGAGGATAATGGAATTTGAACTTTAGCTCTCTCATTATTTGGTTTACCCGTAACAAAAGATCTAAAGTTCACCTTTCGATTACATGCCTCATTAGTCACTAAACTAGCAAACGAGACTTGAGCTACGTTAACCGTATCATCTTTCCTAGTCGAACCAGCTCCAACTTCAACCCCTCCCACATAAGAGTTTGGGACCTCAAAGTGACTAGTTCTAAGGTCATGACCAGCAACTTGTTCACGATGTGATGGTTTCACTCGTGTTAGTCTACTAGGGTTTAATAGTTTTCCATCATCCCCCAATAATACGAGTTTTCCTTCTAGAATTTGAGTTTCAATATCACAAATTTTTTCAGCTAAAAAAGAAGGATTTAGGTTAGCATACGCGTTTGACAAACTTGAAAATGGTCCTAGTCCAACATCACATGATCCCAAACCAGCACCCTTGTTATCAGCTGTTGACGTGACCTCTAAAACCTTTTCCTTTGTACCAGCAACACTCCCCTCAAAGTCAGTAACACCAACGTTAGTTTCAGAGTCGACCCCTCAGCATTTGACGCTTTCTTCTCCATTTTTATCATTCTTACGTCTACCCCTCTCCCTCCTGAGCCCAAAAATCCATTATTCATGATAACACCATCCAAACAACCCTAGTATCCTCGTAACCTTAATTCAGTCAAGCATCCCAAGAACCCAGCAACAATCAACAACAACGCACAACAAACCCTAAAGCTAACAAGTGACCATTAGCAACACAAGGAATACTTTATAAAGGTCGATTAGGCTGTATGTAACCCTAATCGACTTAACAATAGTGATAATCGATTAATGCCTCAAACTTAATAATTAAACCAGAAAACACATTGCATGTAACGACGAAACCCAAGAAAAACTGAAACCCTAATCGATAAAATAAACATACAGAAAGAATTAAACTAGCTGTTGTATACCACGAGATTAGACAAACGAAAAAGATTGTTATGGTTTTTTGTCACCAATGTCTCCAGAGATAAGAGAGGGGTTTATGTTTTGAGATCACAGTTTAACAGAACCACGTGTCAAACATGTAGTGAAAGAAAAGTGATTGATGAATTTCTCTTGTGTTCAAATACTGACGTGATATGATGGAATAAAACAATACCGATCAAAGTCAATATCCATTTGTAGTACCTCAGAAAAGATCATTCTCCTAACAAGATATAATCTTGACTTACATGGTATTGACCTCGATTCGATCTATTTTCCGTTATGTGATGAAGGTCTCGAGGATGCGCAACACCTATTAGTTGATTGTCCATTGGCTGCACGCTTATGGTCAATGGTGAAAAATTTTGTGGCTATTGGATGACTATCCTAAGACGTTGTTGCACCTAATTTCTTGGGGGTACTCGGTAGCTCTTGACAAGCAATACAAGACATGTTTCGATGTGATAGTTCAGACTACCTTGCGGATCATATGGTGATACCATAATCGGGTATGCTTTGACTTGAAACCTCCTAGACATGACGCCTTTGTTGATGAAATTAAAATCCTCTCACATTTAGGGGTTCTTACTAGGAATAGGAAATTTAAGCTGAATTGGCTTGTTTAGATTGATAAGCCAATTAAAACATGTATTATTTTATTGTAATTATCAATGTTGCAAAAATCGTGAATTGGTAGTCGGGCGGTCGACCTCCTTGTAGCTTGTAATCGGTCTAGGCGGGATTAATCGATGATTAATCGGATTGGCATTTCTGAAAAGTTTTGGGTATTTTCAGAGAGTTTTAGGTATCCTGAAAAGATTTTCCCTAAAAGAATCTTGTAATAGATATAAACAATGACTATAAGTGACTGAAACTAGTTTATGGTGAGTTTTGGGTATTTTCATAAAGATTTGAAAGTTTCCAAAAAGTGTGACCACCGTTGACAGTTGTTAACCGCCATTGATCACGGTTGATCGATTTGTTTAACTGATTTACACAAATTGAAAAAGTTGGTGGCCTAGTAGCTTTTAGGTGACGATTAATCGGCTTTGTAGACCTTTTTTGCAACATTGGTAATTACTTTTTTCAAATTTCTTGTTAGTACGTTTTTAATGTATTGTCGTTAAAAAGAAGTGAAAAGTAAATCTTTTATTTAATGTTTCTATGTGTGGCTTAACTTAAATGTACTTTTTTCCTTTCTATGCAAAGTGTTTTTTCTTTTATTTTCGTAAAGTTCCCTCCCGTAATTGTCGAATCTCAACGAAGTAAAGTGTATCCTCAGATCTTCAGATGTTTTTAAACGTTCCTGGTAAGCTAGTTTGCCAATAAAACTTTACAAAACGCTCATTTATTTCATATCAGCGAGTAAACTTAATAACTTAAGGCAGAGAGACCAATGGCCAAATTCTTTGACCCAACAATATGATATCGGAATAAAAAACAAAATACAAATAATGCAGAGGAAACGTAAAATATGTGTAGAAACCTTATTTTAACATCCTTGATTCATTGCTTCAATCCATAGTGTCTTAAGATAAAATATACTATATATCTATACTACATAAAATAGAAAAACAGTCAAAGTGGAAAAGTGAAAAAGTGAAATGGTCAAATGAGAGAGAGACATATGTAAAGGCATATTTAATACGGAGTAATATCTTATCACAACTCACTCAAAAACACATACAAAATGCTCTCATCTTTCACACATCTCATCAACCACCATCCTCACCACCACAAAACCTCCACCACCGACCACTACACCACCGCACCACTCTACCATCATATATCGTTAATTATCTGCCGCTAGAACCTACTGCGCCAGCTACTCGCCTATAATAGAAAAACGGTCAAACCTTAAAAAGTGAAAAGTTAAAAGTCAAAGGTGAGAGAAAATATATTATGTAATTAATATTCTTATTAAAACACTTCATTATTTAAAAATACAATAATTTATTCACACTGTACAATCAATTTAAAGCATATCTACCAAATTAAAAACAAACAATTAAAACACACCTTACTAAAAAGTACAATAAAATTTACACAATGTACAATTTAAATAAGCTACAACATAATTCTAAATATAAAATAATTAAACACACTAATTAATGTTATTTTTAAAACACCCTAAAATGAAAAATACATGTTATTATACACATTATACAAATTAATAAACACACAAAGCTTCATACAAACTAACAAGTTTATGGTACATATAGTTTTGAAAATCGAACCGGACCAACAGGTTCAACTTCAGAACCGGTAAACGCCACCGGTTCGGCTAATCAATAACAGCCATCCGAAAACGAACTAGAGAGGACCCGTTGAAACCGATACAAACTGGAAAATCAGGTCTCATCGAGATCTATTTCTCCGGTTAATTGTCACAGGTACCCGCCGCAACGCACGGTACCCCGCTATACAATATATAAAGGAAAAACCAAAAAGTAAAAAGTGAAAATTTGAAACTATTAATACATATCGAAAACCGGGTTGACCCGAGACGCTTCAAACCCGGTGGGTCGACCCTGTTTAATTTGACCCGTTTTGACCCAACCTGTCGGGTTGACTCGGTTTAAATCGAATTTTTCGACGAACGGTTCAACCGTTAAACACCAGTGCCGAACCGGTTTCAACACATTATGTTTAATCCTCTAATCTTCAAACTTTTATTATTTTTCGTTTAGAACTCATAATCTTTTTTTAATACAAAACGATCTGTCGTTATATAAATATAAGTTTTTTTTCAAAAACGATTATAATATTTTACAATTAAGAGAAAATATGTGCCCGTTAGTGCACATTTAACTTTTCAATAGGCTAAATACGCCCATTTTAAAAAAAGATGGGGTTAAATGTGCTCAAATCTTTTACAAAATAGCCAAAATTAGCCCATGTTTTTTTTATTTTGGGCTAATCACATTCATGCTAATTTTGGTACTTGCGTTCTTCTTAACAACGGCACCATTAATCTCATCCTTGTTAGTTTTTACGCGACAAGTAACATGTGTTGTTAGTTTTATCTCATAACTGATGTAATGTTTACTTTCATTTTCATTAAATGTTTTTATATGTTGTTTGATAGATGTTAAGAATGTTGTCTCAGACTTTAGTTATTGATAAGATAAACCGCTTTGAATCAGATTTTCATCTTCACGCTCTATTTTAAACGCTACACAAAACACTTACCACAATATCACAAATCATTAATTATCTTACGCTAGAAACACGCTAGAGCGGATATATATATATATAAATATATATATATATATATATATATATATATATATATATATATATATATATATATATATATATATATATATATATATATATATATATATACTACTTTATAATGCATTTAGGCCTTCTAAAATTAGAAGGCTTAAAAATTCAGACTTTTTTACTTGCTTATTATGGGAAGATATATTATAATGCATGTAAAATTAAGATAAGGAGCTCCAATCATGAGATGACATGTGTCACTTCTTAACAAACTCCAAGCCTAACTTCTAACAAACTCCAAGCCTAACTCCTAACCACCAAAAATTAAGATAAGGAGCTTCAATTATAAAATGACATGTGTCACTTCTCAACTAAAAATTCATCTTTATTTTCAAATTAAAATATCTTTTTATCTACTTATTTATATTATAATCTAATTTCACCATATTTTCTAAAATTTTATGCTCTTTAATTCAACATCCATTTTAATATATTTTTATGAGTTTTTAGTTTTTATATTTTTAGTGGGTTTATTTTATTTTAATTCAAATTTTTACAACTTTAACCTTTATTTCATTTATTCAATCAATATAATCTTGATTCGTCAAAATCATATACTTTTGGGGGAGTGTTTGACGCGTAAGAGATTGCGAGGGTATTTTTATATGCGGGAATAATGATGTCGCGTGAAAGTTAAGGGTAACCCAAACAAACACTTACAACTAACACATATACATTATAAGTGTTGTGAAACGAATTCACAAAACGGGTTAAGCAAACACATATAACTATACTTATCGCCGCCGCTGTCACCACAATCTCATCACATCACCACCTCAAAACATTTGTTCGCTACAAAATAGTCATCGGGTACCCGCCGCCGCATTGCGCGGGTACCCTTCTATTAATATAAACGTCACAAAATTTTATTTCATTGATCCTCTTAATAGAAACCAACGACCCCAAAGAGGAAATCTTCCTACACATTCTTTATGATCAGGTATGTGAGTGTGTTTTTGTGTGTGTTCTTTAAGTCATCTCATGCCGTCACATTCTTAAATCTCACATCTCTCTCTCTAGAAAACTAAAATAGATATAACCTAATATTGTTGATATATCTATGCATGTGTTTATGTGTGTATACAAATACATAGATATTGTTGTTGTCTCTATCAGTAGCTGGTAGCGGATGGTGGAGTATTATTAGTATATGACCGCCACCTTTTTTCCGCATCATCTTCCTCAAGGTTTTAGCAAGAAACTTTTCCGGCAATTAAGTAAGATTTTGATACACTTATGATTTTATGTTCTTATAACCAAATAAAACAAGTTTGTTTTTTTGTTGTCATTAGCTTTAATATCTTTGGGATCTGATGTTATTTAAGACAGCAAATCAACAAACATCTTTTCACTTCAATTTCCAAGGAAAAAAACTACTTTTGGGTCCCAAACATTTGCTTTTCTTTTCTCTTTCTTTTTTTGTCTCCTTTGCTTGCTTATTAATCGAAGAAGAGTGGATCTTGTAATTAAAGAAACCCATTGAATCTCTCTCTCTCTCTCTCTCTCGTTGATAATAACCGACTTGTTGAAGAACAATCAGATCTGTTTCGATCAATCCGAAACTATTTGCAAGGTGTTGTTTGTTATACTTCATCTTCTTCACCGTCTTGTTCGTTTAATGTTTCTTTATGTATTTCTGTGTTTTTTTTTATCCTGTTTAAGCTTCTTTAGAATGATCATTTCATATGAGAAGCTTAATCCCATGATTAGATTTTTCGTTTTAGTCTTTTGCTCCGCGAACTTTATATATTGATATTAAAGGAGATAATATTCTCCGTTGTTTCGTAAATAAAAGGATTATACATGGTCGATCAAATTTCTTGAATTTCATTATCTTAATTCAGTTTCTCCATCGTTTATATATCTTTCTGGTTTGAGAAAAAAAAATTCTAGCAAGATTTCTAAAACCAGGCGATAATGAACACAAGAAGGAACCTCTTGATTGTTTATGTGCACTTCTATATGTATTTACCTTAAGGTCTTTTTGTATGTTTTAGTGTCTAGTTGTAATTTCTTGATTATGAATTATTATCAGGTATTCACTTTGTTGAGTGGTGCAAAACTCAAGTGTCTTTCCTCAAGAAAAAGCAAACTTGAGTAGTTTTAATCTTGAACATCAAGTCATAAATTGATGCTTCTCTCATGAGAATTCATGGCAGTAACATTGTCCACACATGGATAGCATTTCATTTTGTTTCACATCATTCACATCCTACCCTACACCCTCTTTTCTTCTATCTTGAGATTTGCATATTCATCTTCTTCAAAAATAGCAATGTTTCTGCATTTTAAAAAGTGCTCCTTACAAAACATTTGCTTGAGCCTTTTTATATAAGTAAACATACTCATAACACCTTGTCCTCTTGGCAATTATGTTGACTAAGAGGTAGGCATTTGCATGAGTTACTTTCTTCTTCGGTAATTATGGAATCTTTGCAGTTCAACATCTATTGCAGTTAATAAAGATTCCACTTGTGCTAAAATAAGTAATTAGGTTGCTCCTTCTTCGCCGGAATGTTGTTGATTCCTCTCTTCACAAACGGTCTTTGTGATACCAGGAAATTTTTATATACAAAAGCGCGCTAGGAGCTTACCCTCTATGAACATCATATTCTTTTTGTGTTAGATGGCTCCATGTTACTGTGGAGGATAAATTAAGATTTTTTTTTAGCTAAGCTGATTCAATCAAGGAGTCAAGGTTTTAGGGTATGAGTGTTTGATCACAATATGATTTGATTAATAACTGATTTTTCTGTATTGAGATTGATAACTGTATAATTTTCTCCATTAAGTCATATATATTTTACCTGTAGATCTGAAGTAGTTTACTCTCTTTTCTATAACTTGCTTTGTTTTTGTGTGTTATGTGGGTTAGTAGTTAATTTATATTGCATGCATTATAATTAGAACTGTTTCATAGTGTTCATAGACAAGGCCGGGAACCTTTTTTCTGTTAATAACATACGATGTCGTTAGCCCGTCCGAAAGCTTCATCTCAATATTCACTTTAAGAGTTTTCGTCGTAAATTTCATTTATATGCTTACATGCAATTACCTCATATTATTCGAAGTAGTGGCAGCAAACTTTTAATGCATGTAAACTGGCTAGAACTTTTGAAGCAAGTTCAATCTTGTTAGCATCTAAATTTCTTGTTTATCTACATTTGCTTTTACATTGACTAATCTTATGTCTTTCAAACAGTTTTTCGGAGATTAAGCATCCTGACATCGATCATGGACTAATAGTAGGATAATGAATGTAGTACAAATTGCAACATTTATAGAAAGTTGACAGTCTTATCCTATTTCTTTAGGTCACAGTCTACTTATGCTCTTTATAAACATACTAAAAGATATATATAGGTGTTATACATGCCTTCTCTTTTAGTGACAAACTCATATTTGTTGCCACGAATTCAGCATCAGCAGGCTGCATTGAGAGTTTATTATACATACATGATAACTTTTATTTGTAGATTAATAGTTATACGTTAACAAATACTTACGATGGCGTATTTGCATTTTTCAGGTTTTAGATAATCATACCTTTGAGAGTATGGATACGTTCTCACATGTACCTCCTGGCTTTAGATTCCACCCTACGGATGAAGAACTCGTGGATTACTACCTTAGGAAAAAGGTTGCATCAAAAAGAATTGATCTTGACGTGATCAAAGATGTTGATCTCTATAAAATTGAACCATGGGATCTTCAAGGTAAAAGAAATTCAACATGAACCAAATCAGAGGCTCCTAGAAATTTGCATTTCGTTGTATTAAGCTATGCAATACAAATAATTAGGAAATTATTACACATATTATAGATGCAAGCTTTTCAAGGCTCTTGGCACTTATATGCTATACATGATTAGCATAATGATGGTAATTCAAATTGTTTATTGACTATGATATTATGATATTATTACAGAGTTATGCAAGCTAGGAACTGAAGAGCAAAATGAGTGGTATTTCTTTAGCCACAAGGATAAGAAGTATCCAACGGGGACTCGCACCAACAGGGCTACAAAGATTGGTTTCTGGAAAGCCACCGGACGAGACAAGGCCATATACTCGAAGCATAATCTGGTTGGCATGAGAAAAACCTTGGTGTTTTACAAGGGTCGAGCTCCTAACGGTCAGAAATCAGATTGGATCATGCACGAGTATAGATTAGAAACGAATGAAAATGCAATGACTCAGGCAAGTGACATCTCTATCTTTCAACATTCCAGCTCACTGATATGTACCTTATTTTTGTCTAAAATCTATGCATTCAACTGTCATGGCTTTAGTTTCCACTTTAAGGTAACTTGAGAGACATCAGGTTTAGTTCCATCGAAAAAAAAGGACATGCATATATCCATGAGTGGAATACCCCTCAAGGTTGTAAGCATACCCGTGGAAACCATTTCTCTAGTGTTAAAAAATAAAAAATAAAAGCCTGTTCTTCTAGTGCATCATCCTAATAGCATTAACTACAACAACAACAAAAATTTAGTGACACACGAGACAGTGTCACTGAAGTTCAAATTAGTCACCAGATGTTGCCACGTCTCTAGAGAGTGTCACTAGTAGTTCTTTGTGAAGATTTTCAGTTAAATGTTTTGTAAAATCCAAAATATACACCGTCCTTTCACATTTTGTTAAATTTATCGGTTAAAAAAAACCAGGTTAGTACTCGTATTTAATAATCATATGTTGTGTCACTTTGTATGTGCCTGTGAGGTTTTCACTAGTGACACTTTTCTTATTTGTGGTTGATAAAATAGTGAATAGCTTAGCTTGATCAAATATATATCATGGTTATGCCAACTGTTCCGGTATATACCTTACGCTAAGACCATGAAATGTTAACAATATTATAAATGATTTTAATTTGGTTTTAAATTTAAGTCATGTTTTATAATTTATTTGCAACAGGAAGAAGGATGGGTTGTATGCCGAGTATTCAAGAAGCGAATGACAACCGTACGCAGAATGGATGAACATGATTCGCTGTGTTGGTACGATGAACAAGTCTCGTTCATGCCGGATTATGAATCCCCAAATCAAGTATCTCATCCCTATACTTCAAATAATTCATATCAGCATCACTTGCCTGGAAAATCTGAACTTCATCAAATGCATTATAACTTGCCTCATGAGCACTCCTTCCTCCAACTCCCTCAATTAGAGTCTCACAGATTTCAACAACCTGTAGCTACCAGCATGAATGCCTCATACACGAGCACTTTGCAACCCCCGAATCAGGAATCTAACATCAACGTAATTTATGGTAATAATAGCAATAATACTGGTGAACAAGATCCTCAAGTGACTGATTGGCGAGTGCTTGATAAATTTGTAGCTTCGCAGCTCAGCAATGATCAAGATGCCGCTGTCAACAAAGAAAACAATTATTTGAATCCTGCTTCATCATCAATTCAAATGGCTGAACACATGAATTTGCTTCTAAGCGACTCTAAGAGCGATGAGATGACTTCAGAAGGTGCATCAATATCTACCTCCACTTGCCAGATTGATCTTTGGAAGTAAAATAAACAACATCCTGTTCTTCAAGAGAAAAAAGAGACATATTATAGAGATCTGATTAAAATGTATGTACTAATATATATAAATTGTTGATCTATTTGATGTACATAATAAAGTATTATCACTGAAGCAGCTTTACAAAGTTGTTTGTGCTAAGATATACAATACTAGTATATATTATTTTGATTCTAAGAATGTGCTATTTGTTAAGAGAATTAATAAACTTAAGTACTTTGAATTATATAAAAGCTAATTCTCAAGCTAAACTGCTTGTTCTAGTCTATGTTAATTAAACATTTTCATTACCTCAAGTGTTTATATTACAGGATAATTTTTGTCGGTTAGTTTTTTAGCGCAATCATTTTGTTGTATTTATGTTCCTCATCATCTGTTTATACTCACAGGATGAAACATTGTTTTGCTGTAAACAAATAGAAATAAAAGATAGTCGTTTTAGTGAAAGAATAAAGCGAACTAGTAATAACAGTGTGTGTGTGTGTATATCTTCTAATAAATCCTGAATTGGTCTGCCGCCGTTTTTCTATGGTGGTGTTCATGATGTCAATATGTTCTTAGACTATGTTTATCCCTAAGATTGCCAACCGGTTGGATAAGAAGAAAACAAAACAATATATATATTATATTAGAAATGAATAAAAGAAAGAGTATGAGATTGACGACCAGGTTGGTTTGTGATTTGCAATTGTGATGCCAACCTTGACACATGTCATATTCTCATTGGTAGTTACAAAATTGTTATCCTAACTCTTTTTTTTTTGGGTTGTGTAAGGTTGTTGATAAATGGTAAAAAATATGTAGATTGGTTGTATGTTTTGGTTGTGTAGATGAAGGAAAGAGAAAATAATATTTTATTAAAAGATTGGGTTGTTGATAAAGATAGTCTTAGGACGACAGACTGATTTATGATGTCAATATGTTAAAATTTCTACGATATTAATTTCAGTAGAAGTCGTGAACTGACTGGACGTACAGTTTGAGTTAATAAAGCATGTTTGTCTTGTACTTGGCTTATATGTGCTACTCTCCTTTGATTTCATTGCTACTAGGCCGCGCACTAACATTTTTCTACTAATGAATCCTAAATAAAACTTATCGTTCAGAGTTTATACACCATCTGATGAAAAAAGTAGTTGGATATAAAATATGGACCAAGTACTTCACTTGTGAAGAAGTAAAAACCTTGGAATTTAAAGAGAGCAAGAACTAGGTGAATAAAAACTATAAGAATCCAGATCCTAAAAAAACAAGATTGGGAGACGAAAATGTCAATAGAATTGAAATTTCGTCAGTAAATGTCTTTAGAGGTTTTAACGGAGCAATTTAACGCGGCACAAAGCATATTGTAACAAAAATTTACCCACTGAAACATATGGTCACAAAACTCAAATAGTGACACTTTTATGTGCAAGTAAATACGTAGTATTATAAAAGTTATACCTTCAGTTGCCACTAAATCCAAAATAGGAAGGACTCTTCATCTTTTAAACAAAAAGGTAGGACACTTTAGATATACCATCAAAAAAAAAAAAAAAAAACCAGGATTGTATACATGCATAAACTCTGTTATATGTCAGTAAATATCCCAAATCTTTTACCTTCCATTGTGATCACTATATCTCACAGAGTGACACGTACTTCATGCTTACCCATGAATTCATGTATGTCTGGTAAGGGAAAAAGAATAAGAAAAGGCATTTCAATTTCATTCATATATGGCTGCCTTTTTTCATTGTTGTAAGAAGAAATGCAATCCCTAAGTTTGCACTATAGATAGGCTTATCCTAGAAACAAGAAGCCTCATATATGTTCAACGTATGGCAAACAACATGACATCTTTTAGCATGGGCAAACATACTTATCTAAATGAAGATCAGAAAGATGTAAAAGATTAACTAGTGGAGTTCTGTCGAACCGCCATTGGATATCTATTGTTAGCTTGTGAATCAAGGGCTTACGGAAACTACGTTAGATATCAGGAACTACTTGCTTAGAAGCGGAAAAAACATGATAAAAAGATGTTGCCTGTTATGGGCAGTGTTTTCTACTTAAGGTGCATACAAAACTTGTCAAAAAGCATAAATGAATTTAAGTACTGTAAAGCCTTTATGCATGAAAACACTATGATCTGTCTAAATGTGTCATCAAAATGTACTAATAACCGCGAAACAACAAAGATAACAAGAACGAACGATAAATGTTGAGACAGGTTTTGAGATAGGAAATGATATTATGGTAAATTTGAATATTGTGGGGGAATATGTATGACTTACCATGAAAAGAGATGAATTCCGAGGTATAACCGAAGAATTCAACAAAGGAATCTAAACATATACATGGGATTTGAACCTGATGATGAACTAATGAAGTGTGATGGAATTGAGGTGGGATGTTAAGATCATGTTTATAAACTCTAGAGAAATCAAAAGACAAAGAATGGCATGAGTTGATGATTCTGTAATGAATCTAAGAAACAGAAAGGAGCTATAATAATAAGATGTTACTTTCGTTTGAGGTTAATAAGATTGTTGTGTGTTCACAATTTGTTTTTCCTTTTAAGCGATGCCAACTTCTCAGCAGACACCATCATGAGGCGTGCTCTTCTTGTAGTACTCATATTTTCACATAGTTTGAACTTGGAACACCCAAAATCCAAAAACAACCTGTTGACCAAGTTATAACTTGAAATTTGGGATTAGGATTATTATTTTTTGGGTTGTGGTCCAATTTGTTTTCCCTTATCGGGTTGTGTTTGATAATTAACACAAGCGGCATGAGGAGTGTGTAATCATAGTTGTCCATCGAGTCGATCTCCATTTAGCAAAGGCCACATTTATTTTAATGTTATATTTGCATACTTTAGATATTAAACACATATGTGCCATCTAAGTTATGTTTACTTGAACTTTTTTATAATTTACGAGCGTAATGAGCCTCTTTATTATTACCGCACCAGGGTCACCGAAAACCACATGAAAACAGCTCTGATAATACCATATGTAGTTTGAGTCATCAATTAATATTTTATCCATCGAGATTTTAAGTTTAATGTATATTGTGTCAAAAATAGTGAAGTTTGTGGGATACCTTTATTGACGTTATGCTAGAAATATTGTATCAGAACGAAGATCATATAAATGTACCTTACAACATCAAGAACAAGTGAGGCATAGTCGATAGATGAATATAACCTAAACATGGTGACAAGTTAGATTTGTGTATAACCTAAAGATGGCCACTTAACATTGAGCTCGTAATCTTTGGTGCGATTGTTATATTAGTTATTTTGTTTATCCGGCTTTATCACAACATCAACCTTTTTTGAAGAGGAGACGCTAGCTTAATTGATTGTTATTTCGTTTATCAAGCATGTTGTCTTCCTAAACGGATCAATTATGTTGATCATAGACCTAAAACCTTAAGCTACAGTTGGAAGCCTTGGTTTGAGAAATATATGGGTGATGTAATGTTAGTATTTTTGTTCATTCGCATTGCTTTGTGTTCTCTAGTGTCCTGCTAGCATTTTTTCTTTGTAAATCCATATATAATAGTATTAAGGTTGAAATTATTGAATACCACCCACCATAGTTACAATTCCATGTGATAAACTCATTATATATATGGCTGATGTGCTAATTGTTATCATAGCAAAGATGGTGATTGCTGCTGCCGGATGCTTGGGGTTTGTGAAATAAGTAAAGGTGATCAAGTTGTGGTGTCCACTTGAAAAAAGGGAATGAGTAAAGTTCAAGCAATGTGGTTCCATTTGTGCTTAGAAATCCCAAATACGGGTTCGATCTATACCATATTTAATTTTATGGCTTGTTTTTTGTACGAGGGAAATTTCGTATCGGCCTTTGATGACTGACAAGTAAATCTCGAACTCTATATAGACCATTCCGCAAGACCCATGAAGACTGAAAATCACTAGCCCTTAACAATTTTGGGTTGTATGACTAAGGCTGATGACTTCAATGAGTTTGCAATTGACCAGATTTGTCCATCTTCTAATGAATGTGGCTACAAACTGATATCAAAGTAGAAATGTTGGTTAGAAGCTGCTCATTACTTCAACGCAAGATATACACGCTAAAGTTTTGGCTAATGCTAATAGTGACCACAATAATGTTTTTTTTGTGGTCACTCCTGTCATATCAGCGTCATTTCAGTTTTCTCTCTCAAAAACTACACCCCACACAATTTGCTAATGATGACCGCAACGACGACCATAACTTTTTTTTAAAAAAATTAAAATTTCATTCATAATTAAAAAAAAAAATTACAATGCTAATTCAACTAAAATAAAAACATTACGATAAAAACTAAAACAACCTTAATAAAAACTAAAACAACCTTAAATTAACAGTCTAAATTGTAGCGCTCTTTGATTTGTTGCTTCAAAGGCAAACACATCTTTAGTGCTTTCCCGGTCAAATGCTCATAAGATAAAGTTTAGTACATGACGTCTTTTTTTTTTTTTTTTTTTTTCATAGTGTTCACGTTGAAACTGAAGTTGTTGCGTTTCGTGTGCAACCCTTTTTTTTCAATTTCCCGTTGTTGAGCAAGCCATTTTTCTTCCATTCTTTCTTCCCTTTCAAGCTTTAGTTTCTCCAATTTCAATTCCCGCTCTTTTATTTTCAAATATGAAGCTGAAGATTCATGCCTTTGGGTAAACAATAGGGACGCAACATCTGACTATTTATTGAGCAATGTCTCATAAAGAGCATGGTCAACAACAACTGAGACTGATCCTTGCGAACAAGCAGCGGAGGCTGATGCTTTCTTCTTTGCATTGTCCCGTCCCATAGGTAGAACCTCATGAACCTCTACATCCTCTGAATCACCTGCTTCGTCGTTCAGATCCAAACCAAAATCTGTTGAGTCACATGCTTTGTGTGAGGTGCTTTTCGATGTCCTAGTTTTTTTAAAACCACTTGATTTTGATTTCAAAAAATGTGGCATTTCTACCTTTTGCCATTTGGGGTGGTCTTTAAAAATCTTCCAGCACTCAACCAGTGTGAAGGGTGCACCGTAAGCAGTACGATACTCTCTATGTGCTAAATCCATATAGTTTGCTTTAGATGCACCACTCTTTGGCCTCGATTTCACAGAATTGAAAGTTGCAGAAAATTGAGAAACTTTAGGACAAAGCCTACATTTTCACTTGGAGTTGCAAGCATCGTATGAACGTTTTTGCCCCTTCAATTCATTCGCAAGGTATGCAATTACCTCCGTCCAAAACCCATTAGTTTTACTAGCATTTCCTTTAGCGCTACTCTCAGACACATTTACCCATGTGTTACACAAAGCTATCTTTTCCTCAGCACTCCATGGTTCACTTTAATCTTTCTCATTTATTTGGATTGTGTCGAACTTTTTTTATACTTCCTTCTGACGTGTGCCACCACCTCCTCGACGGGAGAGTCGAAACGAATGGGTTAGGATGGACCTTCCGAAGCTTGAGCCGAAAAGGGTTCAGAAGATTGAGAATGGGCGCCCTATAACGGCTCGAGATCGTCATCAAGGTTAAAAGGCGGGATTGGAGAAGATTGAGAAGGTTGGTTATACGGTGGTGATGTCATATGTGAATAATACAATTGACTTTGTGCTTGTTGGTTATAAAATTGAGCCGAATACATATTTAGGTGGTACAATTTATTTGTGAATGCATTGAATGGTGACCGAAATTAATCGGTGGTGAATGGTTGTGTAAAATGAAATTGGATTGTTTGTTATTGTAACATTTGGTTATCGTCGGGGTTTTGGTGTTTTATTTTGGGGAGTTTTTTAGACATTTTTTAGTTGTGAGAATGAATAAAAGAATTATGAAAAAAATGAAGAAGATAAGTGGGGTTTTATAGAGAAGAAAGTGGGGTTTATTTATTTTATTTTTTTTTTTTTTTGTGTATTAAATGATCCAACGTTCAAAAAATAGGGGGAATTGTGCCCAATATTTTGGTTGGCAAACAAACTGAAAAATAAAAATGGTTGGGGTGGAACACGGTTAGGGTGGGTTGTGCTAGGGGGCGCGACACAGTTCCTTGATCGGTCGGTTGGGAGAACTCACCCATTAGCATTCATCTTAAGCAAAATTATATTAACAAATTAAATAACATAAAATTCACATGATAACAAGTTATAATTAGAGATGACAACGAGTCGGGTTTGGGGCGAGTTTTAGTGTACCCGTACCCGCACCCGTTTATAATATCCAAACCCGTACCCGTCCCATTATCCGCCAATACTAGATTAATATTAACCATCGATTTTTTGAGTTTCCCCACTGGTATCGGTTATCCCCAATTGAATATTATATGGACAAAATGACGGTAGTAAGATTAAGTCACACTAAAATCTAGCGACAAAATAAAGGAAAACACCCTAATATATTCAAATATTTTTAAAAGTTAACGAAAACGAATATCGTGTCAAACGATTTAACGCTTTTGAATAATTCATACACAAAATAAAACGTGTTATGTAATAAAGATACTTATATAAAAAAATATAACGGAAGAAATTATATATAATGTATATATACTCTAGTTAATTATAGCATCAATAAAGCGGGTATACATTTGGGTAAACGGATACGGGTGTGGGTAATCGGGCGGGTATTACCAGAACCCGTCACCGAACCCGTACCCGGATAAAAAAATTTATCAATACCCAAACCCGCATCCAAACCCGTCAACCCGCCCCCGAACTCAACCCAACCCAACCCAACCGGTTCGGGTTTCGGTTTTCCCCGTCAGCTTCGGGTGCTTTTACCCAAACCCGAATACGGATTAGGTGGTACAATTGATTTTGTGAATGCATTGATTGGTGACCGAAATTAATCGGTGGCGAATGGTTGTGTAAAATGAAATTGGATTGTTATTGGAGCATTTGGTTATCGTGGTGTTTTGTTTTGAAGAGTTTTTTTAGACATTTTTGAGTTGTGAGGATGGATAAGAGAATTATGAAAAAAAAAAAAAAAAAAGATAAGTGGGGTTTTATAGAGAAGAAAGTGGGGTTTATTTATTATTATTTTTTTTTTTTTTGTTTGTGTATTAAATGATCTGACGTTCAAAAAATAAGAGGAATTGTGCCCAATGTTTCGGTTGGCAAACAAACAGAAAAATCAAAATGGTTAGGGTGAAACACGGTTGGGGTGGGTTGTGCTAAGGGGCCGGACGCAGTTCCTTGGTCGGTCGGTTGAGAGAACTCACCCATTAGCATTGGTCTTAAGCAAGGTTATATTAACAAATTAAATAACATAAAATTCACACGATAGTGTCAAGTGTAGCTAGTAATATGTTTTTTAGAAAATGAAATACAATAATGTTTAGCTTATATTAAACAGTTTAACAAATACATTTAACTTATAGTAAAGTCTAAAATACATCTCTATGGTTTGTCCCGTGTCTCGCTTTATATCCCTAAACTTTTTTTTGGCACAAAATCATCCCTCCGTTAGTAAAGTTGGCACAAATACATCATCTGTTAGTAAAATCAGTCAATGAGGGCTAACGGTGCAAATATTTCTCCGTTATCTCCTAACGGAAGAGAGAATATTTGCACCGTTAGTCCTTAGGACTAACTAGGAAATTTATTTTCGAAAATAAATTGCATCATTAGTCCTCCACCACCATCACCGCCACCTCCACCGTCACCCACCACCTCCACCGCCACCTACCACCCACCGCCACCACCACCGCCATCCGTCATCGTTAATCAAAATGGTGGGTGGTGGTGGCAGTGGTGGCGGTAGATGACGATAGTAGAGGCGGTGGTTGTGGTGGGTTGTTAGGAATATTTGTAATACTTAGTTGAAATTGTAATACCAATAGGTATGTAGTTCCTACTGGTAGAGTAGTAGTTCCTACTGGCAGGTATATAGTTCCTGCTGGTAAGGTTATTTTTATAGTTACTACTGGTCGTTCTTACTGGTAGCATAGTTAGTCATGGTTTAGTCAAATAGTTATTCTAGGATAAGATTTAGTTTGTTAGAGTTGAGGATATGCATTAGCTAAATTAGGAAGAGATATGTATATCAATCTCACACGTTTTAGTTAATGCCGATTAGGGATTCATGATTATAAATATAACCCAAGGCATAGGGAATTGTAACATAACGAAACACAAAACACAATTCTCATTGTTCTTTAATAGAAATCCATAGAAGGATCTTTTTAGTTTTATTAGTTATGTTCTTCTTTATAGTTGTGTCTATATTCCGCGTAGACATTAGTTTTTCAAAGCAAGAGTCTCTCCTGTGTTTAGCTTGTGATTACATAGGTTATTCACCACCCTTAACATGCAGTAAAGATCAATCTAGAGTGGGATCAAACAAGTGGTATCAGAGCTTTTTGAGAGTCTTTCATAAGAAGAATAATTTTAAGATCCTTATAAACCTCCAACCAAACCCCTCTCCACACCTTTAAAATGGCAGTATCTGATGCTGAAAGTGATGACACAGTTGTTCAACCACCAAAAAATATTCAACCTCAGATCATCACCACTGTCTCAAACAACAATGCAAAATTTACTTAATTGAAGAAGGATGAGTACGAGGTCTGGGCTATGAAGATGGAATACTGGATCACAAACAATGATATAAATATCTGGAAGGTGATTCAAAATGGCAACAACTTGAAAAGAACTGGAAGAGATTGTGATGGCAATATCACTATTCTCCCCCCAACAACTAATGATGAACACGTTGCTGCTCAGAGGGAATCAAAGGCAAGAACCACCTTGCTGCAATCTATTCATGATGATCATGTAGTAGATTTCCATTATATGGATGATGCAAGGGATATATGGAATGCAGTCAAAGCAAGGTTTGGTGGTAATGCTAAGTCCAAGAAGATGAGAAAGCCTATGCTGAAGCAAAAATTTCCATAGTTCAGAATTAGTGAAGCTGAAGGATTGCACAAAAGGGTATGACAGGATGCAGAAGATTCTGAGCCAACTCAATCAGCACAAAGCCAATCCAGATGATGAAGATATTAACCTCAAGTTTCTAAGAGCTTTGCCTGCATCATGGTCTCAAGTTGCTTTAACCTTGAAAACCAATGGTGGACTAGAAGCTCTTTCCTTTGTTGATCAGTATTACAAGTTAAAGATTCTTGAGGTAGATATCAAAGGATACTATACTTATTCCTCAAGCCAAGCTGCAAGTTCAAGCAATTCTGCGTTTGTTAGTACCACCAGTACTAACAAAAGGATGTCACATGCAGATAGTCCAAACTGTTCTTCATCTACTGCTTCTCCATCTAAGACTGGGTCTTACAGATCTGAAAATGTGATTGAATGTGTTCTTCAATCTTTTGTTGCTGATACTGAGCCAGAACAACAATTGGCTTATGAAGATCTTGAACAAATAGACAAATTGGATCTAGAGGAGCTGGATTTGAAATGGAAAATGGCTATGTTATCTGTTAGAGTACACAAGTTTGAGCAGAAAGCTGGAAGAAAAATTAATTTTGATAAAAAGGAATCTGCTAGGTTCAACAAGAAGAATGTCAGATGCTACAAGTGTCTTCAAAAGGGACACTTTTACAGAGAATGCAGGGCAAAGGGAGGAAATGACAAGCAGAGATATTCCTCATTCAAGATTCAGGAGCTTGGAAAGAAGGAAGAAGATTCAAAGGCTTTGGTCTTCTCTGTTGATACATTGGTTGATTGGACAGATCATGATGGTCAGAATGAAGGAGTTGTTACTTCTGAAGAATTTGGTATGATTGTTGGATGCACTGTAGGTGATGCTGGAGAATTTGCATTCATGGGTGTCACTTCTAAGGTACATAACTACCCTTTTGGTTGTGTCAATAAGTATAATGAACTTCAAAAGCAGTATTATGAACTTGATAAACAAAATGGTGAATATTTTATACAAGTTCAAGCTTATAAAAACTCACTTAAAACTTTGGAACATCAAAAGAAAGTTCTTCAGAAAAATTAGTTGACACTAGAAGAAAAGATTATGGTATTGTCTATTGATCTAGAAAATACAACTAATCTACTAAAACATTCTGTAAGAATAAATGTTGATGCTGAAATTGCTAAGAAAGATTTACAGACAAAACTTGATAATCTGATTGCTAAAAGTGAGATTAGGGCAAATGCTAATAAAAACTTATTCAAATTAATTGATAGCTCTATGTCTGTTAGAACTAAAATAGGTTTGGGATTTGCTGACTATGAATTTAGTGTTTTTACCAACACCCCTAAAGAAAAGGAAGGTAGACCTAGATTCATTAGGTTTGTTAAAGCTGACAATATGAAGGTTGTGCCTTCACCTCTTTCTGGAGATTACACTCCTCTATCAGATCATAGTGACCTAGATGAATCACAACTGTCTTATGGAGCAAAGTCCTCAACCTTTAGTGACTCTAATTCTGTGTCTAATGACTTTGTCTCTTGTGATAACAGTGATACATCTTCAGAGGTCAATGTCCCTGCCTCCAGTGTGTGTAGTGTCAAAGTTTCAGAGTCCAACTGACCTGATTCTACCTTTTATGCATCAACTTCCAGTGTTTCTACATCTAAGATTGAAGTTGAGAGTGAATCCAAAGTTAAAGCACCTATCCAAGAACCCATCATTGTTCAAGATTTCCCTAGTTTTTCTTGTAATAGAACTGATAAGAATTTTTTCATGTCTAGGGATTCTTGTAATAAGAGTGGTTATTTAAATAAAAAGGCAGGTCATTTTAGGAAGAATACTTATTTTGTCTCTAAGTTGTGTTTTGTTTGTGGTAGTAATACTCATCTTATAAAGGATTGTGATTTCTATAAGAAACAAATGGCCAATATGTCTGTTGGAAATAGGCTTGGATATGTTCCTCCTACTAGACATCAACCAGTTCCTACTAGTAAGCCAGTTTCTACTGGTAAGCCAGTTCCTACTGGTAAGCCATTTCCTACTGGTAAGCCATTTCCTACTGGTAGGCTTAATAGGCCTTCTCTAGATTCCTCTGTTAGAGGATATTCTCCATATGTTACTACTGATTGGTGGAGAAGTCAGGCTAGACTTATGCCCCATAGACCTACAAGTTCTTATTTTCAGACTTATACACCATATATACCTTTGAAGTATGGTGGGGGAGAAGGGGAACTACTGTTAAGCCCTCAGCAGGTTGTTCTTGGAACACACAAAGGAAAGGCTCATTCTGGGTACCCAAGAACAATAGTGGATCTCATATATCTTCATGGCCACACTTCACAGATCCACAAGGCAGACCCAAGTCATAAATGGCTTGGGTCCCCCTTAGATACTAACTTTTATCATGTTGTATATTTGTAGGTAAATCCTTTTTCAGATGCTGTAGATGAGGGAATATTTGATAGTGGTTGTTCTAGAAGTATGACTGGTAACATGGCAAGACTGGATGACTTCCAAGAATTTCAAGGAGGAAAAATGACTTTTGGTGGTGGTGAAGGCAGAATTACTGGCAAAGGGACAATCAGAACTCCAACACTGGATTTTGAAAATGTCTACTATGTGAAGGAACTGCAAAAGTTCAACTTGTTCTCCATCTCTCAGATTTGTGACAAGCAGAATACAGTTCTTTTCACAGATACAAATTGTCTTATTCTCTTCAAGGAATTCAAGCTTCCAGATGAAAGTATGGTTTCAAGGAAGCATAATCTTTACACCATCAACTTGAATGATCTCAGTCCCAACGGTAATTTGGCTTGTTTGGTGGCAAAAGCCTCTGCTGATGAAACTGTCAAATGGCACAGGAGGATGGGTCATGTCAACTATAAAAACATGAACAAATTGGTGAGGGGTAACTTAGTTAGAGGTCAACCCCCTAAACTTTTCAAGATTGACCATACTTGTGTTGCCTGTTGTAAAGGCAAGCAACACAAAGCCTCCTATAAGGCCATTGCTGCTGTGAGCTCCATTTCTGAGCCTTTGCAATTGCTTCATATGGACCTCTTTGGTCCTACATCCATCAGAAGCATTGACTACAAATATTACTGCCTTGTGATCACTGATGACTATAGCAGGTTCTGTTGGGTTTTCTTTTTGGAACATAAGGATGAGACTTACCCTATCCTTAAGGACTTCTTTAATCTTGTAGAAAACCAGTTGAACAAGAAGGTAAAAACTATAAGGAGTGATAATGTTACAGAGTTTAAAAATGCTTCTATTATTGAACTCTGTGGGTCTAAAGGGATAAAGAGGGATTATAGTAATGCCAAAACACCACAGAAAAATGGGATTGCTGAGAGGAAGAATAGAACCCTCATAGAGGCAGCAAGAACTATGTTGGCTGACTCTAAATTACCTACCATGTTCTAGACAGAAGCAGTAAGAATTGCTTGTTATGTCTTTAATAGGGTGTTAGTAACAAGTCCTCATAATCAGACACCCTATACTTTATTGACTGGGAAAATTCCATCAGTCAGTCATTTTAGACCCTTTGGATGTCATGTGACCATTCTAAACACAAGTGATCATTTGGGTAAGTTTGATGGGAAGGCAGATGAAGGTTATATTGTTGGATACTCTGCAAGTAACAAAGCCTACAGGGTGTAAAATGTGCCTAATATAAGGGTAAAAGAGACTTTAAATCTGAGATATCTTGAAGAAAAGCCTAATGTACAGGGTCTTGGTCATGAATGGTATTTTGATCTTGATTATTTGACTGATTCATTGGGCTATAATGGTGATAAAGCTAACCAATTTGCAGGAACACAAGAAGCTTCAACTAACCCTGCAAGTACACAAGATACTGACTCAGACTCATAATTTGATGAACAAGTCATCATTGTCCCTTCTTATCCATCTCACAGCATTCAAGAAGCTAAGCCTAAAGATCCTTCTGGTGATAAGGATGATCATTCACCCCTTTGACTCTGCTGAAGAAATTTTTCAAAAGGAGCTTGCAAGGCTGGAGGGTCAGGAACAAAGAGCCTACTCTGATGTTGACAAACTTTGATATGCCTCAACAGTTCCTTCTGGTAACACAATGCTTTCTACTGGTACTGGCAGTGGAACAACAGTTCATAATGGTGGTGTTTCAGTTTCTACTGGTAGTGTTCCTATTGGTAGTGTTCCAGATTCTACTGGTAGTGTTCCAGAACCTACTGGTGCTTCTAATGACTCATTCTTTAATGCTAAGCCTACAACAAGATTTCCAATACCATCATACCTTGGCAATAATAAATCCTCATATGGTATCTTCTCTTCTTCATCTTATGATGATGATTTTGGTGCCGATCTAACCAACATAGCATCAACTGTGGAAGTCAGTCATGTGGCAACTAAGAGAATCAATACAATCCATCCTCAATCTCTAATTATTGGGGATCCTAATTTAACTGTGCAAACAAGAAGACAGGCTAATAAGCCTACTAATAATGAATCTGCTTTTATCAGCTACATTCATGCACAGCAAAGAGACAACCATACAGACTTTCAACATTTTCTGTTTGCTTGTTTTCTTTCTCTAGTGGAACCAAGGAGTGTAGCTCAGGCTCTTGAAAATTCAAGCTGGGTTGAAGCCATGCAAGCAGAAATGCAACAGTTCAAGTTTCAGAATGTTTGGGTTCTTGTTGATTTGGCTGAAGGAAAATATTCTATTGGGACAAAATGGATACTCAAAAACAAGAGGGATGCCAGGGGGATTGTTGTCAAGAACAAGGCTAGGCTTGTAGCTCAAGGCTATAGACACGAGGAAGGCATTGATTATAATGAAGTCTTTGCTCCATTTGCAAGGATAAAGGCAATCAGATTTTTTTTGGCATTTGCATCCTACATGGGCTTTATGGTTTATCAAATGGATGTTAAGAGTGTTTTTCTTTGTGGAAAAATTGATGAGGAAGTTTATGTCACTCAGCCTAAGGGATTTGTGGATCCTCAACATCCCAGGAGGGTCTACAATGTTGTCAAAGCTCTATATGGTCTTCATCAAGCACCAAGAGCTTGGTATGCAACCCTTTCTACCTTTTTGCTAAAACATGGGTACATAAGAGGTACAATTGACAAGACTCTCTTTCTTAAGAAGGACAAAAGAGATATCATCCTGGTACAAATTTATGTGGATGACATCATCTTTGGATCTACAAAGAAGGCCTGGTGTGAGGAATTTGAGGCCTTGATGAAGGGAGAATTTGAAATGAGTGCTATGGTAGTACTAACTTTCTTCCTAGGATTACAAGTTCAGCAAAAACCTGATGGCCTCTTTATCAACCAAGACAAGTATGTGAATGAGATCCTGAAGATATTTGACTTGGAGAATGTCATGACTCCAACAACACCTTATGAAGCTCCAAAACCTAAGTCCAAGAATGAACCTGATAGTCCTGTCAATGTACATTTGTACAGGTCCATGATCGGTTCACTAATGTACTTGACAACTTCAACGCCTGATATCATGTTTGTAGTTAGTGCTTGTTCAAGGAATCAAGTCAATCCTACCACTTCCAATTTGGAAGCAGTGAAGAAGATCTTCAAGTATCTCAAAGGCCAACCCAAGTTGGGCTTATGGTACCCAAGGGAGTCACCCTTTGTACTTGAAGCCTACAGTGACAGTGATTATGTTGGTGCAAACAAGGACAGGAAATCCACAACTGGTGGATGTTAGTTTTTGGGTAGAAGGTTAATCTCATGGAAATGCAAGAAGAAAACCATTGTGGCTACCTCCTCCACTGAAGCTGAGTATGTTGTTGTTGCTAACTGTTGTGGTCAGGTACTCTGGATACAAAATCAATTGTTGGATTATGGGTATAACTTTATGAACACCAAAATCTTTATTGATAGCCAAAATACCATTTGCATAGTCAAAAATCCAGTTTTTCACCAAAGGACTAAGCACATAGAGATTAGGCATCATTTCATAAGAGATGCTAATGAAAAGAAGCTTATTTAAGTGCTTAAAATACATACTGGTGATAATGTGGCTGATTTGTTAACCAAGGCTTTTGATGGACCTAGATTTAATCATCTTGTGGTTAACATTGGGTTGCTCAATCCATAGGTGCTATGATTGAGGGGAGGTTTTGAGTTTAAGGGGAGGATTGTTGTTGTAAGAGTTTTCTGTAACAGTGTTCTTGTTACACTAGATTGTAGATTATTGTATATGTATTGTATGTGTTGGGTCTAACCTTTCGCAGGCTACTGGCATAAGAGGGTGGATTAGTACTCTTCTAATGTACTATATGGCTTTAGTGTTCGTCAACTTCTTACTGGTAGTTTAATTCATTCATGTTGGTTGTTCACTTCCTACTGGTAGTGTTATCTTCCTTCTGGATGACTTTCAGTTCGTGCTGGTTATTTCTATTAGTGCTGGTTATTTCAGTTCGTGCTGGTTACAATAATGGGGTTGAATTTTCTCCTGGTCACTTAAATTGGGTATTATCTACAGTGAAAGTTATTGGTCCGCTATTTATGGAATTTATTTGGTCACAGGGTTACTTATTTAAAGGATAATTATCAAGTTATCTTCTAACTTTAACAGTTATTCTCTTTTTATTAAAACTCTAATCTTCAAATCGGTCCAATACACATCAATTAAGTTACCCCTGACTACCAGTAACAACTATTCTTGTGCTTTAAATCCACCACCACACCTCAACCCTCTCTCTAAATCATCAATAGCTGCACTCAAATACAAGAACGAGCACAACAAAGTCGGTTTCTTGGAAAAACCCAAAGGGAGTGACGATTATCATCAAATTATTGACTTCCGAAGGGCGTCCCACATCAGATATGCTATCACCCATGACCCCAACATCATCTATGACTCTTTGGTCAAACAATTCTGGTCAACGGCAATGCTAAGGTCTACTGACTTGGGTCCTCCTGCTATTCTTGCTACCATTGATGATACCCAGTACACTATTACTGGGGAATTAGTCAGGACTCAACTTAAATTAGATCATGCTGGTGGTGTTACTGACTTGCCAATTGCTGAAATCTACACTGGTATGGATAATCTCCAATATGTCACTGAAGACAAGTTAACTTTCTTCAAGAACAAGTTTTCACCTCAATGGAAGTTCTTGATACACACCATTCTTCATTGCCTCAGTTCAAAGTCTGGGAGTTGGGATCAGTTTGGGAGTGCAATAGTTGTGGCTCTGATTTTCTTATCTGATGGGAGGAAGTTCAACTGGTCCAACTACATCTTCAACATGATGGTAAGCAACATTAGCAGCAAAATAAAGTTCTTGATGTATCCTAGATTTCTTCAAATTATTATGGGTGTAGAAACGAGTTCCATAAGGCAATATCAGGTGTTCAAGTTATCTAAGAAACTGTTTGCAAATATGAAGCTCAATTGTGAGGTTCCTGATATGCCTCTTTCGTCTGTTATGATTACCAAAGCTCAAGAGGGTGAGGGTCTTGTTAATGAGGCTATGTCTGAACCTGTCCCTGAACCAGAACCTATGCCTAAGCCAGAACATGACCAATCTCCACCCCATGTGTCTTCACCCCCACATCCAGACCCACATACATCTCAGACTCCACCCAGGTTACCTACACCTCTAACAAGGTCAACTACAACTCCACCTGTTGACTACACTTCATGAGGTGCAGAGGATCCTGTGTCTCTTGCCACTCTGTCCTCTATGGTTTCTCTTCTGGTGCAAAGGGTAAATTCTTTGGAAACTAAGCTTAAGGACCACAAGGTGCTATTTAGGAATGTGGTGGGAAAGCTGGTCAATAAGGTCAAAGAAATGATAGTACTACTTAAGAAGAGAAAGCTAGTGAGTGAGTCCGATCAGGAAGCTTGGGGAGAGAAAGGTGTAGATTTTGATGCACTAATCAAGTTGGCTGAAGCAGATGTGGCTGCTGGTTCTGATATTCCTTCTGGTGGTACTTCTGATGTTCCTCCTGGTGGTACTTTTGTTGTTCCTCCTGATGGTTTGTCTGGTGTTCCTCCTGAAGCTACTGCTGATATTCCTTTTGGTGATACTACTGCTCCAAAAGATCCTTCTGGTTATGCTTTTGGTATTCATGATGATGTTACTACTGATACTCATGATGATGTTGATACTCATGTTCATACCGGTGATGATACTGATGCTCATGGTGATGATCATCCTGAGATTCCTGCTGTTGTTTCTTCTGACAAAGGCAAATCTCCAACGGTAGATGAGGATCCTAATGTCCAACAAAGGACTCCAAAGCAGATAGAGGAAGACAGACTTGGTGCAGAGGCTGCACAAAAGTCACATGAGGAAGAACTTGCTAGGTTGGCCAGACATAGAGAAGAGATGGCCAAGAAGAGACAACAGGATGTTCTTACTTCTGCCATGTACTATACTGAGTCTGATTGGGTTGACATCATGGCTCATGTGGAAACTAATGCATCTCTCTCCAGGGTTTTATTGGGTGATGATGTGACTGCAAACAACTTTCCAGCAAGGATGGCAGGCTTGATCAAGAAGAGGAGGACAAGCTCTTGCTGAGAGATTAGCATAGGAAAGGAGAAACAGGCCAATGACAAACGCACAACAGAGAGATTTCATGCGACATTTTGTCAAGAACCAGAGCAATGCTGTCTACTCTAATGGTTGGACCATGGCTAGGGTGAAGCTATTAACTGATGAGCAGTTGAAACAGGAGTTTGAAAAGATTAAAAAGGCTCTTGCTTTCACTCAGATACGGTCTTTCAACAGGTCCTTGAAGAGGAAAGGTTCTGAGGAAGCAACATCTTCTTCCAAGAAGCAGAAGTTTACTGAATCTTCAACTCCTTCTGATTCAACTATACCCCACCTCCACCAGTGGGTTCTACTACCACTCCTTCTGATGCTCCACTTCCTACTGCCACTCCTCTTCCTGATGATGCTTCCATTCCTGAAGAGACACCTATTCCTCCTGCTACTGATGCTCCCATTCCTTCTGAGTCACCTATTCCTACTGTTGCAACTACTGAGACTCCTATTCCTACTGTGACTCCCAATCCTGCTGCAACTCCTATTCCTTCTGCTCCCATATCCAAGAGCACCAGAAAGAAGTCTTTTGCAAAGCATACACCCAAGTCAATCTTTCAAGCTGTGGATCTACAAGCAGAAGATAGGACCTTCATCAAGGTTGATGTGGATGAGGACTCAACTGAAGAGGATCATGTTCCCTATTCTCCTCTTGCTGGTTGGGAGGTGATCACTACTCCTTTGGGGGTTTTGAATGCTATTTACAGGATGGATATGCATATCTCTTCCTAATTTAGCTCATGCATATCCTCAACTCTAACAAACTAAATCTTATCCTGGAATAACTATTTGACTAAACTAGGACTAACTATGCTACCAGTAATAACGACTAGTAGTAACTATAAGAATAACCTTACCAGCAAGAACTATATACCTGCTAGTAGGAACTACTACTCTACAGTAGGAACTACATACCTATTGGTATTACAATTTCAACTAAGTATTACAAATATTCCTAACATGGGTGGGTAGCGGTGGTGGAGGTGGGTGGTGGTGGCGATGGATGGCGGTCGGTGGTGGTGGCGGTGGAGGTGGGGGTGGTAGATTGCGAAGGTGGTGGTTGTGGTGGGTGGGTAGCGGCGGTGGAGGTGGGTGGTGGTGGCGGTGGGTGGCGACGGTGGAGGTGGGGGTTGTGGCGTCAATGGTGGACCCAGACGCAAATTTAAGGTAGTTCCCTTATTTAATCAAGACGGTCAAATTAACAAATGAATGACTAAATGGGTTGGGTCAAGACGGGTACAACATAACATGAATAGTTATAACGAAAAAGTTCAAAGAATGGCATGTCGAATCCAAAGAAAAGGAAGTACGAGAGAAATCATAAACGAAGCACACCATAAAAACATTTCTAAACATGAACAAACCCTCCAGCGAAAACATCTTTTTACGAGCACTTCATGTCAACAAATAAAGAGTGAAAAATCAATTAAAAAACAACTATGGAGTACTAACCTATTCTTTAAAGAAAACAATAAATACAAAAGAAATGTTTACTATAGCCAATTAGAAGAGACTACACCCACGTGATACTTTTCCTAGCCACACATAGGAGTTGCTAGAAACAAATCTTAAAAAAACACTACTCTTGTTCATCTTCTTTATCATATTCCGGTAACAACATCCACCGTTTCTCAGCTATTTATCTTGTATGCTTAAGTTTTCTTTCTTTCTTTCTCGATTTAGTTCCAAGGTGGTTCCTTATCGATCTCTAAGGTAGGTCCTAGAATTATTCAATACATCTCTTCTATATCGATTTTGTGTCCAAGGTAGTTCCCGGGCACCATCTAGTAGTGCCTAGGTCCGCCTCTGGGTGGCGTTGGGTGGTGGTAGGTGGCGGTGAAGGTGGTGGTGATGGTGGTGGAGGACTAACGATGCAATTTATTTTCGAAAATAAATTGCATAGTTAGTCCTAAGGACTAACGGTGCAAATATTCTCTCTTTCGTTAGGAGATAACAGAGAAATATTTGCACCGTTAGTCCTCATTGACTGATTTTACTAACAGAGAGATG
Source organism: Chrysanthemum makinoi (assembly GCA_910596185.1). Taxonomy (NCBI): domain Eukaryota; kingdom Viridiplantae; phylum Streptophyta; class Magnoliopsida; order Asterales; family Asteraceae; genus Chrysanthemum; species Chrysanthemum makinoi. The sequence continues at coordinate 69,462,589 of OU343217.1, read as the reverse complement.
TATTTGTGCCAACTTTACTAATGGAGGAATGGTTTTGTGCCAAAAAAAAGTTAGGAATGTAAAGCGAGACACGGGACAAACTACAAAAATGTATTTTGAACTTTACTCAAAATAACTTGTAACTTGATTACTTAAAACACCATATGATAATAAATCTGGAAAACACCAATGACAACAAAAAAATTCCACCAAAGATCAACAACTTATACAAGCAAATCAAGACTCTTCTATATTGGCTTCTTCCTTAAAATGATTAGAATATGCATTGAAACCAGCAGATTTTACATAGCATTCATCTCTTCTATTATACAAGCAAAGCAAGACTCTTCTATATTGCTTCTTCCTTAAAATAATTAAAATTTCCATTGAAACCAGCGGATTTTACATAGCATTCATCTCCAACTACACAATCAATCAGATAAAAATAAAAGAATGATGGAATCCCCAGAACCTAAATCAAGAAATTCTAGGGATATATTTAGCAATAATATAATTAACAAATAAAAATCCAAATCGACGAGCCTAAGCACATAATAACACTAAGTAAATAGTCGATCAGGCAGTTTCTTTCTTAAATTTACAGCACCAGAACACTTAACATCGCCATTAGCAGACCCAACACCACCATTGATCCATGCTGTTTTAATGCTGAAGAGATATCTTGCGGCCTGAAAAAAGTGAAGTAATATGATTAAAATAAAGATCTTTAGTAAGAAGGTTTTCCAAAAGTTAAATTATGACTATTTGTTCGAGGGAGTCATTGAAAGAGAGGAAAAAAGTATACATACTTTTGCATACGACTGAGAGCACCGCAATAAAGAACATTGTCGGGTATGGGCAATTCTGTTTTGTTGTTTTTCTCAGGATTAATGATCCTAACATAAGTTTCTTGACCAAGATACCACGAGTCAAGATTTTCAGTTCTCAGATTCCAAACTCCGACATTATCAAGAGAGATCAAGATTGATGTCCATGCCCCAGGATAAACCTATAGAACACGTAAAGAACCATTACTATTAGATTCCACAAACGTAATAAACCCATAGAACACGTAAAGAACCATTAGTATTAGATAATCATAATAGTAATTTTACTTAACCATTTAACGAAAAGTTTTGTTGCAGCTAATATCATCTAGACTATTAAACCCCTAAATAATCAGATACTCATAAGCTTTAGTTCATGAAGAGTACCTGTGTGGTAGTACGAGCAATGCCATCCCACTTATTGTATGTTCCCCTGCTGTCGTTTGTCCACTCACCGTAACCCATTCTGAGATCAAATAACAAGGGTTAACATAAGAAAAAATTATCAAAAAACCATCTAAAAGTTTAGGAAAAATATGGAAAGAGTTCTCATACCCGACAACAAAAAAGGCATATCCATCCATATGATAACTATGCATCTTGGTCTCATTATTTTGCAATATCACTTCCATAAATCCCCTATACGTTCCGTTAATAACTGATGTTTCCATTCGTGATAGTCCGGTCAGTGGCTCATTGGGAAAATCCAGTTTATATGCACCTTTAACCTTAAACTCATCAGCAAGCCTGATTGGTGTTGTGGGTTTCACAAAGGAGATACCACTTAATGTTGCTCTTCGTTTCCCATCAATTGTCACTGGTGGCTTGTTTCTCAATATGTACACATCAGTCACGTTTATAGAACCGTATTTAAAAGAACCTTGTGGATTTGGACGGGCTCCACTAGCTGAGACGTTCCACCTATGTGAATTTTATCAACACAAGATTTTAGGCACATATACAGAATCATCAAAAACTATGTTTGGTCCATTTCAATCTGGCATGTGTCGCAAACCTTTTTGTCTCAAAAATAACTTTTTTGTGGCACGAAATTACTTTTTTCTACAATGAAGATCAACTTAAATCACAAAATATTAAAATTTTTTGACTAGAAAATGGTGTTTAACGGCAACATGTAGCGAAATACATTGTCCTTTTGGAATAGGTTTAATTTTTTTGGTCAGAAGATCACATCTCGAGAAGGGTTTATATTGATAATTTACCTTTAAAACAATGCGTCAAAAGGTACCCCAAAGAAATATCATATTAAACGATTAGTAGCATTAAGTGATGTTACCTAATGGATCTTGCTTGGTTCATTGAATAAGTAGTGTCGTATTGATCTTGAGGAGGTGGAGGAAGGGGACCAGATGCCTTTCCTTTGGAATTCGAGTAATGCAAGACACCTACACCCGTCACTCGTTGCCATGTCGACTCATTTACAAATCTTGCACTAGCAACGATGTAGTAATCACTACTTGCATTTTGATCCATGGTGATTAAAAAAGAGTATGTTTGTCCAACATGTATGTCTAAGCTGGTATAGTTTTGTTGCACTGTATACGATCCCTCACTTTCAGCTAGAAGCAAGTTATGACTCTGAATTCTGAAGTTTAAACTAGTCGAGACTCCAACGTTGCTGACACGAATTCGATATGTTTTGCCTGCCAGATATAAATATTTAGTACTTTATTAGCTTGTATCGGCTAAAGACTTGAAAACTACTCTCTTCGACCCAAAATAATTGTCCACGAAACAAACACACACAATCTACGAGAAGTACAACTATTACAGCTTTTACCTAGCACAATGACAGTTTACCCTTTTGACCAATAATTATCTGCTTCTTTTTATTTTGTGCTGGTAAATTTACTTAGGGTAAAATAAGAAACTTACTCACTTGTACCTATTGATTTTCGGAAGAGGACAATAATTTTGGGACATATATAAAATTTATATGGAAAATAATTTTGGGAGGGAACAAACCATATCGATTTGTAAATTATATTTGGGAGGTAATTTGCACACTCTCCAAATTGATTGGCACACTCTAATTTATAGTGTATTTACATTTATACCCTCACATTAATTGTACACATTTTCATCTTGTGAGGGTATAAATGTCAACACGCTCTAAATTAGAGTGTGCCAATCAATTAGGAAAGTGTGCAAATCACCTCCCATTATATTTACCTGGTTCAACATTAATGGTTTCATGATCAATGCCATCAGGAACAAGAGTATCGTTATATCTATATGGTCCTTTTCCATTAATGAGAACACCATCCGGCATTCCAAGATCACGACCATCATCAAGCGTCTTCCTTAAAGCCTACAAACCATTTAAAAAAAAAAAAAAAACAGTCAATAAACATTACGCAAACCCCATGGATTAGTCGGCCAAAAGATCGGAAACCATGGTTACCCAAGAGTGAATTTCGATGTTCGTTATTGTGACAATATACTGGATACTTACAGTGTGGTTCCTTATGTACCAGTCACCAATCAAGATTGTAATATCGTCAGCCGGATTATCAAATGGGATGGGAATGACGGATCTTGGGTTGATGATAAAACTACCGAAACCACCAGAAGCTCTTTGAAGATTAAGTGACGGGAAGTAGAAGTAGCTGCCTATTTGATCCTTGACTTGAAAGTTATAAGTCCAGTTCCACTTGGGTGGAATTGGACAATTAGTACCAAGAACACCATCTTGCCAAGAACTTCTCTTTTGCTGTATGCCAGCCCTGTTTTAGGAAATACAGTATATAATCTAATTTTACACTGCATACATCATTTGGAATAATTGGATTCTTTTTATCCACAATGTCGCAATTTAACGAGGTGTTTGATATTGCTCAATACAACTACTTATTTGCTTATTGGGTTCTTTTATTTTTTGGAATAAAGTCTTTTGAAAGTGGGCGTTTGGAATTGCTTATTTAAGTGTTTATCTGCTAATGTGCTTTAATATCTGCTAATTTTTTTAAGTAGATAACAGTTTTGAGTGTTTAGGTAGTAAAACTGCATATGTGCTTATGTGAGAATAAATAAGCCCTTAAAAGAAAGCTTAACTTTAAGCACATAAGCAGCTTATAATTAGAAATCCAAACACCCCATAAAGTAACTCCAAACTTTCTATTCAAAAAGCTTATGTCTCTCAGCCATTTGGATAAGGAATCACAAAAAATTTCAAGACTACCTACTTCTTGTTAAAAGCGCAATAAACAGATAAATAAGAAGCAATCGCAGCCACCCTCTTTAATTTGCAATGTGCATAAAAACTATGTATTATTATAAACAAAATAATGCAAAACTTACCAAGTAAGAAGAAGGTCTTCATCTAATTTGTTCCTCACATTGACAACAACATTGTTGTTGGTGGTTGAATTAATAACTGGACCAGGAAATTTCCCATTAATAGCAATAACCTACAATATTAAAAAATAATTTTACAATGCTGAATAAGAACATCTATAGTCAAAGTGAAAGTCAACACGCGGTCGTTCTGAATCCTAATCTCATATACCAGATCTGAAGCTAAAATCTAATACATTTTCATACTCTAAAATAAACCCTTTAATCAACAACGAAATTTTAGCAAACCCCAATTGAAACACATAATGCAAAAAAAAAAAAAAAAAATTGAATTTTCATTTAAACAAAAATCAATTGATTATTTAAATTAACTAAACTCAATTGGTGGACATCACAACATCCCAACATACTCTATCAATTTTTTTGTTTCGTCATTATAACAACAACAACAATATCCAATCCCGCCAGAGCGCAAAGTAACAATTTTTTGCCCCTACACAAACGTAGAGACTGCTTGTAAGAAGGCCTATGACAAGTGTATGTATACGCTCTTCATTACAACAAGATAAATAATTCTTGTAAATAACTAAACCAGTTTGGAAAATCACATCTAAAACACACCCATTCATCACTAACATAAATTTAGCACAAATCAAATGCAATAAAAATCATCACTTTTTTTCATTAAAAAAAAAAAAAAAAGTTTAAATCAGTAAAATTTTGCAAATTTAACAAAATCCAAAACATACCCATTAATCATTACCACAAACTAACCAAACCCAATAGTCAAAACACAAAATTAAACAAAAACCATCACTTAATTCTTGTAACCAAACACCCCCCAATTGACCACCATTACAAAATCTAAAACATACCCATTTCCCAAAACACAAAACTTAACAAAACCCATAATTTAATTCATCAAAATTCAAGAAAAAAAATCACAAAATGTACTATTATAATACCTGTTGTGGGACACCAAGTGGTGAAGCAGTGATATAAGAAACCTCAAACTTATAAGAAACAGTTGGATCTTCAGCACAAGTGAAGCTTAAAATGTAGAATAAAAAGATACAAGAAAAAAATATAGGAGTATTAGCCATTGGTTTAGAAAACTTTTTTTGTTGTTTGTGCTTAAAGGAGAAAATATATGCTGAATTTAATGGGATTTAAAAGCTGTTTTTTTTAGCACATATGAAATTGGGATTTGAGAGAGAAAGGTATTTGATTTTGAGTGTAGGGACAAAAAGCAAACGGCTCTTTTTATGGGGATTATTTTATGGGATAATGACAAAAATACCCTATTTTTCAAACCCACTTCACAAAATACCTCATTTTATACTCAAAAACCCAAAATACCCAAAAAAATCCTCAAGTTTTTTGAGAAAAATCGCAAATTTGCGAGATTTTAGAGAAATATCGAAAATTTTCGATATTTTTAAGAAAAATCGCAAGATTTGCGAAATTTCTTAAAAATATCGAAAATTTTCGATATTTTTTATAAAACAAAAAACCCACTTAACCTGCATATTCCATATCGCAAAACAGGTTTCTTCCACCCTCTCCAAACCTGCGGATTCCAAAAAAAAAACCCTCCACTGCCCCAAAACTTGCGAATTGAAACCTCCCCCCAAATTTGCGAATCGAACCTGCGTTTGAAGAGATATCGCAAAAAAAACCACCCCCAAATTTGCTAATTGAAGAAAAGCCCCAAAAATATTCGAATTGAAGGTTTAATTGTTCAAAAATTTATATCGAATCATGAATAAAGATTCGATTCCGGTAAGTTTTAATCGTGCAAAAATTATATTAGTATTCGAATTATCTTTATTGTTTTTCTAATTAGGGTTTTGTTTGAATTGGACAATTTTTTCAAATTGGGGGTTTTTCCCAATTAGGGTTCCTTATGAAAATTTGGGGTTCGTGACTGATATGTGATTGTAGTTAGGTTTTCATGACTGATATAAGCTGTGAATTATGATTGCTAAGACATTTGTTCTTTATCACTAAACACAACCACATTGTGTTTTATGAAAAAGCATGATATCACAGAAAATAAATGGATTTATGTTATAAACAGGTCTAAAACTCTAAATGGCTAACACGTACGGATTGCCCAACATGTTAACCAAACCATGGCTTAAAGCGACTGATTTTCTAACGACAAATTAAAGACATATGAACATGTTGCTCTACATCGTTTTAGTACATCTTTAGTTAATTGAATGTGAAATGAGATCGATTTGAGCAACTAATTATATCTTTGTTAATAGATTACTAAGCTACTGATCATAGGCTAAATGCTTTTTGGTACCTCTTGCGCGTATTAAGACTTGGTCACAATCTCTTAATTGATTGAGCCACTTGGTTATAGCGAGGCTACTATACAAATTCGTTGGTGGTTAATGGTTAATGGTGTTGTTTTATTGTTTTTTATGTTGTTTTTCTATTTTATAGATATGGATATTGGAGGCCATCCCTGCTACACATGTTTATGCCTTCAAAAAGCCAGATATAATTCCGAGGGCTTTGGCTTGGAGATCATTACTACCGTTTAGTTGGACGAGATGTTGCACTTTGTTTGACAATAATAGGTTAGACGAACCATTGGAGACCCTTACACCTACTAAAGCCGAGAGTGACACAAGTTGGTGGAAGGACTCTTTCGAGTATTTTGAAGAAAAACATGTTCAAAGTGAGGTATTAAGTGAGCAAGTTCAGGTTGAAAAGGACGACCTAAGTGAGCAAGTGAAGAAGAAGAAAAAGAAAAGGAAGAGAAATTCATCACCTCATGACCCTACATATGACGAGTTGAAGAGCACTGTTAGTACTCTCAGTGAGACTGTTTCTAGGCTACAGGGTACTATTGAGACTTTAGAGTCTCGATTGCTTGCATTGGAGGTGTGTTATTTGCAAATGCTAGTTCAGTAGTAAATTTTTATTTCTTATTAAATAATTTTTATTACATGATTTGTAGGGTGATGCACGTGTTGGTACTCTCACCGAGACCGTTTCTAGTTTACAGAGTACTATTGATACTTTAGAGTCTTGATTGCTTGTGTTGGAGGTATGTTTTATTTTTATTTTTATTTTTATTTTATTTTTTTAATGGTAGTTCATTAGGAAAAAAAATCTCTTTTTGCTTATCAGTTTTAATTTTTTCTGCTTATATGCAAATAAGCACTTTTGTGCTTATTTGCTTATTGTCATTTATCAACTGTTCTAAGGTTCCTTTTTATCTGCAAGAAAAATTTTCCAAGATACATTCCAATCTCAGTTCTTAAAAATCGGTTTCAACATTAAACACCCCATAAAGGGGTGTTTGGCACAAACTCCTTTTTAATTAAAACTTGTTTTTACCAAAATCGATATTAGATTAGTCTTAAATCTTAGTTAGTAGTAGTTTTAAAGTGAATTTAATCATTTTCAGTTAGTTTTACAAGTTTTTGATTAGTTTTTGAAATATTTTAGTTTAAAACTGTTTTACATATTAGCTAGGATAAAAATTAGATTAAGCTCCCTTAGGTGTTGGAATTGCTTCAAAGTAGCTCACTATAGGTTAGTTTACATGCTTAGAATCTGGTCTTAGACCTTCTTTAGTCAAAAAATCTCATTTTCACCCATTTTCAAAATCTGCATTTGATAAAAATCTCCCAACAGCCCTTTTATTTTTGATTTTTAATTTCTTTGTTTTAAGTCCTTATGCTCTAAATTTTGGTACAGTACTTATTTAGATGCTTATCTACTAGCTTGTATTTTTATTTTATTTTTTTTAATTTTTCTTAACAGCTTATTGAGCCCTTAAAATAGCCCCTTTAGGCTGATTTTCATCCATACCAGATGTTATTAAGCAACTATTTCAGCTAGTTTTGTGCTTATCAATGGTACTTAGTGCTTATTTAGGCTTCTTAAATGTTACTAGTTAGCTTAGGATAGTATAGCTTATAATTAGCTTAATGGTTGCTTATTTAGTCTCTTAGAATAGCTTATTATCCATGTTTTTTTTAATGGTAGTTCATTAGGAAATTGTTATTTGCTATTAATAATTTGTTATTTTATAACTTGCAGGGTGATGCACGTGACTTTGGAGTCGTGTCGGACGGAGACATAGCAGCATACATGTCACCGGGACCGTCATACACATCACCGCAACAGTTATATACCTCACCGGCGCCGACTACACAGAAATCTCTCCCGTTGGCTAACCGGCGCAAATTACGGCCGAGACGCACTCCATTGAGGTTTAAGTCACCGATGATCGCTTATACACGTAAACGTGTGTCTTCGACCATACCACCACCAGCATCCACTACGACTGCCCCGGTTACGACCATGTCGGTACCCATGAAGGATACCATACATACACATTTAGATGCTTCAGATGCGGCCCAAGATACTGGATTTACGGAAGAGGAGTTGGAATTCATAAGAATCGAGAAAAGTAGCAAGCCAACCTTCGATTTGCCGGATTTGAGCAAGATTCAAAGGAAAAAATATCCCCTATATTGTCATTTTGCGAAGAATAAGATAGATTGTTACCTTGATTGCTTACGCAAAGGAATTACATGTGAACCTTCATTTTGGGATGTTCTTTACGCGGGCATCGTAGAAGGCGGGAAGCTTGAAGGATTAGTAAGTATAATTTTAGATTCTTAAAAAATATTTCATAAAAGTATCTACAAGTGTTCATTATTGTATTATTTGAACAGCACATCAATGCCTTTATAGAGCTTACGATGAGGGGGAGGAATTCCGATGCAAATTGGACTCTTGGGCTTAGTGATTTAGTTGCATTCCATATGGATAGCGGTAAGCCGATGAGCATGGTAGCAACTGTGGATGCATTTCGAGCAACGATAGATGGAACAAATCCGTTGTATCCATCATGGGACAAAATCTCACAAGTAAGTTATGATGTATCCATCATTATGAGTGTTTGGTGTAGCATGTAGGGTGTTTAGTTATTGTTATTGTTGTTGTTTATTCCTATTTTTAAGTTCTTTTTAGCTGATTTTTGATGGGTTTTGCTGATTTTTTGATTTTTTTTTGCTGAATTTTGCTGAATTTTGCTGTTTTTAGATGTTTTTTGCTGATTTTTGAAGGTTTTTGCTGTTTTTGCTGATTTTTGCTGAATTTTGTGGTAGTGAAATGTTGTTACATAAAACTTTTTATAGTCTTTGGGTATATAGGCTCGAAAAACCCATTCACACGTGCCATCAATACATTTTGCATATACCCTTTGGGGGTCTGATCTTGGGTATCTAATTTGAAATCCTTCTTCAAGAGCTTTTCTACCCAAAACAACTTTTATATGTTCTTTATTATCAAAAGTATCATGCAAACGAACAAGACTAGATGTTCCAGAACACATACCTTTTTTCGAGTTGATATCTGGGACTGGTGTTTTGAGTAGGGGAGGCATATTCCAAAATTTATCCTTCTTGGATTCACTAACCTCCTCATCATATTTTCTACTCTCGTCATCAGATTCACTACGCTCATCATCAGATTCACTACTCTCATCCTCGCCAGACAATCTTTTCACTTTCCCAAAAACACCACCCATTACCTTTTCTCCGAAAGGCCGTAATTTATCATCATCTAGCAAATCCCTTTCGTTAGTCTTTTTGTTTTTTGGTGAACCAACAACTTGTTTTTTTAACGATTAGCTGAATCACTTTGAGGATCCTGCGTATGATACACAGGAATTCCAGGCACATACATAGGATTCCCAGGAAATCCATGCATATGTTGAAAACTATTAAAATTTTGATAAAAACTACTACCAGGCATTTGTGTTTGGTGAATTTGTGTGGCATGATATTCGGTTTGATATACATTTACAGACGAGTTAGCATGAATAAAATTGCTTTGTTGATTGCTTCCCGTAGTTGATAATTGCCTACCATTTACACTAGACTCAACAATACACAACGTAACAATTCTACTACTTTTAACAACAAATTCCATAAATTCATTGACTTCCAAATCATCACATACCTCTACAATATCATTATCCGAATTGTAAGTTATCATAAAACCACTATTAGCATCGATTTCTAGCCTATCGGATACCGCTTCTAGTAAACATGAATATGATGACAACAATGGTAAAATTAGTGTACGTTTTACACAATTTAACGGCATATACTCCAACACACCATCCACTCTTTCCCATGTACCTCCTTTACATACACGTATTTTGACGGTTTCTTTGACATAATTCATGGAAAACTTGAGTTTTTTAGTGAGAATTTGAGTTTTTTAGTGAGAATTTGAGTTTTTTTAGTGAAGGGAGCTAAAATAACAATAAAACACGTTTTATCAGCAAAATCTAGCAAACTGACAAAAATCTCGCAAGTTTTATCCATAACTTTGCGAAATTTCTTAAAAATATCTAAAATTTGCGATATTTTTAAGAAATATCGCAAATTTTTGATATTTCTTAAAAATATCGCAAATTTGCGATATTTCTTAAAAATATCGAAAATTTTCGATATTTCTTAAAAATATCGAAAATTTTCGATATTTTCGATATTTCTTAAAAATATCGCAAATTTGCGATTTTTCTTAAAAATATTGAAAATTTACGATATTTTTTCCTAAAAATATCGCAAAAACTCGCATATTTGCGTTTTTTTTTCAAAAAACTTGCGGATTTAGTGGGTATTTTGGGTTTTTGAGTATAAAATGGGGTATTTTGTGAAGTAGGTTTAAAAAATATGGTACTTTTGTCATTATCTCTTATTTTATTGGTGTTTAAACTTTCTAGAATAATTAGTGAAATTATTAAATTGACTTATTAAACTTGATTGATTATCTTCTTTTTATGCAGTATTATTTTGTCTCCAAAATTTCTTTTTGGGTAATAGCAACGGTAAATAGACAAATTAGGCATTGGTTGTTTACGCTAGTTGATGGACAGACTTTTTGGCAGAGTGATACTCTTATCACATTACTTATATTTGGTTAAAAAAAATACCCAAATTTAATAAGTCAATTTAATAATTTCATAAATTTACCTAATTTTATATCAGACAGGTTACTCAATTTTCTCACTTTGTTCGCCTAAGTTACCAAACTTTCATTTTGTTCACTTAGGTTACTGAACTTTTGTTAAGCATTTAACCTCTATTTTTCCAGTGTAATCAAAATAACCCAAATACATTTTTTTAGGTAAGTTAAGTAACCCAAATGCATTTTTTTAAGTAAGTTAAGTAACCTAAATGTCTCATTTTACAAATTCAGTAACCTTAATGTCAACTCCGTGTAATCCAATACTCTGTTTGCACAAAAAAAAAAGTTTGATAACTTAGACGAATAAAGTTGAAAAGTTGGGTAACCTATCTGTTTATAAACCCTTTTATTTATGCTTAAAAGAGATCGGAGTATAATCTTGATCCTCTCAAAATTAATAATATAGCACTCAGTGTTTTCAATAAATTTACTCAAGCTTCATTTATGCTCTAGTTACTATTATCTTTAGAGTAAATTACACCGTTCGTCCCTGTGGTTTATGCCAAATCCCTACCCTCGTCCCTACTTTTTTTTTCTTGCTTATTTGATCCTTATGGTTTAAATATTGCACGCTGTCCATCCTTATCTCTAACGGTCGTTATATTTCTCCGTTAAACCCACCCATGTGCACTGCACATGGGGGTATATTCGTCTTTTTCTATTCCTTTTCTTGGTCCCACCTTTCTCTGTCACTCATTTCATTTTTTCTTTTTCTCTAGTTTTGCAAAATCAAACTTGAGTTCTTATATTATTAATCAAAACCCACTTAAACAAATCAACACCAAACATTAAAAAAAAATGCAAATCAACACCAAACTTTATCTCTTCTTCCCACTGATACAAACCCACTCAAACATATCATCACCAAAATCCTCACATAAAAAAGGGTAAAACGCAAATGAAACAAAAAATTTGTTTTCTATTCGCTTGAACCACCATAACCACCGCCACTACAACCTTTAACCACCAACCGTCAGTCCAACATACTGCTCAATTAAACCCACAATAAGCTACGCTGATTCTATTTTTATGGTAGAGTGTATTATCCGTTTGTATCAATTGCTTGGGGTTTTTAAGCAGGTTCAAAGTTACTTCAATTTGGTAAGGATACAAAAGGTCAGTTTCAAACCAAATGGGTTTTTAATTGAGGATTTGATGGGTTTTTAGGATAGAAGTGAGGATGGGTGTAAATAAGAGAATACACTGATGATGGTTTGAAAACCAAGAAGAAGGGAGGATGGTTTGAATCATAACATATCTAACTGCCCGTTGTTGAGACTTTTAGCCTCGTCGCCGCCTGAATCTAGCCGGATCTTATAACTGAACAAATTGAAAGCGGGTATATTTAAAAATCGAACATATCCGAAAGTGAGTTTTCATGGAATCTCGTCGTCACCATCACATATATCATCTTTGTATTTTTATGTGAGCCCCATTTTGGGGTTTTAGTTTATATGTTTGATATCAATTGTTTGGAGTTCGTGTGTGTTTGAATTTGGTATTGATTGTGTTTATGTGTCTTAAATGATGGTGTTTTCTGTCAAGTGTGATTGTGTTTGATTATGGTCATGATGGTGATAGTGTCCGGTGTGAAGTATGAATGTATTTTTTGTGTTTGTTGATTCTTCTGGGAATAAGGTTGGCAATTACGTTGAAGATGGATCATTTTATCTAAAAGGTAAAATATATATACAAGTTAAAATTAAAAGAAATGGTTGAATATTTTGGTATATGTGGGTGTTACAGGTTTGGTTTTTAACGAGGAAGAAGATAAACATTTTATTAAGAAAGAAAAAGAGAAGAAATAGAAAAGGACGAATATACCCTCATGTGCAGTGCACATGGGTGGGTTTAACGGAGAAATATAACGACCGTTAGAGATAAGGATGGGTAGCGTGCAATATTTAAACCATAAGGATCAAATAAGCAAGAAAAAAAAAGTAGGGACGAGGGTAGGGATTTGGCATAAACCACAGGGACGAACGGTGTAATTTACTCTTATCTTTATAATGTTTTAGTACATTGTACTATTGGAAAATGTCATTAACATCATTATGCTATGGGAATTGACAAATACTCATGCTACAGGTTAAAGTTAGAAGAAGTAGTCACGGTATATATTTTTTTCGTCTTAAAATTATTGCCTATCATTTCTTTTTTGGATGTTCCAAAATAATTATCTTTTTTTTTTCAATCACACAAAAGTCTTTAAAAAAGTAAAGATGAAATCTTATTAATTGAAGAGTACAATACATTTACTTTTGTTAAAGTATGTGATTTTTATCTGTGGACAATAATTTTAGAGAGGTGATATTTACACCATCATTTTTTATTCTTTCACCACAATGTGACATTAGTAATGCATAAATTGCAACATAATATATGCATAATTGTGGTGAAAGAATAAAAAATAATTGTATAAGTATCAATTCTCATAATTTTAGGACCGGAGGAGTATATGACAATCTATAAGACAAATCGAAAGATTAAACCTTGTTTTATGTCTTTAAAGACAAGAAGATATAAATAAGATTTAAAGAAGAAAGTTTTTACAAAAGAAAGATATGTTAAAAATTAATGTACAAAAATAGTTAGAAGTGATATGTTGAATGACGTGACACGTGATTTACACAATTATAAAAGATTAACCACTTGATATTATGTACTCGATTACCGAATTGATTTAAATATTTCTTTTATACTACGTAAAACAATAAAAATAGCTCAGTAATTAACTTGAAGGAAAAAAAACGTAAATAAAATGACTTAGTTAGCAAAATTCGATAATACAATGACCTTATTAACAATTTTTGGTAGTAAAGTGAATCAAAAAATCATAAAAATAGTACAATGACTTAACTGAATAACATAAAGTACAATTACTTTTATGTGTATAAACCCAAATAGTAATGTACTATATGTTTCATCTAAATTTCTAAGCTAGAAAAACATGGTATCTGTTAAAATTTCACAATATAAAAAAGGGGCAATTGCATATATATTCAACAAAACTTGCATATTTGCATATTTACTCAAAACATGCTTAACTTGCATTGAAAACTTATATTTTGAAGAAATATGCAAGTTTTTTAGTTTTAGTGGGTATATATGCAATTCTCCCTTTAAAAAACGTATTTGTTGATGACGTGTTATATTCTAAAATGTGACATGTTTCACATAATTATGTGCAACGTGTCATACCACAAGAGTGTTAATATATAGACCTAAAACATACACCTATTAATAGACTTAATCCATTCATTTAATGACAGATGTCATACACTTAGGGGCCGTTTGGTTGGGGTATATTGGGGTCATTTGCATTTTAATTCCCTTCAAATATCCTGTTTGGTAACTCAAATGAAGTAATTTACAATTCCATGAATTGTCAAAATAGAGATAATTAAAATGACTCCAAAAAGTGAAGAATTTTAATTTACTTGGATTTTTTTTTTATAAACTTTTTTTCTTATTGTTTTTTAAAAACTTTTAAATAGAATATTTATGAATTTTTTTTATAAACTTTTTTTATAATTTTTTTATAAACTTTTTTTATAAATTTTTTATGAACTTTTTTTTATAAATTTTTTATAAATTTTTTATAAACTTTTTTTTATAAACTTTTTTTATAAATTTTATTTATAAACTTTTTTTTTATAAATTTTTTATAAACTTTTTTTATAAAATTTTTACAAATATTTTATAATTTTTTTTATAAATTTTTTATAAATTTTTTTATAATTTTTTTTTATAAACTTTTAAATAGAATATTTATGAAACTTATATTAAAAAAATATATATATATATTTATAAATTTCTGTCAACCAAACGTGCGAAGGTATTTTAAATTCCGGAATTTTAAATTCTCAAAGAATTTAAATTTTCTAGAATTTAAAATTCCGAAATTTCAAAATCTCCAACCAAACGCCGCCTTATTATTTTTCTTCCTTTTTCACCAATTAATTTTTTAAATAAATTAATCACTCTTTAGGTTTAACTTTAGGTTTTAGTTTTAGACATACATTTCATCTTCTATCCTTTTATCTGAATTTTTAGATTTTATAGTTTGTTTCAATTAAATAGTTAAGAATATTATTATACACAAGTTTAGACATAAAAATCATTTCCTTTGATAAGGTTAGTTAAATTATTTAATCACAATCATCACAAAACAAAACAAGATATTGATCGGGTGACATACCGAAAATATATTTAGCAATCAAACTAATCAAAAGGATTTATATGGACTCTTTTGTCAATCATAATATCTTATTTTCTTGTCAAAATCTTGTCAGCAATAAATTTTCTTTTTAAACAAATCAAATTTATAGAAGTGAACAAGGTTCGTGGGAGTTTTCTTTTGTCGGGCTTTGCTGGCATGCATGTACATATGAATGGGTACATGGCAAAAGTGAAAGAAATAGATACCAAAAAATAGATACCATGTTACATTCTCTTCCCACCAAGTTATGAGTATTGTGATCATTAGTCATCCAACTTTACATTATCACAAAATGAGAATAAAACTATAACAAATATTGCTAATTTGCTATATATGAATTAACGCATATATATTTTTAGTGTGTGTTATTGTGAGAGGAGTACGTACCTACGTACATATGCACACGTATCTATCACTTTCCGCAAAAAAAAAAGGAAAATGGAGAGAAAAACACCTCATATATAGATGCGCCACATGTTGTTTGACTCATGAGCTTTTTGGTATAGAAAAATTTGTCCGTTTAATCCATTCATTTGATTAATTGTTCATTTTGTAAATTATCGAGTTCCTATGACCCGCGTTAATCAAAATACTATTTTTGTTAAGCATGGACAGTGTTGTAAGCATTTCGCAATTACAACGATGCTGCTCTTGCGATATTTGACAAAGAGTGAAAGAAAGAAAATCCAAAGACTAGCTAGTTTTAAGCATACATAGTTTAGGGAATGAAAATAACTTTTTCAAAAATCAATCTAGGGAGTTTGTAGGTAGTGAGTAGTGACAGCTAAAGACCAGTTCAAAATGACACTTATTGCGCGTATTTTAGTATGATAAGGCTTCAAAAGGTATAGTACACCTCACAACATTAATCTATGTCTTAATTACTGTTGTAATCTTTCTTTGCGTGTTTCATATGCAACCTTTACTTCATAATCACGGTGTCAGTCATACTCATTACCCAGCTAAATATAATAATAATAATAAGCTACCAATCCGCCATGATGCATCTTTTTTAGCACTTCATCCCTTTTTAGATATTAAAAAACTTTTTTTTGAACGAAATATATTAAAAAACTTGATGTGTTAAAAGGATGATATTACATCAACAATGTATGCATGTTTTTAGCTTATAGAGTATACATAAACTTTTTAACATTATAAATAGGCCCTTACATAACTTAAATGCCTGCAACATCACTCGTATTCGTTGATAGACATATATTCTAAATATAGTATAAATTCTTAATTAACTAGAACTTTCACAAAAGAATAAGAGCACTTGCAACAACCAAGTTATTCCCAAGTTAACCCAAGTTAATCATACCGTGGTCGGTGTTATTTGCAAGTTAAAGGTTGGACGTTACATGGGTAACGCACGTTATTTCATTATTAATTTATTTTTTTTTTCTTTTTTTTTTGTTCATTTATGCCCCTAAATGAGGGGTTGTTTTTGTAAATTGTTTATGAGTTAAGGTTTAACCTTGGGAATGTTATGCTTGCGAATGTTTTTTTTGTGAGTTAAGGTGAAATGTTAAAGCTGGTGTGACGCAGACGTGACAGAAGGTTTAACTTTAACACATATTATGGTTGCAAGTGCTCTAAAAACTTTTAATTACTTTAACTTGTTATATTTGTCATATCTTTATTCATCTTTGCGCTCCCCTATCAACAATATAAAGTTTACATCTAAAAGCCAAAATCAACTATGACATTGGGGTGACCTAAGTGGTCAGCATTTAGATTTCTTAACAAAAAGTATATGGTTTTACCTCGCTATGTATAATCTTGAGGTGATTATGAAAAGAGTCAGAACAATCACTAAGATATCATAGTTATAAAGGCAAAAGTTCAATATAGATCTCAAATTTACCATAGATCCAAATTTATCATAAATTTAATTAATTGTAAATCACATGGAAGACGCTCCACTCGTTCATAAGCACAATGGACTAGCTGTGAGTATGGAAGAAAGATAGGGTCAACAAGCCTTTCTATCTCTTGTATTCATCTTCTTATTGTGCTCTTTTTGAAGTGTAGGGCGAACAACGACCTCCGTTTGCAGCAAGGAAAGCGGCAACCGCTAATCTTCATTCGTTTCAATTATCACTCACTTTTGAAAAGTCACTACTACACAAAATAGTAAATAGATCACTTTATATAGAGTAGTTTTGCTTAACCCCAATCTAACTAAGAGGCTAGGGTATCATAACTCAATAACACCAAAAAAGTGTCGTCACCTCAGCTTTAACATTTAACATCAATAACAAAAAATCACCTACTATTATAACACCATCTTTTGAGACCCACATTTATTTATAAAAATACAAATTACAAATTAACCTCTTAACTATTGTTTCATTCATTAAATCACCCCTTAAATAATATATCATTCATTAAATAAAAATACAAATCACAAATACTTTAAAAAACAAACATAAATTAAAAAAAAAAAAAAGTGCTAAAGAAAATTAGAGGAGTTTGTATATCTCACCCCTTTAAATAAATATAAACATTATTTGACCGGGTGTGAATAATGTAGTTGATTGTATTTTTGATCTCGAGGTTATCAAACAGTTGTAATTCAGTGATTTATGATGTAGGGTACTTTGAAAAGACTTAACAGAACAGAGTAAACGACAACAACTTTACTGACTTTGACCAAAACGTTATTGACTTAAAACTCATAATATAACAACCCGTAAATTTCCGGATTTTTATAATAATATTTATCACGTCAGAAAATTCGAATCGGTTATTTTCTGACGGATGTCAATATTTAGATTTAAAAACAAGAGGTCATCTCATTTCCTTAAAAACCCTGACACTGCACACACAGTACTTGTCCACTAAGTATCTGTGAAATTTATTATTATCCCAGTTAAAATTTAAGCATACATAAGCTTAATCTAATAGTTATTCCGCATACTGCAGCGCAGTAGCATACAAAACTAAAAATAAAAACTGAGATAAGAGAAAAATACACCTTTTTACCATTCACTGATAATTTACGAAAGAAAACGAGAAGTTATCTCGTGAATTCAGAAAGTCACGGCACCGCACGCATACCGACACCAAATTAATAACGGCAAACATTTATAATCAAAACCCAACGTAATAAACATATCATATTATTTCGCTTAAGAAATCGTCTCCGAAAATATAATTTCTGTATTTCCCGGGTACCGGGAAGATACGTTTACTCGAGGATTCGACAAAACACGGGGTACCAATTATACTGTGTTTGCTAATAAAACAAAAGAGATAACTATTATCACTCTTTCCAATCGAAGCAATTTGGGTCCGGTTCATCACTCTCGATCCACCAATTTATTTTGTTGCGTGTCGGAAGCCGTGCACTATCACTCCTTGATTCAATTCCCTTTAGACTTCATATTGCACATTGCCAAGGTGAGTTTCATAGCCCCTACTTTTACTTGTTTTATAACTGTTTTGGGGGAAGATACATGCTCATTTTTACTTAAAATGATTTAATTACTAAAATTCTGCATTCTATGCATACTATGCCCTTTGATTGATATGTTTTAAGATACATCATACCTAGATGCTTTAAGGACCACACCAAAACCTTTGACCTAGAATATTACGCAGCTTAGCCTAAGACTTTAGATCCCAAATTGCCCTTTTCATGAACCGTCAATTCCTGCTGGGAAGCGCGAATGTTATAAATAGATCTATTGAGAGTGACTTCCCTGTTCGGTTGACCCCGCTTGAGTCAAGGCGAAACATATAGCATGTCGGGACCGAGTGTATTGGGATAAACACTCGACATGGGCTCCTTAATTGTATGACTTCCTTGTGCATACAGAAACTGTCGTAGCTTCGGTTGCATGAACTTAGTGCTAGCGTAATAGATTCAATATATGACATTATATTCGTTGTAATGTACATATACCCTACTTATGGTCCACTAATGAAATCTCTTTTATGAAATCCTTTTATGAATTGAAACCATAAACTTTATGACATTATGCAAGACATAATGATTATCAAATACCAAATTTGAAACTGTGTACTGAAAATCCCTTTTTAAATAAACCTATAAACTCACCAGCGTAAGCTGACCCCTTTTAGCGTGTATCTTCAGGTTTTGAGGTGATAGCTTATCTTTGGAGGCGCAAGGCAAAGGCATGGCATGGTCATAGACGACTCTGATTTATGTATTGGGACCACTCGTTTATAATGGGCCATTTTCCGCACTAATCAATAATGTAAACATTGTTTTTAAGAATGAATAAAAGTTTATTTATGAAAAACCAATTGTTCTATGCTTATGTTGTGATACCAATTTAGTAGCACCCCAATACTTGTATGCTTCTGCTGAGTCATTTTTGGGGGTGTTACACATAACCTCTTATAAATGATTAAAACTCATACCCTCTTATCCTCACTCTAACCTCACAAACTCAGATGGAGCGAAATAATATTTTCTTGTGTTCTTGTGGAAAAGGATATATAGTGAAAAGAAATTCGTGTCAGCCCGATTCTTATGGCAAACCACTAAACCTTATTATGCATGTCCCCTTTCAAAGGTAAACAATCATGTATTTCTTATTTACGTAAATATATAAAGAATTTGTTTGTTAAAGACTAAATTACAAAGATGGTCCATGTGGTTTGCGTTGACTCAAACTCTTGGTCCTTGACCTTTTATTTTTGCACGTGCAGTCATCAACTCTGAAACCCTTCATACTAACAATCCCTTGACCAAACGTCCGTTAGGTCAAGGCGTTAAGTTATAACAAGTGCTAAATATTGGAGGGTAGTTTCATCCATTTTTTTTAAATTACCTTGAGCCTCTAAATGACTATAAGCATTAACTACCCATCGTATAAATAGGTCCTTACATAACTTAAATGCCTTATATGCCTGCAACATCACTCGTATTCGTTGATAAACATACACCAAAACAAATTTATCATTTGTACACACTTTTTTGTTCACGTTTTATAAACCGTGAACTTTTCTTTTAAGATATTCACACTTATAAGTGTGCAAAAATTGTTCACATTTATAAGTGTGATATAACAAAAAACTTCACACTTAAAAGTGTGAAAACAAAAGTTCACATTTAAAAATATGATGTTTTTTAGTAATTTTTTGTTTACACTTTTTAGTGTGAAGAAGTAGAAGAAATTCTCACGCTTTTATGTGTGAAAAATAATACTCCATATTGTCACCCTTTTAAAATGTAAAAAACTGAAACATACTTTTATTTTGAGAAAAGCTCACGCTTTAACTACTGCTTTTGTATATAAAAAAAATTACCAAAAAATTATGTCAAATAGAAAAACAAGATTTAATTGCAGTTTTGGTCCCTGTGGTATGGCCAAATTGCAGGTTTGGTCCCTGAAACTTTGAAAGTGCAATGATACGCGTACAACGCGCGTTCGGGGTCAAAGGAAACTTCCTTTTCTTCGAACAAGTTTTTCAACCACCTATGCAGTGAACCTAATCGTTGTAGTGTAGTGTTAGGGTAAGCCTCGGGGATTGATATCGTTCTCTAGGGGAATAGGAATGCTAGTGAGAAATTTACTACGCTAAGGTTCAGGTTGAGGAAGATTATTTTTTATCGTTTTATATTTTTTAGAAACTAAAGGTAAAATCTCGGGGTTTGGATTTGGGGGTTAGTACTTCTACCGATTATTCTACTATTCTAATTATCTAATCTAAGGGTAGTCTATGTCTTTTTGAAGTGTGCTCGTATGATGATTAAAGATGTGACTACCTAGATACTATTACTCCTTAGTTATCTTTTATTGGTAGTTGAATTGTCACGTCCTTATTCTTAACGCGTTATGTTTTCTAAGGTCGTAGGGTGTGCTTTTATCCCTAACTCTTTGAAGCTACCTTAAGGTTAATGACTACAAAATCTCCAGGATTCATAAACTTAACACTAAGGTTATCTTTGGATGTTTAGCCTACAATTCCACTAATAATTATAAACTAATGTTCAACAAAGATTAATCAAGCATTAAAAACACAACGATGGCTTTAAGCACTCCTAAGCCAATTACAATTAAGATAAGAGACAACCAATCAATATTTAATAACTAGATTTCATAGATCTAAGCAAACACACAAGTAAATTAGCCGGACATGTTAAACATGCAAGCATACTATAACAACCCGTAAAATTTTGGATTATTATAATAATATTTATCACGTCAGAAAATTCAAAACAATTATTTTCTGACAAAATGCCAATATCTAAAAGATAAAAATGAGAGGTCATCTCATTTCTTTTAAAAATAAGACACCGCACACATAATACCTGTCCACTAAGTATCTGTATAAAAAAATGTGAAATTTATTATTGTCCAAGTTAAAATGCAAGCATACATAAGCTTAATCCATTATTCCGAAAAGTTATTCCGTATACTGCAGTCGCAGAAGATACAAAGCTAAAAATAAATAACGAAATAAGTGGAATATACATATTTTATCATTCAAGGATAATTTACGGAAGAAAACGAGAAGTATCTCGTGAATTCAGAAAGTCACGGCACCGCACGCATACCGACACCAAATTAATAACGGCAAACATTTATAATCAAATTTCTACATTATAAGAAATTCATGTTATTACACTTAAGAAATCGTTTCCAAAAATATAATTTCTATATCTTTCGGGTACCGGGAAGGTACGTTTACTTGGGGACTCGACAAAACACGGGGTACCGATTATAATGCTTCCTATAATAAAACAAAACAAATAAAACTAGTGTCACCTTCTCTCTCCCACGTTCATATTTGTTTCTTTTTCCTTCTCTCTCCCTTGTCGACAAAAACCAGACACACCAAACATAGAGATGGCTAATTCTTCTCCTTTTTGAAAGTCAAGCCCAAATCCATCTCTGTCATATACCAAATTCGTTCTCCCTTACCATCATAGCTGTTACATGAGGCTTTGAGGGACGGCTTTGGACAACGACGCATGCTAAGAAAGTGAAGACCCTCCATACGAGGCCAAGAAAGACAAGAGGCTCTATTCCCATTCTATCTCTATAATTAGAGACTTGATTTCCACAGGTTTTTAAAACATCTCATATAAATCAAAATTAGGGTTCATATCAAATTCAAAGGGGTTTTGATAATTACCATGGGGGTTTGGTAATTCGAGGTAGAAGGAAGCTAATTCAAGCCTCAATTCATTCCGGTTCATCTCCGAGCGTGCCAATAGAAGATCGTGTAGGGTTCGGTTTTAAGTTTCCCCCAACCCACCAATGTGATTGTAAGAATATTGTCTTTATTTGTTATTTTGATATACAAATTAAATTTTGTTATGGTTAGTTATGTATGTCTATTTGAGGATTTTGGAATTTTGTCAACTTGATATGTTGTTGTTGTTGTTGTTGTTAAGAAACACAAAAGAAAGAAACAGAAAATGTTAAATCTTGGTGTCTTAGTCCTCGGCTTAGTTGCTATTTGTCATCTCGGTTTATTTCGAGTCCATTTCAATCTATCATGTTTGCTTAATAGTTAATAAGTAGTCTTGTTCAACTTAGTCCCTAGCTTATTTCCCTTTTCGTGACTAAACTTAAATAAACCCCCATCGTGCCTTGCCCTCAAGTCGGGTCGTACCCGATTAACGTGAGTAGGGTCATAGCTCTTTTGTGTCGCTCAGCTTATTGCGACGTTGTTATGTTTTTTACTAGTTCAATGACTTGCTATGGTTTGAGGTTATGTTCCCAGAAGCTGTGTTTGTGTTTATGTGCTTAGCGTCAATAAAAGACACCTCGAAGGCTATGGTCACTTCGACTTCCATTAGACCGTGATAAAAGACTTAGAGTCTTGTTATGCCAGGTAGTCGAGTTCAGCCTAAACCTTGCGTTTCAGTTAGTAAATCCCCGCGTCGAAACCACTGCACCACAACACAAATTATTTCCAAACTGTTTTGTGTAAAATCCTACTCGGACCTCAAGTTGTAACTAAATGGGTGTGTTTAATAAATAGGCTGAGAAGCCCAATTTTCTTTTAAAGGGATGCGTTTAGTTTTGTAGAAACAGCAGAACAAGAGTTAAAAATATTAAATGTTTGTGTGTAGTAGTAATTGGGCCAAAGCCCACTTTCCATAAGAGTCCGTTTGGTTTTAAACAGCCCACCCTAGGCGTTGGACTTCATGTGGTCTCAAGTTTTCCTCGACCTAATTCTGTCTCATTCCATTCATCAACTCGTCAACCATTTCCTCTTATGCACTCGACATAAATTAATTGCACGGCTTATGACAATAATTGCAATATATCGTTAAAATTATTAAAAACATAAGTCACAACTTGAATAACGGAATTATGAACACAAGTACTTATAATTATCTCGATTTATAAACTATACGAGACATAAACATACAAGTTTAATTGTTAAAACCGGATGTTAGACTTGATAAAATGAGACATATAGTTTTGACATTTAAACATGAACATACACATGAGCCATATCAAATTTTCGGAAAAACCTATTTATTAATGAAATGTAGATATTAGTCAACTCACATAGAATTTTTCTAATGCAAATTGCATACAAATTAAGTTAAGGCTTAACTTACTGTTAACATTTAATGACATGAATATATATATAAACTCTTATTACTTATATATAACTTTTCAAAACATATTACTTGAAATACAATTATTAAAACCTACATTATATTTTGACTAATACAAATTACACATGTATTAAGACTTAGTACACTTATACTAGGTGCGATAAATGATTACTCTTGACATTAGTCAACTAGATTGGATAAAATATACCTCGCTTATGCCCGATCAAGGCATAAGCACCTAAGCTATTTTACTAATTCAAACAAAACTTATTTCTTGAAAACGAGTAATGGGAATTCTTCTAGTAAATTGTATTTCAAACTTGTCGAAACACATTTATCATTTTATAACCACGTTATGTTTTTATAAATTGTATATAAAGAGTTACTTGAAACTTAAATTCTCTTTAAAATAAATACATTTATTTTAAAGGCCACATGTCACGAATATATATATATATATATATATATTTCTTTCGTTCACACCGACAATGTCTCATCATACGTACTGCCTTCGTACATCATCATTCGGTCATCCTCTAACCAAAGTCTCGTTCATTCTTGAGCTCTTCCGGTTTCTGCTCTGCACTTCCCTAAGCCGAAATACACAAAGTCTTGAAAAAGTTATTTTCAAACTTAAATAATGCCACAACAACAACAACAACAAAAACATTTAAAATCTATAAAGTTAGTTAAACTTTATCGAGTCTTAAACATGAGTAAAGACTAAATATGCCGTACTTAATTAGGTTGCGTGTCGGAGCCGTGCACTATCACTCATTGATTTAATTTCCTTTAGACTTCATATTGCACATGGCCAAGGTGAGTTTCATAGCCCCTACTTTTACTTGTTTTATTACTGTTTTTGGGGGAAGATACATGCTCATTTTTACTTAAATGATTTAATTACTAAAATTCTGCATTCTATACATACTATGCCCTTTGATTGACATGTTTTAAGATACATCATACCTAGATGCTTTAAGGACCACACCAAAACCTTTGACCTAGAATATTACGCAGTTTAGCCTAAGACCTTAGATCCCAAATTGCCCTCTTCATGAACCGTCAATTCCTGCTGGGAAACGCGAATGTTATAAATAGATCTATTGGGGTGACTCTGTTCGGTTGACCCAGATGGGTCAAGGCGAAATATATAGCATGTCGGGACCGAGTGTATTGGGATAAACACTCGCCATGGGCTCCTTATTTGTATGACTTCCTTGCATACATGAACCGTAGTTTTCGGTTGCATGAACTTTGTACTAGCGTAATAGATTCAATATATGACATTATATTCGTTGTAATGTACATATACCCTACTTATTGTCCACTAGTGAAATCTCTTTTATGAATTGAAACCATAAACTTTATGACATTATGCAAGATATAATGATCATCAAAACCCAATTTGAAGCTGTAATGAAATCTTTTTTAAATAAATCTATGAACTCACCAAATGTCGACCCCTTTAGCATGTATCTTCGGTTTTGAGGTGATAGCTTATCTTTGGAGGCGCAAGGCAAGCATGGCCATGAAGACTCGATTTATGTATTGGGACCACCTTTTTATAATGGGTCATTTTCCGCAATAAATAAAAAAAATGTAAACATTGTTTTTAAGAAATGAATAAAAGTTATTTATAAAAATCCGTTGTTCTATGCTTATGTTGTGGTATCAATTTAGTAGCACCCCAAATACTTGTATGCTTCCGCTGAGCCATTTTTGGGGGTGTTACACATACACACATTCAATCGAAGACATAATGAAATCAAGGGAATAAATAACTTATCTCGATGTAAAATAGGGTATGAGAACCCTAAAATACTATCCAAACCGGACTACAATCGTTTTAGGTTTTTACTCCACAAGTCTACCTATCAAAAAGTCTGAAAATCGAATTATATATATAGTTTTCACAACGCGACGCGGCCACCTTGTAATTGTGACGCCGTCAGATCGCCGCCATTAGGGTTTCGTCTTAGCCAAGTCAACTTTGGGACGGTCACGCTTGTGGTTGTGATGCCGGCCACCGACGCCGTCGTCAATCTCGATCTAGGGCGCCTGGGATGAAAAGTCTTCGTGGACGCCCTTACTTTTCAAAGCCCGACCGCCGTGTAAAATAGCAATTTCGCCATCAGGTCGTCCACAAAATCGTGGACGGCGCCGCCTTTGTTTGGGACGCCGTCGGGTGCATTTCCGGCAGCTTGAGTGTCCGGATCTTGGCTTTAGCCATTTTCTTCACATATTCACCCCTTTTCGTCCAAATAAACATCATTCCAAAGATTTTGCCTTCGAGAGACCTAAAAAGTGAAAAGGAACGAAATTAAGCAGTAACGGATATAAAAGTGGGCGATTAAGGGCTTAAATGACCCCTTAAAAGTGTACATTTTTAATCCTTATCATGCAATAATAGTCCCCATTTTGATGTTTGGATTGGATTTTTGGTCCCTGGTTGGTGTGAAATGACCAAATTACCCTTGTCTTCCCTGAATAAGACCAAGGGTATTTTTGGTCACTTTATTTTATCCAAGGACCAAAAATGCAATCCAAACTTCAAAATGGAGACTATTCTTGCAATTTTAAAGTTTTAGGGACCAAACCTGCAATTTTGCCATACCACAGGGACCAAAAATGCAATTAACTCGAAAAATAAAAAACAATTATAATGTTTAGTTGGGGAAAACACTTTTGTTTTTCACAAAATGTTTTGTGAAAAACAAAAAAACATAGATCGTGTTCAAAAGTTAGAGCCAACGAAATGTTTTGCAAAACACAAAATACTCTATTTCCTAACTTAACAAGAAAAATTACAAAACAAATTTTAGCTGTTTTCCTTATTTTCCTTTGTGACCCACAACCTCCATCCCCTTCTTCAAAATATAAAATACAAACGTCAACTAAACGCGTTTTCTATATTTTCAAGTGTTTTGTGGAGATAAAATTCCTTTCTAAATTTTTACAAAAGTAGAGATTGAAAAAAGAGAATTTTTTCTCCGACTAAACACACCCTAACAACTCTTTCACAGTAGATTTTGTGATTAGATCAAAACTTTCAAATTATAATTAGGTCAAAACTTTCAAATTAAATTTCAATTCATTCATCAACTAGATCCATCGAAAAACATCGAATCAAAATTAAAATAATGGCGATCGATAAACCCTAACTTGAATCAAAATCTCACCGATCGATCGATCATCTGAGATTCATATACGTTTAGTTAATCGCGAGGTGAAGACGGAGATTTTGTGGTTTTGATCGATAGGTTGGTTAAGTCTCAAATCCATCACTCTCAGATATATACTTACTAAACTGTTATTCATATTGTTGCAAATTGTTGAATTACACAGTTAGATTGGTTTTAAAGAAACAACCGATCTATCTACTCCCAACTCCAACAACTAACAAGAAGCACACGTTATATGTTGTTTCTCTCATAAATACATCAAAACAACCTAAAAACACAATAAATTCTTAAAAAAACCTCAAATTCAAACATTTATATTGTCTAAATTAAGAAAGGTATAATGTCTTAACTATCCTTACTATTTATCTTTTTTCTAGAAAGTCAATATATATTAAGAAGCCAAACCAAAAACAAATTACAAAATAAAAGGCATCATACCTTTTCAACAACACTATTAAAAAGGAAGGACCCAAATGGAAAAATACACCACAAGGCAAGGTTTTTTAAGATCGGGATCCTACCTAGGATCGTTGTCGTCTTTGCAAAATCGTGATCGTAAGACGGATTAAGATCTTAAGATCATACTCTAATATTATTTCTTAATAGTTTTGGTAATATCATACAAATCTACAAATTATTATACATTATAAACACAAAATATAATGAATGTTTCATAGAAATGTTTTCCTAAATTATAGTTATGAAATATTTAAAAAGATTAACATGTTGTTTTTTGAATTCTATAAAAAAAACTACTCATAAATTTGTAGTTTTTTAGTTTGTAATCCGAGAAAAATAGATCGGATCGTATTAGATCTTAAGATCGTATGGTCAAGATCGGGATCCTATAAGATCTTAAACTTGCAAAAATCATGTAGGATTCAGATCGTTTTTGCTTTGCAGTATAATAAAATCGTAAAATCTTAAAATGAGGATCAGAATCATGACAACTATGACACAAAGTGCAACCAACCGAACAAAAATAAAAGGCAAAAGACAAGTACAAGATCCCATAACTTTGGATCATGTACAGACAAACCAATCGACATCCTTTGCCCCTCTAGCTACTTGATGGATGTTGACACAATTACTCCCTCAGTCTTAATTATGGAAGGAGATTTGCACATTTTTTAATTTGATTGTCACACTCAAATTTAATGTGTCTTGACATTTATATCTTTATAAGAGTGAAAATGAGTAAAGTGATGTGAGTGTATAAGTGTCAAGACACACTAAATTAGAGTGTGTCAATCAATTAAGTGAGTGTGCAAATCACCTCCCCTTAATTATAGTCCACATTTTTTTTAGATGTCTCAAAATAATTGTTTGTTTTTCATTTAAAATAAGAAAAAGACAATTTAGTGAGAGAATATTCTATTTGAATTGTTGATATTTATAATGGTCTCACTTTTATTAAACTTTGGGATTTTTGTCTCCTAACAATAATTTTGAGACGGAAGGAGTACGTAATGCATCAAACACTAACATCACAGAATGTTGCAGCAGCCACTGTATATCGAATCAGACTTAAAGGAGAATTTACTTAGCCGAATCTTGATAGGCTTCCATAACCATTGTTGCCATTCTAACTCTTTATATTTGTTTGAGCTTCTCCCAATCCATTCAAAGCTTTTGAGTTGGATATCTCAAACAATCTTGTTATTACTTGAGATTTTTTTACCAAACACACGAGCATTCCTTTCTTTCCAAATGAAATAGCCGGAAGTCCAAATTACCGCTTGCCAAACACGAGGTAAACCGATGGGGACATTAACACCTCTATTTTATGAGAATAATTCATCAATAAAGAAAGCATTAACGCACCCCACCTTCCACCAATTAAATATTTTTTCCCACACACTGATCGCTAAATCACAAGTGACCAAGCAATGAGCACAAGTTTCCACGGCATTTTTACAACAAGGACAAAATACCGAGTCTAAATCGATGCCTCTTTTATCTAGCTTCCACACGAACCGGAAGTTTTCCTCTTACCATTTATCTATTATATATTATACACGAAATTCACCTATAAATAAATTTGTGTTTATTCGAAGCTTTGTTTGTTGATTTGTTTATATATAAGCTTCTTTGAATAATTTTCTATGAGTCACATTGATACCTAGCTAATATTGTCTCGTTGAAGTAAGGTACTTAACTAAACTTTTAAGCTAACCGCATATCAACGACATATTTTATGGTAACATTTAAGAATTTAGTGTAAATTAAGTTAAATTCATATCCTTTAGTTTAATACCCGTTCGAAATTAACCTAACAAAGGTTAGTCGGATTGTCCGTGTTCGAAACACAACCTTATGGGTTTTGTTTAAGTACAGTATTTTATAATTGCATAATTAACATCTAATAAACATCATATATTTCATAGTTAACATCACTTAGTACTTTTAAAATGATTAGAATATAATTATAGAATATATGAGTTTATTAATTGTTTTTTTCGCAAATTTAGAATGCTTAAAAAGACCTACAGGATTTTGTTTAACAAATCTTTTAAAATAATATATATTTTTATTAAATTTCATTCTTATTAATAATCGTGTAGAAATACTAACAAAGACAGTAGGAAATCTAAAGAGAATGTGTTTAGAAAAATATAACGTTATTCGAAATTATATATTATATATATATATACTAAAGAGCGTTTTGTGGGTGGGGCAAAGCAAAGGGTTTACATGGTCATTAGTATCTTAATCTCACATTCTATTGGTTATTTCTATGTCATTAGTGTAATTTTTTACACTTGCCATTGTATGATTGGCTAACAAGTTTAAGTATATCAAACGAATGAACAGTACGTCGGTGGAGGTGTTTGTGTTACACATAAACATTATAGGTTCCCCACTTCCCCTTCCCCTTTCCACCGCCTTCCAGACCTCCCAAACACTCATAAAAAAACACACCGCCGACGTAAAAAACACACTTCCATCTCTACTTCTCCCATCTGAAATAAATCCCAAAGCCCTTTTTCCTGAATCTTCTTCACACCAAGGTATTCAAAAAAACACGCACACCAGTTTCTTCATATCTTTTATTTAAAAACGAATATATGGTTCGATCAACCCCACAAAAAATGATAAAAAAAAAGAATGGAGAATTGAGGTGACTGGAGGGTTATTAAAATCTTGATTTGCCGGCGGGTTTCTTTTATCCGATGGGAATAAGAAGCGGCCAAGCTGGCGGCGGAGGTGAGTTTATCTTTTGTATATTGGGATAAATTGAT
This sequence comes from Chrysanthemum makinoi, assembly GCA_910596185.1. Taxonomy (NCBI): domain Eukaryota; kingdom Viridiplantae; phylum Streptophyta; class Magnoliopsida; order Asterales; family Asteraceae; genus Chrysanthemum; species Chrysanthemum makinoi. Next base: position 69,432,236 of record OU343217.1, on the reverse strand, counting down.
AGCACTTTTTCTTTTTCTGGTGCTTTTGCCTTCAAGTTTTAATTTGTGTATGTTTCTTGGTTAAAGATTGATTTTTTAAGGTTGTTATTGTATTAGAAATTTTTGGGTAATTGATTGGTGGAAGGGAAGATGAAAACAATGTTACTTTTTTTCTCGACTCAGCTTCAATTACACTTAAATGACATAATCAAAAAGGTACGTACTGGATTACTTACTTTTTTATGTTTGTGAAGTTTTAGCTTTAATATTGTTGTTAATAGTCTCATAATAATGCGATAAAGATTAAGTGATTAGTGGCCGATGATCGTTGATTAGTTTGTACTAATAGAAACATGGGAATTAGCAGTCTATGATATGACAGCAGTAAGTAAGCAAGCAGCTTATTGTCGCTTTAATTCAAAGATTGCTGCCTATATTTTTACCTTTGTTTGTTACTTATAGTCGCTTTCTGTATCGGCTTGAGGCATTGGCGGTGGTATGATTGGACTTGTCATGGTCCTGATTCAGCAGATACTCGAGGTATACATCAAAGGAAAACTCTCCAGATTCACAAAGTAAAGCATATGCTACTTTATGCTTTTGTCGCTGCCTTTTGGCTTGAAGCTTTTGCAAAAGACGGGTTTGGTGTTAAAACCCTATCAAGACAAACAGTAATGTAATACCGTTTTGTTGTTGTTAGAATCCAAATCTATACAATTATATAGGTGGCTTATGTTATTTTTTCTAATTTTCTTTATGAGCTTAAAGTAACCCGCGATATGTAGCAGTGAGTTGGCCTCATTGATATCGCAGACGAAGCCACAGAGGCAAAACATCAAGAGCATTGGATTTAATTTTGAACTATATAAAGAAAGTATAGAACTTCAAGAAGGAATATATCCAGGTAATCAAGGTATTTATTCATGATGAACCATATAGGTTATTCTATCGTTCTAGAGTTGTACTTAATATGTTAACATTGTTTTACAGGAACCCGATACTAAAGAAAATGCAATAGCAGTTGCATATAAGCTTTATACGGGGACTCTCAAAGAAATAGAAGCAACGATACCGGTCCAAAGAACGATTGTAAAATGATTCATCTAAAAGACTGGTAATGCTTTTGAGATAATGACGTTTAGTGTTTTAAGTGTTTGTAATTAGTGATTCGATAGAAAGTATTTGTTTTCAGTTGAGTTTACTAGAATTGAAGATCTTTTTTGAGACGAGAAAAGATATACATTGCCAAACACACTTTGAATGTCGTTATTGTTTCAAATGGTTTCAGGTCGGAAGCATCAAACCGAAATATCATACCAAGTATCGTTATTGTTTGCAAATACTGTTACTGTGATACTCACAGGGACAACATGACAGGTAATTTTTATAAATGTGATTTGCTATATATGATGCGAATACCGTTACTGTGATACTCACAGGGACACCATGACAGATAATTTTTATAAATGTGATTTGCTATATATGAACAGACTATGGATAACTATTTTCATTTTACACTTAAATTGAAGCCAAACATATATCATTTGAGTTGTGGAGTTTTAACTTTTTAGTTACTGTATACAGTTTCAGAAAAATATTATTGTTAATCTATCTATTTTGTTATGCAACGAGTATACAGGTCAATTCGTGTAGCTTATGGCTCGATCTTCACGTCTAGATAAGCATGTTTTGGTGAAACATTTGCGTACCACATTTGGTACGGTTGTGGCGGTCACTAAAGATGGAACTAATGATTGAATGAAAGGTTTTTCCTTTATTCCTCCATGTACTTTTTAATTTTCATCTTTCATTACTTTCCTTTCTGTAACAGGTTCGATTGGTGTAACATTTGTCATCTCTTGCAGGCTGCAACCTTCTAACTGATGATTTAGGTTCAACGAATATTTCGCCTTGGATATAAGAAATATCATGTATGTGCTCATTAGCCCAAAAAATAACCTAATCCAAAGATTCCTTAAGTAGGTATTCTTTGATTATTATTGTTAATAGGTTTATTTGAATGGTTATTATATATTTTAATGATATACAGATGTTGTGAATGGGAAACTGCCACCAATTATCGGTTTTTATTATTATGAGATTACTCCAGTGATCAAAACGCCTGCTAATGTCACTGCTGATGTGTCTGCAGAAGCTGCTGCTAAGAACTACGCTTTTGTTCAGGCGGCAAGTGAAATTGATTAAAAGGTATAATGTGTTTGCCTTTGTATGTGTATTCTGATTGACTTATGTTATTTTCATGCAATCAGAATCTTTTTGCCGGTCGGGAACTTGCTCTTATCTCATGTACTTTTACCGCTTTTAAACCCAATCGTTGTTTCCAATATCCGTCAAGAACTCGATGTTGCTAGAGTAATGTAGTATATGTATTGCACATTCTCACTTTAAGCATAAAGGGTTACAAGCTAAATAAAATTCATGCTACTCTCACGGCGGGAACTCGTGATTGATCAATAGTTCGATACCACAATATGTAGAGTAGACGCGCTTGAACATATTTTGAAGTGAAATTTTCTGTATTGGTAGTCACTTAAGCATGAAATGATGATTATTCATTGTTGTCCGTGCCAACAATAATAGATGGGATACCATAATAATTGGCAGCGATCCGACTATCCAAATTGTATGCGCGTCGTCGAAGAACACGCGATTCTAGATTGGCTTGCAATAGTAGCCCGGCTCTTTGTATTGAGTAGTAAGTCGATACGAGGTATGTGATCTGCCCATTTTTGTTGGTATTAATAATTTGTGATGGTTAAGAACTTAAATAGAGCATTTTCTGTTGGTTACTTCAATACTTTAATGTTGTCTTTTATATTTACATTTTTCTCAACTAAAGCTTAATTACTTTCTAACAGGAGTTGCTACAGGTGCACAAGCACAAGCCGCAACAAATGGACTTGAACATGTCCATAGGTCATCACTTGCCCAACACTTCTTCGCTCGCTTTCCGGAACATATCAGGTGACAATTTGAAAATATAGAGAAAGATCAACAGGGTACTTGCCAAAACTTGAGGTTTACAGAACAGATTCAGTATTTGTAACATGAAAAGGAACAAGTATATTTGTAATTTGACCCTGATAAGGTCGAGTACATTCTTCATTTTTCAATAAATGTTTCTCACAAAACTCCCGCAGCAACGCGCGGGCTATCCAGCTCGTTATAGTATAATTTGGATGTTTGGTCAAAATCATGTAATTTGGTCTAAATCATTCCTTCTGTAATCATTATTTACCAACTAATCATTATACAGTCGACATATTTACGGTTGTTTATTTCTTGACATGTTCCTGCATCACATGGTGCTTCAGTTTTTTAATACATGTGTGACTAGAGATGGCAAAAAAACTCGTACCCGACGGGGACCCGATCCCCAAACCCGATTTGACTGGGGAATCCCCGAGTTGACCGGGGATGGGAATGAAGACAGGGAATCCCCGAATTATAAAAACGGTGATGGGGGTGGGGATGGGGATATCATAAATCCCCGACCCCGAACCAGACCCCGAACCCGACCCCGAACTTTTAATGTATAAATTATATGTATATTAATACTAAATGTACTTGTATATGTATATGTATATGTATATGTTAGTTATTGACAATTATTATATTTGAAGTATATTTGTATGTGTATGTGACATTTAATGGATCAAAATCATCAAATATTTTAAAACGTTAAGCACTAACTACGTATTATCCAACCAATATTTTGTCCGAATACACTCATTCGATGTACTCACTTTTTATATTATATGTGATGTTTCAATATATACAATGCTTTATATTTGAATGACATTTTAATTAATCCAACTATGTACAATGCACACTTTTAAGACGTTTAATAGGTCAATTCTTTATATTTCCGATTAGTTATATAATTTTTATGCTTAATTTATAAAGGCAAAAAATCCCCGAATCCCCGTGGGGATCCCCGATCCCCGTTGGGGATGGGGATGCAAAATGATTCCCCGATGGGGATGGGGATGGGAGTGAGAAACGGGGATGGGGATGGTAAATACGATCCCCGATATTCCCCTCCCCGTTGCCATCCCTATGTGTGACCAAAACAGCTTAAAGAGGTACTTTTATACATATGTGGCCCATTTATTAGGTTATTCCGTTTATTTGGTTCATTTAATTCGGTTAAAGGGTTTTCCTTTTTTGATAAAACCAAAAATTGAATCGAACCTTTTAAATTGGATAAAACCGATTCGAAAACAGATTTTGAATTTGAATCGGTTTTCAAGTTGACCTGAATTACATAATTTGTATATATATATATATATATAGGGTGAGGTTATTTTCAGAACCAAATAAATTGCGAGAACTGCGAGAACCAACATCAACCAATCAGATTTTTTTGGATATTAAATTTTATTATATAATTCAAAAGGGTATAATGGTAAAAATACTTTTTCACTTTATTTTTGATTTTTTTACAAAAACGTTTTTTTAGTTCCCTAAATTCTAGGAACTTTTTTTTTTTTTTTTTTTTTTATTATTTTTTGCATTATACCTGTTTTAAAAAATATTATATACACATGTGTTTTGCATTATGTGACAATTGTATTTTTCGTTTAAGTATACGTGTTTTGTATTTGCACATGTATCTTTAAAAAATATTACATAAATATGTATACAAACAACAAAACTTTATTAATAGATTTATGCAATTTTATACAAACAACAAAACTTTATTAAAAAATATTACATAAATTTGTCTTATTATAAATATATGAAGCGTGCACATGTGTATAATACAATATCTTTAACAGTTGGTTCAGCTTTTAGGCGTGCGCATGCAACATCGTCTTTATGCATTCACGTATCCTTGATTATCTTGATCGTTTTTGCATATATGCACATGCATGTAAACTTTTCAGTATTCACATGTACATTCTTCATCAATATCATTTTCAGTGCATTTTGTATTCTTCATCTTTAGCATAAACCTGGATATTTGCAACCAATATTAATTCACAACAATAATACGAAAAAGTTATGGATCAAATCTTGTAATAAAGTTATATACACACTTGTTATTGATACGAGCTGTAAAAACATATGTGCACAAAATTTAAAACACATATGCACACATATACCAACTATAAAACATACTCTAAAACACATGTGCACCATTCAATTGATTATATATAAAAAACTTAAAACACATATGCACACATATACCAACTAAAAAACACATGTGCATCCTTAAATTATAACTAAACACAAAACATCCTTATATCCGGAACTAAAAATGTATATGTACTTTCAATACATTCAACTAAAAACTGTAAAAAACACATATGCATTTTCAATAATATATAAAGATCTAGTTGGTTAAAGATGAAGTTTATTAAAAAAATATTTCAAAATAACAGTAAGCATCCAAAGTCCATCGGCTAAATTACATGTGCAAGAGACAGAACACATGTGCATTCTTTGTTGTCGTCATCGACTAAATTACGTAAAGCTTGTGTAAAACTTGAAACAACAACAATGACAACATTACCATATTCAAAACTTCGATCCACTGATTAATAAATGGGTCCACTTGGGTTTTTTTATTTAACAAATCAAAATGGTAAAATAAAAAAATCAACAACTATGCAGTATCCAAACACCAACAGGAAATTAATCACAAACTAATTGTGTTGCCTATATGAACCCAAATAAATTATAAACTGGCAAACACGTTAATCAAGGTAAATATTTGCTTCAAGACATACCGTGCTCTCATCCAAAGACGACATTTTTGGCAAAGAAAAACATTTACCACGGTATAAAAATCGTACAGTAACCACTTAATAAAAAGGAATTGCTATTTCATCAACATGCTTCAACACTGATTGTAAGCGCGGTAGGATCTTTCTTTTACATAAGAACACACGTTCATTGAGATATGGCTATCTTGATGATCTGTTATGTGCACAAAAGATCTCATCGACCGATGTGACAGACCGATCTTTCACCGCAAAAATGGTTGAGGCGTGATGTAGATCGAACGAAAATCAGATTGGGTGGTTGGGTAGCCGGAACCACAAACGGATTTTGAACCGGCTAGAGTTCTGGTGAGTGAGGCGCCATTTTTAGCAAAGAAAGAGTTACGAGGTAGTTTATGGTTTGATCTTTTGGTGAAAGGGAGGCTAGGGTTTTCTTGATGTTCTATCTTCATATGTTGTAACAGGGAGGCTAGGGTATTTTGAATGAGAGAGAAAGAGATAAAAAGATAAAAACTGATAAATCAATTCTCTAAGTCACGTATTTTAGGGAGGAACAGTTTTAAATTTTATCAATATAAGATTCCTATAATACCCTTCTTCTCTTATAAAATGATACCTCTATTTTCTTTTTATTACATTTATGCCATCAACCATTTATATCCATTGATCAAAGAATCCTATGGTTTAGATTGGTTCTCGCAGTTCTCGCATTTTTTTTAGTTCTGACAATAACCTCACACTATATATATATATATATATATATATATATATATATATATATATATATATATATATATATATATATATATATATATATATATATATATATATATATATATATATATATAGAGTTAGGATCAAATAAGAAGAAAAATTAAAATAAGAATGATAAGAAGAAACTACAACCATTCATTTCAGATGCATCTACAAAATGGATGATCTCCCTTTAAAATTCTCCTCCTTATTTGAAATGTGTGGCTAAAAATCCTTCTTATTCTTCTTATTTTAGTTTTTCTTCTTACTGGATCCCTTCCATATATATATATATATATATATATATATATATATATATATATATATATATATATATATATATATATATTTAATTATATAAATTTTTGACACCAAAAAAGATTTCAAGCTTAAATTTTTTTATATTTATGCTAAGATAGAGTTTTAATGGTTTTCTACATAAATATATAAAGGAATATATAATTATATGTAAATTCGAGTTTCGGTTCAATTCAGTTTTTATTTTGCAAAAACTAAATCCAAACTGAAAACTGAGTATTTAATTCGGTTCGATTTCAGTTTTGGGTTCCTGTAAGTATTATCCGATTTGTGAACATCCCTACATTTATGAATACATCCTAACCATGATTATTGAGTTGTATAATATTGTGTATGAGAGAGAGATTTAATGAAAAGAAACATTAAAATAAAAAGAGTGTGAATGATTTTTAGCCACAACTTTAAATAAGCACATACTTTAAATAAGAGTGAAAAATTAAAGGCAAGATGCATATATTTGTGAAGATGGATCTTAAATGTGCAAGTATTTTTTTCTCCTTTTTCTCATTTTGATTTTATTTTTCATTTTATCATAACTTTATTATATTGATTATATCTTCGTGTTTACCCTTAATTGTATAATTAATGGCACGTATCAAGTGATTTAATTAAAGGATTTAAAGTAATGGAAGTGATTTGCACACTTCTATAATTTAATGAAAAAACATTTTTTTTATGCTTCAGTTAGTTATAGAAAACTTACGTTGTGTTTTATCTGGCTGTATAGTAAAGTGTGCCAATCACTCCCCTTAAAGGTATGGTGATGATGTAGAGTACATTATAACCTGACAATAAGAAATAGACAATACTACGTTAGACATAACGCGAGAGAGGACTTGTTAACCGCCTCTTCTGGTATAAGAATCAATCATGATGATAAGGTAATACATGTGAAAGTGCTGAATGAAGAAGATGATGTTAACTTATACTAGACATCATCACAATCGCCCCAAATTTATCGATCACCATGTATCATCCTCTACGTAATTTATTGTACGATCAACCGTATATAAGACATGGATGTAATACCAACATTTAGTTATTTCAGATTAACATATGTTTTGCAAAAACTATTATTAAATGTGGATTTGTTTTTGCGGTCAATATCAAGTGGAAAATGTAAAGCAAAATCTTGTTTTACTTGGGAGCAAGAAAGCACATAATCATACCGACATGATAGAGAAATAAATAATACGCGATGTTAACATATATAAACTTATATGTGAGGAATGCCGACACTGCAATGTAGATTTTTCCATACGAATTTTTTATTTTGTTTTTTATTTATTTTTTTCTTAATCATTTCTGTTTGATCCAAGTTCATACAATAGAAAATTATATTCTGAGCCGTTAGGGTGGGAGAGGTGGGCGACTGATGAGGGTCCCAAAAAGTTTAAGGCCCTAAATTTTGTACTGTAAAAAATTATATATGTGTGTACGTATTTTTCTCGAAGAAAAAAGAAATGAGTTGAGAAAATATCTTAAACAGGTCATATGTTGCAGGTTTAGATAGCTAGTTTGCGTTATATTTCTTATATAATGACGACACTTTTTGTATAACATTAGTTTTTGAAATCATCATTGTCGATTTTCGCCAAGGTCCCAAAAACTCATAGACGACCCTATTTATATTATGTGTTGATAATTTAGTGTTCATGTATACTTCATCAAGTGTTCTTAATATCAACATAGAGGACATTTAGCACAAATATAAACACTTAAAACATTGACCAAACAATTTCATGAATAGATATTAAAAGAACAGATAAAACATTCCTTTGAATCATGTGTTAAAAACTCAGAATTAATTTACAACTCCTTTAGTTGGTGAGGCAACAAAATAAGTATTGATCCGGGCCGTATGAACCAGCCCAGCCCAAATTACAGAAACCCAACCCTACAATAACCTACTCAACCTCAGCCCATAGCTATTGCTAGGCCTGCAAAAAGGCCTAACAAGCCATGCACTCATAATCTTATTTTTAAGTATTCAAACAAGAGTCAAGACTACATCAAAATTCATCCTTTCTTGACAGGCTCCTGCTCGAGTACGACCTCGAGGCCACAGGCTTCACGTTACAAACTTTATTAATGACGAGTCTTGCCAACTTATTATTGCGGGAAGAAGTTTCTATTTCGGCCTAGCCCAACCCTGGACCAGACAGGCTCAAAGTCTCAGTTTGGGGCTTAGCAACTTTTTGCTTGTTTAGGACCGATTTCTTCTTTGATTTTGCCATGTCCATACCACGAACCAAAAGACAACAAGTAAGATCAGCGACGGGCCTAGCCAAACCCATCCACTTTCATTCCTTGAACTCAAACCCATTTGCCATATCTTGGCAGTAGCTACCACAGTAACATCAGTGGCATTGTTGAATAAGAACACTTGAGCATCGTCGTTAATTGCTTCTGTTGGATAAACACGTGAAGTAATGCACGTTCGTCCTCCTTGTGCATAGCCTTCAACTATCGAATGGTCCACCTAGAGAAAGCCTCAGAGGTTGTATAAGTTCTGAACACAACCACATTTTTATATGGTTTTCCTTTTTGTATCATAGGTGACAAGATTGACAGGTCAAGTAGGTTGATCAATGTGTCAAAACATATAGTTTTGGTACATGCCAAAATTTGTTGGGAAACAATATAGGATGGTGTGTGTATAAAAATCTACATGTTGCATGACTATGGACATGTTTACTCATTCGATCCATTTTATTGTTTTCTTTCTAGTTAATGATTCTGAAATATTTTACTAAAATGCAACACAAATTAACTATTGAAATGTGTTGAAATTCTAACCTCTATATATTTCAGTAAAACTAACTTATGATAGAAAGAAAATTACCAAAATTCTCATGGATAATTTTTCGCCTTTAAGGACGGGGACTGTGCTACCATAGATAGACTTATCGACATCCTCTGCAATGGAAGATCTAACGAAAACAAAACAAAAAAAAATGTTAATCAATAATTAACATAAAAGCACACCTTGAAACCATCACATATATACCATTCACTTTGAATGTGCTTATGTGCACCAATGAATAAACCTATACGCTCAAGTAAGAAAAACAACAATACCTTGATTGATCAATGCAAAAGAATGTACTAAGTTCGCCTTTTTTGCCTTTGGCAATGTAAAAGTAGGCAGGCGTATGTTCAGTGAGGTTCTTGTTCGCAAGAACTAGTAAACCAAATGGCCCTAATGCATCTCTTACTCCAGCTCCACCGTGACCAGCACAATTATATGGCACGCCGCCTCCGACACGTAGTTTATTGCTAGCTTTCTTATCTAGCTCAAACTCGACCAATATATCCAACTGTCAATGAAAAAAAATCATCTTTAGGTTATTAGTCATAGACAAAACACTAGATGTTTTCGAACACATATGCATTAGAGAGTCATGGTTTATGATCAAACTAGTTAACTAGGCATAGCCATGGTGGATCCATGATGTTTTGACATACCTGAGATGTTGGGCCCACATTAAGTGGAATTAATGAGCCGGGTTCGAGTCGAACTTCATTGAACTCGTTAAGATTTGATCTAAGTTTATCAAACTCCTCAATTGGCCATTGAATCAAATTGCTACCCGTTGCTGGATCAAGCGCAACTGTTCTTGGTACCGCCTATTTATAATGATAAAAAAATACATTTAACTTATCAAGAACACGATAACAAGCCAACATTTAAAATGAAAATTGCATCACAAGGGATGTATGTTTTATGTACCATAAGTGAAGCCCAACCCCTCTTGACATCCGATTTTTCGCTATCGGTCTCTTTAATCCAACTCCACAAAATCCTTCTTTTCTTATGTTGGTCAAAAAACGTTTTTGACGCATAGTATATACCATAATCATATCGTAATCCAATCCCAACATCGATTTTAGGATCATCCGGAATCCATTTCCCTATCACTGGATTATACGTTCCAATAGCATAATAATCACATCTATCATCATCCATACTAGCTTTAAGTACGTGTTTCACATCAGGCCCATACACCCCGGTATCGAGCCCAGACTCATTTTTAGAGACCGGGTAAAAATCAACACACTCCCACATTCCCGTGCCCGAAACATCATGAAGCCACCCGATTTGAAGTTCATAATTTATAAAATCCTCAGTGTCATACAATAGTGCAATTCCGGTTTTGTTAACTTTTGACCCAATCACCATGCGCCACTTACCTTGAGGGGTAAGCCAGGCCGTGGTAGGGTCACGAAAGTCCTTATAACCAATCCCGCGTGGTGGGACCAGGACCGGGTTTGCGGGGTCCTTGACCCAGCTCACAAGGAGTGGGTCAGATGGGTTGGCTGGGTATGCTAAGTTTTGGACTTGAACCGATTCATTAGTTGAACCAGTGTAAAGGACAACTAGCTTGTTATTTGGAAGGATGGTTGTTGACCCCGTCCATACACCGTTCACATCGTACCATTGGTCTCTTTCCATTGCTATCGGAAGATGTCGCCAATGAACCATGTCTCTTGACACAGCATGACCCCACACGATTGGACCCCACACCGCGGCCTCCGGGCTATATTGGTAAAATAAATGGTACCATCCCTTGTAATATACCGGACCTATGGGAAAATAGATACAAATGAGATTTATAGACTAAAATTATTTAATGACGTGCGCAAATGAATAAAGGCTGATATAACTTACCATTTGGATCTGCAGAATATTAAGCAGCAAGTTGCACCATCAAACCGGAAAACCATAAAATGAAATAAAAACTCAGTATGCGAGTAATTATTGTACTTTTGTTTTGTGAAGACATTGTTATATAAAACATAAAAGAGTACTAATAGTTATGGTTATGTACATGGTTTCTATTAGTGTTTTTGGTTCTAAGTAGCCGCATTATTCGTTTTAAACGTAAAACTATATACATATTAGTTAGGAAAGAAAGACCATTAAAACTAAACATGACAATTTTACCATTCATCCAATTCTTCCCGGGATAAAAATGAAAGGCGGGTCCTTGCCAACTCAACATGTCATCTGTCCATGGAAAAGAAGGTGCATCGAAAGGTAACCTAAACGATTTATCAGAAACACCTTGTTCAATTGGATCTCTCCTTTCCGGCATTGGAGCATCCTTGTCATGTGTTTGAATTTGCACATTTCCGACTATTAAAGCCACTACCAAGCTAATGGCCAACAAGCCAGATATTAGAAGCAGAATTGGTTTACTCGGTTGTTGGTCATTTTCTTGAGTTTGAGAAGGTAGACTAGCGTCTAGCAATGGCGCATAGCCATGGTCGCTACCAAGAAGAGGGGTGTTCGTTGGATTTTCGACATCTAATGTAGTTTCGGAACTCATTTGTAAGTTTTATAACATTTGTTAGTTTGGTTCAGTTTTGGTTGTATTGTAATGTCATGAGCTTAACATGGTGCTTCATTTTTGTAAACTAAAACAGAAGAGTGTTAGGAGAAATTTAAGGACAAATTAAAATGTGTTTGGTAAAGAGAAAATTTAGAACATGCATCAAGGTGTAGAAATGTGTTTTTAGGACACATTTCCTACTTTTTTGGGTACATTTTGAATCAAAGTTGATATTACTATTTTTCAAGCTAATAAGAAGGAGCAATTTATATATTTGTTCTGTGTTATACGTTGGAAATTATATTTCTTGTGCCAAATTATTATGGCTCACATTTTCTGTCCCCATATTTCACTTTACCCATTTGATCCTTTATGTGATAACCAGAGTCCAGATATAGATGTGTTTGGAATCGATTTCGATAAACGTTAGAACCCGATTGCAACATAAAATCTATTGATGTATACATAGTTGTTTAGGTTCTTGATGATTAATGTTAAGATATATGTAGTTTGGATTGTTACATACTTACATATGGTTCGCTTCTTCTATGGGTATCCCTAATCTTCCTGAAAAGGAGATCTTTGTCTGGCTCATGTGTGACGGTGGACTCGATCGCGCACCCCGATTTGCACAGAAAAAATATATGTATGCTTAGTTGAATGATAAAGTCTTGTGAGAAGTCATCTGTAAAAGCTTAAACCTCGTTCTTATATTGTAAAGTGAATTATATAAAACATGCTAATAGTCAGACAAACCATAACTGATTCAAACAAGGTTAGCATGAATATACTATATATTTCAGCAGACCCATTGCTAATAAAATCGAGATTACATGACTTGGTACAGAAAAGCAGTTATAATTATTTGCATTACTTAACAACTATATCGTAGTTGTATAATTCAAGACTATGTACAGTTATATAAACGGGATAGAACTAACTCGGTAGATTCATGAAAACGTGTAAAATGGTCCTACTTAGACCAAACCGACGACTTTTCTTTAATATCTAGACACATCACTATTTATTATCCATTAACACAGGTCTAATGCTGCAAAGTTGAAATTTACAAGGGTCGAACATTATGTCAATCTCTCATCTCATTATCATCAAAGAAAACACGGATGCCAAAAGAGTCCTAAAGTGTTGCAAAAGTGCATACAAGTAGTACAGTTATTTCAAAATGAGGATTACAAAGCATAAACAACATACGAGATGGAGTTGATAAACTTTTGATCCTGTTACTCAGACATTTGGTGGTGGCCAGATTTTTCCAAATAGCTCTTCAACCCTCTTTGCTTGGTTGGAATAACCATCCATCCCCGTTGCAAGGAGTTCCAATGCTGCTGGGCCCATTGCTGAAGCAAAGCTACGTTGGTCCCACTTCACCAACTGCGATAGAAAAATAATTTTAGATAGTTTCAGTTGTTACAAATATAAACGTGGGAGTTCATAGTACATTTTTATAGCCAGTGGTACGAATAATTTTCACAGAACTAATGATAAGTTTGCAACAAAAAGCAAAGCATGACATATCACGCAAAAAGATAGATATCCAAGAGCATACCTCTTCGTCAGTAAAGTTATAGGCTGCAGCCGATTCTGATGATAGTCTTCTGACAAATGTGTATTTGTCATCATCAGGAGTCACAGATTCCTTAAGAGCCTGCAATATCTTCAAAGGAGTGATGATGTAATCGACCCTGCATAATATAGTAGCCAATGATCATTCTTCGGGCCAGAATGTACTAAAACACATAACGATGCTAAATGGGGTAAGAAATAGGAGGTACCCTAAAACATTGAACACGTCTTGCTTGTTCCGAATTGAGGCAACCATCAATTTTGATTTATGCCCGTATTTGTGAATATAATTGTAAGCTTTTGTCACCTAAGAGACAAAAAGACACGTTTAAACCATTTTTTAAATGAAAATACAGAGTACCTGAGTTGATGTAGCAGGTTAGGAGACAAACCAAAGCCAATCCTGGATCTTCTCCTCTTTTGAGAGCAGCTTCTATCTCAGGATCACCATTGTGGTTGCGGGACCAATCCTGGCAATGTGTGAAATCAGAGTGAGTGAGGAAGGTCTCGTATAAAGATTTATGCCCGTAAAACTAGGTTTATCCTTTACCGTAATGAAATTGGAAAACATTATTGAAATAAGAAAACTGAGGAGTATATTACCCTAAGGCGGCCAACAAAGATTTGAATAACCGAAGCACCAGCTTGAGCAGCAGCAGCGGCTTGGCTAAAGCTGAAGAAGCATAAAAGCAACCAGCAATTCAGCATTATGACATACGAAGGTAAACAACTTTGAACCTACATTCTGGTTTTAGTTTATAATCTTCACCCTGTAATCTCCGATGTTGTAAATCTTATATCTTTTAGCATCAGGTAAGCATATTAGTTTTATAGCAGTATGAAGTTTTGATAATTTGTAGAGCACAAAATGTAATCCATCACGCATATGGAAATGGAGAAACTTTTTTACTGATTAATATGAATTGAAAAGAGGTTCATGAATAATGTATAAAATGGAACTAAAATGGCAGTATCTTCTACAGAGGCATTAGCTTGTGATGAGTTTTGGATGTTGATGCGCTCTTTCGAAGTATAAAGGCATTTCCATAGAACACTTACCTGTATACAAAAGTCATGTGGGTTTGTATACCCTCAGACTCCAATAATCTTGCTGCCTCGATTCCCTGAATAGAACGATTATCTTATATACCCAAATGATTACCAAACGACATCAAAACATACTATAATACTGTGTACTCACTTGCCAAGTTGAGGGGATTTTAAATAACAAACGCTCTGCAGGGACGTCAATGCTATTGTACAAACGCAACAGGGTTTCCACCTGCACCAAAGTAAAATGATAGTAAGATGTTAAGCATGACATTCCCACATAGTATGATTACAGGTCTTGCAACAAACAACTGGCAGATCATGATTACAGGTCTTGCAATGACCAAAAAATATTTATACCTCACTACTCCACAAAAGAGAGATCCAACAGTACAAAGAGTTTAAGTGGTCATAATTAATCATACAAATTAAATGAGTTATAAACTA
The DNA here is from genome assembly GCA_910596185.1 of Chrysanthemum makinoi. Taxonomy (NCBI): domain Eukaryota; kingdom Viridiplantae; phylum Streptophyta; class Magnoliopsida; order Asterales; family Asteraceae; genus Chrysanthemum; species Chrysanthemum makinoi. Next base: position 69,417,019 of record OU343217.1, on the reverse strand, counting down.
ATGGACATAAAAATCCCATAGGTCATCAGCAATATAACCATTACAACTGTAACACAAATTAAATACAAAATTAGAAAGTACAGGCACAAGGAATAGAAATGGCATCCTGGTAATACCTTCCCAACAATGGCATGTGTGTCATATGCAAGGCGAGCATCCACTTCAGTTGAAACACGACCAGGCACAAGCTTTGATAGCTCACCACCAACATTTACCAAAGCCTGTAATTTTCCATCCAAACATCAAAAACCGTCGATAAATATAGTAAAGCCAACTGCATTACGAATACACCTACCTTATTCACAAAACATGTCATTCGAGCATCTGGGGTCTCTAGACCATAACACTCCTTATCTGCCAATGCAGTATCCACAGCACCCTAGAACAAAAGGTAAACATAGAACCTTACTAACTGAAGACGAGATTTGTGCTACTTTAGTAACTTCTTTACAAACTAATGCAGTTTATCCTATTCACTTGGAGAAAACTTCTCAAATAGTTTATTGTTCTTACCTTAAAAGTTGTATCAGGGAGGCTACAAATTCCTAATAGAAGTGCTGGACTAACAGTGGCAGCAGTTGGAGGAAACCTATATATAGTTCAAAAGAGAAATCACTTAGTTTAATATACACAAATGTTTTGTTTTGGTCATTTTTGATTAATTACTACAATTACCAACCTCAATGGGTAATGATAATGTACATATCTCAGCATTCCAAATTGGTCATTACACTTTAATCCATACCAATTTTCTTATTAACAAGGAAAATGTTCCGTCTTGACTCATTTTTTAACTAATTTTACAATGACCAACGTCGAAAAGTTGAGAAAGCTGGGTGCTGTTTTTTTTTGTGAAACATGTTAAACACTTGATAAGTTAACAGAATAAATTAATATGACTCAACGTATGCAAATTTTTAACTGTATCGTTGAAATCAGGTTATAAACAATTTGCAAATAATCTACTTATATAACCTCTCGAAATCATCGAAAACAACAGTATCTGGAACAACTTCACTGTAGTTTGACAAAGCATCGAGTTCAGTCCTTCCACCTACAAATCAAACAATCCATTAATTAACGAATTAAGTTTTCTACCAACAAATCAGGGAATTAATTAATCATCTGATACAACTAAACTACGCAAATTAAACTTAAATTTTATCTACACAAAACAACTGACTTGGTTCTTTCACATACAAATTTAACAATCAGCTAACTAACTATCACACACACACAAAAAACACTCAATTAAGATCTACACAAAGCATCTAATGCAATTCTTTCACCTAAATACCAATCAATCAACTAACTAACACAACTTAAAGAACAAAACTTAAATTTGGTCATCGAATTAAGTAATTCTACCTACGGACGGAAGAACCAACTAAGTAACTAACACTAAACAAACAAAATACACAAAGCAGCTAACTAACTTCTTCAACTTACGGCTGTGTTTGGCGACAAGCTTTTAGGAGCGTTTAGCATTTAGAATATAATGCCTATTTTTCAACGAGTGTTTAGCTTTTGGATTTTGTTTAAACGCTCCTATTTGAAATGCTAATAAAAGAAGCGTTTTACCTTTTATGTCAGTTTACACTTAATAATTATAGCTAGAACTTACAGCTACTTGACCTACACAAAGCATCTAATTCAATTAAGGGTTTTCTTCACACAAAAAAAAAAGGTTATCGACCATGAGTTAAGATGAGAAATAAAATTAAAAAAAAGAAGAGTCCGCACAAGATGCAGATGCACCTACAAAAACATATGCATCTCCCCTTAGATTTCTCCATCTTATTTGAAACTCTTCTCATTTTAGTCTTCCGTGTCATTGGATCCCTTCCCTCGAACTATATTCTAATTCCTAATTAAGTCACCATACTATCAAAATGATCAAATATGGTATTCAACTTTCATTTTTTGTGCAATAAGAGTAACTTTAACATTTTATAGACCGACATGTTGACACATGTCGTGTCAACATGATATTGGATAATTTCAAAAAAGTTATCTTTATTGCACAAAAAATGAAAGATGTGTTTGTTTTTAAAAAAAAGGTCTTACTAGTCCTCTTACTCCCTCTTACTCTTACCAGTAAGAGGAGGGCAGACGTTTTGCTTGTTTGTTTTTTTCTTTTGAGTAAGATCCAGTTAGACATATAACATCTTACTCAGTAAGAGGTGGGGGACTTGTCTTAGTGCCTCTTACTCGTTTTGTAAACTTTATATAATATATTTGATTGTTTATTAACTATGTTATATTTATGATAAAAAGTTTTGTTTCATATTTACATAAGTTACTTATTATCGCATTGCGTTGGTTTAATAAACAAATTGCAAAAACTAGCACTTAAAATCATTCGGACAATTATACAAAAACAAACAACATTATTTCGTTCAGATTTAGACTTTCTAACCACCTCTTACCAGTAAGATGTGGGAGTCAGATTCAGACCCAAAACATCTTAATGAAACAAACACACCTGAACACATTTTTGATCATTTAGATAGTATGGTAACTTAGTTAGGAATTGACATATAGTTCGATTACTTAGGTAGCGTTTAGTTGTAGAAAAACATCTCATTTTTTCACGAAATTTTTATTAGGAAAATGGAAAAACTGAAAACCCGTTTAATCTCACTTTCCCAATCTACCCTTCTCCCTTTTTCTCTCTAACAAAAAAAAGACTGGGATTTCCAAATCTGTCATTCAAGTATCTCATTGTAACCCTAATCACCATTGGTAACATCTCCGCCATCCATCCTCACCGTCGCCACTACCCTCACCATCCGAGGTAATCTTTTTAAAAAGGAAAAATATAACTCCATCTAAACGGGTTTTCAAAATTCTCAACTCTTCTCTAAAACCATTCGTTTCTAGGAATCTAGAAATAGAAAAACAATAATTTTTTTCTAAAACTAACCCATCAATTAACTAACTAAACAAAATACAATAATTAAATACCGGTATTGGGATTAGCAGTGAAATCAGTAAACGACGAGGCTTTGATCCTCATGCATGATCGGCGAGAAGTGAAAACAGTGATCGGAGCTACTGATCGTACTGGTAATCGTGTCCTACTTCTTGTATTGTCCTGATGATTAAATAAATAAATAAGTTATGATTATTGAAGTGTAAAATGATGAGATCAATGTGTGAGTATTAATTGAGTTGATAAGTAATTACCTGAAGAAGAGGGAATGATGAAGAGAGTGAAGTGGTTGACATTTTTTCACTTTTTTTTATTTTGGTGAGAAGTGTGTGTGTATTTTGGGGAAGATGATAAGTACGGTTTTATAATTAACTTTTTAACCACCGTCACGGCTAATAGGTAAATTGTTCAAAACTCGGGGGTGTTTTTAATTAAGAGGCTCTTCTCTTAATCTGAATCGTTTAGACACGGTCAGACATTTTGATCGTTCAGAACGTTTGTTTTTTTTTCCTTGTTCAGACGCGTTTAGAGGCAGTAAGATATTAATGGTTTAGACTTGAGAGAGGTGTTTGAATGCCTCTTGCTGACACAAAAAAAAATTAGTACGAGCAAGCAAATGTGCGGTTCAAACATGAGTTTTTTTCTCGTTCAGATGCGGTCAGATTCAGACATTTAGGCTTCAGATTCAGATTCAGAGCCTCTTAAAAAACAAACACCACGTCTCAGTATATTTAATTTGAGCTCGTTAATAAGCTTGTTTATATTACAAATGGGATTTGCACATTATATTTTGATTTGCACACTTATATCATCATATACAATCGGTTCAAGCAAAGTATACAGACAATACAACAATTTATTGCATATAGATAAGCGTCCCAGTAAAAAAATGAAGTGTGCAAATCATTTCCCATTACAAATGCGCTAGTATTATATATGTTAAATATTTAAAATATCTTAATGTCATTGAGACTCACGAGCCTAATCGAACTTTGTATATAAAGCTCGGGCTCAAGCTGGATTAATAAATGAACCGCAACTTATACTTTTTGTTTAAACTCGATTCGTTTAAAATTCTTATCGATCTTGAGTTTTTCATGAACGGCTTGGCTCATTTTCACTCGCAGATAAATTACAAATTTATAAAAGGACTCCAATTATTTTAAACTTTTATTATTTTAGTATTTCTTCTTTCATAAATTTTGCGAATATTAAAGCTCTAACTAATGTGTTTTCTTATATTGTGTTTTAAATTTTTTTTTGGACAAATCGAGTCCCAAATATAAGAAAAAAGTTGACAAATATATTCATTTTCACCAACACCTTTTACAAAATACCAAATTTTGTGTAATATGTAAGTTTCTGTCAGAATTATGAGTTTTTTTTAACGAGCTAATGCAAGCATACAAAGTTGTTTATGTAATTACGAATTACTCGTGTTCATTCATTTTTAAGGTTACAATAGACATGTGTAAGCCCAAATTCCCAATCGCATTTGTTTAACACTTGCACCCAAATGTTTCGATTATGTTTCGCTTCATATTCTTTAAATCAACATTTAACATAAAATATTAACTTACAGGTTTCGAAATTATTTTGAACTTAAGAAGGATTATCGGTTGTTAAAAATTTAGTTGTAGAAAAATTAGATGAGTTGTTAATTAGTGTGAACTAGAAACAGAAAGTCCGTATATTAAACACTAGAGATCATTACTACAGTATTTTGTAATTTAAACTGACAAAAAGTTAGGATAGATTATAACACTAGAGGAATTTTCAAATGCTTACTCTTATTTTTGTGCTTGCCTACCAATGGACAAATCCTCATCATCCATCTACTTTGATCTAATAGTGGGGATAAACCTAAAATTTAATAAGGAAACCTAAGTCCATGTTTTTTTTTTTTATCATTTTTCTTTGTCTTTTTGTTACTCTTATTTATTAATTAATTTATTTATTTATTTATTTATTTTTTTGGAATTCACGTTACTAGTTTAAATTCATGGTTTTTTTATTTTTTTATTTTTTGACGCTTTTTTTTTGGAATTCACATTACTATTTTAAATTCATGTCTTTTTTTTTTTTTTTTTTTTGGAATTGACGTTTTTTTTAGTTCACGTTTTTTCATTATTTTTTTAATTTTAAATTCACGTTTTTTTTATTCAAGTTTTTATTTTTTTTTCCACTTTTATACGTTTTCATCTGTATTCATACTTTTTCGCTCGTTTTATACGCTGTTCGTATTCATATGTTTTCCTCATTTCTTTTACGTTTTCGTCGATTTCATCCGTTTTGACGTTTACATCCGTTTTCGTCCGTTTCGACGTTTTCATACGTTTATATACATTTTCGTATGTTTTAGACGTTTTTTTCCGTTTTCATACGTTTCGTCCGTTTTTAGACATTTTCGTATGTTCTCGGACGCGTTTTCATCCGCTTATATAATGCGTTTTCATATGTTTTCTTACGTTTTGCCGTTTACGCCCGTTTCATACGCGTTTGTTTTCTTACGTTTCCCCACTTTCTTACGCTTTCGTTTTCGTCCCGTTTTCGTCCATTTTTAATACGTTTTTAGACGTGCTTTTACGCTTTCATACGTTTTCGTCCGTTTTCTTACGTTTTCGGCCATTTTCATACGTTTTTGTCTGTTTTTTAAGGTTTTCATGTATTTTCGTCCATTTGTTAGACGTTTTTGTCTTTATTTTACGTTTTCATGTATTTTCGTCCCGTTTTTATACGTTTTCGGTCCATTTTCGACGTTTTCATACGTTGTCATCCATTTTTACGTTTTCATCCATTTTAGACGTTTTCGTCTGCTTTCGACGTTTCATCCGTTTTCATACATTTTCTTCCGTTTTTATTTGTTTTTGTCTATTTTTATACGTTTGTCACACCCCCAAATTACCTGTTTTGCAGCGGAATGGAATTCCTGAGGATTGACTGTCATAGCATCACAGTTACAGATATATTGAACGACCTAAAGTGTCGTTTGGAAAACACATCGTTTGATTTAATAAAACAATCAGAGTTTACAAAGTATAGGTCCCAAATAAAAATCAAATTGTGCGGAAATAAGTTTGTTACAAGCCAAACGATGTTTTAAAGTTTATAAAACCTAAGTGAGACGCGTCGTCTCCGCGACTCTATGATATGTCCATATGCATGCCATAAAGTGAATGCCTTAGATACCTGAGATAAAATATGCTAAAAGTGTCAACACAAAGGTTGAGTGAGTTCATAGAGTTTGAGTTGAAATGTAAAGCCTTTCAAAATCTTTTATGTAGCAAAGGCATTGTAAATTCACTCAGTTCCAAGTTCCGCCCATACAAAACTTGCAACCTGTGTGTTCACAACCCACTGCCAAAATATGTATAGTTTATGTTCAAGCACATGATGTCAAATGAATTCACAATAGTACCTAACTCGACGTAGAACAATAGCACATAATCAATAGTACTTGACTCAATATATCAGTAGTCAACTGATTTAGAACATTATACGACGTAGAACTATAGCACATAATCAATAGTACATGACTCAATGTATCAGTAGTCAACTGACATAGCACTTTATTCGACGTAGAACTATACCACTCAAACAAGAACAATTGATATAGTACAACATTCGGTTTTGAAACAATGGTGATCATGATAGAAGTTATCCTAAAAAATCTAAAGTACTTGTGAAAAATAGTTAAGCATGTATCTCCCCCAAAATAGTACAAAACAATTGAAAGTGGGGCTATGAAAACTCACTTGGTACAAAGATGCGATGGCAAAAGTGAGTACACCGAAATGTAGCGTGAATCTCTAAACTTGACTAGTTAACTTGATGAGGTTTATGAACAAAGGATTAATCCTAAACACCCAAGGTTTTTATTTCATAACCTTAATCAAGAGTGTGTCTAGAGTGTAATAAACTTAACTTGAAAATATTTTGTGAACTCTTTCTTGATCCTTGTGGTTGCCGGTTCTTAGCAAAAGAGGAAGAGAGAAATGGTTTTTGTTTTAACACTTGAGATATGGTAAGTTGTATGTGTATGATTATGAGTATAATACAATATATGTATAAGATATTTAGGAAATCTTATGTGACTCACCCCCTTGTGTCGACAAGGGGGTTTTAATGTTTAGATAATACATTTTTTTTTAAATGTATAAATGTTAAGTAAATGTGAAGTTAAATAAAGATAGTTAGTAACTTGTATACACATTTGAGCATTTAGGGTAGCGTTAGCTAAAAATAAATTTTAACGGGTCAAGATAAAATATATTGAGGCCATAAAAATTATAAAAATACTTTTCTTGCAAAATTTGAGTGAAATAATAATTATCGTGTAGTTTTTACTTAAAACCGTAATTATATAAATATAATAATTTATATACAAAATAAATTTAAAACACCGGTAAACTAATAATATTATTTTTATAATCTTAATATGAGTATAAAAATATATCGGGATAATTTTTGGAAGTATCGGATCAATTGTTCAAAATAATTAATTACGCGATAGCGTTTATTTAATAAAAATTTTACGTTGAATGAAAAATGCAAAACCATGCATGAACTAATATGATGACGATGATGCTAATGATATGTAGACTAAACCTAGTCTATATGAAATGTCCCTGATGATTGTTCTAGAATTCGCAGCTAAACCATTACAGTTACGCGAATTTGATACTCGTAAACCTAGTTTACGATAAATGATGAATAGTGAAGCTTGAATAGTGATTTGAGAAATGACCTGAAAGTACGAGTTGTCACAACGTTTTGTTCGTTTTCAGACGTTTTTGTCCGTTTTCAGACGTTTTTGTCCGTTTTCATACGTTTTTCATTCGATTTTATACGTTTTTGTCCGTTTTCAGACGGTGTCATTTTGATATTTGTAAGTGACACTTATTTATCTTTTGTGCTATAACACTGTAAGGAAGATAAAAAGTATTACATTCTTCATCATGTATGTGTTATCAGTTGTGATACTCAACTAAGAATGTGATGGTTGTGTTTTTGAAAATATTTAGGAAGATTTTTGTGTTTTATGATATTATGAAATATTATAAAAGTTGTTCAACTGAAAGCAAGAGATGTTATGATACTTTTGTTAGACTTGTGGTGGATTTTTCTATTTAATGGATACTTTATGCATGTTTCAATAGGTTTTATAGCGGGATTTAAAAATATCTATGGTTGAATCAGCAAACTAAATAAGCTATGGTTGAAGATAGCACACATCTTTATAAACAATTTGAGGAAACTCAAACACTTGAGATATCACAGGTGATATCACCTCACTTGTGATATCACACGTGATATCATGTGTGATAACACCGTTGATATCACCTGTGATATCATGTGTGATATTACCGGTGATAGCATGTGTGTTATCATAGTTTATATCACTTGTGATATCTCCAATGATATCACCTGTGATATCATGTGATATCACCTGTGATATCTTGTGTGATATCACAGGTGTTTGAGCTTAGTCAATTTTTTTTATAAAGACGTGTGCTTTCTTCAACCATAGATTTTTAAATTCCGCTATAAAACCTATCGAAACATGCACAATGTATCTATTAAATATAAAAATCCACCACAAGTCTAACAAAAGTTTCATAACATCTTTTGTTTTCAGTTAAACACATTTTCTAATAATTCATATTATCATAAAACACAAAAATCTTCCTAAATATTTTCAAAAACACAAATAAAAAATGAACAGAATCATCACAATAATATAATAAGTGATGTTTATTATCATTTCTTTCATATATACTTGGTAAAATACTAAATTCTTATCACATTTGGTATGAATTTAATATTTCACATTATTAGTTGAGTATCACAACTGATAACACATATATGATGAATAGTGTAATACTCTTCATCTTTCTTACAGTGTTATATCACAAGAGATAAATAAGTGTCACTTAAAAATATCAAAATGAATAAAAATGAAGCAAACTATGAAAATAGAGACTTGACATATTCTCAAAATCAAACAAGTGTTGCATTAAATTAGCATTTTTTGAACAAAATAAGAATTCACCTAAAGAGACTTTAACCATTTTATTTCTACTAAGAGCATAATACATTGATTGCATTAACAAAATATGCGCTTGTCAATTGCGATGAAAGGTACAAAAAATATCTTGTAACTGAAAATTATAAAAATATTAGAAAACACATAGGTGATAATATATAAAAATATACAGAGCAATGAAATATCTCAGGTGATATTAAAGGTTAAAAAACATACTTGTTTGTTTATGAAATATCACAAGTGATATTAGACGTTAACTTTTTTATAATAAAATATCGCAATTGATATTAGACATGTAACATAATAAAGTTTAATAATAAGTTTGAAAATATATGAAAATAGACGAAAACGTATAAAAACTGCAAAAAACGAACGAAAATGTATGCAAACGAACAAAAACATATAAAAACGAATGAAAAGCATATTAAAACGTATGAAAACGAAAAAAAGCGTCTGACAACGGACGAAAACGTATAAAACCGGAGGAAAATGGACGAAAACGGACGAAAATGTCTAAAAGCGGACGCGTATATAAACCTATGAAAAACGATGAAAATGTAAGAAAACGAACAAAAACGTAAGAAAACAGACGAATACGTATTAAAACGGACGAAAACAGACGAAAAGGTATGAAAACGAAAAAAAACCTAAGAAAACATACGAAAACATAGGAAAACGGATGAAAATGTAAGAAAATAGGCGAAAACGTATGAAAACGGACAAAAACGTAAGAAAACGGACGAAAACATATGAAAACGGACGGAAACGTATGAAAACGGACGAAAACGTAAGAAAACGGACGAAAACATAAGAAAACGGACAAAAACGTAAGAAAACAGAAGAAAAGGTAAGAAAACATAAGAAAACGTAAGAAAACGAATACAAAACGTATGAAAACGGACGAAAATGTAAGAAAACGTACGAAAACGTAAGAAAAAGGATAAAAAGGGACTAAAACGTATGAAAACATATGTAAACGGACGAAAAAATGAAAAAACGGGCGAAAACGTAAAAAATAGAAAAACGAGGCGGACGAAAACGTAAAAAAGCGTAAGAAAATAGACGAAAACTAATGAAAACCAGAAAAAACGTGGAAAGAAAAGAAAAAAAAGAAAAAGATGAAAAAGATCGATTATTTAGTCTAATGGATGAGATTAATCCCAACAATTTAAAAACTTCTATCATTTTTAAATATTAATATATTTCAACGTTAAAAGCGAAAAAAATATATCATTAAAACCATTTAATTATCTTTATAGAAACTTTGATATACTTCGACAAAAAAATTTTTTAGTATTTTTCAAAAACGTTCTTGAAATTTCGTTGAAAAATCATATATGATAAAACAAATTAATATCATAATATTAGTGTAATATATCATATATGATATGTAATATCACATGTGATATTAGTGTAATATCATATATGATATTACATATAATATCACATGTGATATTCAATTTAGTGTTTTATCATATATGATTTTTATGTAAATTTGATGAAAAACGAAAAATAAAACGTGAAACGCGAGTTTTTTCTTTGAAAGTATATCAAGTTTACAAAGATAATTAAATCTTGGTGTACTAATTTTTCTTTTTATAACGATTAAAAAAGTAGATCTTATCCATTGAGCTAAAATAATCTTAGTCGAGGTTTGGTTTGAGGTAACCCGTAAAATCCTTTTAATTGTCCGCCTAAACTTTGACAATTTCTTATTTAAATAGAAGATCAAATAGAAAAGGGTATGTAAAATAATCTTATGTATTATATATTTATATAATCTTTTACCTTTTCTTTTCATCATTTTCCCTTCCACCCATGATCCAATAGGTATGGTAAATTTTAAGATATGATGAATCATAATTGATGAATAACAAGATATAATGAACTATGACTAATAAACATTCATACCATGATTGATAAACTTTAAGAAATAAAGAACCATGATCGATGAACATTTAGAATATGATTGATGAACATTTATTTATTAACATTCAGACTATGATTAATTAACATTCGATTAACTTATACACAAAGTATTTATAAACATTTCAAATTGATAAACTTAGATTGATAAAGGAAAAAAACTGATGAACATAGATTAATAAAAGTAAAATCAATAAAACATTTTGCATTGATGAACAAAGACTAATGAACATAACAAAACATTCTTTTTTATGAAGAAAACTTGACGAACGTAACAAGTTGGTTGAGCTACTGAATACAACAACTTGTAAACTCATAAAAAACCAAAATCACAACACTCACATCTCCAAACAACACCTTCAAACTTGGTTTTTCACACCCCAAATCCTGTTTAGCCATCTGGTAATTCTTTGATGAACTTGAAACTTAGTTTTATTTTATAAACATTTTTTTATTAACACTTGCTTTGATGAACATTCTATGATGAATACTTACTTGATGAACACTTACGTGATGAACATTTTTGGATGAACAATTTCCCATTCAAATTATGGTTCATCACAATTATACTATATAACATTCATTGAAGTGGTTTGGGAGCTGACATTGTTTCGAAACTGTCGCTTGGCGGAGTAAGACGACTTGAGTGCACTGAGGAGCCATGGCTCGAGCCGGCACCGTTCACACACCGTGCCGAGTTGTCAGCTTAGAGTAATTATAATATGTGGTTAGTTGGTTTTCAACTAAGATGTCGCAGCTAATTAGGTGGCTAATTGCATGCGTTCCACCTGTTCTTGATTATCAGAGAGTGTGTTGGTTCGTTGCATGGTGCACACCTGTTTACATTATCAATTCTAGAACCGTTTACAAACGGGATCTTGGCGTTTTATAGGAAAAAACACATACACACACACACAAAATGGTCGCGGGTAAGAAATTAGCCGGCTAAAATTTATTTACCTAAAATTATTTTGGGGGTTTTAGTGGTAATGATGGGTAGATCGCATAATTTTGCTTGCTTTGTCATTACAGTTTGAGTCACGGTTGTCAAGTTCATTTTTCTTGGTTTTCTGTTTAGCATGCAATTTTTTTTAAGAGTTTTATATTGTATAAACTTTCATTGATATGTTGTGATTTTGCAGGACTCATGGCTTTTTTGGTGCTTCTTGACGAAAAGAATTTTCCAGCTTTATTTGGAGTAGTTTTAGGCAACAGGTATGTTCGCACAGTTTTTTGTTTTATGATTCTTCTTCAATGTGGGTGTTTATTTTATGCAACAATATATAGTTATTTAGGGTTGGTTAGATCTGAAGGGTTGGTGGTTGTTTGATTGTTTTGGTGTTTTGAATTGCTTCTTTCAGGATTCTTGGTGGTGTTATACAAAGTAGACTCGAGATTATATCGTTAGTGGGGGTTCACAGATTAAGGGTATGTTTTTGTTGTTGTTGTTGATTTGTGTAAGTTTGTTGATGATTTGAGTGTACGAGATTTTGGATAGTGTGTGTTGCACGGGCTCTTTATAATTTCATCGAGGTTTCTTTTTTCATGATTTGGTTAATTTGATGTAAGTTCGATATCTTGCCTATACTCCTTGAGCTTTAGATATTTTGCATGTTCTTTGTTGCAAATATATTGTTGCTCATTTTAAAAGGTACAATTTTTAGATAAGTTGGATTGTTCTTTATTGTTAATCTATGTAATTCTTAAACAGTGCTGAAGTTTCTTTGAGTGGTCTGAAATAAGTGTGGATGAGTTTCAAATTCACGATTTAAGCTGTTAATTGAGTGGTCTATAGGTTGTATTCGTGTTTATTTTATAAGACTTTGTTTGTTGTCGTTGTTTAAAGTGTCGTGTGTGGCTGTCAGTTTCGTTTCATGTCACGTGTATAAGTGCTCAGATATGATGTGTGGTTATGCGTGTTGTTTTGTGTATTATGTGTATAAGACATGGTCGTGGCTGTTGTTTTCGCAACCAAGTTTACACCCAACCAAATGCATCCAACCAAGTGTAACCAACCAAGTGCAACAGCCTATTTTGTGTTAGTGCAAAATAAGTGCTTCCTCATATCTTTTAAAGTCTGATGTGTATGTGGTTAGATGTCTTCATTTGAGTAAGGATCAAATGAGAAATAAAACTAAAATGAGAAGGGCGAGAAGAAACCACAACCGCATATTTCAGATGCACCTACAAACATAGATGCATCTCTCTTTAAATTTCTCCCCCTCATTTGAAATATGTGGCTCTAATTATTTCTCATTCTTCTCATTTCAAATTTTCTTCTTACTAGATATCTTCTCGTCTTCATTTTATATGTTGTGTATAGTTTGTAGTCATGGTTGCTGAAATTGTAAAAGTGTTATGCCACTCGTTTTCTGATTACATGGTACTAGGTTTAGGTTTAGATTTATTAGGTATGTTTCTTCATAGCGTTGTTCAGCTTTTTCTGCAAAATTGGCGGATTGTTCAAGTAAATAGAAGTAGCGATGATGAGAATATAGTGTGATTATTTTGAGATGTATACGGGCCATATCTATATTGCTTGGGTGTTTTTTAATTTTATGCATCGTCAGAATTATTAACGACCACCACCACCACCACCATCCGTCCATGTATAATAGAGGTTCACTTGTTTCGTCATGCCTTGGACTCATCAGGAGAGCGGCCCCAACTCCCTACTAATGTAGTGCCATATCGAGTGTTTTACTCGTGGCACATGCTACATCTTTACCGTGGGGTACTCCAACAAGACAAACATGATAAATCAGTAACCCACACATTAAGCAACGCTTCCAAGCAAAACCTGACATTTCAAAATTTGGCTCGTGACATTAAGACCTCTAAATCATTTATTTCAAATGACTGTTTATATTCTAATGATTCGTTAAGATTATGAGGAAGTGCAACACTTCATCAACCATTATCGTACAACTGTAGTTCTAGTCAATATCTTCGTACGACCTCAATTCTCAAATGACGATGTTGACTTTTGTCAAAAAATACGTGCTAAAGTTTGTGTGATGCTTGAATTTTTAAAAGGTTAGGTTAAAAAATAGCTACGAATTTTTTTTAATGTATCGATTTGGTACTAGACTAAAAGTGTCTCACATTTTGTAACAAACTTTCATCTGTTTTTCCATTATGCACATCAGATGACTGGCTACGTGCTAAACCGGGTAAAAACGAAAATTTTGGCATTTATTTATTATTTTTTTGATAAGATGTACTTTTTATCTAGAAATAAATAGTAAATGACTAAATTCCCCTTATCTTCAACCTACAACCACCACCACCGTGGCACTACCATCATCCTACACACATTAAATTGTCCTCTTTCTCAACCCACAACCACCACCACCACCATCATCTTTAACCCACAACGACCACCACTATCTGTTGGAATTTTATACTCATAACAATTATATATAAAACAAATAACATCATCAAAGCATGCAGCGGAAAACAATAGGAATAATATATGTAATTAATTAACCAAACAAGAAACGCGTACCTTTTAGCAATTCAAGAATCAAACGTTGATTAATCAAGAACCAAACCCAAAACCCTAACTTTAGGGTTTATACAAATCAACCCAAACAAGAAATCGACCACCAAGGATTACAAGCTCAAGTGTGCTTGCTCTTCGTTCTTGTTCACACGTACTAATAGCGATTTGATGTGGAAAAGCTAGTTCCTTGAATCACAAATAAACCAACACTAGTATCTTTGGGTTAAGCAAAATCGAAAAACCCTTGGGGTTGGGTGTTTCGACCGACCACACAAAGAGGGAGAGAGGAGAGGAGAAATTAGGTTATTTGGTGATCCAAGATTAGTTTTAAGAATGAATACAAGGGTTTGTATATATACATTCTCAAAACTTGGTGACCAAGAAAAGCCTCCCTTGGGCTTTTGAGAAGCCACGACCGGCCACCCAACCCAAGAGGATTCCGGATCCTTCTTGTCATCTAATTTCATCTCTAGTCCTCGTAGTTTACATTTAACGACCGTTAGTCAAAACCCCGTTAAATATTAACTATCATTATGTTTTATTTCGTGACTAACAATTAATAATAATAACGTTTTATTTATATTAATTGTTTACATCAATTCTCATACGTAATGTGTGCAATCCCGAAGTCTCGAGTTCGAATCCGGACATACTATTATTTAAATATCCATAAAACCTTTCAGCTCTCACTTGGATATTACTAAATATAGTAATGACATCAGTTAGTCTAGCTTTCACACGCCAATGCCCCCAGATCAAATCGAGTATGGTCTCCTGGAAAAAACCATTTAATGATTCATCATTTTTACTTATCCTTTTGTTACTAATACTACATTAACTATGAATATGGATCAAGTCATTTCATAAGTTAACATTCTGTTTCTCGTTGTTTTCGATTGAACAAGATTACCAAATCATCGAGCGTATTCCGATAGATCTTGGGTATAGCTATACAAACATCTTGTCAACCCTACGAGGGGCCCAAATATAGTATTATGCTTTGAAACAAATTCAAAGGAACAAATTCTCTTGACTACAAACATAACTCATGAACTTTGCAACACTTCTGAAAATAGCCCTTATAACTACCAATTACGGATAGCGTTAGACTATCTTACACAAATGCACTACATTCATATCAGTTATCTGGTATCTCAAGTTTGAGGATAAACACTTCATGATATACTTAATGACAGAGATCCATAAAGTATCATCATGTAAAGTTAGGATAAGTCCTATATTCAATTCATTGAATATCATGTGAATCTGGTATGTCCCACGCATCAATATACTTTAAAAGTATATTCTACCAAAACTCAGATTTGTCTTAATTCAATGACATTCCCACATCATTGATCGACAACGGACTATTTAGAATAACATAAGTTATTCACGGATTAAACATGCAAATATAGGATATAATATTAAGAAAATGAAAAATAAACATAACCAATATTTTATTTCATTTAAACGATATTTGTTCAAAACATCCCTTATCCAAATACTAAATAGATCAATGCATGATAATACTGGTTAATGAATTATGTCTCAAGTAATGACAATCATACTTGTTGACAAGGCATAATTTCAACTAACTTTGATCTATCGGAATTTTGAGAATACTTATCTTAAGAATTCAACTAGTGAAGTTCTTGTATGTATGCATTCAAAATATCTTGATATTGCCACATAATATTTCATAAAGTGTGTGACATCCTCAAACATCAATTTATGACAATCAAACTTTCAAACATTTTTAAAGTTTAAAGTATTCTTATTCTTTATTGTATAATGCAACTATGCTCTTAGTTGAGCGCAACTAGATCACATGGCCATTTACAAGGATGAAATCCTCCCATGACTAGTATTGAGTGTCATCTCAATTAAACAAGCATCATTGTATATAAACAACAATATGCTCTTTAAAATCTCCGTAAACTTCAATATCTATAGTGTAATGTTTGATGCCTTCCAAACTTTCAAGTTTGTTAGCTATGACAATTATGCAACAGTTGCTGTATTGCTCATCCATAGAATTTTGAGAGCAAATCCAGGTTGAGGAATGTAATTCTAAATTCAAACATATTCCATTAGAATATTCATTACACCAGTTATATAATAACTTCATTAGATATCAATGTTGTCAAATCATCTTGCATTCAAGCATGATACAACAGTAACATGATGTACATGAAAAATCCTTGTGTCAAACTAAGATTTCATTCATGTTCTACATATCCATTTTCCAAATGATATATCATGTTCTATTAGACTCATTATTTAATACCTCCATGTTTACTAACAATAAACATATACTTCAAGGTTGTATGTCTTATTTTCTAAATCTTTCAAGTGAAGTTCCATTCCAAACCAGAACTTAACATTTTATCTTAGATGGAATGTTACTACCCACAGCATATAAGATTTAAAGAAAATGAACACAATACTCCCACTAGCTTTCAGGAATACTTAGAAATTATCTTATTTTAATTTTTAAACCAAAACTTGGATTTAATAGTTAAACATAAGAATCATCTCCTAGATGCATGCATATATCCATTAATGAATTCTTGCCTTTTGTACATTTCCAAAGATTATGTGAATTCATAAAACTCCTTTGTATTACTTATCGTCCTCGCAAAAGTAATCACACAACAAAGAGTTTTTGATATTCATTGTCAGATTTCATATAAATGAAATTAAGTATGACAATCATAATCATTATATATTTAATGTGCCAAGGAAAGAATATTCAATCACAGTTAATCGCTTAAGTGTGATTAATAATCTTGTCACAAGTCATGCATTAAACACATGTATAATTTTGTCCATATGATTTCTACACAAAGAATTTAAACCGCTAGGGTTTTCCTTCCTTTTAAGAAACTCATCTTTATTAAGATAAAACAAGTTTACAAAGTTGATTATCTCTTTAGACAGCATCTTAACATTCATAGTATGAATAATTTACCACCATTCAATATTAGGTAATGTATCATTATGATTAACAGGTTTACAATGATCCTGTAATTCATATTTCTCGTCATATCAAATATCTGAGATATCCTTGCGGATCTATGAATGAGAATTCCACCATCTTGAGGTCTATCAAATTTTTCCTCATCATGATATTTACTAGTGTATTTTAGAAGATTATGTGTTTTGTAATTGTAATTTAATCTTTTCAAGATCTAAACAAAACTCCCACTTGCTTTTGAAATTTAAAGAGTATCTATAAATACTTCAGCAAGTAGAACAACACCAAATTGTTTTCTTTTGGGATATTACAAAACACATTGACAGTTCGTAAATCTTGTTCGTTAATAACCTACTCCATAAGTAGTTTTAACAATTCAAAACTTCAATATAAGACTCAATGTGATTCATCACATTCCATCCTAAAATGGTGTCTTATTAATCTTCTAGGTTTGAGTTTATTAAGTATATCCAATCAATACTCAATTTTCTAACCTTGATAAATTTTGGAAGAAAAGAAGATATAGTTATCTTGAATCAAACAATGTAACAAATTTTTGATTCTTCTAACTGAACATTCCATATACATACAGTATTTCATTAGAATTAATATTGTAAGACAATCTAACAATATGTAAGATAAACATATTCCTTTTGGCTTACCTATTTACCAATTAAATCATTTTAATGGTAAAATAAAATTCCAAGCCAATTGCATGCTTTATAACTCAAGTACTTTTGATTAAGTCACTTCATGTCCATGTCTCAACTAGAAAACATAAACAGTTATAATCTCATTATACGTTATAAGTCATTTACCAATGACTTTATGTCTTAATAAGAAGACATAACAAGTTAACGTATTACTTTATATTATATGTCTTGTAATAATGAAAAGACTTCATGTTTGTGACTTTACAAAGAAACACATAAACATTTATAATTTAAAGTTATTATGAACACCACACTATGGTTTCAATTAATTAATTTTTCAAGTTAATATACTACTCTATCTATTTATGTCATTCTAAAAATACATAAATATTTAAGATAGTATTACTTTATTTAATTATGTCATTCCATGAAGTGTCCAACTTAAGAAACTGTAAAAGCATCCACGTCCGATCCCACGACAAATGGTGATTTACCTTGAGATTACAATCTAGCCAAGATCTCACTTAACCTAAAATGTAACTTCAAGTGTTTCTATAATTTGAATGACATAAGACATAAAAGTAGTCTATGTTATAATCTTGACACATGTTCTTTAAGCAAGACAATCTTATTAGAACATTAATCTCTTACCTTACGATCAAGAGAATCCATTAATCATATTGGTATGTGTTGTTCCTATGCACACAATAAATACTTCTCCCACTTGTGCATAGAACAACATCATATAATAGATAAACACCATGACAACCATTTGTTTATGTGAGCAATATGATAGTGTCGTAGAGATATAAGCATTACAAGTAGATGTAGGAGCACCTAATTATCAAGGAAACGTTCATGACTATCCTTGAGAATATGAATGTCTACATTTTTGAACGTAATGTATTATTTCAAGAAAATCTAGAAATAATCTGAGTTATTACCAAGATAATAACTTGTAACTCCCACTGAATTAGACAACGTTACAATAATGTCTTATTCAGTAATACACCATACTCCCACTGGATTTGACAACATTGTAAGTGTTTCATTAACCGTGAAAATAGCTTGCTATTACGTTGCTACCCCTTTGTAAGACCATTCGTAACAATTACTTAGGTACTAAAAGAGTGTATTCTACTCAGTAGATGATGAATTATCCATCAATGCTATTAACTTGAAAAATTGAGCATGCAATTTCTTCCATAATAGGTCTACCATCGCCATAATGATGTATAGCACCTTCAATTAGTCAAAACAAAAACCAACTAGATAAAATATACTAGTTTGTCTTTTACCAATTTTGCGGTAATTAGTCTAGATTCTAATGTAATAACTCATATAATGTCAAACATGTTTTCTAGTTGACCAAAATGTCATATAAGAATTCAATCACCAACAGAGGGTAATGAAATATCTTAAGGAAAGCATGGTGTGCAATTTTCTTAACTATTAAAGTTGCTATGAGTTATATTAGAATTTAGACAATTCTAATGTTCCTAACATACCTTTCTCAATCATGAAAAGGAATAGGATTGAGTCTCACTCTTCTTCCATGGAAAAGAGTTTATGTTTGTCTTTTAGTGAATTGTTCTTGATCAAACAATTGTTTGAAAACAGAACTAAATCAATTTACCAAAGCACAAACCACGTTTACGGTTTAATGTTGCATTAATACAATCAAAAGAATTAACAAAAATTCAATTTTTAGTATTTTCGATAATTAAATCTTTCAAGAAAATAAAATACCCTTTGGTCAATATTCATATTAACCATAGTATTTTCCTTGAATTTTGGATCCTCATTATCATAGTTTCACCACATCAGTTGATCTGCTAGTGATGAAAGTATAGAATAGGTAATCGTTGAAAAACGATAATTGACAAACAAGTTTTCAATTCCAAAAGTTATGGGATTTACAATTTTGCCAAAACAATTAATGCAAAACGTAAGCATGTTTCATCCCATCTTATGCCTTAAGTCTTAGGTCTCACTAACAACTTAATTAAGTTGTCTAATTTAGAAACTGCAAATCATAAAGCTGAGGTCTCACACAACTAAATAATTCACCTCGTTATTGTAATCTAGATCAAGGTCTCACATAACTAAACTACAACTTCAAGTGTTTCATATCATTAGATGGCATAAACTTAAATTTAAAGGGTACAATTTTTGACGTGTAATCAAAACTTATGTATAAAGAAGCATGCATACAACTTTATAACATAATATTTTCGAAAACCTTACATAAGATTTTAATTGCTAAGATTAAATTCTACAAAGTTTTAATCGATGCGTTGAGAAACTTACAACTTTACACTAAGATGCTTCGTACATAGAATGGTTATACTAGGTAGCTCCAATCGAACTCACAGGGGAGAGGACCGGTAAGCAAAGCATAACCTTAGACATCCATTCAGGTGAGACTGCTCACTTCTTAAAAACCCCTTTATAGTTTGTTCTAGTGGGTGAGCCGTTCTAACCATTTAGTACAGTCGCATCAATCGATTAAAAGTTCAAGAATAATTCTTAGATAACAAATCAGTTTCACCATTATTTAGTCTATTTAATTTTCTATTCCAAAAAACCCTTTTTGCTTACTAACATGTCAAACAATTTATATAAACAAAAGGCATTTTAATAAAAATTAAACACACTCAAATAATATAAATATATAACTAAACAATTTAACATATGTAAAAACAATTAGCCACATGCATAATTATTTCAATAAACTCTAATAAACAATTCTAGGCGTAAATAAATGCATACATTAACTAGGGCTTTCAACTACAAGGTAGATGAGCCACATACATCGACAAGTCGATTGCGTAAGCCAAAGTTAATAATATACCAATTAGCACGTAATTTTTTTATTAGTTATAATTGAGGTCTTCCCCAATTCAATAATTATCAAATAAATAAAAACATGTGTGTATCAACTAAACAATTTATAGCATAACAATACTCCATGGCAAAACATGCATGTTCCACCATGGATTCCGCATAACAATTATCACCCAAGATACGCATATTACATGGCACATAACAATTATTCATTAATTAACCACATAAAATTAACATGCAATCCTAGGGTTTCTACAAGTTTTACAAAATTAAAACCTAATTAAATAAATAGAGGGTAATCGACCCTATATATAAAAAATTAGGGTTTCGAATTCAAAACCCTAGAAACCATAAAAAAACATGCATATAATCATAAAGATTCAATTTTTATGTGTTTCGGTAATTAATTACATCATATTAACGGCTCGTGATGCCACTGTTGGAATTTTATACTCATAACAATTATATATAAAACAAATAACATCATCAAAGCATGCAGCGGAAAACAATAGGAATAATATATGTAATTAATTAACCAAACAAGAAACGCGTACCTTTTAGCAATTCAAGAATCAAACGTTGATTAATCAAGAACCAAACCCAAAACCCTAACTTTAGGGTTTATACAAATCAACCCAAACAAGAAATCGACCACCAAGGATTACAAGCTCAAGTGTGCTTGCTCTTCGTTCTTGTACACACGTACTAATAGCGATTTGATGTGGAAAAGCTAGTTCCTTGAATCACAAATAAACCAACACTAGTATCTTTGGGTTAAGCAAAATCGAAAAACCCTTGGGGTTGGGTGTTTCGACCGGCCACACAAAGAGGGAGAGAGGAGAGGAGAAATTAGGTTATTTGGTGATCCAAGATTAGTTTTAAGAATGAATACAAGGGTTTGTATATATACATTCTCAAAACTTGGTGACCAAGAAAAGCCTCCCTTGGGCTTTTGAGAAGCCACGACCGGCCACCCAACCCAAGAGGATTCCGGATCCTTCTTGTCATCTAATTTCATCTCTAGTCCTCGTAGTTTACATTTAACGACCGTTAGTCAAAACCCCGTTAAATATTAACTATCATTATGTTTTATTTCGTGACTAACAATTAATAATAATAACGTTTTATTTATATTAATTGTTTACATCAATTCTCATACGTAATGTGTGCAATCCCGAAGTCTCGAGTTCGAATCCGGACATACAATTATTTAAATATCCATAAAACCTTTCACTATCACCTTCACAACCCACATCCATCATCACCACGACCTCGCCACCACCATCATCCTCAACCCTACTAAACTTCCCTCGTCTTCAACCAACAACCACCACACACCACTACCATCATCTTCAACCCATGGCGCCACCACCATCATCTTTAACCCAATATATATTGATTTGTATGATAGCATGAATTTGTATGTGCATGTGTTTTTTTTCCAAAGATGTTAACATTGCGTGGGGGGTTTCTTTGCTTGAAGAAAAATGAAAAAGAGATAGTAGAAGGTGACGTACGTAAAAAGGCAAAATTACTCTCTGCATATGATCAGAATTAGTTTTTCGGGTAAAACAAGTTTTTATGTACATAATGAAACAAAATGTGAAAGTCTGTTACAAAATGTGAGACACTTTTTAGTCAATGTACCAAATCGGTACATTGTGAAAAGTTCGCTGCAATTACTATAGTTTCGCTGTTAGATATAATTTATTTTTGAGTCATGTCGTTATTTTGTTTAATTTCATTTTCATCTTTGGTTTATACTCACTAATTAACATGACGTTTTTGCCCTTCAATTTCAGATGACCTAGCAAATATCAGGCCTTTCCTGGCTTACCTTAAACAAATGGTTTATGAAGTATGGAAATAAACAGATGAAGCGAGCAAGTATTTGATTCAGATCTACGTGGTCTAACAAGGGAATCTAGTGACCTTTCTCAATCCTTTCGATGGCCACTCCTAAGATTTCGTGAGGTTTAAACCTGACATCTTTTGCGAGAACATTAAAATCTGATCACGAGGCCACCTTGGTGACAGTTGTGTACTCTTATCAAAACTATCATGGCTTTGACCTTTTTAATATTTGTGTACTTGTTGGCTGTAGTCAAACTTTGACTTTTCATGGTCAAGGTAGCAGTCAACTTTTATCAACCACTATCCGTTTGATTTAAAAAAAACAGGTAATTCTCAATGTTTTCAAACCCGGGTCGACCCGGCCGGTTCAACCGGTCGGACCGGTACCCGGCTACTAAAACGGGTAAAAAAAACCCGGGTTTCTAAAACCGGGTCAACCGGTTAGACCCGCCGAGTTTTGAGTGACCCGGGTCAACCCGGGTCATGAAACCCGGCCGGGTTTGGTTTTTTTCAAATTTTTTTAATGAAAACCAGGTTGACCCGGTTAGACCCGGCGGTCGAACAGGTTGACCCGGTGATCAAACCGGTTGACCCGGTCGGAAAAAATAAAATAATAAAAAATGGAAACCGGGTTGACCCGGCGGTCGAACCGGTTGAACCGGTCGAACCGGTGCCCGGTGACTCGACCGGGTCGATTAAAAACCCGGTTTTTAAAACATTGGTAATTCTTATATCAGTTCTTAAAATCGGCTATGAAAACATAAGTATGAGTTATGATAAATAGGCCTACTAATTAGACCTACAAATATACCTACCTCATTTACATATTCAATTTTTGAAATACGTACATCACTTTCTCTCTCCTCATATTAACCATTCATTTTTGAAATACACCAATCACATTTGTAAGTCTCTTTTTAGGTCCATTACTTAGGCCTACAAATCATTTTTCTTTTGATAATTATGAAGCAACAAATGTTTGCTCAAATTATATTAGCATCCAAAAACAAAGCAAACAACAATAAATCAAACAACTACCGACTAATAAGCAGATAAAATAGCTTTCACTTGAAATAACACACAAACAAAATGGTACCATGCTCAGCCTACAGTTCCCACAAGCTTCGACTTCGGCTTATTTATAAAACTAACTTGACTTTCAACTCAAAATCCAAAAACGACGAACATTACCATCTGCCTTTAATAGTTGTCGCTATCAGACGTTTCTTTCCATGCAACTAAGGATTTAAGAAAGTCTTTGACCTCAAAAGTGTCCCGAAGAGACAAGAAAGCTTTGCTTTCTTTGGGTACGGAAGATACCAGAATCCCATATCCACGGTTTCCTTCTCTTAAAACCTAATGGAAAATGAGAACATGTGTCAAATGCTTTGATCAGACGATTTTGTTGTAAACTTGTAATGGTTCATAGAAGTTATATACCTTGAACGCATCTTCGTCAGTCCTATCGTCTCCTATATAAATTGGAAGCACGTCATCACTGTTGCTTAGCCCTATAAACAAGACCGAACAAGATTATTATGATTGCAAATTCTACACCTTAACTTCATGTTTTCCCATGTAAATTTTAGTACTATAAAGAACTGGAACAATTTAAAATGTCTAGGTGAAAAATGCGTTTGGACATACCCAGTGATTCAAGTAGAAACTCTACCGCCTTTCCTTTGTCCCAATCAATCACAGGACGGACTTCTAAAACCTACAAATGAACGAACTTCAGTTTTTAAAAACATTACTTGCTAATAGGAGTAATAGGAGTGTGAAAATGGGCTCGTCGGATAATGGGTCATCATGTCAAAATGGAAGGTAACAAAGCATTAATGTGTTGATTATATAAATGTCATAAATGTGAGAGAATCTAATTGCAAATAGACACACAAATGTCATAAAATTAAGAGAATCTATATAAAGCTTAAAGCTATTATATTACCTTCCGCCCATGAGTTAATCTCAAACGAGGATAATCTTTCAAGACATCATGAACACATTGTGCAATCATAGGCCAACTCTGCAACATGTAAGAAGCATAATCTTTCAAATGACGATACGTTCTTATTACATTGATGTAAAACCAAAGAGTTTCTCACCTTATCATCTACATTTCGGTAATGAACAGAAGTACAAAATTTGTGATTCTCGATGAATGCCCCTGGGATATCCTTCGTCACCTCAACAAGGGTCCTATAAACCTAAGTTGAGAAAAAAACAGCTGTTAGTATTCTTCAATGAAAATTTGTGTTTATCAAGCATATAAGCTGACAATTCTTTACCATTTAGTCCGTATTAATGAACATTCTAATCTTTATCATATAGTTGAAGGATAAAATTTTATGATAAGACCCACCTCATCTATCATTGGTATAAAATCCTTAGCAGGCTGGAACAGATTTACATCCTTGCCCTACATAAGAGAAACACAAATTGACTCAAAAAATATAATGATTAAAAGGTGGAAGAATTGGCGGGGTCGGCAGGTTGGGTACTTGGGTTACAAATTAACATGTATTTGGGTCAAATCATGTAATTTTGGCATGGGTTGACCCAAAATGCTGTTTGTCTAAAAGTTCACCTTTTTTTTATACGCAGCAACCAGCAAGTTTGTCATATACGAAGTACAAAATTTACATTCATTTAATAATAATCTACTTTTTTAATTCGTAAAATTTAGCATTTTTGACCCGTAACCTTTTTAACTAATATTGTTTATTTTGAGGTTAACCGTTTAGAGATAACATGTGCCCCGAATCAACCCCATTTATAATCGAATGGATAGAAATTGATACCTTTAAATAATTAATCGAGAAAATTGAAATTTGGGTAGATAAATACCTGTTTGTCAGTAGAACGAATATAGTCTGTATGGTTGATAGACATGGTGTCCTCAACTGGGAACATGATGTCCATACCATGACTACCAGCATAAAAGAGTTCTGTTAGTCCTACTAACTCATAAACCTGAACAGTTTAACATAAAATAATGTAAGACTTTGATTGCATTTAGTTGTCTACTCTTCTTTATACATAAAGTCAGGAACTTTTTCATCATTTTCGGGTAGTTGCATTTTGTTGTCAATTTGGATTTTCATGTTAGCAACCAAAAGTCAAACAAGACTTTTTGGAAAGTTAATCACACTTTAAATTAAAAACTATGATACCTTATCACGGCTTCTTCCACTAATAATCGCAGTGGGGAAGTACTTGGCAACACCTTTTACAGCAGCACGCATCTTAAAAAAGCAAGTGTGTTAAGATTAGAACCTTTAGGAAGGTCAGATAGATAGAATGAAAATCAAGATCCGTTGGAGGTATTACTTACATCGATTGACATAAACGCACGATTCGGATCATCTACTATTGGTGAGAGTGTCCCATCGTAATCTAAGAAGATCACCATCTTTTTCTTATTGGCGCGATTTATAATACGATTAAAAGACTTGAGGGCCGACGGATACTTGAGCTTCGTACAACAGACAGACAACAAAGACAGCAAATTATAAGACGCTGCACATATGCATAATGTCTTTTAACGTTTTCCACAGCATTTTTGCAAAATATGGGGAGAAGATGAGAGATTTTGGACAAAAATAGTTAAGTGCAATGTCTTTTTTCCACCTTAAATTTGATGATTTGTGAAAATCAATAACGCTGATTTGATGTTCTTGGCATTTTTACAAAAATATTGATTAAATTTGCATAAAAAGCCATGTAAAAAAGAAATAATACTCCCAATGCATATTAAGGCATACCATCCAAGAATAGTAAACAAGATCACTGTCATCACAAGCAAGCTCAACGCCAACATCTTTAAGCATCTTCTTACGAGGAGGTGAAGAAGATTGCATGGCATCAAGCCAACCATTGGATTGTACATCATCAAGTTTCCCAGGTTTCTTTTTTGGAATTAATAATGGGAATGAAGTTCCCGATGAGAGAGAAAACACACTGGAATGAAATCCTAAAATGGTTTGATTTATAGGAACAGGATCAGCAAGAACAGGAGAAGCATTCACTGAGCTCAAATCCATTTGATCAGAAGACAGATTTGAGTAGACTACAAATTTTTTAGGGTTCGTGAGTGGGAAAAAACTGTTGATCAATCTTTATCCAACTCGCTTGTCAATAAAAAACCACCTTTTCAATGTTTTCTTATCACTGGTGCTGAGTGAGCACATACTTAAGAGTTAAGAAGCAAAATCCTGAAATCTGAAATGAAGCAACCAAGTGTTTAATGAGAAACAACAAAAAGTTAAAGCTTTGTGCATCATAAACTTTTGATTAGTATATGTGACGTACTTCATTTTCAAAGCTATGCATTTACAGAATGTGCTCAAATCCCATTGTAAATCATGAAGATTCTCCAAAACCCGATAATTGTAATCTGTTTTCTTCCGGAGACACAAAGATTGAAGTCAAGTTAGTATACAACTTCCTTAAAGGCACTATAATGACACTTTCAAGATTTAACATTGTTATGTAATAGCTCCATGGCAATAATATTAAGTTACTGTATATAATAAGAAGAAGAAGAAGAAAAAAAAAAAAAAAAAAGGTTCCTAGAATGATAAGATTGAACATGAAGCTTTTTCTGTACATTTGCAAAAGCCAAAAAATATAAATTCCATATTCACTTGCAAAATGTTTACCACCTTAGCTAAACCTGAAATTGCGAGTACTAAAATTAACGGTGAATTTTTTTTACCCATCAAACAAAAATCAAGATAATGGATCAGAGAAACTTTTTAACATTGAAATCACAATATCCAATGAGTTCCATACTCACGATAGATGCAAAAATGTGAACCAATATGTTTAACTGTTCCTATACCAAACAGCATAACAGTTTATACAATACCCTCTAAAAAGTAGCAACTGGCCAATGTGTAATTTGTCTTTTGAATCTACTTGTTTTTATTAAAAGATAATGGTGGGGGTCACACCCATTTTTTCCACTAGCACATTGCTTGAATAGTCGGATTCATCTTTTTAGCATCATATATTGTCGCATATTATATAAATATTATTAATTAATGGTTCAACGATACCCTTGATAAGGAAACATGTTTAAGAAACTAATAAAGAGGCCCCAATAATGAGTCGGGTACACTATGTTCCTATTCTTGATGTAACTCCACAACCGCAACAAACCCCACTAATGATCATGTGTATAGACATTTGACAGAGACATAAAGCATTGAAATTATAGCTATAAATTTGTTTTTGTGATTGGATATATTAGATATGCAAAATTTCCTTATTTAGAAAATTTCCACAATCTAAATTTAGATCGTAGTTTGTTAGTAATCATGGCTCTTACAGACAATAATGATTTATTGGGTTTTTGGGATTTGCTTTAGATAAGCAATTTCGAGGGTTATTAGGATTACCAATCCACACTTCTTATTTGATTACTCAATGGTGAAACAAGCGATAATATTAAGGGTGTGTTTGGGAGTGCATAACTTAAACTGCTTGCTTATTTTAAAGTGCTTGTTTACAGTAATATTAGAAGATAAGCAGTTTCATCCAAACAATCAAAACCACTTATCTGCTTTAAATAATCAGGAGTTGCTTATTCCAAAGTGTTCATCTGATTATTTTAGAAGACAAGAGTAGTTATACTAAGCAATCTTTAACACCCCCTTGTGACCAAAAGAATATTTCGAAGATTTGACTAACAACCAACTACATGGTGCATTACTATTGGGACAAGTGGTATCTTATTTGCCTAAACACAGTTAAACAATTACATCGTGGAGAGCATAAAATAACAATATACCAATACAAAGACAGCTGTAGCGTAACTAACTCAAAACAGACAAAATAAACAAATAGAAAAGTTTATGGCTGAAACTCGTCACCGTGAATCATCCTGAATAAAATAACATAACCAAACAACAAAGTTACACGAATACAGAAACCGTACACATGGTTAAGACAACACGTATTAGGTAGACACATGCAACACGTATAAAAATGGCCTTTTTTGCATATTATACCAACATACTTTTTCATTTGATCCGCTTTAGACAGTGTACTCTTTTTACATCTGAATCATGTAAAGATCACTTTATGTCTCATTTGAGTTTACATGTCTACCATGAAGATACCATTATACATAACCATAACACTTTTATACATTCCTATACATAAATCAAACATATTCACATAGACGTCATTATCTATGAAAGCCTTTTTTTCCCTTACAAAATGGGTCATTTTGAAACCTGAAATCTTGACCTTTTTAACATAAAAGCTAACATTTGCATAGAAACTATCCTTCCTGAAAGCCGTTCCGTTACAAGATGGTATAAAACTGGACAGACAAACCATCTTTTAACGACTCGGATATAACAAAAGTACATCAACTAAAACGGCACAAACAAAAAAGGTGTCTAATGTAAACAACCTTAAAAATTTTCCCAAATCAGCAAAATCTTTTTCTGATTATATTGTAAGTTTTCTCCTTATCATTTATCTAATACTGATGTTCCTAAGTTATATGCAACACAATATAAATATAACCCTGCATGTATATATTTATAAAAAACTACCCAAAGGGTACATAAATATAAATACAATTACACAGTCATAACCACACATAACTCAAATCTTGATCAAATTTCAAGAGATAAACTACTACCAATAACAATAAACTGATGAAAATGTAAGGTACCTGATTGGAATATATGTATTATGGCAATTGGGTAGTGATTAATTATGGAAATAGAGTAAAGATTGAATAATTTTAGTTGAAGAATTGAAAAGGAAATAACCCTAAAATTTTGAGGGTGAAAGGGGGAGAATAAGAAGAAGGAATGGAAGGGGGGAGTGGGTGAAGAGTGGGGAGGGAATTTATAGAAGTTTGATTGATATGTGAATGGAAAACATAAAAAGACTTGATAAACAAGCCAACAAAATCTCTCGGCTATCAACTTTTTTTTAATGCTAGCGCAGACGCGCAATAGCCGTGCAAAGCAGCGGAGATATGAAATGTATTTATTTTTAGGCGGTATGCAATAACATTTATATTTGACGATTTACTGATTTGATAGTTTTGAAAACAGTAAGGGCATGTTTGGTAGATGGGAGGGTAAGTAATGGGTATGAAAATGAAAAGTGTTAGATTGATTAGAGCATGAGGTATGGTGACCTCTTCACTTCTTTTAATTCAAGTCCTACATGTGCCGCATCACTTTAACACACCCATTTAAAAATACCCCTCATTCACAACTGATGACGATAGTCCGAATACTCACTTAGGCTCACCTCATTTTATTTACATATTTTTCAAACAATAAAATTCATTTCATTTAAATAAAATGAGTAAAATCACGAAAATCGTCCGTGGTTTACGATTACTGATTCGTCCTACAATTCGTCTTGGTGATCCCTACTCCTAAAACCTTAGGAAAAATTGAGTTCATTTTAGGAGGCCAAATGAAATGGTGAAATATAAGCCTAACGTCTTCATCCCTTTTAACTTTCTGAGGGGAAATCGCAATTTGAAAAACCACATGGACCATTTATTTTTTCGAATTTTTTTGAAAATAATTTTTCTTGAAAATAATTTTATCGGTTTTCAAATCTGTTTTGTCCGTTTTAGTTCATTTTTAGATTATTGTCCGTTTTATCTATTTTTAACTACGTTTTGTCTATTTTTATTAGTTTTGCCGGTTTTATCCGTTATTTTTCCATTTTGTCACGTGTTTCTTTCATTTTGTCTATTTTTCTTACGTTTTTGTTTGGTTTTGTAATATTTCATCATTTTGAAAAAATTCAAAAAGAAAAAATTTGAAAAATTTGAAAAAAATTTCCAAAAAAGTAGAATTTTTGCAAATTTGGAATTTTTCAAATTTCTTGAAAAATTCTATTTTTTTTTTTTTCAAATTTTTCTTTTTGAATTTTTTTCAAAATGATGAAATATTACAAAACAAACAAAACATCAAAATTCAAAAAGAAAAAATTTTGAAAAATTTGAAAAAAATTTCCAAAAAAAGTAGAATTTTTATTAAAATTTGGAATTTTTATTTCAAATTTCGAAAGAAAAATTTTAATTTTTCTTTTGATTTTTAAAATGATGAAATATTACAAAATAAACAAAAGCGTAAGAAAATAGACAAAATGTAAGAAACAGAGACAAAATAGAAAAAAAAAGCGGATAAAAATGCAAAAGCGAATAAAAATAGACAAAGCGTAAGAAAAAATGGATAAAAGCGGACAATAATCTAAAAATGTACAAAAAGCGGACAAGCGGATGAAAGCGATAAACTTATTTTAAGGAAAAAATTATTTTCGGAAAAATTTATTTTGAAAAAATTTCGAAACAAAAAATAAATGGTCCCGTGGTTTGTTCAAATGCGATTTAGTCCTGTAAAAGGATTAAAGGGGATGAAGGCGAGGGTATTTAGATCATTTCAATTTGGCGGGGACGAAAATGAACTCAACTTTTCCTCAGGCGCAAGCACTTTCGAAATGTGGGGCGAAATCGCAATGCACTGGCAACCGAGGCGATTACGCATTTTACTCAATAAAATATACAAAATACAATAGTAAAATAAAAAACATCACGAATTTAAAATATATTACGAAATAAAAAAGATCACAAATTTAAACTAATGTTGTTGTTGATGTAGTTGCTTAAACATGCTCAATAATATTTCGTTGAAGTCTTGCGTGTGTTGGTTTATCACGGAGTTCTTTGACATTCTTCCGTTGTAAATGCATTGCTTTCAACCCATGTCAAGTAATATATTTGCTCGCGGACAAACATAAATTTCGTTCATTTAGGATATCGCAAACTTTTGATCTTTCAAAATCATGTTATGCAATATGATGCGCGTGTACATGACTCTTCATAGCTTGTTGATAGTCAAGCGCAGCGGGTTGGCATATAATATGCCAGCGTCCTTGAAGGAAGAAAGCTCTTTAAATGTCTTTGCGAGCACTTTCTTGCTTTTGTTTAAATAAGGCATTTTTCTCCGAATATCGGTCGAGAATGATTTGACAAAACGACCAAGTTGGGTAAATCCCGTCGGCTAGGTAATACGTTTTGAAATGTAACTCCGTTTACTTGAAAAGGAACCTTGGGGCGATGACATCAAGAAGATGGAATAATGGTGAATTATTCAATAGCAGTTAGATCATTATTACGCTTTGAAAAATGCATGCCAAATCCATAAATGGCCTGGCGGCTTCAAGCATAATAGTTGGATATTTTTATCACCTCTATGAAATTTCCTGCCACTCAGCGGGCCAGGTTTTCCATTCCGTGCATACAATCAATGCTTCAATCATTCCAGGAACCCGTGGACCATGTTATGTCGTTGTATAAATTTTGAATGTCATTCAAATTAGGCTTCTTAAAAACTTCGGGCATAAACAATTCAATTACACACATAGTAAAAAAATCTAGACAATTGTGTAAGTGTGTGACCCCATTTGCAAATATTCATCAAATGCATCAGGTGTAGTCTTTGTATGCCAATTGGCGTATGACGGATGTGCATTTCATAATAACACTCATACTCATTACACCCGTAGCATCGGGTTGGACTCAAAAGAAGTCAAAATGTCGTGGAAGAGGATCAACACTTTGAATATGATTTTCAATACCTTGTACTATTTCTAAAAATAGTTTACGGCTCATACGAAATCGACGTCTAAAATAGTAATCCGGATATTTTGGATTATCACCAAAATAGTCGGACATCGATCGTTCTTGACCGGTAGCGTTCGGCTCACGGTAGATGTAATTCGGAACGTGTGAACTTTCGACTTCTTGTTCAATAGCGATTGCTCATAATTTGCAACTTCGAGAATCATCTCGATATCTTCTATATCATCAAGATGGGACCGTAAAGAATCCATTATTTGAATCAATCATGTTTTTATTGCTTAAGATGTAGAGGTTTGAAAGAGAAGTGTGTGAATGATTTTATAAAAATGGGGTATTATTTATAAAGGGGATAAAGTTTTAATTTGAAAAAAAAAAGTTTTTTTTTTTAATCCATCCGTTATCCAACGGTTATGTAATTTATTTATTTATTTTTTTTTTGTCGTTTTCATTTCGTGGGAGCAACGAAGAGGAAACTGGCGAAGGGTTGTGGTGTGGTGGCGAGGGGTGGCGGAAAATGGCGAGGCTGCCACCTCAGAGTGACGAGCCTCCATCTTCACCATACCTCATGCTCTTCGGGGAATATAATGCTTCATTACCTAATAGTGGGTAATACTTTATTCCCCACCAAATTGAGTGGCATGAGATTTGATTATAATGGTATTCCCTTTATCTTTCCTTTTCTCTTTCCTTGTTTTGAACCAAGCACCTCCTAAATGTATGTTTACATTTTCGTAAAATGTATTAATACAAATATAAATATACATAAATATATATTTGAACTTAAAAAAAATTAAATGTTTATGATAAAATGTATAACTACATAATTGCATTATTGTAAGTTTGTAATATCGATTTATTATTTTAGTGCACGTTATAAAGCAATTAGTGGCCTAATAATGCAATTATTGTTGTTCATGAATTTGATTATATAATTTATCAAATATAATAAGATGTGTAAGCTTAAAATTTTAAGATTTCTACTTATAAATGTACTAAATGCCTTATAGATCGATACTACTCTTATAGATAGTAGTTTTGAACTTTTGGTTAAATAATTTAAGGGGTTGAAATTATCGCCAATCGAACATATAATCAAGTAAAGTTTTCTCTTTTTTTTAGATTGGTGTGGTCATATAATGATTATTTGCATAAAACAAGAACTGGATTTAAAACCACTCACATTTTGGTGATATAATCACAAGTCTTTTTATCACTAGTAAGGATGGCAAAAAAACCCGAACCCGACGGGGAAACCCAAAAAGCCGAACTTATTGGGGCGGGGCGGGGCATGCTTATCGGGTTTTGGGGCCTTAGGAGGATTCTTATGGGTTTGGGGGCCGGGCTACTATCCCGTGACCCAGCCCGCATATATACATATACATATATTTATATACCTTAAATATTGTGCTAATATTTATGTACTAAATATAATTCTCTAATTTTTGTTAATTTTTATCTTTGTAATATTTCAAAGTGTGATCATAAAATCTTGTTTTGTATCATAATATTCTTAAAAAAGTTGTGATTTATTTCAATGCCTAATATATTATTAATGGGTTCTCGATTCTTTAAGTTATTCCGTAAAATCATATTGTTAATAGCGTAAAAATAAGAATAAACGGGGAAAGACATGAGTATGATGGAGGATCGCTTAAAAAGAAAAGATAAGAACCTCATGGGAATGTGGCGGGGTTTGGGGAGCATCTAACATAGGCCTCGATAAGACACTCCCAATGGGGATCAAGGGTTTGGGAATGATTTTTGTAATAGGGTTTGGGGATGGGGATGGCCGCCCCGCCCCATTGCCATTCCTAATCACTAGGTTATCCGAGAATGTTTATATCACCTTATATTAGGTCTTGTTAATTCCTTTTGTATGTAATGTTATGTTTGTGAGAGGAGAGATAAATTTGAAGTTTTCAAAGCCAGGCTTAAAAAGCAATCTACATAATCAAAGTGTGGAAAAAAACTCATATTTGTCTCTTCCCTTATAGAATACAAGAAGATGCAAAAAAAGGAAATTAGATTTTTTTATTGAACAATGAGATAGCTTAATTTTGAAATTGATCTTTTTGATTGGCAAATAAAAGTCAAAATTAGCTTCAATTTGGTAAACTCATCTAAAATTCATCCGGCCAAATAAATATATATAAAAACACATGTGTCGATTTTGTAAAATAACTAAAAAATGAAAATGGAGGAGGTAATTAATAAAAGCTTAGTTGTAAATTTTAAACAAATTTTAAAGTTTTAAGCAAAACGTTTATGCTTTATATGTAGTATAGATAAAGATAGTAGAGACTAGACAATTACCCGCGCATAGCGATGACAATGTATTGTACCGTTAATTTGTGTGTGCAATTTATTTTATATATATATGAGTGTGGAGTAAGTGAGAACGAAAAAAGTTAGTGACTGAAGTTGTAATTAAGTATTTAATACCTAATAGATTGTGTTGTCTATTACTCATATTTTAAAGATTAAAATACACCGTTGGTCCCTAAACTTGTACAGAAGCATCGTAATGGGACAAACCTTGCATTTATCCCTAAACTTGGGTTTTTAATGCCAAACTAGTTCCTTGACCAATAATGCCAAAGTCAATGTCTGATTTTTGTCATGTAGTCGAGGGTATTTTAGTCCATACACATTTATACTTTTGTCCCCATTATAAATCCTTTTGGGTTTCTTCATCTTCAACGAGAAAATTTAAAACCGAGAATTTATACCACTCAGGTTAACTCCTTTTTGGTTCACCCCACTTCATCTTCACAATTTTAAAACCCGCACGGCTTCACTATAAATAACCGAATCCGATTCTTTGCTCGTGTTAAATGATCGTTATGCACTTGTTCTGATGTCATTGGTGCTATGTTCCAGCCAATATTTGGCCTTAATTCATGTTCAAGCATTTTATGCATAGGTAAAGTACATCACTATCGCTGTAGACATCTTGGGGTTGTACTTATATATACCATGGAAAGAAAAAAAATTCTATCGTGGGCCCCCATTCTTCTTTCTTTCTGGCATTAGGGTTTCACAGATCTCATCCGATGCAAAAGCATATGTAAGTCATGGAAATCTTTGATCTCTAGCCCTCATTTTATTAAAGCTCATCTGATTCTTAGTTACATCCATGATTACAATGATAACAAAATCGATCAGGAGGATAAGGTTTGATTACTGTTTGCTTGTCCCTTTCACAAGGTCAAACGTGTGACTGGTTTCTTGAATCTCGATATTGTACTGTTGTTGGTTCATCAAATGGTCTAGTATGCTTGAAATTTTAGTTGTCAATCCCACGACTAGAGGTGAAAACCGAAAGCATGCAATATCGGAACAGTCCAAGATGGTTTATGGGTTTTGGGTATGATGTTGCTTGAGATGATTACAAAGTTGTACTAGGTGTGGAAGAGCAGTAAGGATCGACATGTTTTACCAAAATAGTATTACGAAATCAAATGAGTGGAAATTTGCCGAGATAGTGAACTATACATGGTAGTTCTTCCTCGAACATTATGCAATGGGCCTTCCTTTGGATAATGAAGGATTGAAATAAGAATAAAGTAATTCTTTCGTTTGATTTATCTAAACACGAATTTAATGAAATCCCCCACCCTGGTGATTTAGACTTTAATATTTGTGTTCTTCATGCTCTGGGTATTGTGAAAAGTTGTTTATGCAAACATCTCCAAAAATCACAACCCCATGATTTATGGATAATGAAGAGTTACAATGTAAAAGAGTCTTGGGAAATGGTGGGACGAGATTTTGATATAAAGTATCAAGTTGTGCACTGTTTGAGACATGTGAATCAAGACATTCCTCATGAATTATTGTACATGACTTGGGTGGTTCTTTTGTTTCCTATATATGTGCAAAGCCTTGTATCTCCTCCATTAGGGAATTTGGAGGTAGATCGCGAAGAATAATTATAACAAGAGGAGTGGTAAGGTGGGTTCTAATTATAATTTGTTTAGTTATCGTTTTTATAACATAATATAGTCTATAGAGTTCCTTCTGACTTATGATTTTTTATTAGTCCAAGTATATTCTATTATGATCTTACATGGATTGTAAAGCAGTAGTTGTTTAAATACTGTGACATATTAGGTTATATGGTAATCTACGATGTGTTCCGTGAAATCTTTATGTATGTGTATGTGAGGTGTTCGCAAAGGCGGAGCTACTGCAAGACTCTTGATCAGGGTCTTGGCCCTTTTAAAAGTTTGATTCTTTTACTAATTTATGCTATATATAAGAAGTTTATATCTTAGAAGAAAGTTAATGTTTCGCCCTCCCAACCAAATGGCCATTTATTTACTGGTCATATAGATAAAGTATTCTTCCATGTGTCCAGTTCATTTAACACGAGCAGTAATTGTGATGGGGTTATTTATAGTGAAGTTGTGGGTTTTAAAATTTCTGGGTTAAAGTTGAAGAAAACCAAAAAGGAGTTAACTGGAGTGTTATAGATTTCTGGGTTTTAAAATTTCTGGGTTGAAGATGAAGAAAACCCAAAAGGATTTATAATGGGGACAAAAGTATAAATGTATATGGACTAAATACCACCGACTACATGACAAAAATCGGACATTGACTTTGGCATTAGTGGTCAAGGGACTAGCAATTTGACATTGGTAAAACCCAGTTTTGGACTCCAAACCGATGATAAATGCAAGGTTTGTCCCATTACGATGCTTCTATACAAGTTTAGGGACCAACGGTGTATTTTAGTCTATTTTAAATTTAGTTTTAAACAAATGTGTTTTCTCTTTATACGTAGTATAGATTGTTGGTGTGTATCTCCAGCAGGTTAAGACAATCAAAGCGGTAGCAATACCACTAGGTGGTTACCGGATATCACTTGGAATCGTGTAATCACTTTCCCCCGCCAAAGTAAACTATACCCTCGCTTCACCCTAATGCTGGGTATAGCGAATCGCATCTTGGGATAAGACCAAATGTAGTTAGAATTAGGCACAATTCTATAACCCTTTTAAGCTAATGAGTGTTTACGTTTTCGTGTGTTCTTCATGCATAATCGGATCTCCATATATAGGAAAATACTCTCACTAGTCAATGGAATTATGAGTTTTAATCGGCCCATTAATAGCCTCATAATTATCCCCATTATAGCCGTTAGTGGTTACATGACCAATTAAAGCGTGGTCATAATCGGTTTAAAAAACTTGAATAGGTCAAAGGTTACAATTTTGTACTATCATCGAATTCTTTCATAGTGCTATCGGTGGTTACTTGCGATTAAACACCTTTTGTAAACACTACTTCGGTGAAACACCGCCGATTGGAAAGCGCCGCCGGTGGAAACAGCGATCTTGTGGAAATCTTTGCCGGTGGAAACGATGTCGATTTGGTAACCACAACGTTTGACTTTCACCAAGCACTACTAACACAAACCACTTTTAAGTAGGTGTTCATGGACCTTATGGGTGTACACTCCGTACCTACTAACCCATTTCAAGGTGTGAACTAATCCCACAAGTGCACTAAATTAACAATCTCTCCCAAATTTAGTTCACTTCCTTTTATGAAAAAATAAACATTAAGCAAAACATGTGCATAAATAAAATGTCACGAGGATTGAATTTTTCATCTTAGTAAATTACCGTTTCAAATATTCGAGAATCGGTGTTCTAATAATTGAACCCTTCAACCCATTTGAATACACGAAGATAAAATACACACAAGTTTTCAAGCACTTATGAAACGACACTATACAAGCCAAGTGTCCATATCCAAATTCATAAATGTTGTAAAAGCTAAAGTCCAAAGCTTCTGACAGGCGGCAAAACTTCAACATTTACATAGGTGGTTCCTCTTTAGTCATGCTCACCGAAAACACTTTTTCAAAGAAAATTAACCATTAAAAGTAAAGACTTCATCCTTTTGTGAGTTGACAACCTTGGGATGTAAATAAAACATGTGCTCAAATTTTGAATGTTCATTTTCCACATTGAACTCAACCCTAAGTTTTCCTGGGAGGAGTTGGGTTTCCTAGCATTCAGTGACTAAGTTGGACTTAAACCCATCCCTTTAGCAGACTTTATAACCAAGTCTCTAGCGGACCATAGTCAAGTGATACTAAGTTAAATTTGAGATCTCCAAAGCGCTATAGATACCACATTCATGATAAGCTGCGAATCATGCTATGCACGACACCTAAGTGTCTAGACTTCCATTGTACATCGGCTATAAGCCTTAGCCAATGTAAATTTTTATCACATCGATAGAAATAGGTTCGCTATAGGTTTAGGCCACAATGGAATCTCAAGAAGCAAGTTTTCAACCATTAACTTCTTTACGGTACTTGCCAAAGCTACAAATTGAAGGTTCATTGTTGATGGTGATGCAAGTTTGCTTCTTGGATGCCCAAGAAATTGCACCTCCACCAAGTAGGAATACCCGAACGGTAGGCGAATTGTCTTGATTATTCTTGATCCAACTTGCATCGGTGTAACCTTCAACGATGGGTAACGATATATGAGAGACTATAATTCATAGTTCTCTTCAAAACTTCAATTACCCTTTGAGCGCTTGCGATGAGCACTAGGATTACTAGTATACACCTCAATTTTCCCCTTTGCAAAACCAATATCGGGTCTTGTACAAGTCATGGCATACATCAAGCGACCAATTACCTAGAATACTCAAGTTGAGATCTGACCTTTCCTTTATTAGGCATTAGCTTCTCACAAAATAGTATCCATAGGTGTACTCATTGGATACAATCAAAGTAATTGAATTTCCTCGACACCTTCTCAATATAATGAGGTAGAGATAGAATTCTTTTACTTTCATGTTTAATCCTTATACCAAGGATAACATCACCCCATGTCCTTCATGGAGAACCTTGATGACAAAAATTCCTTTGTCAAGTCAACTTGATTTTGGTGGTGCCAAGATCAACATGTCATCAACATATGACAAATGATGACTCCTTTACTTTATCAAATTTGCTATATACACATTTGTCGGCTTGGTTAAGAACATAACCATTAGACAAAACCACTTCATCAAATTTTTGATGCCATTGCTTAGGTGCGCTTTTAGTCCATAAAGAGACTTAATCGGTTTACACACCTTGTTTTCATTTCGGGCAAGATGAAGCCACGAGGTTGGTTCATATAAACATCCTCTTCCAATTCACCATTCAAGAAATCTTCACATCCATCGATGAATAATCGATTGTGAATAGATGCCATAGCAATCGTCTTATAGTCTTGTCGAACGAGGGGCATAAGTATCAAAATAGTCTATCCACGACTTTTGTTTAAAAAAATAACTAATCTAGCCTTGAACTTTTCAATAGTTCCATCTACCTTCATTTTCTTTTTAAAAATCCATTTGCAACCTAGGGTTTGCAACGAAGAATCAACCAACACCAGTGTTGTTCCCATGATGGAATCCATCTCATCATTGATTGCTTCTTTCCGACAATATCCTAGGACTTAATTGCTTCTTCAAATGTCTTGGGATCATCCTCAACAATG
This sequence comes from Chrysanthemum makinoi, assembly GCA_910596185.1. Taxonomy (NCBI): domain Eukaryota; kingdom Viridiplantae; phylum Streptophyta; class Magnoliopsida; order Asterales; family Asteraceae; genus Chrysanthemum; species Chrysanthemum makinoi. The sequence goes on along the minus strand of OU343217.1, from coordinate 69,377,128 downwards.
AAGCAATAGGAGTATTGGTGAGAGACCTCATCCCTTGTTCCTTCAACTAAGTATGGTTTGAAACTCGAGTCCAAATGACTTTGGATTGCTGGCCCTTTTGCTCTTCCAGAGCACAAGTTGATTGTTGAACCACAACCTCATCGAGGGACCAATTGATGGTTCATCATCGAGGGACCTCTGATATACGATTTATGAGTTCCATTAGGAATCCTCGACTTGGTCTAGGGGTGATGAGAATCTATTCTCATCAAAAGTTGCATCCCTTGATTCAATTATTGAGTTAGCTGAAACATATTCATTAGGTTCAATAACATAGAACCTAAAAGCCTTGGAATGCTCAACATATCCAACAAAGATGCAATCAATGCCTCTTTCACCCAAAGTTTTTGCTTTGGATCGGGAAGTCTTACATGGACCTACAACCCCGGACCACACGAGATAGTTTAGTTGGGTTTATTTCCTTTTAGTCGAGTTCATAAGGGGTAACCTTGTTCTTTTGTTGGGAACCCTATTTAATAAATAGCAATATATTAGCGTAACTTCACCCAGGAACCCTTGACTCGAGTCTGAATAGGACAACATGGAATAACCATCTCCTTGACACCTGTTTCCTTTGGAAATACCATTTCTTGAGGAGTATAAGAAGCGATCGTTTCATGGATTATACAAGGTGAAAATGAGTATTCATGGGATACTCACCTCCCTATCGGTCCTTAATCTTTTGATCAAAGACCCAAGTTGTAATTCAACTTCTGTTTTAAACACTTTGAATTTATCTAATGCTTCATCCTTGGTATGTAACAAATAAACATAACAAAACCTAGAAGCATCATCAATAAATGTCAAAAAGTACTTCTTGTTCCCCAAAGAGGGAGTTTTTTATGCAAATCACACGGATCATTTGTGAATAAGCTCAAGAGATTAGTCTCAATTTGACTAACACCAAATAAATATATATGGAAAACACATGGTCGATTCTTGTAATCTTGGTCAACATGCAAGTTTTACACTTGGTGTCCATGTCAAAATTTTCAACCCATCCTTAGACATGTCTTTAAGCAACCTTTATATGTAGTATGAACATGGCCAGTAGAGACTAGCATTACCGGGGTGAAGCGATGCAGTATGGTGTACCTTAATTTGAATTTACACTTTTATAAATATTAAGCTGGACATTTGATAATAAATAACCAAAACCAATAAAAACACCATGCTTAGAAAGCACAAATTTATCGGACTCAATAACTTGTTTATATCCATGATTATTCAAAATACTACTTGAAACCAAGTTCTTCCTAATATCGGGAACATGAATAACATCAAACAAAGTTACAATCTTTCCTGAACTAAACCTAAGATCTATACAACCCGACCATGCACCAAAATTTTGTTGACTCATTTCCCATGTGAAGAATAGAACCATCATTGATTACTTTTGTCCCCATTAAAATCTTGAACCGACTTCTATCTTTACACACATGAATATTGTGCACGAGTCAACCCACCAACATCATCATATAAACCCGATTGAGATACCATATGTAACATAATAAATCCCGAAAAGACTTATTAAACATATTCGACCTTCGATGAGTTGGTTGAACCACCACTCACGAACCATTAAATGTGTTATGCTTGATCCATTGGCTTTACCACCAACTTTAACATCCTTGGGTCCTTTTTGATGTGACCGGTTTTGCCACATTTTATGCAACAAGTAGGTGTTGCCTTCTTGTTAGGATCATCTGTGTTGTCATGATATTTGCGTTTGCTTTTGTTGTCATTGTATGCGGTAGGGTTATGCTCCACTCATATGCAAAAGCAGATGGTCATAAATCATTGATCTCTACTCTTTTATTAAAGGCTTGTCATCCATATCACTTGCAAAATCTTGAGAGATTCCTCAATGCTGATGATGCTTGCCCTTACAACTCAACGGTGACTGTTAACTCCTCTGAATCTTATGTTTCAAGGTATGCTTGAAATCTTTCCAGAAGGAGGTTTGTCAATGACACAAGAGACTTTAATGGCCTCATCCATGTTCATATGGGTTTTGTGTTGTGTAAACCTTCCAAGTATTCCAAAAGTTCATTGTATTGTTCCATAGGTCTTGAATCAGTCATTTTGTAATTAACGTGAAATTACTAACAAGGAACTAACTTACTTGATGCATCCTCGACCATATATTTGGCATCCAAGTGAATATACCCGGTTCTTTGGAAGATTCAAAGTTCGATAAATATCAAGAGAGAATGGACATACCATTGAGAATAAGACCTCTTGCATATGTAGTCATCATTCTCCCATTTGTGTTCTCCTCCTCTGATGCTCCCGGTAGCATCATGCAAACATCATCAGATTTATGGAATAGGTGTAGTTAGCACATATACCACACTCATGAGTCTTGGGAAATGAAGTGGGACATCTTTGACCTCCTAAAGTCCACCCTTCAAACTTATCAAGCTTGCAAAGTTTGAAGCCATGTGTCAAGACATTGGCGGCTCATTGATTATCACAAATACTTGGGTTTACTTTGTTTCCTATTGTTGCAAAGTGTGTATCTCCCGAATAGGGTGGAGGTAAGACAAGAATCAATTATAACAAGAGGAGTGGTACCACTAGGTGGTTACGGATATCACTTGGAATCGTGTAGTTATCACTTTCCAAAGTAAACTATTCTATAGAGTTCCCTACTTATGATTTTTATTAGTCAGGTATATTCGAATATCTTCTCAGATTGTACCACTTGGTTGTTTATAAGACCAAATGCGGTTAGAGGTAATTAGGCACAATTCTATATGTGTACCCTTTAAGCTAATGAGTCTTGTTTACGGCCCTTTTAAAAGTTTGTTCTTTTACATGCATAATCGAGATCTATGCTATATATAGGAAAATACTCTCAGCTAGTCAATGGAATTATAGTATTAATGGCCATTAATAGCCTCATAATAAAGTATCCCATTATAGCCGTTAGTGGTTACATGACCAATTAAGCGTGGTCATAATGCGGGTTATTTAAGCGCCACTTGAATTGTGGTTTTACAAAATTTTCGTACTAAGTCATAGTTAACTTTCGGAGTGCTATAGATGGTTACCTTTGGGTTGAAGATGGAAACCCACCGATTAAACACTGGGGAGAAACACCACTTGATTGGAAAATGTGTGGAAAAATACTTTGCCGGTGGACTACATGACATCGATGGTAACCACGGTACTTTCACAAGCACTAGTTTGACTAAAAACACAAGTTTTGGACCACTATTAAGTCAAGGTGTCCCATCATGGACCTTATTTAGGGTTACCACGGTCCGTACCTTTTAGTCTAACCCATTACAAGGTGTGAACTAATCCCACAAGTGCACTAAATTTTCCAACATAGATATGTATACCCTTAACATAATTGTCAATTGTCTAAATACTAGTTATTTTGGTTTAACAATATTACTCGTTTTTTAAGTTTCGTTTTAAAGAAATGTGTTTTTTAGTTATACATAGTATAGATAATTGTTTAAATACTAGTTGAATGAACACTTTCTTCTTTTTACGAGTCCCGTTACTTTTTTTATGAACCCTCTCCCGTTATCACAAACACAATATTTTCTATCGACACCTTTACAAACTTTTGTGAACCCATACAAACTCCTTTATGAACACTCTTCTTACGAACCGATTAATAAATCTTTGTGAATTCACTATGAACCCCTTTTTGAACCATATTTTCTCCAACCATCCTTATTTATTTTCTCATAAGTTATGATTTGCACACTTCAACTATTGATTGGAACACTCAAAAATACAAATATAATGAGCATCCTGTCATATATATATAATTGTTTAAAGCATGAAATAAAATGTGTCGATCAATAATTAAAGGGTTCAAATCACCACTCATTCCTCATATCTTCCTTTCTTCATCCCGCACATAAACTTACAATCTTTCATCATTTTTACCAACTTCTTCTTTTACATAGATTAACCTCCTTCCTTTTATCATAATTTATTTCTAACCTTCATAAAAAAATATTAATAGCATTTATAATAGTTCTTTATAAATATATTTTTATTCTTTGTAATTATAATATGTAATGATGTCACGAACACAATTACTTCTTTTAGGGTGTTGATAGTTACCCCACATAAATTGATGCACACACCATAATTAGACACATACCATGTTGTAACATATGTATTAGTGATGTAATATTATAGTGTGTGCATCAATTTATATGGTGTGAGTATGAACACCCCTTCTTTTATCTATGGTATCTATTTATTATGTAATTCATAATTTTGTGATCTTATCAGACAATTTCACTCCTTATTCAGTTTATATTTGAAAAATAAATGTTTATAAATTATAATTTATTAAAATCGGTTAAAGTGACACATTTACAAGTTTGTAAGTGAATTCGGTGATTCTTTTTTGTTTTTAGTTACGATGTCTTAAGAAATACGGAGTATAATGCGAATTTATGTGTGATAAGAGTAGTTTGGGCATTTAGAGCTTTCAGAAATAGACAACAATATGTCATTTTATTAATGTATCTTTGTCATACATAAAAATAAAAATGTGATTTATAGCTAACGGGGACCTTTTGTAAATTTCTTAGCTACAAGACACGACTATTTCAAACTGATGTGTGCTTTCTAACCTGTCAGGCGTCCGTCAATTGAATAACTAGAGTGGCAAGAATGCAAGATACTAAGACTGGGTGTAACAGGGTAAATATGACGCGTCCTCCCCAATCACGTGCATGTTGTTAATACAGCAACATCACCTTCACACATGGTTGTGGGTTTTTGTTGAGAACTCAGTGGTCTCCACGGAGTTGATGATTGTCATTAATACACATGTTAATTAGTAGTAGTGTCTGTGGTTGAGTGAAAAGTTAATATGACGATGAGTTGACACTGAGATGTTAGTGACCATTACACTTGTTCTATGATGTTGTTCATTATGAGCTTATAATTGAGGATCAATAGTATTGTATTGTTAGGTTTGATGTAGTGGTGATTAACATTATTATCGCCAACTCAACATCACGCCAGTTTTCATTACTCCACTTAAATACAAATATACCACACAGTATACTCATACACACATCATTCTCCACAACTCGATGGATCAATTGACCGACTTCTCACAAACCAAAAGGACAACGCATCCAACCACACCACATTTCACTTAGCCTTAAATGTTAGACAAATATATCTTATAATGGAGTTCGTCCTTCGACTACTCATTGCTCTTCAAATTCACAACTTCCATAATAACGTAGTTACTAATTTACTTTAATCAATTAGTCGATAATAGTAGCAATATGTTACAATATGCTCACAAGTTGTACTTGCATTTTTTTTCTTATTGTGTTCCTTTTAAAGTGATTATAACTTAAGATAACTAAGTTAAATCACTTCTCATGTAATCTGATGTGTTGTTTAAATTGATTAAAGTAATAATAAGTAAAGCAGTTTAAACATTAAATACAAAACAAGGTTTTTCAACGTTTAAAATTATTATTAGAAACTAATCAAAGAATATGGCAAAGATTGTTTGTGAAATAACGATTCTAGTTGAATGACAATTATGGTGATCTCCCCTTTAACTTAAACACAAACCAAAGTTATGATTTAAGTAAGAAATTTTACTTACTTGCTGAATTGTTCAGCGGTCTAAATTACATTCAAGGAATAAATGCTCTTTAATGTGTATCACATTAATAGCAAGAGATGTATTTGCTCATTTACAAATATTTTTTACTAGCTTATAAGACCCCGTAGAATCTACGGGTTTTTAGAAGAGATATTGCAAAAAGATGAAAAATTAGTGTGTAAAAAAAATAAAAAAAATAATGAAAGTAATAAAAGAGTGAATGTGTTATTTATTAACATGAAATAATAAGTCAAGTACAATATAGAGTACAATTATTGTAAGTAATAATGTAATAAACAGCCATTCACGTGGTCTTCAATCTTGACTTTGAAAAGAAAAGCGATGTAGTGGGAAGTAGATGAATTGGTAAGGCAATAAAAATTCGTCGAGAACCTAATAAAGCATGAAAAGAATGTGTAAGTAAAACATTTGTGTGAATGATAAAACATGTAAAAAACAAATTCATATCGCATTATATGAATATCCGTACATACCTGTTGATAACTGATCAAAGACCGTGAAGAACCTCTTTATAGACTACATTTGTAGTAGTCTTTAATAAATTACTATCGGCATCAGAAATAACAACCTTCAAACCCTTTTTGCTTTTTACGTGTGAAAGAGCCACATATAATTGTCCATGTGTGAAAGCAGGGGCGTGGTAGGTATAAAACAACTTTCGAAAGTGATTGTCCTTGGCTCTTGTTTATCGTCATGGCAAAAGAAACTGACACGGGAAATTGTTTGCGCACGATCTTGAGTGGTAAACATTTATCCGATGGAGTAATTTTCAACCTTGGAAGTATAACCGTATTCCCAAAATGTGTTCCGTTAATTATTTTGGCTTGAATAGACGCACGCGTTAATTTAGTGACTTGAAGCCTTGTCCCATTACATAAACCTTGTGATTGATTAATGTTTCTCAACAACATTATTGGGACACCGACCTTTAATGCAAGCCTATGGTTTGGGACACCCGAAAATTTTAAACCGTTGATAAATTCCGGTGAAAACACGGCTTGATCTATAGCACCACCACGGTCATTTTTATCTATGTTGTCACAACTAAGATAAACCATTTCTTCACCAGGAAAGGTTTTAAGCAAATGATCGTTAATACTATCAACCACTTCATTGGTTGGAGCAAGAATGGCCTTTTCCTGGAAGTAAGACGGATCACCTATGTTATCCAAAATGTTTGGGTAAGTGAAATCTATAATAGATTGTACCGGATCATTAGTTTCATGTATTAGAATATCTTCAGGTATATCTATCAAAACCTCTCCGTCGTGTTGTCCTCCAATATCTCCATCTCCTATTTCAATATCCATTCGGCAAATTCCTTTATCTCAGCTACATCCTCATGCCGTGATCCAACAGTAAGGCGCATATTAGCGGTTAATTTTAAGACTTTGCAATGATCCCACAAGTACGATTGTTTTAAAGATGCACTTACAATGTTTTAAAGATGCACTTACAACTGTTGCAATAATTTTAAGACTTTGCAATGAGAATTAGGGTTTCCAAATACATTTACTTTACAAGTTTTGCGCATTCAATAGGTTGGTGAGATATGCATTTAATGCTACTATATTAGGTAATGAGATAAACTTTTCTCTAGAGAATAGTGTTGACAACTGTTGTACCTTTTTACTAACTCTGGAAATTTGTGAATTCGTAAATTGACTTGTTTTATCTTTTTTTGCTTTAGTTGATTTTCACGCCTTTGATCTTTTAGATAGTTAAGATTTTTTGCTTAGTTTTTTTGTGAACGATGAGATCAAACATCGTTTAATGAGGCATTGTCATCCTTATATAACTCAACTTTTTCTTTGGATCTTGTACTTTTAGTAGTTGAACCATATCAGCGCTGAAATGAAGACTTTATTGTCTTTAAAAACTCAGAAGGAGTTATGCTGAACATTTCTTGAAGACTAAGTTATATTTAAACTATTTTATATTTAAATATAGTTATAGACTGTTGGACGTTATATTGGTCTTATGAGTCTCATCCTCTTGAATTTATATACATGACCAAATTATTGATACTCACACTTCTTTAACATATAGATAAGCTAATAAAAACAAAAAGGTGTCTAAAAAGTTCGTAATCTTTGACTAATCCCACTTTCCACGTGTTTACGGGGGGCAATGACGACCATTGCAACTAAGGGATCAAATTTCGTCACAAGGAAGTAAATATGGCTCAATGCCACTCCAAAGGGCCAACTTGTCCTTTGCCATGCATGGGTCTATCATTGAGTACTAAGATGACAAAACGTGTTTGTGTTTATGAAGTGAAACAATTTAGTGTTGAGGTGGTTTTAGAAGGAAAATACAGGTTGGAATTGATGTGAAACATGTAGGTGGTAAGGTCGAATTCTGTTCTTATTAGCTATGCTTCCCAGACAGACCTTTTCAGTATCTTTATCGCAAAGGGTACATGTTTTAACCTTCTTCAACTATGCCCATAGACCACAAACCTGCGTTGTGTAATGGACTAATAACGATGCGTCTAACTTCACAGTTCAAGGGAACATAGTTAAACACATATTTTTGTACATCGGGTTTGGAATTTCAACTTCACAATTCAAGGAAACATATGTTATCATAACAGTAAAAACATAAGCAAACATTTTCAAAAATTATGTCAAATTTGAAGGACGTGTTATTAAATTGTATTTTGTATTTAAAGCTACGCGGCGACGGAGGCAACGTGGGCCAACAGTTTACACATTCTTTGTCTGGGCTATTTGGTAACTTGCCATAAAAAGAAGGTTTAAAAGTAGTGTGAATTGAGAAAATGTGTTATGCTGCTGACAGAGCAGATGGGCAGTAGTATGACAATACGAGGATTTGACAAAGAGCTGACTCGGATCCTAGGTGTTTTCCTTTTTCTCTTGACTCGTCACTATAGCATCTTTTAAAAAGTACTCATCAAACTCAAACTCTCCGCATCATTTCTCATTAGACTCGGTGGTGTAGTGAATCACCGCAAACTTTAAATACGATATATATTATTGATTGAGTTAGCAATATATTATTGATCAAGTAATCAACTCAAATTATAATAAGAGAAAATTACCAAAAGAGATCAATTTTTCAAGGTTGATATATTTTTAAGACTTTTTTCTCATCTCTTTTGCTTAAAAAGAGCATGAAATGCTCAACTGCTTCCAATCTTCCAGCTAACTTATTTGCTGCTGAAGTACAAAAAGAATGACATCGTGTCAAAATTTGGGTGGAGTCGGCGATTGGCGATCAATCAGCGATTGAGCGATCAATCAGCGATTGGCAGGTCAAAAGGAATGACACGTGTCATAAAAATAATGGAGCTTTTGTACTTGAGCAGTTGGGCAGTTGAGCATTGAGCAGTTAAGCATGACTCTTTTGGGAAAGAGATGAGAAAAAAATCTTAAAAATGGACCAACCTTGAAAAATTGACCTTTTTTGGTAATTTTCTCTTATAATAATTTATATTTATATGCTAATATAATTTTGATAAACAAGATAGCTAGTTTTATTATGAAACTTTATAAACCTAATAAGGATAAATATAAATTTTATACATATTTTATTGTCTAATACTTTCTTGTAGTTTGAAGGGAGGCTTCTGAACAAACAAATTAGCACGGATGTTGGGAACCGCTTCTCCTTCTTTTCTTCCTTGTTGTTGGTTGGCACATATAGGACTTGTATTCGGCGACAAAGTTGTATATTGCTAAATGGTGTCCTCTTTTTATGACGTTTGTTATTCTTTTAATAGTGAGCGGCAGTTTGGTGGTCAACGTTTGTTATTGAGCGGCAGTTTGGTGGTCAACGTTTGTTATTGACAACATGATATCCGGTGTCCAAGAAAATAGTATTAATATGGAAGACAAATTTAGTTGAGTGGTGGTTACTACACATACGGTAGGTGCATTATGACGGCTAGGGTTTTGAATGATAGAGTTTATACCTTGGATATGAAAGAAAAAAGATTATTTTAGCAAAAATAATAAAGCAAAAATAAATAAACCGGAATTACTCCAAATAACTGGTGAGTAGCCGATGGCAAGAGGTTAGGTTTTTTTGTTAGGGTTTACTTAATGCTCCATACCATGTAAAATGTCAAAGTAGAGATGTATTATTGATTGAGTGATCAATTGAGATCATAATAACCTATATTTATAAGCTAATATAATATTGATAAACAAGATACTTAATCCTATCATAAAACTAAATAAACTTAATAAAGATAAATAAAAACCCAATACATATTTTATTGTCTGATACAAACATGTTAGTATCACCATCTTTCTTATCATTTACACCGCACTTAAATACAAAAACTCTAATTAAACAGAAAAGAACATGGAGATGAGCAAAAGAACAAAAAAATGAACCAATATCAAGAAGAACCGAACTAGAACATGCCTAATGGTTCTGGTTCCGGTTTTTAGATTTTGGTAAAATTTTAGATCTTGGTTTGTTGGTTCAGGTCTACTGGTTCCCCATTCCAGATCCGAATAACCGAAAACTGAAAAAGACGAAATCCTAATAGAAAAGTTCCCCTTGCATAATATCTTAAAAAGACAACCCTGGCATCTTTTCAATTGAAAAAACTCAATCCAAACACCATAAATGCTAATCTTTAATCAACTGAAACATCTGTTGGAATTATATAACATGACAATCATAAATATAAACAATAAACATCAAGTACACATGCGGAAGCGTATAGGAAAGATTAACGAATAATTAATTAACATAAACAAGAATATGCGTACCTTTCTTGATTCTAGCCGAACAAGAATCAAATCCACAAAACTAGCAATTGGATGAACCCTAATTAGGGTTTATAGGATTATGTGAATTACCCCTTACCGTTTTGTAATTCAATCCAAGAATACTAACAATAATGTGTTAGTATCACTTTCTTTACACACGTATCTATACCGAATTAAATGAATGCTAGTTTTAATCAAACAAAATAACTTGAGTTTGGAAAAGCTTTGGATCGACACCCACAAGGTGTTGTCGACCGAATTATGTAAAAACACACACAAAACTATTTAGATTTTAGCATAATGAGCACAAGAGATAAATTACAAACACCCTTGGTTTTGTATTTATACCCAAACAAACTTGATGAACAAGTTTTAGTTGTAGATGGGTTGGGTTTCCTTTTCTTGTGGCCGATCGGATGAGGCATCCCACAAGGGATTCCGGAACCTTCCCAATATTTACAATCTAGTCCTTTTCCAATTATATTTAACAACCGTTAGTCCATTACACTTAATTACTAAACGTCCGTTATAATTATTTCGTTTAATTAATAAATAAATATAACATTTATATTTAATTATTAACTTTAATTCTCATACGCAAAGTGTGCAATCATGTGGTCTCGAGTTCGATCCTAACACACGTCTATTAATTTATTGTCCAACATTAAATGATTACTTAACATTCAAGACTTACATGAAAACCTATCATCATCAAAATAGTTAAAAAAAAGTATTTTTGATGTGCTTATAACATGTTTACCAAATGTGGATATACGTATTAGTTTGATGGTGCTTATAGCCTTATAACATGTTTATGATTATGTTAGTTTGTCATATGTATTTACTTTAGTTGTTAAACTTTATCGGTCTAAATATAATGTTTATGATTATGTTAGTTTGTCATATGTATTTACTTTAGTTGTTAAACTTTATTGGTCTAAACATAATTGGGTGCAACCTATAAAAATTTAGATTTTTGGGGGCTTTGCCACTGTTACAACAACTTACAAAGGTGTTCCAAAATTTCGGTTATTTCGCGGCTATACCCGAAAAACCATAACGAGAACCAAAGTTTTGGTTCGGATTCCAAGTCGTACAGGTTCTGAAACCATCCTCATCCCTAAAACAAAATATTCCAAAAGATGCTCACACGTACACACACGAACTAAACAAAATAAAAAGACCCTCACTACCTTGCTTCAATCGGTGATCCCAACCACGGATCTCCTATTCGTGAAAGGGGGCATGTATATGGTACACTAATAATTTTAAATTATGCTTAGATGTTACAAGCATCACATAAGGACTCATTGTGCATCATGACTAACATAATGTCTCTCCATAAGTCCTTTAAATTGTTAAAGTTAACAATATCTTCTAATAATGGATATAGATATAAATTAGTTAATCATATATATTGATCGTTTGATTTTGGAGATGTTGAATTGACTCTTGCGTTCCCCCTCAACACCACCCACTCTATTAGGCGTATGTTGTTATATATTTCATGTAAAGTACTAATATGACAATCAACTTTATTAATATGTGCTCTTTCAGTTGATAATAGTACGGTGTTCAAAATGACGAAGCCCAAAATGCACTAATTGATAAGGTCACATTATTGATCTTCTAAGTTCGTTGTATTTTCTCCCTCAAATCACAAGGTACACATGTGTTGTATTTAGTTTGATTAGTCATAGACATGTATCTGGATCGTTGCATTGGAAAAGGTTTTTAAAGATCGACGTGTCTGTTGTAATTATGATTATTCCAATTAATTTGTTAAATTATTTTTAAATTATAACCATGTTTTCCACCGGTTCTTGGATCGTGGCGTACTATCCTAAAGACCGGAAGGGTTATAGTACTTTTTCATACTGATTGATCTATGTCTGAGATGTCTAACGGTGTTTTGAATTAGAGTACCAATAAGGGTATTTTTCCGAGTATAAAGGAAGGTATGTTGAGTATCATGATTGCCCAAGAAGGAAATTTGGAACTCCAAGTTAAAAAAGACCGGAGAGGATATTTTACCGGGCCCCTTTTGGTGAGATGATTTGTTAGAGCATGTACATGCGACAAGTGCCTAGGAACAATATGGGAGATAAATCATTTAGGGTAACAATAAAGGACAAAAGTATTGCTAGATTAACATATCCATGTCTTGTACTTTTTGAAATACCGCAAAGTGCAAAGGGATATAATCATATACCTAAACTCAGTTGAGGTGTTGCTGGAATTTTTGTCAATCACCATGTGGGTATTGAATCGGTTTATGTGAACTAGGTATTTGAATGTTTTTCTAGTAATCTCTTCGTACTGTAAAAGTGGTTCTCGTGTTGTTCCTTTCCACAAGTGGGAGTCTGAAAGGATTATTGTGCAAAGAACAACGTCTTTCACAATGGGTACACATATGAATAGAGATAGGTCACATCGATGCACGCTGAACAAAACACGTAAGTTGGTATTGAGAAATGAGTGACGAAATGAAATGGAAATGAAGATCGAGGAAATGAGAATATGACAATATTCTCATAGAGGTTTAAAACGGTAATTAAAAAGGATGTATGTATTTACATGGGATAAAATATTGAAGTAAAAAGGAAAAACCACAACCCTAAAGGGATACGGATTTCAACCGATCCAGGGCCGGTCCTGAGTTTTTTGCTGCCCTAGGCGAGCCAGTCAAAAGATGCCCTTTTTGAGCAAACAATACACTAATCTTTAGTATAGAACCTAATCAACCTAGCGCCTCATCCTCACGCCAAATGTTATTAGATAAATACATTGTTACAATAAAATGTTTCAAAATATTTGTTGGAATTACGTCGTCAATAAACCCAAAACGTCAAACGCGGAATCGAAAACGCTTGATGTTAATCGCACAAGAACAAGAACCCAAGTCAATCGACTTGTAGAAGAACCTCGAACAAACGTAAACCTCAAAGAACCGAACGATTAACTTGTATTATTAACTCTCGGTTACAAAAGAAAGAATAAAAGACATGAAAATAGGACCTCACCCCCTCTCGGTTACAAAAGAGAAGAATGGGTGAATATCCAAGTCATAACCGACTTAGAAGTCTTCTAGATACTTGGCTGCAACTTCCTAACCGACTTAGACAATGCCTAAACTCAAAGTTACGACCACAAAGAACAGAAACCCACAAGTATAACTGAATGATTATATTGTATCACCACAAAAACCTCGATCGGTTTACAAGAAATAATAAGAATAATGTGTGTTCGACATTTCAGGTTTGTTGACACGTAATTCCAACAATATCCGTAGGTTAAATATACTTTTGGTTAAGTTATGTAAAGCTAAGCTAACTTTGGTTTTCTTTTCAATTCGAGTTATCCAATATTAATTTGGTTTCTTAAGATTCATTTGATATTAGAATATCATTCAACAATTATTGTACACAGATAAATTGTGGCGTTTATGTACTAAGTATTTGACAGTGATTATATAAAACCATTCAAATTTGAACTAGCTTAACTTCTAGTAATCATTAGCAACATTTTACTAATTACCATAGTCATTTGCTACCTATATTTATACGACAAGGATTAAAAAGGTGAAGTGTCTAATTCTAGCACAATAAAAATAATAGAAAATAAAATAAAATTCTTTGCTACTTGATAGTAGATTATAGACTAATAAGTTTAAGGTTTTAATGCACATTGAAAACTGGAAAGCAATGAAATAATGTAGAACAAAATGTGAAAGTATATTAAAATAGCTTAAAAACAACAATTTATGTTTGACCATTTGACCTGAATAGTGGAGTAAATAATGGTAAGTCAAAGATTAAAAGTTAATCAAAACAGACTTTTTTTTCGTACTCATTTTTCGTCTCTCTCTCCCATCCTTATTCATCTCCCATCTTTTTCAGACGACTGTATATTTCTCTGGTGAACTTATCTTTTTTTTTCTCTTCCAAATATTGCTCCGTTCTCCATTTATTTCTTCAATATTCTACATCGTTTTATCATTATAAAACAAGCTTCATTATATAAAATCAATTCACAATCATAAAATCTTGATGCCCCCTATTTGTATGATGCCCTGGGCCGTCGCCCGTGCCGCCCATAGCCAGGGCCGGCCTTGAACCGATCCCCTAAGGGGGAGTTTGACTCCATGTCACACTTGTATTACCTAGTGGATAATTATTATGGATTTCAAATGCAATTAGGAAAGTCTTTGTATCTCTATAAATACAAAGGCGCCTAAATAGAAATCACAACAATCTTCTAAACCCTAAATCTCTCTGTGGAAAACTAGAAGGGGGGGTTGAATAGTTTTACCGATTAAAACTTCGTTTTAAAATATTTAGATCGACTTATGTCAATCTATTTAGATGTGTATGTTGGACGTTGATAGATAGATATGTAAATATGTAATGCAAAGGTAAAGAGTAAGAAACACAAAACCACGACACGGGTATTTATAGTGGTTCGGCTACAAGGACACCTTCCTTGCCCTACTCCACTCCTCGAGTCACCTACTCGAGAGTTCATTAGCAATACACGACACAACTCCTTATGGTGGAGAAGCCTTCACAATGTTGCCTACACTTTTTCTGGTACAAGGCTAGACACCGAGTTCTTCCACAAGGTATAACCACACCTATCACATCGTCGCCTACACTTTATCCAGTACAAGGCTAGATACCGAGTTCCATTACAAAGGAGGAACTACTACCCAACACTACACAACACCTATCCTAAAGGAGACCCACTCCTTGTTACAACATCATCAAGGATATCAATATCCTTGGATACAACCTATCTCTATTTGTACATCGATACACCATATCGATTTTACACCCTTGACATCCTTCACTAATGCCTTTGACTTGACCTTTTGGCATCCTTCACTAATGCCTTTGACATGGACGTTTGGCACCTTTCACTAATGCCTTCGTCTTGACTCTTTTGGCATCCTTCGCTAATGCCTTTGACATGGACGTTAAGCACCTTTCACTAATGCATTCGTCTTGACCCTTTTGGCATCCTTCGCTAATGCCTTTGACACAACACTTCTAATAACGAAGAAAGAACTATCAACAAGAGAACCTCAGTAGTCTTGATGATGACGAAGCATGGCAACTCATGGACTTAAGCTTGCTCGACTTCAAGAGGTGGTGATCTCGCCTTTAAGAGAAACCTAGAGAATCACACAAAAACAAACACAAACTACATAGAAAGATCCTTTGGATCTGAGGTTAGAGAGTTTACAATACTAGGTGAAAGTATGTGTAGGAGTGGCAACCTACAATGAAGAAATTGCTCACTATTTATAGAAGAAAACATGCAACTGTTCCACGGATCCCACGGATCCCTTACTTGAGGGATCCGTCCAGTGTAAACTGGGGGAACCGTGGGACGCTCCTCTTTGCCCATGGGTTTTGGGTCATGGGTCATGGGTTATGGGTCAAGGGTCCTAGACTTTGGACCATGGGTATCCAAGTAGATACAATGTATCTAGAAGATGCAATGCATCTAGTCCATGAGTTATGGGTTAGCTCCATGGGTCATGGATAATACCCATTATGACTTATGCATGATGTCATCCAATGGATTATGGGTTATGCTCCATGGGTATGGGTTTGGGTTTTACCCAACTACATTCAATGTATTTAGTCAATGGGTCAAATACTTAAACTTATACCCATTATATTACCCATTATAATACATACTAAGTATGTATATATCTACCTAATATGTAAACACTAGTTGTTGTACATACGCTTTACTAAATCATGAAAGCACTATTACTTGTTTAGTGTTTTATGTGAAAACGTAAGTGTGTTAGTAAACTATTGGTTCAAACTATTTACGTATTTTATTTATTTCGTTAAAATACTTTTACGTTTTTTATCGATAAAATATTAGAAGATCGTAAAATATAAATAAACGTTTTTACGGCTTATTTGTATTAACAATCTCCCCCTTTTTGTTGATGACAAAACATAATATTATTTTAAGAAAAAACTAAAATTCATAAAAGTTTGAATTGGAGTTTTTACTCCCTTCTTCCCCTTTTTATCGAAACAAAAAGAACGTCGAAAAGAAACTAACACATTGTTTTAAGAAAAACATGTGAAAAGAAAGAATGAAAAATAGAGAGTAAGTGAGGAGAAGTATTCTCGACTTAGCTCCCCCTTGACGATTCCTTCCCTTTGTGAGGGCGTCAAGTAAGAAGAAAATACTAAACTAGTGCATTGCAACTATGTTTGCAAATGGTTTTGTGACAAATATGCTCCCCCTTGATGATTGCAACTTTGCAAGAAGGACGTCATGTAATGTAATCCTATGTGAATGATATTGCAAATGATTTTGCAATGTATTGCTTTGACACGAAACTCCCCCTAGCTAAGGGTGACAAAGTCTTCATGTGTGTATTGAAAATCTACAAGACAAAGGTTAGAAAACAAGTATGTAATGCATAATTTCCTGCAAATAAGACTCAAGTTAGTAGTAAACAAGTCTTCTCTTGCACGGATCCCACTATTCCCTCTTTGGAGGGATCCATCTAGGCAAAACTGAGGGATCCGTCTGTCTGTAAGCATAAGACAGCAATGGTGATGTAACAAGTGATGTTAACATCAAAATGATCTATGTATCAAGGCACCAAAGATATTCTCAAGACAATATGGCATATGACATGTAATTTCATTTAATAAAACTAGAGAAATGATGTACATAATTCCAAAAGCTTAAGACTAGGACATCACTTGAATCCTTAAGCTCACGGTTGTTTAGGTTTGTTGACCTCATCAAAATGTTCGATGAGGTGATAAAACATGAAATGTTTCTCTTCACGTAGTTCATGTATCAAGCCTTCAACGTGTTGACAATGATAACAATCTTTGTCATGGCTCGGAAAAGGTGGTGGTAGAAATGGAGTGGCTTGATGTGGAGAATCAAGTGAAGAGGGTTGAGGATCCTCAAAAGAAGGAGGGATTGGCGGAGGCACATTCGATGATGGATCAACAAAGGATGATGGTGGAGGTAGAGAGGTGTCAACTTCCATGTGGTCGGGGTGGTTAACTTTGATGATTCCTCATAATCCAAATGGACCATTTGAGGGAAATGGAGAAAAAGATACCGGTGCAAGTGTTGATTCAACACCTTGGGTTTGTTGCACAATCTTTTCTATTGAAGAGAGTGTCGGCAATTGTGGAGGATGGGATGGCCTAGGAGGCAAGTCTTCCAAGTTGTAGAGATGTGGAGATGAATGTGAAGTGGTAAATGATATGACTCTAGGCACCAAAGGTGATGGTTGGGTGGAAATGGGTGTTTGGTTTAGGAGGAATTGTGGTGTTTGGCGATGATATTTTTGTGGGAAAAATCCTTTTGGGGATGGTTTGATTGGTTGAGTTGGTGGAGGAGAAATCCTAGCATTTGTGGATTTAACGGGAGATGATTCGGTTGAGGAAATTTCGTGTACAACACGAGCAAGTTTCTTGGGTGGTCCTTTGCTGGATGAGTTAGCACTAGGAGCTTTCCTCATGATGAAATGACTAAAGATTAGTGATGTAAAAGTTTCTAAATGCTGAGAATTAAGTTGTGGTTGGTGACTAAGAAGTCCTAACAAGATGGCTTATAAAGGGAAGGATTTGAAAAGTGCATTAAAGACTTAAGCCACTAAGATCCTTTGAAATGTGATGATTTGCATGAACAAGGGTCAACTACAGATTTGCACTGATCTAGGAGTTTAATTAAGACAAGATGGAGTGTTCAAGTTAGCAAGAAGAGCTTGAAATGATTGTTTTAGCTAGGATTTAATGAATTTGCCAGCCGGTTCCCACGGTTCCCTCCAATGAGAGATCCATCTAGGCTATTCCTAGGGATCCGGCTATCAGTAGTCAAGAAAAAGAGGAATATGATGTTTGTAGAGTCTAATACCTATACATCTTGAGTGTCTCAGTCTTCTTAAGTGTTTTAAATGAAATGTGACTTAAATGATCAAGGGTAATGAGTGATGGTAGCTAATGATTGCCTTTCATGGAAGGACAATGGGACTTTATGACCACCAATGGGTGATCAAGGATGACACTAGGAGATTTGAGAGTGTCAAGTGATGTTAAATGACCCTAGAGATCAGATGGAAACTTGGGACAAAATTTAAAAAATCCTTAAAAACTATAAGAATTGAAAAACTAGTTTTTGACCCATTTTGAGGTAGAGATGACTAAAATCAATTAGCTAAAATTGAGAGATTTATAAAACTAGATGTGTTGACATGTGAGAGATGATGTGTGAGTATATGATCGGAAGAATGATGAGTTTTGGTGAAATGATAAATCGACAAGCACCTTGAGTGTGATCCTAAATGAGCTATGAGTGAGTGTGAAGCATAATGAGCTTGAGGAAGACTTAAGTGGTCCTAAGGCATTATGTTTAGCTAGTGTGAAGTGATCTAGTGGGATGGTTTAATGTGTGGGAGTCTGCAATGTATTTTTGTCACCCCAGATCCCACGGATCCCTAAAAGGAGGGATCCGTCTAGTACAACTTGAGGGATCCAGCAACTGCAGATCAGAAGCATCACAGACAAATGTGCAGATTTTGCATTATACTATGCATACTAATTGCTACTAGTCTCTACTATAAATGAACATCAAAACAAGCAAATATCTCATAAACCATAACATAAATAAGAGTAGTAGTGAAACTATCCAAAAAATCAAGATAAACCATTCACAAATATAAGCATCCATTACAAAATGATAAACAATACATCTAAAAACAACCATAATCTTAATGTCTCTTTTGTCAATCTTTTCTCTTCCTCTTTCCCGACTTCACGACGTAGTTAGTTAGGCATTGGATCATACCCTTCAATTGTTTGAATTCTTCGGTCTTGTTTGGAAGAGTTGGAAGTTGTTCAAAGTAGGTTATGGGATCCAAGTCGACGTTGGCAACGAGGTTGACATTTACTTCTTCTTCGTCCGAGGAGTTCGAGAGAGCCCGAGGTCTTCTCCCATTGACCATGAACCATTTAGAGGGTTGTTTGGTGAGTGGTACCATGACATGATCGGCAAGAAAATGATCATCGTTGATATGAGAAGGTTGCATTGCACTAACATACTCACGGAGTCGTGTTAGGAGCATACCATAGGGAAGTACCATGTTGGTGACTTTGAAAACACCGGCCATTCTCTTCACCATGTAATAGGCAAGGTTAAATGGTCTTTGGTGAATGACGCAGTAGATCATTTGGACAAGACATGCATTTGGATGGTATTTGTTTCCGACCAAACTAATGACATTTTCCCTAAGAATTTCTTCCCATTTTCTATAGATGGGATGCATTTCGAAGAGTTCCATTTGAAACGGATCACGGTGAATAAGCTCTTTGTTGCGGTTGAAGTGAGATTGGTCGGCTCTAATTTTGAAAATGGTGTCTCGAACAATTACGGGGTCATCAAGAGGAGTGTGGTAGATTGGTTTGGGATCTAGTGCAAATGATTGGGTGGATATTGCCCAATCTTGGGAGTACATACAAATTCCTTCACAAGGAATGTGGAGGATTTGTGCAAATGTGTTGAGGGGCAGAGTAAGGCTTTGATTATTGATGATAAAAGCGATTGAGATGCTATCATCACTATTTCGAATGATCCTAACACTTTTGTAGAAATCAAAGATGAAAACTGGACAAATTTGTTCATCAATATCAAGGAGACAATCAAAGTTGATTACCGAGAAGACTTGACGAATGTCGTTATTTTCAAGAAAACATTCCTTGACTACACGACCTTCGTGAATGAGTCATTTTTCAAGTCTTTTGAAAATTTTACGATCGGTTTTTGAAAACTCCTCTTTTCGATAGTATCTAGTGAGGTAGTTGACGGTATCATGGTGGTCTTGTTGGGTAGCTTTAGGCATGGTTGGTCCTAGAAAAACAAACATTCCAATTAGGTAAAATTTGTTTGAGATGGGTTTATGGTTTTGATTTGTATTAAAAATGTTGTAAGCACAATAGAATCTTAGTTATGTGAAACTTTTTTCTAGTGATTAATTTTGCAAAACCTAATTTCATCAATTGATGTTTTAAGAAGAAAATTGAAAACCATAAACCATAGGATGAAGAAGATGACGAGTAGAACATATGAGTGTAATTACTTACAATGATGTTCAAGAAGGAGATGCTTGAGGATATGAAGCCCTATGGAGATGAAAGCAGCAATTGGGTCGTTTTTGTGTTTTGTGAGGAGAAGGAAAAGAGCAGAACTGATTTTGAAAAGCGTATAGTTGGTTTCTGTTACACGGTTCCCCCGGATCCCTTGTAATTGGGATCCGGCTAGTACAACTTGTGGGATCCGGCTACTATGGACAGAAAGAGAGTGTTTGGTGTTATTTTTGTAATAAGTTATACACTAGATTATGGAACAAAAATAGCTTTGAGGTTCCTAATTGTTTGGTCAATGTGTTTTGATAGGTTAACTACCAAGGATCTATTTGTGACGTCGGCATTAGTTTGATGATCTTTAGAGAATTAAGGAGGAATACTATTCCCAATGATGAGTAAGTCGGGAAAGTGGCGAAAATAGACTTTTTAGAGACTAGCAACTATAAACGTTCTAATTTATGAAAAAGAAAATATTATCAACATATCCATGTAAACGTAAAATGGCTACTTTGTAGATAAGTGGACATACCTCTAAACTCTTGATATGGTTTATAGAGACCATATATCCGAAATACTTCAAGAGCTTTTAAAGTAATCCGTTGTACTTAGTATAAGTAGGTTGTGATTAATTTTAGGTTCTTCTTTGAGAGTTGACTTCATTTTTCTTTGAATAGAAATGAAGACCTTGGAGAAGTCCTAGCAAGAAGGTTTCTAAAACAAGATTGTTAGAATAATCTATCACTATCCAACATAAGAGAAATAATTTGTTTTGAAAGATTTCCTTCTTTGTAGTTTTCAATCACATACGGATCGTATCAAGTTTTTAAAGTACAACATATTCTAAGAAACTTGGTAACGAAGCTCTGATGTCAATTGTGGAAAACTAGAAGGGGGGCTAAATAGTTTTACCGATTAAAACTTCTTTTTAAAATATTTAGATCGACTTATGTCAATCTATTTAGATGTGTATGTTAGACATTGATAGATAGATATGTAAATATGTAATGCAAAGGTACAGAGTAAGAAACACAAAACCACGACACGAGTATTTATAGTGGTTCGACTACAAGGACACCTTACTTGCCCTACTCCACTCCCCAAGTCACCTACTCGAGAGCTCATTAGCACTACACGACACAACTCCTTATGGCGGAGAAGCCTTCACAACGTCACCTATACTTTTTCCCATACAAGGCTAGACACCAGGTTCTTCCACAAGGTAGAACCACACCTATCACATCGTCGCCTACACTTTATCCGGTACAAGGCTAGATACCAAGTTCCATTACAAAGGAGGAACTACTACCTAACACTACACAACACCTATCCCAAAGGAGACCCACTCCTTATTACAACATCATCAAGGATATCAATATCCTTGGATACAACCTATCTTTATTTGTACATCGATACACCATATCGATTGTACACCCTTGGCATCCTTCACTAATGCCTTTGACTTGACCCTTTTGGCATCCTTCATTTATGCCTTTGACATGGACGTTTGGCACCTTTCACTAATGCCTTCGTCTTGACTCTTTTGGCATCCTTCACTAATGCCTTTGACACGGACGGTAAGCACCTTTCACTAATTCCTTCGTCTTGACCCTTTTGGCATCCTTCGCTAATGCCTTTGACACAACACTTCTAATGAGGAAGAAAGAACTATCAACGAGAGAACCTCAGTAGTCTTGATGATGACGAAGCATGGCAACTCATGGACTTGAGCTTGCTCGACTTCAAGAGGTGGTGATCTCGCCTTTAAGAGGAACCTAGAGAATTACACAAAAACAAACACAAACTACGTAGAAAGATCCTTTGGATCTGAGGTTAGAGAGTTTACAATACTAGGTGAAAGTATGTGTAAGAGTGGCAACCTACAATGAAGAAATGACTCACTATTTATAGAAGAAAACATGCTACTGTTCCAAGGACCCCACGGATCCCTTACTTGAGGGATCCGTCCAGTGTAAACTAGGGGAACCGTGGGACGCTCCTCTTTGCCCATGGGTTTTGGGTCATGGGTCATGGGTTATGGGTCAAGGGTCCTAGAATTTGGACCATGCGTATCCAAGTAGATACAATGTATCTAGAAGATGCAATGCATCTAGTCCATGGGTTATGGGTTAGCTCCATGGGTCATGGATAATACCCATTATGACTTATGCATGATGTCATGCAATGGGTTATGGGTTATGCTCCATGGGTATGGGTTTGGGTTTTACCCAACTACATTCAATGTATTTAGTCAATGGGTCAAATACTTAAACTTATACCCATTATATTACCCATTATAATACATACTAAGTATGTATATATCTACCTAATATGTAAACACTAGTTGTTGTACATATGTATTACTAAATCATGAAAGCACTATTACTTGTTTAGTGTTTTATGTGAAAACGTAAGTGTGTTAGTAAAATATTGGCTCAAACTATTTACGTATTCTATTTATTTCGTTAAAATACTTTTACGTTTGTTATCAACAAAACATTAGAAGATCGTAAAATATAAATAAACGTTTTTACGGCTTATTTGTATTAACACTCCCTCTCTCTTGATGGTAGACCGAACCACGGGTTTGAAAACCCTTAGTCGACTAATCGACTATCCAAGTCGATTCCCAAGTTGACTTTTAGTCGATTTGCTACCCGCGTTTCGTACTCTTCAACTTTTATATGTTCGTAGCTCTAGTTCCACATATTTAGTACCAATGGATACCTAATGCAAGTCACGTGGTGATTCTCCGAAAAAAACCCTAATTGATCATGTGAAGTATCAAGAAGAAGAAGAAGAAGAAGAATAAGGTGATTTTGTGAAAGTCAATAAGGTATAGGAGTTGGTGCATGATCAAGTAAGTAATTCATAAACACCCTTTGTACATGTTAGATTAGGTTATATCCCTGATTAGGAGATCTGTATATTAAGGTATTGGTCTGCATGACTTTATCTACTTATTTTCCGATGTGCATGTTCTATAGGCCATGCGGGCGACCGCCAATACCGTACACCTTATTACCCCATGGGTATTCACCTTGATATTTTCCTATAAAGAGAATGTTTCACAGGAGTAAATGATTATCTTTATTAATATGATACACATTCAAAAGAACATTTACTCCTCTATAAAACATAGTCCTTGTAACCATTCAGAGAAATTGATAAGTTCATACTTGAACACCTACTTTGGTTAGTGTTTAAGTTAGTGAGGAGATACATGATGGGGTTCAAACAATTATCCAAAAAGTCTTGGTGATCTATTATCATGGGAGGAATCAAAAAATTTAAATGAAAAGATCAATACATGCTTCGATGTTGTTGTTCAAACTAGTTGTTAGGTTATATGGAGATATAGATACTGAGTTATTTTAGATAAAGCCATCGAGAAAAGGTACATTGATGAGATCAAAGTTCTTTCATACTTTTGGATTTTGAAATTGAAATAGGGTTTTAAAACAAAATTGGTTTAATTGGTTAAAAACCTCTTAAATTGCTTGTATAAACTCTTTGTAGCTTTATTATTCTAGCTTATTTAGTTATTGCTAGAAGCTCTTAATGAATCACCATTTAAAAAGTTAGTGAGAACATCAACATACTTTGTCCTTCATCTAAGGTTAAATTATTCCAAACCACTCTTTGTAATTATTTGAATCATTCAAATAAAAATTAACAAATATTATCCAAAACTGTTTGTGATTTAAGTTTTAAACTATATCAAGTGTTACGAAAGTGTTTGGAAACCTTAATTTTATCTTAGCAAACATTTTAAAGGGAACAACACCAACCAATTACCACAGGCATCCTAGTAAGCTGATGTTTGAATTTGAATTAATTGACATTAATCACGTATAGTAGTCTCAGACCCAGGACCTTGGGTCGGGCCTGCCTAAAAAGTAAACAACTCCAACCCGTGCCTAATCCGGACCACATCATACACCGACCTCGGCAAATCCGAAAGGGTTAACCCACAAGGGTAAGGAATATTGTCAGCGATGATCCAGCTGACCCGGGCAGACCTCAAACAGGGAAAGACAACAGTTCCCTCCCAAAAGCATCGTTGTCAAGGGAAAGAGGACAAGAGTAAGGTTTGACCTGGGGGGTTTCCCGCCCGAAAACATCATTATCACAACACGTGATCCCAAGAATACGACAAAAAGGTCAACAATATAAATAGAGGGTATCTACCACTCTCAACGGTATCTTCACTCTCTCACTAAAAATATTTTATCTCTCTATAACCTATACTTACTCTTACGCCCAAGATTGACTGCGGAAGCCCCTTTCTACGGTGAGAGTAACGGTGTCTTCTTTCTTAGCATCTTTAGCTCAAGATACTTTCACTTACTCCAAGTTCTGCTCTACCAAAGTTAGCCTAAACTAAGCTTTGTAACGAGATGCCCCAGATTTGTACTAGCAGACGTGATATGAAAAAAACTAAATTCAGAAAGTTATATAAAAATTATTTGTTAATGAATTAATAAAGAAAAATGATCGAAAATATAAAGTAATAAAACTAAGTCTATAGGCATTAAATCATATATATTATTTAAATACAACTTAATACAAAATTTAAACAAATAAGCTAAGCCCTAACGCCAAGTTCTCGAGTTAAAATGGAAGAGGAAAGGAAAGGAAATGAAAAGTTTTTTGTGTTCTTGAGCTTTTTTTAAAGGAGGAAAGGGAAGTGAAAAGGAAATAGAGAGGAAGTTTTGCTAAGTAAATCTTTCTCCACTTTTGGGAGGAAAAGGAAAGGAAAGGGAAGTGTATATTGTGTAAAGACTAATATAGCCTTTTTAAAATATTTGACATTAACAAATAAATGGCTTATATGTAACTACCCGGGTACCCGTGCGTTGCAGCGGCAGGTACCCATTTGATTATTTTTGTTGGTGGCGGTAAGGTCTTTTTTATGAATTGCTTTTATAGAATGAAGAAAAAATGTCCAACGGATGTTATTAATTGAAAGTTAGCTCGTATTCTTGCTTATGCATTTAGTAACATTATAAAAACTTTTATAGCGGGGTACCCACGCGTTGCGGTGGCAGACACCATGCAATCAAAAATTTTGGTGAGCGATTATATGTTTTTCATGATGCTAACTTTACGCATGACGATAACTTTAGGGAAAAACTTTATCGCACACTATTTCATAAAAAATGGCAGTGAACCCATGCATCACTATACAACGCCGATACGAAAACGGTGATCACCACTATTGCTAGTTGTTTTGGACGTGCAATATTATATAACGTTTAAACATAAAAGGTGTTTTAAAGTAGCGGTTTCAGTGCCATTTGGTGGTATCTATGTTGCTAAGTTGTGGTCGTAAATGGTGGTCCATTGTGTGGTCGAAAAAAGTGGTGTCAGAAAGTTTGACTATATAAAAGATTGGTTTGTACGATATGCATAATGATTTGTAAATTTTATTTAGTGGGTGTTTTAAAGAAATTAAAAAGGGTAAAAGCAATAAAATAACAATGTACTTTTCAAATTTTTCCGACTTGAAACACTAATTTTTTTATTACCTTACTTCACCAACGAACTTTCAAAATTTGTTCCGATTTCACCCATATGACTTGTTTATATTAAAATAATAACTGAAATGATTATATTACCCTTGTATTCTTTAAAATTTGTTCTGACTTCACCAACGAACTTTCAAAATTTGTTCTAACTTCACCCATATGCTGAGGGTAATATAGTCATTTTAGTTATTATTTTAATATAAACGGTCATATGGGTGGAAGTTCGAACAAATTTTAAAAGTTCATTGTGAAGTAGGTGATAAAAGGTAAGTGTTTCAAATCGGAAAATTTTGAAAAGTACGTTATTATTTTATGACTTTTACCCAAAAAAAATATAAAACGATTTATGCATTATTGTTTTATACCATGTGATATATTAATTGTACTTTTGAGTGAGAGGGTATATTAATAATATCATTAATGATTTGTAAATTTAATTTAGTTGGTGTTTTGAAAAAAACATGTAATATGATTTATGCATTATTGTTTTGTAACATGTGTTATATTAATTGTACTTTTGATTGACGGTGTATTTTAATAATATCATTAATGATTCATAAAACTCATTTAGTGAGTGTTTTAATGAAGAAAAAAAATGATTTATGCACTATTGTTTTGTACCATGTGATATATTAATTGTACTTTAGAACTTGTAATGCTTAGAAACCAACAAAATGATTCCATAAGTGGCAAGTGTGTAGGCTTAATCTTTTTAAGACTTCTTTTTTTATAGGAAGTCCCAAATGATTTATATAGTAGTATAGATATGACCAAATTATTTTACTTTTTCTCTCATTTAAGAACATGATTATGATTATTATTATTTTTTTTTTCATTTCTTCTATCTAAAAAACATAACAACTAACATTTACTTTTTTTTTTCCTTTTTCTTTTTCTTTTCTTATTTTATTTTTATTTTTCTTCACTCAAAACTCGAGAACTGAACGTAACTGTAATATGCATTAAGACCCTAGGAAACCAGTATACACGGAATAATTAAGACCAGCTAGAAAACAAGTATAGTCCAATACACGTGTAAAAATGCTTTAACTTACCAACTACACTTATATCATATTGACTGTATTTCCTCCTTCGTATTAAATTGTTGGTCATAGAGATAAGCTATAAAATGATTATTTTAAAAACTAATCATGTAACGGTAAATAGATCACCTGAAGTCTGAAAAAGAGGCACTACCTCTCATGCTTTACAACAAACTCTCGTGCCTCACATGTAACATGTACATAAAAGAAAAAGATCAAAAATACTTTTAAAACCACTTGATTTTTTTAGAGAAGGAAAATAACCACTTGATATTTTTAGAGAAGGAAAATAACCACTTGATAGGCAGCCAAATCTGAATCTATCCTTAAATATACCCCAAATGGAAAAGTTAAACCATCAAGTACAAGATAATCATGTTAAGTTGCATTATATGGCAAATTACATTTAAAAACGTTCGGAATAATCCATAGTTTAAGGTAACTTTTTGAATTATAATCTGCACGGTTAATTTTTTTTTAAAACGATAAGTTTTAACTATTACTCAACATTTACATCATAAATCAATCTCACATATTCTAAGCAGTACTTGAACCCACAATCATTTGATTAGGTAGCTTCTCACACAACATGAGATACTATTAGGACGAAAGCCCTTTAGTCACGTTTGAAGTTAATACTTTCATAATTTACACATTTGTTGGACAAGTAAATACATTTTTGCTTTAACTAATTGATCTTTTCAAGACGTACACATACAATAAATAAAAAATCAATTACTACAATGAACACTTTCCAACAAGAATTACAAAAACCGACATTGTTTTAGAGATTCACCAAAATCGACACATCGAGCATTTTGATTTTGCTCGCCCTCCCCTTTTGCTCGCCGTTTTCAGAAGAAGAAAAAAAAATCGCTAAAAAGCAAAGAACATGGAGAGCAAAATGCTTGCTTGCCCCATGTTTTGCTCGCCGTTTTCGCTAAAAAACAAAAAACATGATGACCAAATGCTTTGGTCGCCCAAATATTTTGCTCGCTTCGTCGATTTTGATAAATTCTTTTGAAAATGTTTGTTTTGTGTAAACTGTTCATTTAAAAAAATGACACTACAATAAATGTTAAGGTAGATTCAGTGGCAAATGCATCTAAAAAGAAGGACACTCAAGTTTGCATATTAAAAGAAATAAAAATTCAAGATGGTTCACAATTCATGTAATAATAGTTCTTCATGGTTCACAATTTTTTTTATAATTTGCCTTATTAAGGATATTCCAAAACTGACGTATTTCGTTAAAATATGCTGTAATGTTTAATCAGTTATTGTACGTAGTATTAATTATTAAATATTGGTAGAAAGTGCAAATACAGTATGACAACTTGTGTTTACAAAAGATTTACAGAAAGTATCTTGGAACTTTTCAGAACTCGAAGTGCCAAAAGAGAACAGAAGAAAAGAAAAAGAGAGAGAGAGTGATCGACTATGACTCTATCACCAACTAAGAGCACAAGGTATGGTCTTTATTTAACATGCCAAATACAAAATTTTTTGACAAATAACATGTCAACTACCGTACCATGAAATAAGCCATCTACATGCCAAATGGTTTTGAGTTACTAGAGTGGCTCAAGCCAAATGAAACTTGTGTGTGTGTTTTTTTGTCTTTTTGTTTTTTTTTGGTTTTGTATTGTGAGTGAGTGAGTATTTTTAGTGAGGTATTTTGTGAGACCCAATAACATGTTAGTGGTGTGTTATGAGGGAGGGTGTTTGAGTGATTGGTGTGTTATTTGGAGGTGTATGATGTGACGCTGAGGTGACATACCAATAACGTGTTATTAGGTTCTTGCATACCTTGTGCTCTAATGGATTCAAAGTTTGCGCTAAATTGTATTTTAATTTATTTTGAAGTTCCTAAAATAACATAACTATAACTACAAATCAATTTTATAAATTATAAATACATAACATTAACTCGTGCATTCGAAAAACAGGGACGCCAAAAAACGATAGTTACGTAACAATACTTTAATTCATATTATGAACTGATCAAGGATATACTTGTGTGGAAAGTATGATTGTACACTAGTTTTCATATAGTCATATTTGTGTCATCCAATTTCTTTAATCCAAACACACACTGTTTTACACTTAAATAGACAGTAAAGATGCTTACGCAAAAACAAAGTGCAGTGTGACAAATGTTATAATTTTTTAAGTTTGGATTTTCTACACATCTTAATGTACAACAATAACTCACTATTGGTAGGACAAACCAAGAAAATTAAACGGGTTTAAACGTATTTCGGTAGCACATTTTTTGGCGAACAATTTTTTTAGATTGCACACTTTTATTGACGATAATTTTACTGATGGTTAAGATTTTTGGTTGAAATAATTTTGAAAAGTAGTAATGGAGGGATGATATTATTGAAAAAGTAAGTATAAGAAAATTACTTAATTATTCTTAAAAATTATTCACATTATTTAACATGTAGAGAACTGTTGTTCTGTTAAAGTTATTGCGAATAATAATTTATGTTATACAACCATTTTACATGCTAATGATGTGTTTAAAATCGTTTAACAAAGATAAACAAATAAGAAAGATTTATACAAGTACTTTTCAATGTTTAAACTTTTATTTAAATAAATAAATTTTTTTACTAAGATTCTCAGCATAATAACAATTTAAGTTGAATGACAAAGTATAGTGATCTCCTCACTAACATAAACACTAACCAAAGTAAATATTTAGGTAAGCATTACGCTAACATTCTGAATAAATTCAAGATATTAGAGCATCCAGGGCCGTTCCTGAGTTTATTGCTACCCTGGGCAAGCCGAAAAAAAAGTAATATGTTGCAATCAAGTTCCATTAGGGTCAATGAGAACTTTGATTTGAAATAGATAAAAAGACTAATAAAACGAAAAATGGAAGAAAGTAATTCTTTCGCATCATCGGCGAATATCCGATGACCGGAGAAAAACTATCTGTAGTGAGTTGAACCTAAAGCCCCGATACCATGTAAGACGTAATAATATTGATTAATGAGATAATACATATGACCAATATTTATACACTAATAATTAACGATTTACCAATATTAATCTAATGTAAATACTAATATAATTCTAACTCAAATGCACACACTAACAATTAAATACCTTAAAGGGTTATGTATTGGGAGGCCGCACAACTATTAAACTTTTTACTCTTAAGCCACTCATTTTTATCAAAACTAACTTATAGGCCACTCATTTATGGGTTTGCTTTTATTTATACCAATTTCGAATAATTTTATATCGAAAATCTTTAAAACAACAAGAATAAAGCTAAATATAACATATTAAAACAACACAAACGAGTATTGAAATATAAATTATCAGTTTTAACCATTATTTAAGTGCAACTTTAGTTAGTTGAAAGTGACTTAAGATAATTTAACTGTTTTACGCTTTAAATTGTTAGTTTTATTGTATTGATATGTTAAAATTAGCTTTATTTATGTAATTGTATGGATATCCGGCAAGAATTTAAACGAGATTGGTGTAAAGAAAAACAAACACATATTTGGATGGCCTATAAGTTAGTTTTTGAAATAAATGACCTAAAAGTAAAATACATAATAGTTGGGCGGCATTTGAATACATAATCCTTAACTTAAAAGAATGTAAACTAACCATAAATTTCTTGAACCAAATTCATTTGTAATTATATTGTAGTCAACATTTGCTAAAAGAGTATCACTTGATCATCAAAAAATTATTCATAGTTAACTATAAACGAAAACATATCGCGGTAAAAATAATTGATATATGCAATATATACGCCAAAATATCTATTTGACTTCTTCTACCTTCAAATTTGCTAAGGATTACTCTATGTATGTATTCAATTTTTTATTTTTCCACATGGGTCCCACATAACATCTATTTCAATATTTTACACGGTAAATAAATATTTTATTTTTAATTTTCTCTTTCCTAACAGGTCATCTTCTTCTTCAATCATTGTTAGTAAAAAAAGTCATGGTCTGCTACAGTACTTCATTTTCTTTCTATCACAATATAACATGAACCTAAAAATTGATGCCCCTCAAAATATGATGCCCTGGGCCGTCGCCCACCTCGCCCGGTACCAGGGCCGGCCCTGAGAGCATCCACCATGGTAAACCTTTCTAAAGGTTTATAATTGTGTCGTGGCATTAATTTATAGACATTTTTTATTTATAAAGCTATCTCCACTATGTATAAACCTTATTGAGTTTTACAAACATCTCACAATATTCAAAGGCATTAAATTATGAAAAGGTTCAATATCCTAGACCTATTCATGCCACACAAGCTTGAAATGGATGTTCAATATGGTTTACAAGTTTTTAGACCTCTTCATAATTTTATAAACCTATTAATAAACCACCATAGCGGATGCCTTTAGTTCTTATGGAGGAGTAAATGTTCTCTTTAATGTGTATCACATTAATTGCAAGAGATGTCATTTACTCCTTTAACACATTCTCTTTTTATAGGGTAAGATTGAGGTGGATACCCTTGAGGTAATGTGGATATGTCGAGCATTTACATGTGCAGTAGACTACATTAAATGATTCTATTCTCGGATGTGTCTAATACCACTTTAGAGAACATTATTGACAAATGTTCATACATTTACACTAACTCTTCTATTTTATTTGACTTTATTTGATAATTGCTTTTCTGCTCATCTTCCCAAGAAAGTTTGATGAACACTTAACTACTCTTGTTTTCAGTGATAAAATACTTTCACTTTAGGATTAATAAATAGAAAAATATGAATTTTGTTGCATATATTGTGTAATTTTGTTTTTTATATTATACGAGATTTTATATAAAGTATTGAGGCAAAAGAAACACTTTTAAAAGATTAAACGAGCCCGAACAAAGTTATAAGAAAACTTAGAAGAAAAACAAAAGTTCAGCCCATATAAAAGTGCGTCAATTAAAGGATAAAAGGATTTAAACGTAAATATATAACACAAATACTACAGTTGGTCTAGTGTTTGAGGGCTTGTTGTGCAACCGATAGGTATTGAGTTCAGGTGTTAATGAGACGAGTCGTATCAAGTTTAGGCTTGTTTATAACTACTCAACTCAAGCTCAGTTCGAACTCGAATAAACCTTTTATATATTGGCTCGAGCTCGAGCTTGGTTTGTTTTTTATTTTTCGAGCTTGAGCTCGGAGCTCATTTAAAACTTCTAGCTTTTCTTTATAATTCTACAATAAACTAATTTTCAAGCTCAAAATGCTCTTATAAAAGATCAAACTTGATAGGTTCGTTTATTAACTCAAGCTCAAGCTCGAAAGATTGGTTACATTTACAAAATTTGTTCTAAAGCTCAAACTAAAGTTTATGTATATCATAAAAGCACTAATAAATGCAATAGTTTATTATACTCATACTCATACTTATATATTTTTTTATAGTTTGAAAAGAGATGTAGTTCTCTTATTGAAAGTATAAAAAACTTTATTTTATAGTGGGTCACATCTCTTATTTTTGTTATATTATTCAATGTGAGGTACTCTTTGTTGGGAAATATTAAGCTTCACACTTAATACTGCTAGTATAACTTAATACTGCTAGTATTGCTAATACTGCTAGTTATAAGTTAGTATTGCTGTTTGTTTTTAAAAAAATGTGAAGGTTGTAACAAAATATACATGATATATTCTATGTATTTAGAAGATATATTTAAATATTTTTCTTGTACAGGACTCCCTATCCTATAAAAGGAGGTCCTAGGTTAGATTATCATATACATTTATTAGAACGGTCGCGTGAAAAACTTTAAGGTTGTATACCCTGATACTAGCTAAAGTATCGTATTATTGTTTAATAATATTGAAGTGACTTGATAAGTACTTTGTCAATTGCATCTTTTTTGTTCTATTGATTATTCTTCTAAGTGTTACCAAGTAGATTCCGCATACTTGTTAACATTAAGCTTTGTTTCATTCACAATTGTTTTGGAATCATCCAAAGCAATATGCTTATACAAGCTAAGTAGATCCGAGGTTTGGGACTCACAAGTGGTATCAGAGCTTGTCTATCTAAAACTCTGAATTACAAGAAGTTCATTCCAACTAAGAAGCAATGGAATCTGAAAACAACCAATCACATGTTGCTGCAAAGATCCCCAAGGTGAAGCAGGGAGAATATGATGTGTGGAGGATAAAGATTGAGCAGTATTTTCTCATGCAGGATTACAATCTCTGGAAGATCATTGAGAATGGAAACTCTTTCATTGCAGTGTCCATTTCAAGCAAAGAAGGAAAACCCCCAACCATTCCAAAGACTACATCCAATGATGAAAAGATCAGAAGAAAGAATGATCTAAAGGCAAGAAGCTTGTTACTAATGTCTCTCCCTGATGAACTATTACTAACCTACTCGAAGCATCAGGATGCAAAGAAGCTATTTGAAGCCATTATAGATGGTTTTGGTAGGAATGAAGCCACCAGAAAGACCCACAAGACTCTGCTAAAACAGCAGTTTGAAAACTACTATGCAACCAGTGCAGAATCTCTTGATTTTGTATACAACATGCTTCAAAAGATTGTTAGTAAGCTGGCCATTCTGGGTGTGGATCTCTCTATTGAAGATGTGAACTCTAGGTTCATGAGAAGTCTACCAAGTGAGTGGAATACACATGTAGTGGTTTGGACCAACAAGCCAGACTTAGTATGTGAACATCTTTGAGTTTGATAATAATACAAGAAAACCTACGAGTATTTTCTTCTTTTAGTTGTTCTTAATTCTTTTGTATTCTTGGCCACTGGATTATCGATCCGCATCAGATTGTAGATGAATTTGTTTAGACATTGTACATTGTCTTAACCAACTCTAAAGGCGGTTGTTAGTAAAACCTTAAATAGATTAATGACAATTACTTTTCAGTTTTAACTCCCTGAACTTTTCTCTTTTTGAACTAAATCCACTCTTAAAGAAAAATATAAACAAGAATCAAGAAATCCTTAATTGTATGGTCCTATCCCAGATGTGAAGTAGGTGCTTAATGTTGGGCTTAAAAGTTCAATTAATCTACTGATTATTGTGCCATTCACTTGTTAATTTCATTAAAAAAAGTCTTGTTCGTAATAGTATAAGAGCACAAGGTATGAGGTGCCATTCGTGAGCTATTGGTATGCCAACCTTACCGGCCAACATGCCAAACTTGTGCCAAATGAACTCTTTTGTGTTTTGAGCCACTCCACTAGCTCAAGCCAAATGCACCTTCTGTGTGTGTGTGTGTGTTTTTTTTTTATTGTGAGTGAGTGGTATATATTGTGGGGTATTTTGCGGATCGTACAGGTGATGTTAGTGGTGTGTTATGAGGGAGGGTTGTTTGAGTTATTGGTGTGTTATTGGGAGGTGTATGATATGGCGCTGAGGTGGCATACCAATAACGTGTTATTGGGTCCTTGCATACCCTGTGCTCTAAGAAAAAGATACCTGGAAATGAATATTGCATAATGTTCTGTTGAGTTAGGACCAAATGAGAAGAATAATAAAAACGAGGCTTCCCTCAACCCGTGCGATGCCCGGTCTAGTGGTTGAGGGGTCATGTTTTTATCAATAATGTTGTATATGATGGTATTTAGATACCTATTAGAGAAGTTGCATTGTATTTATTATTTAGATGGCTAATGATGTTATTATTACTTTAGTTTATATTATTTTAGTGGAATCTATATTTAGATGCCTAATAATGTTATAATTACTTTTGTATTTATATTATTTTCTTTTCATTAAAAGTTTTTATTAACATAGTCTTTTCATATATAGTATTTTAATTTGAGTAAGTTACATAAGTGTTTTGTTGCTTATTTATTTGTGACTTTTGTTATTTGGAACTATATAACTATTTGTACTCTTCAATGGCAAATTTTGAGTTGTTAGAGAAAACACGTACGATCATCTAAAATGAAAGACAAATGTATGATTTGTTGCCATTTAACAAAAACTTAGCTCGAAGACAAATATTATGATTTTTAGTACACATTAATAATGTTTTTTTTTGTCATGTACGTGTAATCCAACGTGTTCGCAAAATTGCATAATAGTAAAGAATAATCTTCGATGCACATTTTATAAGTAATATAAACTTTAGCCGTGTAAATTTATCAACCCGTGAAAATTTGTAAGTCCAAAATATCACTCTTTTTGCCAACTAATATGCTAAAGTTAACACCATGTATTAAAATACATTGGATACTAAAATCATTCTAGCCCAACACTTGAGCAACTTAGCAATCTTTATAGTTTATGCTCTCCATTTAAAGTATATTTAAACTCTGAATGTAATTCTTTTCTAAAAAAAAACCTTAAATCTCACAAAAAACTATTTACTTCCCAACTAAATTCCACAATTACCTTTATTCATGTAGAACTTTTAAGAGAATCTCAACAATCATCAGTCAAAAAATTATATATAAATAATTGAAAAGGTTCACAAACATGATGAAACATTGAAAAAAGAAAAAAAAGAAAACCAAATAAAACAATCCTAATGTATCTGAAAATGAAGACATATGTTTTACTAAATCAACAACTTTTTATAAATACGTTGAAACAACTACTAAGCATTGAGCCATGTGACTGGTCAGCCCGGCCCAATTTGATAACTGTTAATCTACTATGATACTTTGTTATCAAATAAGATACTCGTGGTTTAACATTAGGGTAAAGTTATCATGCCACACACCTCTAATCATGTAGCCTCCGCCTCCCTCTTCCTTTTAGTCTCAATATGAAGAAAAAAAATCCAAACAATTCTCTGTTGCTTATCTGAATCACAAACCCACTTTAATGTAATAAAAAACATAGCAATTCTTTTAAATGCGTTGCTGCTTATCGAATTAAAAACCCACTTCATTTTAGCATGTTCGGCTTTAAGATCTTATAGATCTCTCGGGTAGGTGATACTTATTTCGTATGTTTGAAACGGAAAAAAAAAAGAAACAATGAAACTGAGGTTTTGTTGTTTCTTTATCTTTTCGAATATTGAAAGAAGCTATGCTTCTATAGATAAAAGAAGATCTTCAAAAGATTTGTGAAAAAGTTTAACAAATCTAAGATCTTGTCTTTTCCTTTATGTTTTCGAAAGTTATTTGTGTTATTTCTTTTGTTCATCTTTCTCTTCTTTTTCGTTTGAATTTTCTTGGACCGATGAGTGGGATAAACATTTATAGAGCTTGTTACTCGTATAATTGATATGATTAACAATAGGTGTTCTTTGACACGTATAAATCACGGAAACACAAAAAATGATGGTGGTGAATATGATGATTGTTTGGTTATTTATAATCTTCAAAATTCCTACTGAAAAGTCACATTTTAAAGCATTAAGACTTAACATTTATTTGCATAAAGGGTCATCTAAATTCATGAACACATGTGATTGATTCATTGTGAATACCTAATAAAATGGGTAACCTCTTATATCATCATCTCGTCTCACTTCTCTTCATTGTGATTCTCTTTGATTTCTGTCGTGTATTACCCTCTACATACGAATGCATGTTTCTCACAAAGTAAAACTTACATAAAAGATATGTTAATTATGTCACACCAAATGGTACTTGGTCACATGAAGGGTCACGTTAACTATTGCATGAAAACCTCTCAGGAAATGATGTAGTAAAGACTCAGTAACACATAACTGTGAACACATGAAATCACAAAAGAAAGAAGGACCCATGTTTTGACCCATATAGGTCGATCCTACAGTAGTGTGTTTTACTCAACCAAAAATCAAACAAAATGAATATGAAAATATTGGCATGTCATAAAGTTGTATCTCTGTCTATTTTACTCCACAACTATCAGTCAAGATGTTAAAAAGAAAAGTAGCATGCAAGCAAACTTGCATTCCATTATTACATAATTCCTACTAAAAGTTTAACAAACCATAGCATGTCTCTTTAGCAGTGATACAACTTCAAGGAAATACAGATCAAATGTAACCTCTCGACCTTTTGCATGTTTTGTTCTTGATACACTTTTCGTAACCTCTCGATCTCTTTTTTAATGCTTTTTGATGCGCTGCAAAAGAAAATTAGATATAGTTGTTCGGTTAGTAACTTAAACCAATACCGATAATCCCACTGCGCCCAACCCGAAAACTGCAACTGTTGAGCCTTGGTATACCTTTGCCGTATTGGTTACAGCTCCAAAACCTTCAAACAAAAAAAAAGTGAATTACCAAAAAAACTTTTATCTCTTTTATACCCAAAATAACTACTTACAGTATATTCAATAGATCACGTCCCTATTCCTTCTCCTTGACCGCCTATTCGGGACTCAAACACAGACGGGAAAATCACGTCCCTATTTCTTCTCCTTGACCGCCTATTCGGGGCTAGTGGAGTAGTTGGTGGTTGATGCACAAAGGGTGACTTGAGAGCCTTACTGACATTCTTCTTCCTTTGAAGACACTCGAAAACATTTTCCAAGCAGGTCCGATCATTCACTTTAACAACATTTATCTCTGTCGACTTGTTTTCTACTTTAGCAATATCCATCATTTGATACTGAAAAAACGTACATATTCAAGTTAAAAAGAGAACTAAACCGTATCGTATAACTTGTTTTCTTCTTTATCTAAACTATAACCAATAGATGCATGATTAAATATAACTAATTAATTATCAAATAAATTTAACTAATTAATAAGGGTATATATATACAAACTACAAACCTGTGGAGAGACAACAACTGAGCAAGGTCATCTTGTTAAGGGGAGCTTTTGGATCAATCTTGACGACACAGGCCGAGTCAATGACAGTATACTCGCTGAAAGTTGACGTGTTTAAGAAATGGTAAATGGGTTCCCCATCTTGTGTCAAAAACCTTGTTTTCCCATCATTTCTCATTACGCTTTCTAGTGGGTTAACCCGGAACTTTGCACACGCCACCACCGGCTTTGGTGTCTTCGTCGTTGTAGGCCAATAACCCCATATTCGTACTTTTGTGTTTGTGCATGTGATTTTGGCAGGTTTATATAGGCATGAATTAGGTTAAATCATCAATTATTCTTGCAACCTTTTCAACTTCATCTCAATCCATAACTTGACATTCAATTCTATACTAAATACCATGTGATCAATTCCGGCAACTCTTGCACTTCCATCTTGTGATCAATTCCGGCAACTCTTGCACTTCCATCTTGAAGTTATTTCGGTATGCATAGACATGTATGTACCGTACTTTTGGTTGTGCACAACCCCCCTTGCGCATTAAATTAAGGAGGATAAGCTTTAAGTAGTATAGATAAGAAGGGTAAAAAGAAACCACAACCACATATTTCAGATGCACCTATAAAAATAGATGCATCTCCCCTTAAAAATCCCCCATCATTTAAAATGTGTGGCTAGAAATCATTCTTATTCTTCTCATTTTAATTTTTTTTTATTGGATCCCTTCCCTCTGTCTGTTACATAAACACAATGGTAATTTGCCTCGTCTTATATTATTATGGACTTTTGATGGGAATAACACAAATCTCTACAATGGTCTAAATATTTACTCTAAAAAGAACCTAGGTTTAAAGTGACCAAAATAAATGTAAACTCGATCTTATAAACTAGAGAGGTACCAAGACTAAAAAATTTTGAAAAAATTACATGTTTGGTCCATGTGGTTTGCTCATATTACAAGTTTAGTCCCTAAGTCGTTTTAATTACACCAGAGATACCTATTTTTGAAACCTTGCACTCATTTAGTCCCTATTTTGGATGGGCGTTAGTGCAGTCCGTTAAGTGTTTTGCGCTGTTAGTCATTCGTTAATAAATTTTGCACCGTCAGTCCTTATTTTTTAAAATATAGTTTTCCACAGTTAGTCCCTCCGTTAATAATAGTTATCGCCTGATTTTTTACGTTTTTGTCCGTTTTTATCCGTTTTCGTTCGTTTTTATCCGTTTTCCCCTTTCTTTTCGTTTTTCGTTCGTTTTTTACGTTTTTATCCCTTTTGGTATGTTTTTATATGTTTTCGTCCGTTTTTTATGCTTTTGTCCGTTTTTATCCGTTTTTGTCAGTTTTTTTTATCAGTTTTCAAACTTTTTTTTACGTTTTTATCCGTTTTCATCCGTTTTTTACGTTTTGGCCCTTTTTTACGTTTTGTCCGCTTTTATGTGCTCGTCGTTTATTCATTTTATGATTTTTTTTACGTTTTTGTCTTTTTTTTCCGTTTTCGCCAGTTGTTTTACGTTTTTGTCTATTTTTATCCGTTTTGGTTCGTTTTTTTATCCGTTTTCGCCATTTTTTTACGTTTTTATCTGTTTTCGTCCGTTTTTTACGTTTTTGTATGGTTTTATCCGTTTTCGTCCGTTTCTTTACGTTTTCGCACTGTTTTTTTTACGTTTTTGTCTGTTTTTATCCGTTTTCGTTCGTTGTTTATCCGTTTTCGCCCGGTTTTTTTACGTTTTTATCCGATTTCGCTAGTTTTTGTACATTTTTTTTTCGTTTTCGCCCGTTGTTTTACGTTTTTATCCGTTTTTGTTCGTTGTTTATTAGTTTTCGCCTATTTTTTACGTCTTTGTCAGTTTTTATCCGTTTTCATTCATGTTTTTCCGTTTTCGTCCGTTTTTTAATTGTTTTATCCTTTTTCGTTCGTTTTTAATACGTTTTCGCCCCTTTTTCCGTTTTACGTCCACTTTTTAAGTTTTTTTATACGTTTTTTACGTTTTTATAATGCGTAAAAGGAAAACGATGAAAAACATAAAAATGGACGTAAAACGTAAAAAGGGGCGAAAACGATAAAAACGAACGAAAAAAGATAAAACAATAAAAAAAACGGATGAAAACGGAAAAACATGAATGAAAACGGATAAAAACGGACAAAAACGAAAAACAGCGAAAACTGATAAACAACGGCAAAACGGATAAAAACGTAAAACAACGGGCGAAAAACGAACAAAAACTGGCGAAATCGGATAAAAACGTAAAAAAACGGGCGAAAACGAATAAACAACGAACGAAAACGGATAAAAACAAACAAAAACGTAAAAAAAAGTGCGAAAACGTTAAAAAAGCGGACGAAAACGGATAAAAACATAAAAAAACGAAAAAAACAGAAACGTAAAAAAAAGGGGCGAAAACGGATAAAAAACGAACCAAAACGGATAAAAACGTAAAACAACGGGCGAAAACCGAAAAAAAGGGCAAAAACGTAAAAATAACTGGCGAAAACGAATAAACAACGAACGAAAACGGGTAAAAACATACAAAAACGTAAAAAAACGGGTGAAAACGTAAAAAAACGGATAAAAACGTAAAACAA
Organism: Chrysanthemum makinoi; assembly: GCA_910596185.1. NCBI lineage: Eukaryota > Viridiplantae > Streptophyta > Magnoliopsida > Asterales > Asteraceae > Chrysanthemum > Chrysanthemum makinoi. The sequence goes on along the minus strand of OU343217.1, from coordinate 69,336,715 downwards.
CGGTCGAAAACGGATAAAAAACAGACAAAAACGGATAAAAACGGACAAAAGCGTAAAAAAACGGACGAAAACATATAAAAACAAACGAAAAGGGATAAAAACGTAAAAAACGGACGAAAAACGAAAAAAAAGTGGGAAAACGGATAAAAACGAACGAAAACAGATAAAAACGGACAAAAATGTAAAAAATTTGGCGATAATTATTATTAATGGAGGGACTAACTGGGAAAAACTATATTTTAAAAAATAAGGACTAACGGTGCAAAATTTATTAGCGAAGGACTAACAGCGCAAAACACTTAACGGACTGCACTAACGCCCATCCAAAATAGGGACTAAATGAGTGCAAGGTTTCAAAAATAGGTATCTCTGGTGTAATTAAAACGACTTAGGGACTAAACTTGAAATATGAGCAAACCACAGGGACCAAACGTGTAATTTGTTCAAAAATTTATGAACACATAAGTACACCGATTATGAAAACTTTGGTAAAAATAGTCAGGTACTAATAAGCCATCTCTCTTAGACCAATCACTCACTCAATTTAACATCTAGGTTTGTTCAGCGTATCACTATGTCGATTTAGGTCTTTCTTCCACTGCCTTGGCATGGCACCTAGGTTTGCCAATGTATCACTACTCGATGTCTTTTAGCCACTCTTTTAACCAGTAACTCTGTCATGTGCAAACCAGATCATTCCCGATTTTATCAAACTTCCCTTTCTCCACTGTTAAAACAAATTTCTTTTCGGGTGGCTCATCAGATGAAAATAAAAATGCATAGATAGCTTTGAAAAAAAGTCGTATTTTCTCTTAAAATTAAGACTTTAAGCAATGGTAGCCTTCAAGCAAGTAACTAAGCTATGGTTGTTGAACGGCATCAATAATTTAAAAGAGGAGCCCCTTAAACTTGATATTTTTCTAACCTTGCTTATTAAGAAAAATGGTAATTTCTAGCTTTTGGTTTGACGTACAATTGGTTGGGTAACACTCATCTTTCATCTTTACATTGAAAAGTTGCAAAGTTATTGAGAGAGGCAGGGAGCTCCTAAAATTGGAATGAACGACGACCATTGAAATTGGGCCTTACATGACCAACTACTGGAATTGCAACTTGAAAGAAGCAAGCCAAGGTTTAGTTATTGTTGATATTTTGTCATTGTTCTGTCGGGCTGAGCCAGACCAACTGGGCGTCTGGAACTCTGGATATTAACTGATCATCGCCTCATCGGTCATTCACTTTATAATCATTCAGGAAACTTATTGATGATAAAGTAGTAAATTGATGATATTAATGAATAAGCAAGCCGAGGTTCGGTGGCATAAATTTCTTCCATCAAAAGTTATTATCTCGTCGTGGAGAATACGCAATGAACGGCTTTTAATTAAAGTTATTAATCTAGACAAAAGAAGGATGAGTGTTTGGATAAATTAAACATTGGAAATTTCAAATTCTTTTTTCAGCCACCAAATTTGTTTTCTCGAGCTTTTTATAAGGAATGTTGGGTCTGGTCGAACAAAATTTACTGAAAGGCTTCCTACAAACATGACTCCGTTCCAAAATAAAAGTTAAATCAACCTTGCCTGACGGTCCATTATATCAGCTTAATTGGAAGTTTTGATGGCGCAGGCTTTGGCAAAATGGAGAGAGAAGGCTGATCTTATAGCTCTTGATGTATCTGAAATAACAATATAAAATATGATATATATCTGCTATGTCCAATCTGAAATAACAATATAGAAGAAAAAATTTACATCTTGACAAAATGTTCCTTGGTTATTGACAATTTGTCCAAGTTTGGATCATGGTGGGTTTAATAAAGCTCAAATCACCAATGTCGAAGTGTCAATATACAACTACGGCTAATTCGAATCTCAGCCCCAGAAAACACGACAAGTTAACTAAAGGCTTCAGTGTTGTAATTCTTTTGTGCATAAATTCTGGATGATAAGTGGGCAAACGACGCTATATATTTAAATCAGTCAAAATTAAATCGCGCAAAGATGATTATAATTGGACGATATCAAAGTTACTTCTCTTTTTATGGGTTATATTACGACAAGTGCAGTTTTTTTTGGGTTCATTGATTAATTAGCGTGTTCATATCCTAAAAATAGCTTAAAAACTGTTACTTGAAATGACGTAATAATACATTGATATTTCCCCATATATATATTAGAGGATCATGCCACCTCATTAATGTCACTTGACACCAAAGAATGCCATGCTATCCACTTTTAATTACGTGGATATGCCACCTATTTCTTCAACACACGCATTCTCACCTGTTTTCACCAAGAACACACGCCCTTCTCATCCCAAACTTCTTCCCTGATCTTCAGCTAATCACAATTAATTCCATTCATATTCCCAAAAATTAACCTACAAATCAAATCATGATTGAAATTTGTGAAAAAAGGGCACATATACGAACCCTAATTTCACCCAATTGATATCGACTCATCAATTAATGAAGAACCCTAATTTCAGAAAATACGTAATCGATGGCTTGACTGATCTAACGATGAAGAACTATCATCCCGTGAACCAAGGTACAAATTGTTGATTTGGTTGATTTAATATCTTGTGCCATTAGTCGTATTTGCAGTTTATAAATTAAAATAAATATGTCTTACATGATAAAACTTGTGGTAAATTCTTTATACATGAAGGTGTTTGATGAAATGTTTTAGAAGAATTTTGGTTCTTATTTGATATATTGACATGCTATATTATCATATGATATATTTATTTTAATAGGTAACAAGCATGTTTGGTATCCATAGAAGCAACAAGACGAATAATAACAACGGTAATAAGAAGTTTCTGTTGCCGGATAGGTTTTAAGTGTTGAGGGGAATGGGTGAGAAAGAGTTAGACAACAAGACCAATTGGTGTTTTGCTGTCAATTTTCGTATTCAGATTTACCTGTACCCAATTGGTATTTTATAAATTCGTTAATTTCCTTTGTTAAATTGTTATGTTATGGATTATGAACTATTATGAATCCAACACTATTGATTGATACTACGTTCAACTTTATACAGACATTGCAATGGTGTTTTGAGGTTTGTTATGTGGGATGGAGCAAAGGATTGTGAGGTATGTAACGATATGTACTTATTTCTCTTTAGTCCTGTATGACAGCTTGTGTTACTATTTCTAATATTGTTCATCATTCAGGCGATTATCAGTATTGGAACGGACTGAGTACAAGTTATGCTTAACAGGATAATACTACTTAAGCGGTGTTTGGGTAAGCTTAATTCATATTAGTTTTTGTTGGTTTAGTTGTCCTCCCTTAGTTTTTATACTTATCATTTTCATTTTCTCAAAGTATATAATCAATTCTTTAGTCTTCTGTTTTTCTCAAAGTATATATTGTATTTATAATATATTAAATGACAGTACGATGAGTTTATACTATAATATTAAGTGTTTTACAAGAAACGAACAACTACTACTGAATATGATAAAGAAACTTTTTAAGCTTGAGGTATGTTTGGTAGATGACTTGAGAAGGTTGAAATATTACTTTAATTATGTGATGTCTATATTTCATAAGGTATTCATAATTTGATAGAGTTTATTACAGGTCGTAAGAATTTGTTACTAATGTAAGAGATATAGAATATCAGATGTTGATACACTATGGGTGTTCCAGATTTATTATTAGAGTCATGTATGTGATTCATGCATTTTGTTACAGTAAATAAGCAATCTGATATTCCCTTATCCAAAACCCTTATTTGATTTATTGGGAGTGAAATAACTAATATTAGAACAATTATGTTGTTGCTTAATTGGTGTTTAACAATACTTTAGAGCTTTTGTGTGATTCCCTCTATGATTTAATAAAATAGAATATGTCTGTTTAACAATACTCTGTTGCTTAAGCTATGTTGTAGTAGCTCTAAGCCAATACTTTAGAGCTTTTGTGTGATTACCTCTATGATTGATGTATATGTGTGTTTTGCACGTTCTCAATATTGAATAATTAGTTTGTGGTTTCCTTTATAAAGATTGGCAAATTTATTATATACACAAAAGCTATCAGATGGTCGATGCAGGTGAAAATTTATTTGGTTGATTGTCGATGCAGGTGAACAACGGACAAAAGGTTTTGACCAAAACAAGTAAAATTCTCATTGATCACAGGTATACTTAAAAGGTAAATTATTTATATGATCAATTCGGACTTCGGAAGCTTTTGATTTGCCTCTTAGCTTTAATGATTGTCAATTTGTGTTGACAGACTATTAGGAATCTGATTTGCTTCTAATTAAAAAAAATACAATATATATGTAGTTAGTAAAGTCTCAAACCCCCTTTTAAGGCATATATATTAAAACTTAAAATCATGGATCGATACTTCGAAGATAGTAAAATCTTTATATTAATAATTTTACTAACTCAATACTTTTATATTCATCTTTTACTGTAGTAGATTAAGTCGTTTTGAAAATGGGTCCAAATAGGTATGGGTCGAAATATGTTGTTTTTTTGGTATATGTCAAATGGGTCTTATCGCCTTTTGAGATTCTAATAGTCCATACAAGTATTTTCTATGGATATGGTATATGTTATGTGTATATAATCGTTCATGAGTTTTCACATGATATCTCAATTTGTAAACTATTGTTCGTCGATACTTAATATAGCTAAAAAGGATTTATGATATCGTTCCTTTTCTATGTATAAGTATGAAAAGAGAGTTATGATATCGTTCCTTTTCTATGTTCTGATATTTTTTTGTTTATTTTGCTAAAAGGTCCCTCCGACCTTTTTTCCAATTTTTTTTTTTCACATTTTTGACACACCTATGTTTGATGATTGCAGGCAGCGTTTGCTACAAACTGACACCTTATTTTAATGTGGCTTGAAGCATCAACCATTTGATTTAGGTATGCTACTTTCGCAACAGAGAAGAAATTGATAATGAAACGAAGAAAAGTTGTTGGATACGAGACTTTCTTTAAAGTTGTTCTAATACCAATACTATTATCTTTCTTGGCTGATATAGGAAGATTATGTACAACTTATTTACGGAAACCATGTAAGCTCAAAGACAGCGCGTAACCGAGTCTTGCAGTGTCTTGAAGCAGCCATCGAGAGAAGAGCGTATGAGGTATAGTAATATTATAATAATACATAATGTTGTTCTCAACATGGTCATGTCCAAACAGCCTGTAAACCACATTTTAATAATGGTAATCTGCACTTTTTGGCTGTCCAAACCAGCCCTAAAAAAGGCTCTTCCAAACAGTACCTTTTGGTCAGACCCTGTCCAAACAGCCCTTTAGAATATAATAATGTATCAGGTCACTGCACAATAAAGGGGTGTTTGGATTAGAAAAATTGCAAATTTTTTGAGCAGCCTTCTAAAGAATCTGTGCAACATGTAATCTGTCACCTCAGGTCATCTTGATAAATATGTATATATGGATTGGGTTCATCGACTTGAAAGTGATCACTTCAGGATCAAAAAATGTGGATTGCTTTTATTTCTTTTTAGTAATTATATAGGCTTTGCCAAAGTGGGTTAAGAGAGGGAATTTGGGTAAGGACTGTTGGTAAAGATGGGCATTCTGCAACAAAATGTCCTACTTCCTGGGCCAATATGTGTTTTAATTTATATTAGTTAATCTACTTTTAATATGTTATTGTCCTTATAGCGTTGTAATGATGATGAATTGCAATAGAACATATGATTGGGATTGAAATGAAATCTGCTTGAAAATTAAAACTTTATTGTGTTCACATTATTGGATATCTACTACTTAGATGGTGTTGGATCTATAAAGGCAACCAAGATCTTAATTTTGACCCATGTATGTAAAAATAGGTTGATTTGGGCTATTGTATCTCTAACAGGTCGAATGGGTGAAAGTTACGCAATTTAGCTACATTTGAGGACGGGTTAAAACCTTATCAAGCTGTATGCAAATGCATATAACCCCTTCAATTGCATCAGTACAACCAAGGTTATTATATGTAGATTAAAATTTGTATGCAAGTAAACCCAACCTAACCCATAGATCCCGCTTTTGACCCATTACCCGTCCTGCATTCCTGCCTATTTTTCAACTACAACATATGACCATGCATGTTGCATTTCATCGGTAGTAAAGGTGGCAATATGAGTGGGTCTTGTGGATTGAGTAAAAGGTCAAAACAGGTTCACGTAGAAATGGGCACCTTTAGTAAGGGACCTTAACTCAAGTAGCAATGACTTTATTTTAAGAATTTGGAGGGCGAACTCAAACATGAGGTATGAGTCCCCAACTTGATTTTAAGTTTATGAACTATCAATGTCACTAGATATGCACAAATTTGTGATTTAACCATCACTGATTATTCATAGTAGGTGTCTAGATTATAGACCTTTGACTCAAGTGTGACTCCTAGAGTCATGCGACATGGTTGTGGCAATTCATATGCAAATGTCGATCGTAAATGCCGGTTTGTATATGAATTGCAATAACAAATTCTCTATCATCACAATAAAATTACGTTTGGTAATTTGTAAAAAAACCAGTTAGTAAACTATTGTTCGTCGATACTTAATATAGCTAAAAAGGATTTATGATATCGTTCCTTTTCTATGTATAAGTATGAAAAGAGAGTTATGATATCGTTCCTTTTCTATGTTCTGACATTGTTTTATTTATTTTGCTAAAAGGTCCCTCCAACCTTCTTTCCAAAGTTTTTTTTTTCACATTTTTGACACACCTATGTTTGATGATTGCAGGCAGCGTTTGCTACAAATTGACACCTTATTTTAATGTGGCTTGAAGCATCAACCATTTGATTTAGGTATGCTACTTTCGCAACAGAGAAGAAATTGATAATGAAACGAAGAAAAGTTGTTGGATACGAGATTTTCTTTAAAGTTGTTCTAATACCAATACTATTATCTTTCTTGGCTGATATAGGAAGATTATATACAGCTTATTTACGGAAACCATGTAAGCTCAAAGACAGCGCGTAACTGAGTCTTGCAGTGTCTTGAAGCAGCCATCGAGAGAAGAGCGTCTGAGGTATAGTAATATTATAATAATACATAAGTTGTTCTCAACATGGTCATGTCCAAACAGCCTGTAAACCACATTTTCATAATGGTAATCTGCACTTTTTGGCTGTCCAAACCAGCCCTCAAAAAGGCTCTTCCAAACAGTACCTTTTGGTCAGACCCTGTCCAAACATCCCTTTAGAACTATTTTTCTAATGACAGTGCTTCGATCTGCCCTAAACGGCCCTAGAGCTAGAACGACACTACTAATACTATGGCCGGATGCTATTACATCATGTTTGAGATTCTATTATTGAGTTTGACATTGCACATTTTTTATTATTGCCAGATGCTATTACTAATATCGTGTCTCATATTTGAATATGTATGTATCACGAAACTATGAACGATTTCATTTTTATAATAACGAATATAACCACAGTAAAAATTTTGGTTTTCTCAGTAATGTTGATTACATTTACCGTTTGAAGAATATATTTGAATTTCTTGTCTTATATTTGAATATTCTGTTTGTAGTTAAATATGTTAATAAATGTCAACCAAATTACATAACCTTCTTTTACTTACACTTTTTTTTATGCCATTTGTCATTACATATGTTATCAATCATAAACTTCTTTTACTTACATTTTTTTTATAATTATTAGGTGCTCACGGAATGGACATTGACTTATCACTTAAATAACGTTCACTACAAACATTCGCTTTTCAAGATCATCAAAATTGGATGCCACGATGCATAGACGTTTATTACATTAATAGTTACAAGCATATTAGTTTATGCTATCATTGACATATTACTTAAGCATAGTAGTTTATAGTATCATTGACTTATTACTTATTATTTATTTCAAAATATAATTCAACCTGTTTATGTTCGTTGTTATTTCAATACCAAAGCTCTATGAACAAAAAATAAATTTAAATCATACTAATAATAATATTAGCTACATAAATTAAAAGTGTTTAATAAAATATCACTTGAAACTAGCCCGGCCATCGGCCGGGTCATGAGACTAGCATAGTACATTCCACTAACTATTCACTTTAAATGATGCATAGATAAAGATTCAAATTCATGTCGTACAGAAAAGTTGTAAAGATATAAGAAGGTAAATGCCAAGCAAAAATCGCGTTACTTATAGTGAGAACAAATTAAAGCAAAACAAAAAAACATAAGCCACTGCAAAAATCCCCAATCCAATTCAATGGTTTTCTTTTGAGCAATAGTTCCTGTGTCGGCATCAATCAAGACAGTAATTAACTTGTGCGACCAGATCAGTTTTCTTATTCTCATTCAACTTGAACTTCAGTTTACCATCTAAATCTTTCCTCAAATCCACAACTTTCATGGGTCAATTCCAAGAACCATACGTCTCCTTCATTTTCCTGTGGTGCTCATTAACTGCTGGAAAGAAATCCTGAAACAATACGAAGTCTTGAATATGTTTTACCTTTCCATTCCCTTGGTAAAACCCTTGTATAGTGTATGTCGCTCGTGCAACTTCAGGATTTTTGGATATCGTTGGTGTGAGATACGTGAAGGTGAGATAGACCTACCAGAGTGTTTTTCTTCTAATGGTAAGATCAAAGTAGATTAAGGTGGAGTTGTTTGTTGATTGAAGAAACCCGATCGAATATTGTTCTTTACGGTCTAGTTTTTCATTTTGTGAAGAAACACAAATAATGTCAAGGTAAAAGGTGGGCCGATCACGAGCTACTAATGCATTCGAGAAATACCATGAGAGAATAGTTGACACAAGGCTCAACAATAATCTAATTTATTCCGTGCATGAGTCTCTATGAGATATTGCCATTTGGTGTAAAGGATGACAGAGCAAAAGTTGATAAAAAATGAACTAGCATAACACGGATATATAATGTATTGTAGAGGTTAATATGGTTCGCTCGTTGCTGCGAAATTTCATATTACGTTACAAAAGTTATAGTTTATAATTAAAAAACCGAACTGCTAAAATGTTTGGTCAGCTCCTCATCGAGATACTAAATGTAATTTTAAAAACATCGAGGATTTCATATTACGTTACAAAACATCGATGTTACGTTACAAAAGTTGTAGTTTATTACATCTCGATTAACTAAGCTGACCAAACATCGATGTTAACTAAGGTGATTCCAGAAGGTTTTTAAATTTTAAATGCAAGCGTAAACTTAACATCGATGTTTGGTCAGCTCCTCATGGTTTGCCCGGTTCGTGCCTTTTTATTACCGCACATTGGGTTGATCCCGTAACTTGGCAAATGATAAAGCGTACGATTTAAAAAAAAAAAAAAAAAAACTTTGAGTATCCTCATACGGGTCAAAATTTATTTTTTATGTTACGAGATGTAATAAAATGAGTATAAATTAGAAGATAAGATTTTTTCAATCTCATTTGATAACACGAGTAATAATACAAGCGCCGTCAAAAAACTAATACTAAAATACCAACCATAGTTTTAAAAAGCGCGCCTCGGCTCAAGGCTCAAGCTCTAGGGATTTTTTCGGATCGAGGCTCACTACATGCATGAATCCCATAAAAAGCGCAACGCCTTGGGGCTTTTTGCGCCTTTGCGCCTTGGGGCTTTTTGCGCCTCGAACTTGTAACAGGTTTTTTGGGGCTTTTTTTTCTAAATATTAAGATAAGATATATGGGCCTTATAAGTTATATACATGAGCCTTTTAAGTTATATCTAATAACTCTAATTTGGAAAAGAACTAATACACACAATCAATTGGGTAACTATAGATTCTGGTCATTTTACAAATATGTAATCTCTCTCACGTCATAAGTTTATATCTTGAACTGATTTTATTGATTGTTTATTTTATTGATTTGTAAATAACGTCATAAGTTTATTTTATCTTAAAGCATCACATCATAGGGTGAGTATTTGTTTGATTTGTAATATTGAACTGATTTTATGTTTATTTTATTGATTGTTATTTTTTAACAAGTTACATTGTTTCATGAAGTATTTTCTTTATGCCATATTATCATGAAAATGTGGCATTATGCCTTGAATATTAATATGTTGCTTGCTTAATATTTTGGGTTAAATTGTGAGCTTTGTTAGATGTAAGTATGCAAGTGTAGGACACAAGCATATTTAGTCTAATATGGATTTTAATCTATATGTAGTTCATCGAGCCAAAGAGTTGATCCGTTTGAGAAGTGACAACTGATCCATTTTAATCTTTATAATGGCTATATGTGTCATGTATTGGTATTTAATGTTATTTTGTGTTATTTAAGCTACATAAATGGTTACATGTATTATAAAAAACTTAGTGTATTTAGTGCGCCTCGTTTTCATGAATCCCGCGCCTTGGTATGCGCCTCGCCTCGAGGCTCTTTGGTCCCCTTCGCGCCTTAGTGCGCCTTGAGCCTTTCAAAACATTGATACCAACTACCTGTTTTTATCATAGTCGATGTGTTGCACACATCATAAACTTGGTTGTGCAAGACGGACTACCGAAACCTGAAATAAGTTTGATAAAAAACGCTTGTAAAAAGATGTTACAACATATATTTTTTTCGGGTAAAGCTACATATAAACATTATATGAAATTATGTAAGGAGACGGATTCCATTTTTTAACCCCTAATTGGGATGTCCCAACAAGATGAAATTCGAATTATAAAATGCTTTTATGTGGTTTACGCCAGAAAAAATACATTACAATATTTTCATGATGAACTTGCCAATGCGCATTTGGTTACACCATTTTCATCCAAAAACTGGTTTACTATTCAACAAATAACCGAACTACTTGAAGTATTTAAAAACGCAACAACTTTATTATCGAGTATTTATTATCCCACGAGTCATTTGGTACTTAAACAAATTTACTTAATGTGTGCAAAATTAGGCGAATACGAATTAAAATGGTTAACTATATGAAAAAATGGTTGAACACATGAAAGAAAAACTTAAAAAATATCTCAAAGAAATCCACTAGTAAACTTGTGCATTACCGAGGTGGAACTACTTAGCAAGGTGAAACTACTTATCGATAAGATTTCTATTAATTTAGAATTGCATCACGGAAACGTTTACTTTGCAAGACATGCAAAAAATTATATTAACAATTGTTTTAAAGATTTATTTGATGTTTATTTTAATAAATATAATTCAACAAATGTTTCAACGAGTTCGGCTTCTTCCTCGTTTTCTACAAATACTACCATGGATCCGATGCTTGGCTTATTTTATAGTTTAAAACAAGAAAGCACTAACCAGGATAGGAGACCAATCATCGACTAACGAATTATTGGATAAACACTATGGGACCCGAAGAATTCACAAAATTTGATATATTCGCTTGGTGGAAAGGAAGGGAATCTCAATTTCCTGATCTAGCCGCCATGGCCTTAGATTTACTAAGCGTACAAGCTTCTTCGGTAGCTTCGAAATCCGCTTTTTCTACTAGCGGAATCGTATTATCGATACGAAGAACAAAACATACACCGACATCTTTGGAGATGTGTATTTTCTTGAAGGATCACTTAGACGCAGCCGAACGTATACAAAACATTTCAAGTCTTGAAGACAGATTAGAATACGAAGAACAATTACACGATGTCAAGGTGGAAACGGGTTTTGCAATATCACTTTCCAATGAATAAATCACTCTAGATGAAGATGCTAGTGAGGCTAGGTCCTCCAAAGCTGAAGAAGAAGATCTCGCTCTCGAAGAACCTCTCAATTAAACTTTTTCGATGAAGAAATTGCTCAAATATATTAGCTTTTGTGTTTCAAGTACTTTATGTTTGATGCATTACGAGTTTATTAAATAAAAGTTGAAGTTTAGTGAGTTTATTGTGTATAAAATGTTGAACGTCCAAAAAAAACCGAACCCCGTGTTGCCTTGCTGCTTAACAGAACCATTTTTTTGAAAAAGTCGGTTTGTAACCAGTTTGTCCAAACCGAACTGGTTCCAAACCGACCCAAGCCAGTTACCATCAGTCTGGGTTTTCCCCCTAAAATCCAAACTGAACCGAACCGGTTTTTGGTCAAAACCGGATTTTTTCCTTTGACTAAAAACAGTGTTTTCAAACCCGATCGGTTTTTGGTCAAACCCGGTCTTGTACACGACTATATAGAGGGAGGCCGAGTTCGTCTGCCTTCTACTTAGTAGGTATGATGGGTTAACCGAACCGACTCCTTGTTAGAGATTAGAAGAATCTTTGATGGATTTTAACTTGGTATTTAAGAAGAAAATTTGTTTATGTGCCTCTTATAAGGGAACATCACAAAAATTTGGGTTTATGAACAATAAAAATACCAGTTTCTCATAACATATGAAGCGAAAGGAAGAGGGAGATTAGTGGGACGGAGGAGGGTGATTAGTGGATGCTGGGCCCCTCTAGTAAGCTCACTTACTTTCTTTTTTTTTTTTTTTTTTTCTGTTTGATAAAAGTGTCTTATTAGATAAAGTGACATGTATGAAATAAGAAGGATATGAAAATATGTTGTTTCTTTTTTTTTCTTAATGAAAATGGTTTATAGTAGTAAATGTCCATTTTAACCCTCGTATGAAACACACGAAAAAACCAGATCTATCTATACACAAGTTAAAACTTTACAAAATCACAACCCTAAAAAGAACTTGATACTCAATAATCAAGTAACGAAATGAAGTGCTTGTTCCACAGTCGAAGAAATCTAACCCCTAATTCTAAAATTAGCTTTGAATGAAAAACATATAAACAAGATCTTGCGGAAATATGTTACGGAAAAGTATAAAATTGACAATTACTCATGCAATTTTCTGAAAGGAGCAGTATAACTTTGTAAGAGTTTATGTTTCAAAGATGAACACAACAATGAAAATATAAAATATGGTTCACCAAATTAATGATTGAGATAAACAAGATGAAAAAGAAGCAACAATAATGAGGGAGTGAGCTTTGACTTTTGTGGGGATAAATGTATCGGAAGTGGAGGGTATATGTAACACCCCCAAAAATGGTTTGCAGCGGAAGAAAAAGTTTTTGGGATGCTACTCAGTTGGATCATAACACAGGTGAAAATAATAGCTTTTTCGTAAAATATTTCATTTATTGTAGTAAAACAAAGTTTACAAAAGTTGAATTGTTGTGGAAAAATAGCTTATTAACAAAATGTGGTCCCCATTTCGTAAATCAGAGTCATCTATGACCGTGCCATGCCAATGCCCAAGCGCCTCCAGAGTTAGCTATCACCTTTTTAATACCTGAGATAAACATGCTTAAAAAGATCAACACAAAGGTTTAGTAATATTCATAGGTTTAGTAAATAGTTGAACACAAGTAAGAGATGACAATTGCCACGAAGACAATCACCATAGAAAACAGAGATTATTATTATGCACTAAGCTCATGACACCAAACTAACTGCGTACACCTTAATTACTGGTGTAAGTAATATTGCCCTCAGATGGAATTGCCAATTCCATAGTTACCAAATATAGTGCGCCCGGTTATTTCCGATAACCGAGACGGGGTCGTCAATTCCCATAGTACTATCCACAATATTCGCGTTCACTCGCAAGTGATTAATGGTCCATGATCAAAGGGACTTATGGCAGACAACTTAGGCTATAATAATAATGATCAGGCAAGCATACCTTTTAAGAAAAGACTTGTGTTCTAGTTTATAGCATGTATCTCCCCCAAAAAGTTTATAAAACAGTTAAAAGAGTAAAAGTGGGGCTATGAACTCACCTCGTGATACGGTAGGAAATGCACATCAATAGCAAGTATGATATGACAACGGCTTCAACACGAAACCTAGATATAATATGGCATGTCTCATAATAATGATATACGTTTGGTTTACGACCGAAAGGATAGAGTATTGAATATAAAATTCAATAGAGCGTTATTAGCGTTAATTTATAAATATGACGATGCTACCATGCTTTTAATTACTTTAAGACATGTTGACATTTTATAGCATTTTCATATATTTATTTTCTTATAAAATATATACAAGTTTAATTAGATATCGATGTGACAATTCTCGTTATGAATAATAGGTCGTCGAAATACTCGTTTTTATAAAGTTGTTATGAGTTTACAAGTTTTCTAAACATTTTTATCAAATTTACACTTTTCACCCTCAAGTTTCAAAATATACAAGCTTGGCCCCTAAACTTTGGAAAAATGACACTTTGTACCCAAAAGTATTTTGTACTCAAAATTTACAGAATTGACAGTTTTGGTCCCTCGTAAAAAATCTGTTTTTGTAAAACATTTTCAAAGATTAAGTTTTTGTTATACTTTTAATATTTTGTTTTACTTTGATTATAAATGTATTTGAAGTGGAGGGGTGAGTTTTGCCAAAGGTTGATAGTTGTAAAATAAAAGGAAATGAAAACGCCGTTAGTGGGTTTCAACCAAACCACCTCTTGCTTAAAACCAACGCATGCTAACCAACTGAGCTAGAGATACTTATGTTTTATTTTTACACAACATGGTATTTAAAGTGTATTTCTATGTTATAAACTTTGTATACATGCTACTGATATGTGTCGTGATCATGCATGGTTCCATTTTCTTTTGTGTCCATTTTCTTCTTCTTCTCAATTTAGCCTAATGTGCCATGGTTTCATCTTAGTTTTTATTTCTCATTCATCCACAAGGGGATGAGCTTATATGTTCGGCTTATTACAAATAAGCTCGAAAGAGCTCTTGGCTTCCTTGTCTCGAAGTGGGTTGAGTTATACGTGTGACATTATACTTGTTTGTTGTGTGATATGAAAGTTAAAACGATAAGAATGAATTGGAAGCCAGAAACTTACGACACCCAAAGGGGTGGTGACGAGGTCGAAAGAAATATATGGACGTGACTAGTGATCTTTGAACACGACCAATATATAACCCTTCGCTTCTATCCCCAACTACACGAGCTAGAACTCTTTTGCTTTTCCTTTGCTTGACTCAATCTCCACAAATGGGACGATTTTAGAGTAGTATATGTGAGAGAAACTAGTGAGCTAGTGTGAGTTGTGAGTGTACCAAGTTCTTAAGGTTTGCTTATAAAGAAGAACAAGCATGGTCTTTATTAATATTTTAAGCATGCCTTGCATGGTTTCAAGAGATGAGAAGATGGAATATGTTTAGGTTTTGAGCGTGCAAGGTTTCTGGGGAAATGAGAGCACGTTTTTGTGGTTTAGTCACGTCATAGGAGACACTAGATCTTGTGGGTAATAGAGTCAAAGGGGTCAATGGAGTTAGGGTATTAAAATAAGGTGTTAGGATAGCTAGCTTGGTACTTATGTCCCCTACTTGTGATGTTTAGGCGTGATGAGGTCAAGAAAGAAAGAAAACAATGTTGTACTTGCTTTAGATGCAAGTAGAAAAGTAATATGCGTGTCTGTTTAATCAATATGTGGATTAGTCAAGTCAATTGTTGAGTTTGTATGTCTACTTGTTCGAACCACACACAAGTAATAGAACACGTTTAATATCACACAATGATACAAGAAAAACAAATTGAAAGTAAGTGTGTGAGGTTGAGTGTGTCAGCCAAGGTGAAGGTAAGTAGACATGTGATGTTTGTTTGTGTTATTCGACTGCCACAAACAAGAGGAGCAAAAGAAGAAGTATGTGTGGTCTTCTTGGTCCAAAGCCGATTAACGTGAGATGGGAAAAAGGGGAGGGGTCACTTCAAAGTTTGCCACTTGAAGACATATTACATAATGGTTAGTGAAGCTTTTGATCAAAGTGTATTTGACTAAGCATGGTTATTTGAAATAAAAAAAATGATCTTAGCCTTAGCTTGCTCGATTTTGACGCAAAGCAAAGAGAAAGAACGTGAACTTGCATGGTTTAGGCAATATTAAATTTGTATCTCATGGTTTCCAATGTAACAAGACAAGTCATGGGTTTTATATTTATTTAATGATCTATTAACATGCTATGGAATAAAGAAAACAAAATGTGTCTTGTTTGCTTTGTATGTTGGCGGCAAAAGAAAGAAAGAGAGATGGCAATGATAGCATGGTCTTCTTAATAAAATAAGACTTCTATCGCTAGCTAGGACTAAAATATATAAAGAGTATGTGTGGGGTGACAAATGAGAGATCTAGTTCAAAAACCACAATTTAAGTTAGCTAGGGTGAGATGCATGGTGTTTAATTATTGAATAATACAAAAGTGTGTTTCCTATGCTAGGTTGTGTAGTTGCCGAAAATCAAAGAGAAAAGGGGTTAAAGCAAAAGTTTTATTTTATGTAGTATGTTTTGTGTAACAAGTGCATTGGTTTAAGTCTTAAGGGTGTGTAAGTTATGTCACATCGAAGATGGTCAACTTGGTTTAGAAATTTGTTTATTTCTAGCTAGTCTTTAGGTGTCCTAGTGTCTTTGTTTTGGTAGGTTTATTTTGAAATTTTTACGGGTTGTTATAGTACCTATCCCTTATGGGAACCTCGTCCTCGAGGTTAAGTTTGTGTTAGTCGCTTAAGTGACAAAGGGGAATTCTTAAAATGTTCTAGTTTTGTTCGCAAATGTGATGTGAATAAATTTATTCGAATAAAAGAATATTCCAAGAGGCACCATTTCTTTGGGATGAAAATTTGGGTAAGAGATTTGTATCCTCGAAAGGATCCTATAAAGTTTTTTTGACTCATTAGCATATATATTTTTATAAAAATGTCACAATGCGTTTCACAATAAATCATTGAAAGTGAAAGCGTTAGAGAAGAAGATGTGGTTGGGTACGTATGTTTCGATAAGTTTAAAAGTTTATGGGCAGGATCCAGTTGTTAAGGTTATGCTTCTCGAATGTGGGGGTATATATAAAAATATAGAACCTTCAGAATTTTAAAAGAGAGCTTAATGTATGTAAAGAAAATTGCTAAATTTCAGCTTTAGTGAAGAAAACTTGTTAAATAAGGTTTTTAGGCGACAATATGGAGTCGGTTCCAAGTTGGAGGTTTTTATATGAATTCAAAAGTTGTTTCTCAAAATAATTTCAAATACCTTAGCTTTTGTAGATGATGAATTAGTTTTGCTTCTTAGCATTTCTCATTATTGTTTTCAAAACAAAGCGCTTATCTTTACTCCGAAAATTTGGTTTATTTTCAAAAGAAAATATCGGTTATCCTTTAAAGTTTTTCAAGAGAGTAAATAGTTTATAAGGAAATTGCAGTAAAGTTTATGAAAAGGTTTGTAAAACTACTTTATTAAGTAAGAAGAAAATACTTTTATTATGATTAATCGTAGTTTGTGGTTTGGTATTGAGGCAACAATTTGGTAAGGTGATTTTTAAAACAGCTCATAAAGTAATAGAAAACGGTTTATCAATGGTAGTGAAATATTTTGGTAAGACATAATTCAGTTTATAAAATAACTCGTGAAATAATTTGTAAAACAGTTTATAAGAAAGTACTTTATTGTTTGTCAAATAATAGAAGATTTCGTAGTTCAATTAATATCAAGATGGTTTATAGGGTGGTAATAAAATAGTCAATAAAGTAAGCGCGAATAGTTTGTGAGGTAAGAGTACCAAGCTTTATGGTTTTAAATCGGACAGTGGCTAAAACAGCTCACTAAAAGGGTAAAATAGCTTATAAGACCGTAATATAACTTGCAGGAAAAATTTGTAATATAGTTTATAACTTGCTATTGCAATTGTTTTTGTTTCATAAAGTAGTAGTAAATTAATCGGTTTATCACACTATGAGAAAATAGTTTGCAAAGCATTAGTAAGGTCATTGTTTATAAAGTATTAGTAAAGTCGTAGATTTTTGGTTTAATGGCACAATAGTAAGACTTTTTGGAGAAATGACCGTGAAATGGTCGGTAAAATATTTGAACGCAGTTTGCGTTAGATAATGACGAAGTTTAATATTTCATAAGAGGGTAGTAGGATAGATAGTTGGTGTTTCAAAAAGGGATGAGTGGAAGATTAGGGATTCGTTCTCAGGAAAAAAAAATGGCTTGAGTTGCCAGCTAACTCTTGGTATGTTTTTAGATCTTTTAGTTGTTCGTTTATTATTTATGTTTAGCGAGGGGTTCCCTTTGTAGATGTCGAGGTGTGCTGTTCCTAGAACGGCTAGGGATGTAATCCAGTTCAACGATCGGGTACGAGTTTTGGGGTAGAGGTGACACTGTTACCGCAGTGGATGACGAGACGACTTCGATCTTAGCGTCTAAGATAATGATATTAGGATGGAATGATGGATACAGGGGTTGCAACAACTCCGTAATAGAGGTTTAATGGTCCATTAATGAAGACGACAAGTCGATGGGACGGGAAAACAGAAGACATGGAACTGTAGAAACCCAAAAATAAGATCTAAACTTAGCGTAACGTCGTGCGGTAATTAAAATTTAGTTAGTCGCGCGTAATGTGCTAAGCAAGTCTAAATGGTAATTAGAATCATTAAATCGCATCATGCAACGTTTTTGCTGGTTATGTATTATCTGCTCAGTAAATCTCATACATAACGTAGGCACGGTAAGTGGTGGCGTAAAGTAGTCCATTTCAACATGGATCACTGTGGTGTCCTTGCGCGAAGTGGTAGTGTGCATCATCTTCCAGGAAAATCTCCATGCACGTTGCTAGTAAGATGTAGACGCGGAGGCGTAAAGTAGTGGTGTAAAATGGTCAGTTTAGAGAGTGTAGTAATGAGAAAGGCGTTCCACTTAGGAGAAAACGTATCGTAGTGAGAAAATGTTGTGACGTAAGTGTGTGATGTGTAGGAGTAAACCTTTATAACTCTTATGATGAAAATTTTACTCTTTTTAGAAGTTAATTAGGAGGTCGATTGGACATAACACTATTATAACTACTTTTGATTTCAACATTCACCTCTAAGTCGGACATAGGTGATCAGGCTATGTCCCACCGTCCCTGGCTGAATATAGGTGATCAGGCTATATTCACCCGAGGTTTAATGAATCTTGCAATGCTTAGCTTAGTTATACTAGTAACATGTCCTAATGCCTTTAAAGTTTATTATGAAAGGTTGAACAATTATTTAATCTATGTGGGGGAGAAAGGCGTACCGCAGTGATCGTAAACATACGATATAAGTAAGGCAATCCTAGCTAATAGTGAGACTAAGTTGGCAGTAATAAACAACTATATTATCAAAGATGACTTCAACGAGTCATAAGTGAGGCAATCAGCTTGGCAGGCAGGCATGTGTTGGTCATAGGATTAAGTTTTTGTAAAAGTGGTTATAGTTTAGGTTTGAAAAATGCCTAGTTCTCTATAACCAAGGCTCTGATGCCAATCTGTAACACCCCCAAAAATGGTTTGCAAATAAGAAAAGTTTTTGGGATGCTACTCAGTTGGATCATAACACAGGTGAAAATAATAGCTTTTTCGTAAAATATTTCATTTATTGTAGTAAAACAAAGTTTACAAAAGTTGAATTGTTGTGGAAAAATAGCTTATTAACAAAATGTGGTCCCCATTTCGTAAATCAGAGTCATCTATGACCGTGCCATGCCAATGCCCAAGCGCCTCCAGAGTTAGCTATCGCCTTTTTAATACATGAGATAAACATGCTTAAAAAGATCAACACAAAGGTTGAGTGATATTCATAGGTTTAGTAAATAGTTGAACACAAGTAAGAGATGACAATTGCCACGAAGACAATCACCATAGAAAATAGAGATTATTATTATGCACTAAGCTCATGACACCAAACTAACTGCGTACACCTTAATTACTGGTGTAAGTAATATTGCCCTCAGATGGAATTGACAATTCCATAGTTACCAAATATAGTGCGCCGCTTATTTCCGATAACCGAGGCGGGTCGTCCAATTCCCATAGTACTATCTACAATATTCGCGTTCACTCGCAAGTGATTAATGGTCCATGATCAAAGGGACTTATGGCAGGCAACTTAGGCTATAATAATAATGATCATGCAAGCATACCTTTTAAGAAAAGACTTGTGTTCTAGTTTATAGCATGTATCTCCCCCAAAAAGTTTATAAAACAGTTAAAAGAGTAAAAGTGGGGCTATGAACTCACCTCGCTGATACGGTAGGAAATGCACATCAATAGCAAGTATGATATGACAACGGCTTCAACACGAAACCTAGATATAATATGGCATGTCTCGAATATAATGATATACGTTTGGTTTACAATCGAAAGGATAGAGTATTGAATATAAAATTCAATAGAGCGTTATTAGCGTTAATTTATAAATATGACGATGCTAAACCGGCAGTTTAATTACTTTAAGACATGTTGACATTTTATAGCATTTTCATATATTTATTTTCTTATAAAATATATACAAGTTTAATTAGATATCGATGTGATAATTCTCGTTATGAATAATAGGTCGTCGAAATACTCGTTTTTATAAAGTTTTTATGAGTTTACAAGTTTTCTAAACATTTTTATGAAAATTACACTTTTCACCCTCAAGTTTCAAAATATACAAGCTTGGCCCCTAAACTTTGGAAAAATGACACTTTGTACCCAAAAGTATTTTGTACTCAAAATTTACAGAATTGACAGTTTTGGTCCCTCGTAAAAAATCTGTTTTTGTAAAACATTTTCAAAGATTAAGTTTTTGTTATACTTTTAATATTTTGTTTTACTTTGATTATAAATGTATTTGAAGTGGCGGGGTGAGTTTTGCCAAAGGTTGATAGTTGTAAAATAAAAAGGAAATGAAAACTGCCGTTAGTGGGTTTCGAACCAGCCACCTCTTGCTTAAAACCAACGCATGCTAACCAACTGAGCTAGAGATACTTATGTTTTATTTTTACACAACATGGTATTTTGTTGGATATTGGATTTCACAAACACATCAAACCATTAACACAAGTGGGCGTATAAGTGGAATTCTAGAGAGAGAAAGTTAGAGGTTTAGGGAACTTAGTGAGAGAAAGTGAAAGATATTATTATGAGCTCCAACTCTCTACCTTGGGAGGTAGAGAGTATTTATAGTCTTACATAAATCGCCACACAACGGGCGTGGATCGGGCATACAGTGGGTAAAGACACGTCCGTCCTCCACGGTGTTACTTAACTAAATACTACTTAACATAAATGAACTATGACTACGAGCTTTCTAACGATTACATATACTTGAGGTGACCGACTCTTTAATACATGGAATTTCTAATTCCTAACAATCTCCTCCTAAGGGAGGTCACCTCAAACATATACTAAAATGACATTGAATACAATCAACTATTACATTAACAATTGATCTTGCATTCTTGATGTAGTACTTTGCTCCGAAGCTCGTAGTCATTAATTCCACTCATTGCATGCTTGGTTAATCCAAGTGGAGGTCTTTCTTGATCCACGTGATAATAATGTTGAGCCAGCTTTTGAGATCATCAGCTAATAGAAAATCTCAGATACATCCATTGTGGTGTTGGTATTATGTGATGTTGTGACATTCGGACCGACATGCTCACATTCGGGATCATGATATCTTCTCATCAGAGTAGCGGAAGCTTTAGTTGATTCATGATATTGGCGTAGCGAAGCGAAGCATGGAGTGATAATATCAGAGTCATTGATGCACTAATCATGATTTCTTTTGAGATGAATGTGTTAGGTGAGCATGCGGCTATGGATTGACCGCTTCATTACGATCACCGCAAGCGTCGGGTGTACTGCATAAGACAGTTAACAACAAAGCGCACGAAAGTGTCTTTGATCACTTTCGATGAATTGAGGTACACGGCCCACGGTTCCCGTTGATCAAGTTGACAAGTACTGTTGGATCGGTATAATTCGAGGAATTTCCTTGACAGGGTTTTCGCAATGCTCTAGCCGTTCTCAAACCGAACGTCTCAAAGAAGAAACACGGAGTGAGTGAACCAGGCCGAATTTACGTCCACTGATTGATGAAAAGAGATTAGAAAAACAATCGTGTATTGCTCAATAGAAATTGTTTTTGCAATATAACGAAGGTTTTAATGAAAATCAATTATCAATCATAAAACACCTTTTGATTTGAACAATTAGTACACGGTCGACGTGCTTAATGAAAAGTGTTTTTAAAGCACAAAGACCGGTTTTTCAAAGGTATCCGTCAATCCATAACCTGAACCAGGATTGATTCCAAAAAAATGAATCGCCCCATTGTTTCTGTTCAGTTGTCACATGGTTGATCTGTATAATAGATCTCACATGCCACCTACCAGGAGCTTGTTAGATGTTGGCTCGAGAAGGCTTTCCATCTTCATTGTGAGTATGTTTGCATATCACTCAGATGTTCTGGCAATACCACAAGGATAATGCGTAGGACTCAAGATATAATCTCTCTTTCCACATTGTGTGAAACAGAGAGTCTTCATTGAAAGTGTCCTATGAGATTTATTGATGATCTCGTGGCTCTAGACTCAATTTGTGCATATTTGGATCCTATATCGGAGACTAGGGAGAGGGTCTCCTCCTTCAATATCAACAATCTCTAAGAGAAAGTCGATAGATAATGTCGGTTCCCCGTGAGAATGAAACAAGTCCTTTTAAGACGAACTTGAGTGGTTTGGAAAGCTGAAGTGCAGTGCGTCACTGGGTCCATGACGTCTTGTCTTCAATACCGATGTTACCATCATTAGCATATGAATTGAACCCGGTTTCTGCCCTAAGGTTGAATAAATGGAGGGCTATTTGTTTTCACCCTTTTCTCATTCAATTCTTTTTAATTCTTCAACCCCTTCATTGCTTACCGAGACTTCATAGCTAGAACCTTGTTGGGTTTATTCCAGTACTAGCTCAGTCTCAGTCCGCACTCTTCCCATATCTCATTTTTCTCCTTTTATCATCATACCTAAGAACTCTACACTAACTAGTGGATTGTCCCTGGGTAGATCCCTCCGGTTCTGGCGGATCATGGGAACACATACCTAACCTTATCGTCCTTATATCACCATTCATAATGTAAAGTTGGTCGGTCTTTTTGGTGTTGTTCATCTGCCATAGGAACCAATTGAAAACCATTTGAAAATCAATCCGGATACTTATGATATTTTATCAAAGCATTTTGTACCGAATTGTTTTTGATATTTTTAGAAGAAGAACTCCCCTCAACATGTGAATCAAGTATTTGAAATAGTTTTCCACACGGAGGCAAGAGAAAAAATTAACTTCTTTGATTACCATTTTCTAAAAAATATCAACATCACTTCCTTAATCGAATCAAGTAGATAAAGCATTTTGGGGAAGGATGAGGTTTTCATGATTTTGCTCCCCTCAATATGTGCCTCGAGATTTGAAAAGAGTTTTGCACATACTAGAGGAACACGCACATTGAGATAAGTGATCACGTTTCAAATCATTGTGGTTTAAGATAGATGCTCCCTCTCAACATGTGCATGGAAAATTTGAAATCGTTTGTCACTTACGGGAGGCAAACATGCTAATCACTTAAGAAACCATTTATCGAATTATCAGTTTAAATTCTATTTAAATCACAACTTCTCCCCCGATCACAATTATCAAAACATTTGAGATTTGTGATCTCTGCAGATTTAAATTGATTTTGAAAGCTTTTAAGGAGAATTGTGACTTGATTATGAAAGCGTTTTAACGATAAGGATCGATTTTGAGATTTTAAACTACATTGGTTAAACATGCATGTACATCTTTTGAAAACAATTTAATGCCAAATAAATTTTTTAATTTAATTGAAATCATTCTCCCCTCAATCAATGACATAGGTTGTTGATTGAGAGATAGAGATTTTGACAAATAAGTCCTGATGATTATCAAAAATAGAGACCGAGTTATTTTTCAAAGCATTTAGTTTTCAGCAGATAAATGTTTATAGAATCAGAGCATGGAATTTGAAAACATGATAAAGTATGGCTCTGTTCTTTCTTTGAAAAAGAGGGTTCTTTTGAAATGACAATAAACCATTTTTTTTTCTCTTTCTCCCAAAAATAATTTTGATTTTTTTGATTTTTTTTTTTGATTTTTTTTTTAAATTCGAACAACATCAAAAGTCCCGTGTCATTCTTTGAATGACAACATCAAGACCGTAGATATTATCGAATCGAGAGAAACATGACAAAAAGACAATATTTTTTTGAAGATTTTTCGAATTTTTCAAATTTTTATGGATTTTGAAAGTTTTTTATTTTTCTATTTGATTTTTTTGAAGGTTTTATAATTTTGTATTTTGTTTTTCGAATAAATATTTACAAGAGATAAATAAGTTTAAGAGAATGATGAAATGAGTACCGAGATAAAGATATCGTTCAGGACGTTGTAGAAGAAAGGAATCAACATCTCTTAAACTTTCGCCACCAAAGCATTCGAGGCTTCTAAGAAAATCGTCCGGACATGAGCCTTCTCAATTTGAATCTTTGATAGCTTTCCCCCAAACCGACAAACATCGAATAAAGACCATTTCCCTAAGAAGTATAGTTGAATACAAAGCGGTCTCATTGATTGAAGCTCAGGCACCGAAGAACACGAGAACACCAAAGTAACAAGTTGAAACATTGATCGTCTCAGTGGTTATCAAATCCGGATTAACCGATTCGACCGATCATATGAACCTGTGTGCATCCCGATGTACACCTTAATCTTCGAGATTGACCAGTTGTCTATTTAGGGGAACAATATATCAACATCTTCATTTTACCAAGTGCATTCGAGTTATATAACATATAACCAATCAGCACATAATGTACACATGTACCCAACAAGAGTAGAGACAATGACATCCATGTAACATGTTGAGTCACTAATCATCTCTGTGGATGTCAACTCTGAAATAACTGAATTAGCTCGATCAAGTGAACATGTTGTGCATATAACCGAAGGCACTTTATCATAAACCGTATATAAGATGTCGATAAAGCATATCATCTCACGTTCCATATATTCTTCTCACATTTCTTCCAACTGAACACTGAAGTAACATAATATATCCATAAACTTGAAATCTTGTGAGAAGAACTCAAATAGCCCAAATGAATCCTGGAGAATCAAGCGCAACATAAACTCTCTCTAACTATCTTTATCAACCCATATGTAGACAATTTGAAGTGACCACTGTTGAAGAAAAACCCAATATACCAAACTTGAAACTGAAGTCGAATTCCCCCATATGCATCTTAATCTTGCACTAATTTTGGAAGAACGGTTAATCGAGAATTTATGCATCAAACAAATCTCTTAAGTACTCAATACTCAATTAAAGTATGAGACATTAACACCTCTTGCGATTATCCACAACGTAATATACGCGTGACGAAGTAAAACAAAGTAACTCCTAATAGTGATAGTTAACCTGGTCTTCAACCATCCACCTCGACTGCTGGTAACTAGATAACCCAAGACTTCAACTCTAATTCTTAAGCTCGAGCAAGTTATCAAATAAGAACACGCCTTTGTGAACGTCAACTTCAACCTCAAATAAGTGATAAAAGAGTAACTTCGAAGTAATCAACTTGTGTCAAATGGCCAACATGTGAATAAACATACAACCGGATGTACATTCACCCACTGAATGAACCGGAACAAATGATGCCTCAACATCAATGTATTCTTCCTAAAAGTATTCATGTAGAGATCGATCTGGAGGATACAACAAATAACTTCGAGCGGATGAGGTAGACATTTTCCTTGAAGTTCATGTGGTTGATTTATAGCATGCGATGTGAGGAACAATCATCCATGAAGATTTGGCAAAGGAATACCAAAGAGTGGATCATTATTCATGAACAATAATCCGTGAATATTTGGCAAAGGAATACCAAAGAGCGGATCATTATTCATGAGTGCAACTGCAATATTGTGATAATCATTATCAACGCCTTGAGGAATAACTGGAGATTGGGCTTTTTGAGTAGTCTGAGTTGTACTTCTTTGATGATCATCAAACATATCTTGAACTCATGAATCACATATTCTTTGATGATCATCAAATATTCGCTAGCGGTTGTAAATACTCATCAAACATATCTTGAACCAATGAATCCCAAACAATAAATCCCATTTATCCTTAGTGAGTGAAACATTAGGCGTTGGAGGAGAGTCATCAAACATTAAGTTGTATGACCATTTTTCAAACATCCATCATCATGTAGTATATTTACTCTTCTCCCCCTCAAAAATTGCATCCGAAGTTGCCATTTTTGATTTAACAAGTGAATAAGAGTAAACTCCAATGAATGTAGATCCACTTGATGACTAAACAAACATGGAGAAAGGCATGAATCTCGTTGATGAAGAATGTAGATGAGCATGGCCATTTACGAGAGAAATTCTCTTTAGCGAAGATTAAAGCGCACGAAGGCGTACACTTTTCTTTACTTTGAAGAACGGGGCCTGAAGTGTTATCTGCCGACACCATAATGATGAAGTACGAGGCTGGCCGATGTGAACAGGCGTCATTGTTTAGAGCCCAGTTATATGTTTAGAGCCGCCCGAATCCAAATACCAAGGGACGACTTATGCGACACTTTTGGACAATGACGAAGACGAGAATTGGAAACATTAGATTCCCACGTGCTCATGGGGTCCTTTTGGTTAGCACAAACAATCTTTGAATCGGCAGAAACCCTAGGTGCAATGTCATTGTCACTAGGAGCTGAACTAGTAGAAGCATCAGACTTAGTCGAGGGACATTTTGTGCTTAATGGGATTATTCTACCAGTTGGCTTCCAAACCTTAATAGGCACTACTCTAGGCATAGTGGATCTAGTTAAGGGGCAAGGTTTGCCATTCGTGAATATTCGACTGTTGGCTTCCATCTGAAATCCTACATTGGTAAAAACCTTCCCTGTAGGTTTCCAAGATTTCTTAATCTGTTTCGCTCTCCAAACTTTCTTAAGCGGGTTATGAATCTTAGACCTCAAATAACACATCACATTTATCATGATTACCGAAATTAAACATTTTTTGCATGTTTTGCTGACAGCATAAGGCCTCGAATTAATTTTAGTAAGCTTAGAGCTAATACTAGAACTAACACGATTCTTTTTGTTCAAATCAAACTTCTTGTCCATATGGTGTTCTTTCACTTCCTTATCATGATCACTTTTAGTTTGCGTAATCCTATCCTTCTTTGCATAGCTTCTAGGTTTTGACCCGCTAACTTTAGTGTCAATCTTAACATCTGTAGAAGTAACGATGGGAACATTACATGGCTTCACTACTTTCTGCATTCTGGTCTAGAAGTCTTTGGGATCTGAAATTCTAGAGGCACATCACGGGTTGCTTGCTTGAAATTTCGACATGGAACAAGGCATATCAAGGGTCACATGCTTGGCTTTAGGCATAGAACAAGGCATCACAGCTTTGCCTTTTGCACCTAAGGATAAGGATTTAGGACATGTTGCAATTACACATTCTAGCGGCTCTTGAGATCGTTTGGTCTGGAGGCAAGCAAACCTAACTTCACTATCAAGAGGTTTGTTAATGAAATCCTCTTCGACAATCTCACGGAGACATTCTAGACTATCCTTAAGGTGCATGCAGTAGTCATGAAAAGCATGTTCATTATTCCTAAGATGAGGAGGAATATATTTAATTATCACAGTGTATTTGCAATCACGAGGTGACTTTGAGACAACATTCTTATTGAAAACAAGTGGCAGTTTCCCATTTCCCCGGCTTCTCGATTCTCAATTTCCTTTTGTAAAGACGTTACTTTTTCGTTGTTTTGGTCACGGGTGACTTTCATTGAATCATATAACTCTTTAAATGTCGTTAACTTTTTCATTTTCTTCCACAAAACTCTCGTTTTCCTTTTGTAATGCATTGACTAAGTTTTGAAGATGAAAAGTTTGAAGTCTTGAGAATCTAAAGGAGGAGGCATTTGGGATCCATCACTTCCTTCTTTTCACCTTTCAGTTGTGAGACTTGGGTTTTCAATCTTTTGATCGTGTTACAATGAGCTCGAATCTGTTCATCACGTTTGCTAATTTCAAAAACGCATCAAATTGAGGAGCATCCAAGGATCTCTTGATATTTGAGGTTTTAGCATTTTCTTTTAGATGTTGATATTTTAATTGCAAAGCAAGATGCTCAACTTCCAATTTAGAAAACTGTTTCACCAGGTTATCATGATCATCTGTTCAATTTTCTCATGCAATTTAGAATTAATTATTTCAAGCTCAATGACACGATCATGGGAGACTTTCAGAGCAACAGATAATTCATGAAATTGAGAAGCATTAATGGAACAATTCGTAGCGGTGTAAAACACATCTTGAGTAATACATTCAGAAATAAGATTCTTATTCAAGGTATGCAAGTTCTTCCTCTCAATCTCATTATATTTTAATTCTCGCTCATAGTTACTAACCTCAACTATCATTGCATCAAATTCTTTTTCCATTTCTTTAATATCTGATTTTATCCCTTTTTAAGACTCTCAAAATGATCTTTTAGTTGTTTAAAGAAAGGCATGACCTCGGTTAGATAGCATTCTTTTGTTTGCTCAAAACCCCTTTCCCATTCAGTTATCCCAATGGGTGTGATCCTTTTCTTACAAGTTTTCTCAAAATCGACAAATAGTTGAAGAATAACATATTGAATGATTAAGGTCTTACTCTTAGTGGCAATAGTTCTAGGAACTAAATGCATTGGTGTATTTGGAGGATACACAATCGCTTTAGGAAATTTCCTACAAGGGGGATTCTTTTCAACAAGATTTTCAGCTTTTTGCAAGTCCATATCCTTTTTCCAGAACACTTGTTCGGGGGTCAATAGAGTCTGAGGCTTAAACATGTTTAAGGATATCCAATTTTCCTTAGTGTAATCATGGGGTTTTATCGTTATCTTGTTCTTTTTACACTCGGGATCTTCTAGCTTCTTATTCATTTTCTCCCTAGTGACTTCATCTGATTTCTTATCTTCCTCGTGCACTCAACGCCTAGGTTTTTGTCTAGGCTTAAGGATTTCATTACCATCATAAAGTACCTTATGAGCATTTCTAGCCTTTTTAATTACCTCTGGATTAGGTTCCTCAACAAGGGGAATGCTATGCTTATCGCTTAAGACTCTATGCTTAGTGATCATGTGAGCAATCTGAATGGTATTCCCTTGTATGTACAACTTATTTTCAAGCTTGTTTTTCAAAGTTTTTAGATTGGAAAAATCATTCAAAAGTTTTGATTCCTTAGCCTTGAATTCTTGCTTAAGCATTTTAACATTTTCTTGAAGTTCGTGTTTTTGCTTAGCAGCTTTAGAAAGCTTTTCTTGTAAGGAGTTTAACTCTTGTTTTAATACTTCTTCTCTAAACCTACTTTTCTAATAGTTGTACGTATTTGGACATCCATTTCCTGCTCACGGGTGGTCAACTCAAACTTAGCATTCATAAATAGCAACTGATCCTTATATATGTTAAGCTCGATGGTAAGGGAATCATCGTGCACAAATGCAGCGATACTCATGCAGTTCATAATCATCATTTTGAGTAGAAGATGCACAACTAGGTACAGCGGAAACATCCATGCAACTTACCTGAGCATTGACATGCACGGTGTGAGGACGGTGCATCTCTATCTTGGGTACATCTGAAGCTTCCATGGAGCATTCCTTTGCATTAACTTGCACAGGTTTGTGTCGGTGCACCTCTCTCTCTTGTGAATTTGAGCACGAAGATTCCATTTTTCCATTATCCGACTTCGTCATTTTTTGTTGTCATCGACATTACACGACACTCATTCACGTCTTCATTCATTTGAGCAGATTCTTCAATGTACTTTTTCACATTATCCATGAGTTGGATAAATGTCTCAATAATTCTGAATTTCCATTCCAGTATGTTTTTTGAAGGAAATTCCAGTCAAGTGTTGATCGTAATCTGTTGAATATTCCCCCTCGATGAATGGTCGAAATTGTTTGTAGATTACTTGAAGAGCTGCACCGGAACCATCCTTTTGAACCTCTTTATTGGTAAGTTGCAGCTTTAAGTGTTCTAAGTTCAACAGGAAGCTTCTTGTCAATGTAGGTAAGTCCTGGCGGAAAAGAGCACTACATGTTCGATCCCCGCTATGGATAACATTGTATGAGGTGCAGATGAAGTAGCCGATATGGCTCAATCTGCATTCCATTTCAGTGGCATTCTCATTGTCCTCAGAACATGAAGATCTCACATCCTCATTGTTCAATTCAAACATCTTTAATCGCTCGGGTAGCATACTTTATCATTGTTGTCCACAGCATCATACAATTTAAGTACTTCGAAATCACGGGTCAAGTAGAGTAAGACATGATGTGTTAGAATGCACGGGATTTTACAAGTCTATGATTTAAACCGAGAAATAGAATCTTTCGGGGGATTTTACTAAAATCAAGACCAAACCGTTAAGCAATGACCAATGGAATGTGTTAAGATGATTGATGGATCGACACAATGATAGACAATTGTGTGTTAGGACTTATGATTGTTTGTGGGATAAGCAGAGATGTTGTTTGGTTGAGATTTGGATTGGTTTATGCACGATTTTCCCGATAAATTTAGGTCTAAAAACATAAAAACCTCAATAACTTCGTTGAGCGGTTTAGCCTCGAAGGTTTACCTAAATAGTTCATTCGGCGTGACATTCTCCTCGTTCTCACGGTCGTTTTGATGGGTAGAACGCTAAAAACGGAGTTACGGATCAAAAGTTATAGCCGTTTGAAGTTTAGTCGGGAAAAGTCAACAAGTCGCTAAGAATTCTTGAACCAAGTCGCTAAGACCAAGTCGCTAATCCTCTAGTTGCTAACACCTAATTCGCTATACCACCAAGTCGCTAAACAATTGCAAGTCGCTAAGTAGTAACTCAAGCTAAGCA
Organism: Chrysanthemum makinoi; assembly: GCA_910596185.1. Taxonomy (NCBI): domain Eukaryota; kingdom Viridiplantae; phylum Streptophyta; class Magnoliopsida; order Asterales; family Asteraceae; genus Chrysanthemum; species Chrysanthemum makinoi. The sequence goes on along the minus strand of OU343217.1, from coordinate 69,305,959 downwards.
TTAAAGTCGCTAGCAAAATTTTGGCAACAATTCGCTACTCAAGTCGCTAAAGATACAAGTCGCTAAAGAGCAACTCGCCACAAACCAAGTCGCTACCTCAAGTCAAGCTACTGTGGTGGAAAGTCCACTACTTGTACTTTAAGTCGCTAGGTCTAAAACTATAACTCGCTACAAATTTGTAAAGCAAGTCGCTACGAAGAAAGTATTCCGTGTGTTAAGTCGCTAGTAAGAAAAAACCACATAAACATCACTTTTCAATCCAAAACAACCCAACCAAGATGATTCAAGCTTACCAAATGAAAACCTAAACACTTGTGATGATTCTAAACATAAAAGTACTAACAAAATCCAAACTTTAACACAAGAAATCAACCAAATGATGCAAAAACCACTAAACTTTTTCAAACTCAAAACCACCTAAAACCACTAGAAATCTAAAGATGTGTAAGATATGATCTAACCATGGCTCTTGATACCAATTGTTGGATATTGGATTTCACAAACACATCAAACCATTAACACAAGTGGGCGTATAAGTGGAATTCTAGAGAGAGAAAGTTAGAGGTTTAGGGAACTTAGTGAGAGAAAGTGAAAGATATTATTATGAGCTCCAACTCTCTACCTTGGGAGGTAGAGAGTATTTATAGTCTTACATAAATCGCCACACAACGGGCGGTGGATCAGGCATACAGTGGGTAAAGACCCGTCCGTCCTCCACGGTGTTACTTAACTAAATACTACTTAACACAAAAGAACTATGACTACGAGCTTTCTAACGATTACATATACTTGAGGTGACCGACTCTTTAATACCTGGAATTTCTAATTCCTAACATATTTAAAGTGTATTTCTACGTTATAAACTTTGTATACATGCTACTGATATGTGTCGTGATCATGCATGGTTCCATTTTCTTTTGTGTCCATTTTCTTCTTCTTCTCAATTTAGCCTAATGTGCCATGGTTTCATCTTAGTTTTTATTTCTCATTCATCCACAAGGGGATGAGCTTATATGTAAACTTATTACAAATAAGCTCGAAAGAGCTCTTGGCTTCCTTGTCTCGAAGTGGGTTGAGTTATCACGTGTGTGACATTATACTTGTTTGTTGTGTGATATGAAAGTTAAAACGATAAGAATGAATTGGAAACCTTACGACACCCAAAGGGGTGGTGACGAGGTCGAAAGAAATATATGGACGTGACTAGTGATCTTTGAACACGACCAATCTATAACCCTTCGCTTCTATCCCCAACTACACGAGCTAGAACTCTTTTGCGTTTTCCCCTTTGCTTGACTCAATCTCCACAGCGGACGATTTTAGAGTAGTATATGTGAGAGAAACTAGTGAGCTAGTGTGAGTTGTGAGTGTACCAAGTTCTTAAGGTTTGCTTATAAAGAAGAACAAGCATGGTCTTTATTAATATTTTAAGCATGCCTTGCATGGTTTCAAGAGATGAGAAGATGGAATATGTTTAGGATTTGAGCGTGCAAGGTTTCTCGGGAAATGAGAGCACGTTTTTGTGGTTTAGTCACGTCATAGGAGACACTAGATCTTGTGGGTAATAGAGTTAAAGGGGTCAATGGAGTTAGGGTATTAAAATACGGTGTTAGGATAGCTAGCTTGGTACTTATGTCCCCTACTTGTGATGTTTAGGCGTAGCAGTGAGGTCAAGAAAGAAAGAAAACAATGTTGTACTTGCTTTAGATGCAAGTAGAAAAGTAATATGCGTGTCTGTTTAATCAATATGTGGATTAGTCAAGTCAATTGTTGAGTTTGTATGTCTACTTGTTCGAACCACACACAAGTAATAGAACACGTTTAATATCACACAATGATACAAGAAAAACAAATTGAAAGTAAGTGTGTGAGGTTGAGTGTGTCAGCCAAGGTGAAGGTAAGTAGACATGTGATGTTTGTTTGTGTTATTCGACTGCCACAAACAAGAGGAGCAAAAGAAGAAGTATGTGTGGTCTTCTTGGTCCAAAGCCGATTGACGTGAGATGGGAAAAAGGGGAGGGGTCACTTCAAAGTTTGCCACTTGAAGACATATTACATAATGGTTAGTGAAGCTTTTGATCAAAGTGTATTTGACTAAGCATGGTTATTTGAAATAAAAAAAATGATCTTAGCCTTAGCTTGCTCGATTTTGACGCAAAGCAAAGAGAAAGAACGTGAACTTGCATGGTTTAGGCAATATTAAATTTGTATCTCATGGTTTCCAATGTAACAAGACAAGTCATGGGTTTTATATTTATTTAATGATCTATTAACATGCTATGGAATAAAGAAAACAAAATGTGTCTTGTTTGCTTTGTATGTTGGCGGCAAAAGAAAGAAAGAGAGATGGCAAGGATAGCATGGTCTTCTTAATAAAATAAGACTTCTATCGCTAGCTAGGACTAAAATATATAAAGAGTATGTGTGGGGTGACAAATGAGAGATCTAGTTCAAAAACCACAATTTAAGTTAGCTAGGGTGAGGTGCATGGTGTTTAATTATTGTATAATACAAAAGTGTGTTTCCCATGCTAGGTTGTGTAGTTGCCGAAAATCAAAGAGAAAAGGGGTTAAAGCAAAAGTTTTATTTTATGTAGTATGTTTTGTGTAACAAGTGCATTGGTTTAAGTCTTAAGGGTGTGTAAGTTATGTCACATCGAAGATGGTCAACTTGGTTTAGAAATTTGTTTATTTCTAGCTAGTCTTTAGGTGTCCTAGTGTCTTTGTTTTGGTAGGTTTATTTTGAAATTTTTACGGGTTGTTATAGTATATAAGCACTTTCATATTTTATTAGTTTCTGTATGTGAGAGGGTGGGATTTTAGAAGGTCCTTACATTCAGGATATTTGTTTGTGATTAGTGAAAAAGAAACAACGTAATTTTCTGTCTGAAAAGAGAAATTTATCCAATAAGACCATTAAGCAAAAAAGAAACAGCCCCTTAATGTACCTAAGACCATGCTTTGCAATTTTATTGTTATCATGTAATAGGAGGAAAAATGAACAACTAACATATAAATAAATCCTCCGATCAAAAAACCAAAATCCCAAACAAGTTTCAATAGTCTACTATATTTGTATGTACATTTTACAGTCAATCCTTAGACATTTCGTTTTTCCTCCGTGTTTCATCAATAGTGTTGTTTCTTCTTTTCGATATATTATCATCATTAAATACATTTAATATATTTGTCTCTCTTTTGTTATTAGTATTTCTAAGCATGTGTGGTCTAAGAGTTCATGTTATGCAGTTTGAAAATTTAACACTGTTATTTTAGTTTGTCAGGCACCGGATTATATCAGAAACTCACTAACTACTTATGGTAAAATTCATGTAGCAACATTTTAGTTTTGACGGTCATTTACCATTGCTTGCATCTAGTGCAAAATCTTTAGAACTCAGGGTGCGTTTGGTATGCAAAAATCAGAATAAAGGAAAACTTTGATTCCAAATATAATTATTTTTTAAGATGTAAATCTATCAAATATTGAAATGAATGATAGATATGTTCCATACTCCATATACCATGAAAATGTAAGGTATGAATCTATCATAGGTGAGGGGCCCACCACTACTATCAAACTCATACATATTGTGATTCATGGTAGCGTACCAAACGCACCATCAAATTCCTAATAATTGTTAAATCGTTCAACTTATTGTTCGACTTATACCCTTACTAATTTTCAATGAAGTCGACCCCCTTAACCTTAAATCCTAGCTTCGCCCATGACTACTAGTAATAGAAGACCAAGGACGTGTCCATTTTCCTAGTTGGCACTCGGACGACAAGTTCTTCCTTATTACGCACACCCTGGAATATGCGCCTTGGTTTAAGAAAAGGGAGAAGTTGGTTTGGGGACAACCGACTTTTTATCTTCGTTGTGTGTGTGATATTTTGACTTTTGTGGGTATATTTGTGTTTAAGTGAGTCATGTTTTGATGGTGATGTTCGTTGTCTTTTTACACAATGTTGATGGTGTTGAAAAACTAACGTGACACTGAGTTAGCAGTAGTGACAATGGTCACTATTACCACCAACCTAAGTCAAAGTTTTAAACTTTTTGTGAAGAGTTTCTATTCCAAGCGAAAATAAACGTTTTAATATTCAAGCAACTAGCAAACAATATATATATCCTCGACTTGTAACAATGTTAATCATCAAAATCAATGTTTTAAAAACTGTTTTTTTAATGACCCGGTTGAGCTATCGATTCACAATTCAACTAGTTTAAGCGGCGGTTCAACTGGTTATTTGCTCAAAACTGGCTTCCGGGTCATCCGACTGGTTCACAAGTCAACTGTTCAACCACCCTGAGTCAACCTGAGTTTTAAAACATTGATCTAAATTATATTTATTTCTTAGAGTGGAATCCACTGGATGAGCCAAACAAAGACTTTTCTTACAATGAAACTGAAAAAGCACATACGGGACATTACGGTTATGTTACACAAAAGATGAATAAGTAAACATAACACATGATCTTCAGCTAATCTTCAAACCTTAGGACTGAATGCTAACCCAAATTATAAAAAGCAAAAAGAAACCCACCCAAAATAATACCTTAAACAATACAAACAAAGTAAGAAACATGAACCATTGCAAAAATCCCCAGCTATTCGATCCAGAAGAGTACTCCAACTTTACGCTCTTATTTTGAACCATAATTCCGGTGTCGTAGTTAACCTCAAAAATAGTTCCAGCCATAAGATGAGATTTCTTGTTTTCAATCGACTTAAACTTCACGTTAGCATCAAAATCCACCCTAAAAACTGCCACTTTCGCTGGACCAGTCAAAGGAACATATGTGTCCTCCAATTTTCGGTGATTGTCTGTCACCAATAAGAAGTTCTTAACCTCCACGGAGTCTTGTACATGTTTAGTCTTTCCATTCCCTTGGTAAAACCCTTGAATGTGGTATTTTGCTATGGTGAGATTTGTGTTTGTGATTATGGTTGGTGGGAGATAGGTGAACGTGAGAGTAAGTGGATCTTTGTAGTAAATGCCTACGAGATAGTTTTCGTTCTGGATCTTGAGGTCAAAGTAGATTTTTGTAGTGTTGGTGGTCGAACCTTGTGTTTCATTTAGCGAGGATACATGGAAATCGTCAAGGTATATGGATAGACGATTTCGAGATACTAACCAGTATGATAATAGAAATGAAGTCACCGCGATTAGGCATCCGAGACACGAATTTCTGCCCCTCGCCATTTATTTAGAGACAAAATGAGAGGGAAAAGATGATGGGATAAGAAACCACCTTAACTTATGCTCTTTTATAGACAATTACATGATGCGTTTATACTTGAGGAATCATTTTTTGGCTACAGACATGGTACTATTCTTGCAATAACATATAGGAAAAATCATATATAATTAGGTCGGTATTACTAAGTAAGTAAGTAGTAACCAAATGCTTAAAAAAAGACCAAGACAAAACCATTTAAGTCTCAATTTTAAACTAATGCTGAAAATTAATTTTTTGAAGGGATAATAATTTTTAAAAGCATTATACTTGTTCAAAAATACTCTTTTGGATATCGAACAAATGTTTTTGCTTATATGGGTACTGAACTTTCAATCGGAGAGTTTTTTTAAGTACTTTGGACATTTTTGCCCTTCAAATTATTAAAAATCCAGAGGCAAAAATGTCACAAAAATACCTTAAAATGTCCGAAATTGATAGTTTAGTACTTAAAAAAGTCCGAAATTGAAAGTTCAGCACTCGTATAAGCAAAAAAACTTCTTCGATACTCAAAAGAGTATTTTTGAACAAGTATGATGATTTTTAAAGCTATTACCTTTTTTTGGAATCTACCATATGCAGACTAACTAGTAGTGTAGTAATCGCTAGGATATACGTCGATGTAGTATGCCAATTGTGTAAAGTTGTAAACTATATACATATATATAGGCGTCATCCCTCGGTTATATATAAGTATCTTCCAACATATATATGGGAATCACTTACATTCAAATTGGAGGCATGTGACGGGGTAAAACAATTTGCTACTGTTTAAAAGGAAGTCACAGCATTGAAACAAAACAAAAAGGTAATTAGTTTTTACTAGTAATTTTGTATGAAATGAAAATGTAGCTTAATGATTATTTATTATTATTTGGCCACTATATATGTCTATGAACTTGTTATTTCACAATAATATGAGATAGCTAGTTGATGCCTAGATAGTTATCATTCTGGATCTTGAGGTCAAAGTAGATTGTGGTGCTGCTGCACTCCTAGAAAAGCTAAAAATAGCAACGGCCAAAAGTTGTGGCGGATTAGAAACACTTCTAATCCCAGCTTAAATGAGACTATCTGCCTGGCGGATCGAGTTAACCTACCAACACCACTTCGCCGCTTCTGCGACACGATGGTCTAATATATTGCGTATTCTTCGAATTGCATAGTTAGACGTGATGTTTTGTCAATTTTTTGGTAACCACGGTTTTCCGCCTTTTGGCCTACTAATACATATGATTTGCGTCCACCGCCATTCGTAGATCACTACAAGAATTGTCGCTTTTAGCGACAAGAGAAGTCATCGCTAAAAGCCTACTTTTGCCTCGCTTTAAGTTATAGCGACGATGTGTCGTCGAAATAGTCTTCACCTTATTAACTCCGTCTTTAAAAGTGAATAGTAACCACAAATTTTTGTTGCTACGATACCTATTGCGACAACCTATAGCAACGAACCCTGTTGTGGCAGAAATTAATCACTTAAGAGCATGTAAATTAAGATATTATTTAAATAATTTAAAAAAGTAGGTTATTATATTAATATAATATTGTTTTTCGACGAGCTATAGCGACGACGTATCGTCGCTATAGTTTTGATAAAGTTAATTTAAGACTAAAATACACCGTTGGTCCCTAAACTTGTACCAAAGCATCATGATGGGACAAAACGCGGCCTTTTTATCGCCACAGGTCCAAAACATGGCCTTTAAATGCCAAATTAGTCCTTTGACAAAGTCAAAGTCTGATTTTTGTTTTGTAGTCGATGGTATTTTAGTCTATACACATTTATACTTTTATAACACATTTATATTTTACCTCTTCATCTTTCATCCCCGTCATCATCTCCCCAAATCATTCATTTCCCCAACATTCATTTTGATCCGATTGAAATCATTTTCTACTCATCTAGATTGCTATAAGCAAATAATAACTCAGAAACATTTTAGTGGCCATAAACAAAAAGTTGATTCAGCATACTCATGCTTATTGATATTACCAACTACTAAGCAATATTAACAGCACTCGGAATTAAACAATCAATGTGCTCTTATGCTAAAATGGTGCATCTGTAAAAAAAATTAACAGAAGACATGCTGTATAAATAGCATGACTAATGATTCTTATATTGAACTGAAGTTGTAGATTTACAAAAAAAATCTACAACTCACCTTGTCTACACTAGCTTTAGAGCTTAATATTTATGCTACCAATAATCGCCACAAGAGCAAGATCCACCATAAAAATGATGAAAACGGTTTGTGTCTCTTAAAATAATCTCTCTATTAACCACCAATGAAGCATACTTAAAAGCCGAATGACAATCACCACAAACTCTGATGTTTTTCTTGATCCTGATAACAGACCCTGGTGGCGTCTTTAGAAGTGCAAATGCCAATGCAAGCTTTTCACTGCAGCACAGCTTTGCTTCTCTTTTTGCTCATCAACATCGCCACATAAGAACATGACTCGGTGTCGGAACCCACTTTCCTTAATTTTATCACTAATTTCCCCCACTTTATATATATTTTCTTTCAAAGGATGACTTTCATCATTAGCCACAAACATGTGTACAGAATTTTCAATCTCGACCCAACTGCAAGCGGGTTCTTTCTTAACACCAATTTCTTTCATAAACCTTCTAACTTTTGAAGCTTCATTCCACTTACCGCAGACGCGTGTATATATTATATAGCAAAATGTGGGGTCCGGAGTCATAAGGATCAAGTTCAAAAGCGCGTTCAGCAGCATAAGCACCTAACTCCATATTCTTATGCATGCATATAGCTGCTGTCGGTTCAATCGGCATTTCATTAATGAAACTTAACACACGGTCAAATTGACCAGCTCAACCAAGCAAGTCTACCATTGTCACATAATGAGAAACCTCAGGTTCTATTTTGTATTTCTTCATCATTTCAAAATAATATTGTCCTTTATACAAGAGTCCACCGTGACTACAAGCAGTAAGAACACATAAAAAAGTTACCGCGTTCGGTTGAATTCCAGTTTTCCTCATTTTCTCAAAATGTTCTAGTGTTTTTACTCCTAACCCATGCTGTGCATAAGCGGTTAGAATTGAATTCCATGAAACAACATCAGGTTTAACTAGTCTATCAAATACTCTAATTGCATCATCTAAGCTACCTGATTTAGCATACATATCAACAAGCGTGTTACCAATGTAAGCAACAAGTTTAAGACCATTCTTAAGCATATGAGCATGAACCCATTTCCTTGCTCTAGTGACCCGTGCTTTCACACGCACTAAAAATACTCGAATAAGTAAATGGGTGGCTTAAAATCCTCCTTCTGCATCTTCAAAAAATCAGTATCGCCTCATCTCCCTCACTCTTCCTCGCATGTGCACCAATCAACGAATTCCATCAAACCTCATTCTTATCCACCAACCTATCAAACACATAACGCGCTTCACAAATCCAAAAGCGCACTACCCGCATAAACATTCTCCTCATACCCACACTTCAAACAAAACCCAGACGAAGTTGGACCGAAATTAAGAGAAAAGTGTATACATTTTAATGGGAATCGTCATCCAAGATTAAACGAAATCCACGAGTTATTAGAGGAGTTGCAAAAAAGGATGAGGGAAGAAGGTTACGTCCCCAAGACAGATTATGTGCTTCATGATGTTGAAGATGAGCAAAAGGAGCAAAACTTGTCATATCACAGTGAGAAACTTGCTATTGCATTTGCGATTCTTGCTACTCCAGCAGGGACTCCGATAAAAGTGTTTAAAAATTTGAGGACTTGTGTTGATTGTCATTAAATACATTTCAAAACTTGTTAGTAGAAAAATTATTGTTAGAGATTCAAGTAGATTTCATTGTTTTGAGGGTGGAAGTTGTTCGTGTAAAGACTATTGGACCAGGTGCCTTGTTGTAATGGGGAGATGATGATTTGGGGAGATGAATGATTTGGGGAGATGATGACGAGGATGAAAGATGAAGGGGTAAAATATAAATGTGTTATAAAAGTATAAATGTGTATGGACTAAAATACCCTCGACTACAAAATAAAAATCAGACTTTGACTTTGTCAAAGGACTAATTTGGAATTTAAAGGTCATGTTTTGGACCTGTGGCGATGAAAATGCCGAGTTTTTTCCCATCATGATGCTTTGGTACAAGTTTAGAGACCAACGGTGTATTTTAGTCTTAATTTAATAATCCTTGTATAAATCTGTAGCAATGTTGTGTCGTCGCTGACGATGTCCTGCATATTCAGCAATGTAGCCAGTGGCCTGCAAATCCTCCCAATTTTCAGGAACTAATATCGCAACAAAATTTTACCAATTTTCTAAGTTAACACAAACGATAACTATAACATATTAATCATATTCCAAGTTCATACCGTACGAAACTTCAATAAAAATATATATTCGTCACAATGCAAGTTTTCCTAATAAGCTCAATAAAAAACTTTATTCAAAGTCTTCACAATATATCTTTACTCGTCTCTATGGTGGTCATGTCCTTCATATTGTTCATCATTCGGACACTGACTTTGATGGAGTGGGATAAATGGTTGATCAAGATGAATGTTTGGGGATTCCAACTGACTAATTAAATTTGAGATGACAAAATATTTCGCAACCACATACATCTCCGTCTAACGTTGGATGAACATTTGTTGGGATTGCGCGCTTGAAGAATTTGATGCACGCTCTGACCACCTGCTACGCCATCACGGATTAAATCCTCCACTTTCACCAAAGACTCTTCGGGTGTGTTTGTTTCACTTAGATGTTTTGGGTGCGAATCATTCTGGCATCTTACTTGGTAAGAAGATAGTATAAAAATCTGAATCTAAATAAATAATGTTGTTTGTTTTTTTTATAATTGTCTGAATGGTTTTAATTGTTCGTCTTTTTAAATATATATTAAACCAAAATTATACGATGAATAAGTAACTTGTGTAAAAAATAAAACAAAACATTTTTATTATAAATTTAACATATTATAAACTATTAAAAAATCGGGCTTATTTAATGATAATATAATTGCTTTACTTGTTAGGATTAACACTTATTTCAAAAAGAAAAAACAAAAGAGGATATAAAATTCTTATACTCCTTATTACATACTCCGTATAGAGAGTTGCAAAATATTGGAAATTTATTAGACATACATAACGAGTACTTATATTTAAACTACAACCATTTTTTAAGCAATAATAATATTTTGCACGTGACCCTACTATATACATTTGATATAGAGTACTACTACTATGTACTATTGTGGCTGGTTTTCTCTCTTCCCTATGCATCTTCTTCATCTTTCTTCTTCAAAAAAATTCAGATCTACTTTGTCATAGTTCTTTATATTCCAACAAAATATCCATTAAGAGTTTGAAGGTAGGTAAAAGATGTTGTGGGTTTAAAAAGTTTGAAGGTGAGTGAAGGTCATGTAATGTTAAGAGACAGTCAGATCCGCCATGACTACTGGAGTCAGAGTTATTCACGTGTGGTCTGCACTCAAGATGAAAAAACAAACAACAAAACCTCGACCGCGTCACATTGGTAAGACGTTAGAGGCAGTCGAGCGTTTTTGTAAAACAAACACACCCTTCCTAAAATTTCCTCTTCACTTATCTTATTAGAACTTGAGGATCAAGTATCCCGTAGTTCTACCATTTCTTCCTGTAAAGTCACAAACTAAGAAAAGTAATTTCGCAAAAAAATTAAAGTATCTCACTGGAGCAATTTTAGCCTAAACGTGTATAAATAAGCAATATTTCACTTATTTTAGTTACTACGTATTTCACATTTGACTCATTTCACTCATCTGAACTACAACGCATCAAAAAACACCGCCATTTCACTCAATTGACTCATCTTATCCCTAACATTTACAAACAAGCAACTATTCTACTCATTTGAGTCATTTCATCCACTTGAGCCCAAACGTGTAAAAATAAGCTTCTAAATCATCCCTACTACGTGTTGGCCATATACACTCCTACTGCAGCAGCATGAGTGCTTGGTTGTCAAAGAAAACTAAGCTATTTCACCTATTCTAGTTTACACCTTTAGCGAAGACATGTGGCGTCGTTATAAGGTTTCCGTTGCGAGAAGTCCGAATCCATGCGGTGGATATATTTTAGTAATCCATATATATGTTTTATGTATCACTTGTATGTAACTCATTTATTGTTCATTTATTGTTCTTTATTAATCGCTAGGTCGTTTAATAGGATGGCGTTGAAAGAAAAACAAGAATCATTTAAAAGTTAATTTTTATAACTTTAATAAAACTCATATCTATAACCATATCTAAGATTCTATATTATTAGAAGACCAAAAGAATACAAATAGTAAGATGTTGCTTAGATCTGTACCTAATCTTGTTCACATGCGATGAACGCAAACTAAAAACCCTATGATATGATTCATATATAGTTATATACAATTGTCTTTGAATCAATATAGTAGTAAAATTGTATATATATTTTTGGTTAAAAAGGATCTTTCACGGTAAATATATTCTTCAAACAACGTTTAAATACAATGGATGAGAATGAGTCTCTTATCTCGGTTAGTTACATGGGCATTATGCAACAACCAAAATCACTACATAAAAAAGACATGTCAATCTTATGGCATACCAAACATAAGATTACTTCCTACCACAACTTTGAGCTTGACATCATACAGGTCACAAAAAGCATCCAATTGCCCTGACAAATTGTAGACCTAAGCAACATAATTATCATCAAAATAATCTTCAAGCTCCATGATAATCACCCAGGGCGATGCAAGAAACTTTGCCATATCATTATCCGCTCAAGTACCTCATTCTCATCACTGGTAACAAATATACCGCCACTTTAGAGTATGGGTTGCCCATCTTTTTGAAAAGCGTACACGGAGAAGAAGAAGAAATAGACAATAACGCAACACACGCACTTGTTTAAGAGGCTGCCAGTAAATCATCTACAAAAGTAGCTTTCCCTTCAATAATAAGCTTTTCAATCTTTCCAATTATCTCAACAATAGGAGTAGTACAAGGAATACCATTCACATCAGTATCGTCCATATCAAGAGCATCAAATGTGCTTGATGAAGCAATATTCATCCCCGTACTTGCCTCCTTACTAGCCGGCTTCTTGAGATAGGAACATACTTACGCTTAAGGTTTAAAGGTCTAAATTTAGCCCCTTTACTCATATCAATTTTACAAAATGGCTTTTTACGAGGCATTTGAATCTCAACCTTCTTGCCTTTATCTTTACGATTTTTAACCTTGACAAAACCATCGTCAAGTAAAATTGTATATATCATATTGCTACAATCTAAGTCATGTGAGGAAAGTCTTAAAGCAGCTTAATATCGTTGGATAATATATACAGTCAATCCTCATTGTCATAAATCTATGTAAAACAAATTGTTCTCCTTAATTC